>CM041642.1:4128940-4292807 GCA_023333625.1 Bothriochloa decipiens
ATAATAATAATAATAATAATAATAATAATAATAATAATAATAATAATGGCATTGGCTCAAATTCTAAAGAAAATCAAAATGGCAGCTGCCGGTTTCGAATAGTTGCCCTTTTTTATCATTGCAAACGTCCTGCTAAGTCCCTTCTGAATCCTGATCAATGATGAGCGCCGTCGAAACCCAAAAGTGAACTACCTCAACTCTGGCAGGTGGCGCTGTTTAAATCGTCTCCTGTCAGGCAACTCGCCGGCCAAGCAACGATCTCAGCTTACCTAACCTGGGGATCGTGCATGTCCAGGCACTGGCAGCATAACCTGGGGACACAACCGTGAAATTTCACAAAATAACCTGGGTGAGAAGAACAGGGAGGTCCCTTACCCTGTTTTTTATTGTGCATTTCAACATATAGATGTTTTTATTGTGTAACTGATGCAATTTTCTTTTTTTTATATACAAAACCGTATAAATAAAGTTGGATGTGCTGTTGTGATCCATCTCTGAATGGCCATCTCCAGGGCGAGAGGCCAATATGCTATTAGAGCAAGCTTGCGTTCAAAAACTACTAGAGCAATAAGCTCTGCATCAATTTTCAGGTTTCAATAACTCAACACATTCCAGTAGGATAGCCGTACAAGGGAAGATGGGAAAAATGCATGGGCCATCCTCTTTTGCTTTCTTGTGCCATTCGCACGTCTGCAAACAAGATATAGGATACATAGAGTATCATACACCAGCTAAGCAGTAAGCATATTATAACCAAGTTCACTTATTTACTGGTATAACTTATTAGTTCTACATCTGCCATAATATTGTGGAGGTGCACACAAGGCTATATCTCTAAGTTTGTAGCTGACACCAAATTTGCAAAATGGCACCCAAAATTACTAAATAAATAAGATAAACCCACAAAATCACATATCATCTTGGAATTTCAGATGACTGTATGAAATCTTTCTCCAAGCTGTATAATCTAGTTCCTTCATTGCCTTTGCTTCGGTTGTGTGACTGATCTTTAAGAACAATTTCAATTGTCCTTGAAACCTGAGAACCAGAGTGGACCTTTGATCCTAGCACATCTTCAAGAGTTGTCTCGACTTGCCTCATTGTAGGCCTTTCTTCACCTTTTAAGCTCAAGCATGTTTCTGCAAGCCTTGCAACAACCTCAGCATCTTCGGCCCCTCCCTCTTCAACAATTTGTGGGTCTAGAATATCTAACAGACGACAGTCTTTTACCATAGACACGAAGTGTGATGCTAGGCTTTTCCCTTCTGATGAATGTGTAGAGAATACTGGTTTAACCCTTGTTAGTAGCTCTGCTAAGATTACACCAAAGCTGTAGACATCACTCTTCTCAGTGAGTCGACTAGTGTAATAATATTCAGGATCCAGGTAACCATGAGTTCCTTGGATGGCAGTCTGTATTCCTGTTTCATCTATTGAAATTGACCTTGAAGCTCCAAAATCTGACACTTTTGCTATTAAAGTATCAGTAAGCAGTATGTTTGCAGATTTGATATCTCTATGGAACACTGATATGGAAGCTGCACAATGTAGATATGCAATTGCCCTTGCAGTTTCGAGTGCAATCCTTAGTCTATCGTTCCATGCTAGAGGGTTTTCATATTGTCCATGAAGATGGTAGGATAGAGTTCCATTTGATATGAACTCATAAACTAGTAAAGGAACTTCAGTCTCAAGACAACAACCAAAGAGCTTTACCACATTTCTATGGTTAGTCTGCGAAAGTATAACAACCTCATTTATGAACTGGTCAATTTCCCTTTGAACCACTATTTTGGACTTCTTGATGGCAACGACACGTTGATCAGATAAGATGCCTTTGTAGACGGTGCCATGACCTCCACCACCAAGGATGCGATTCTGGTCAAATTTGTTGGTTGCTTGCTCTAGTTCTTCAGAGCTAAAAATCTTCATCCTTTCAGCTATATCTTTATTTGAAGAGATTAACTGTTGTAGAAGCAATCCATGGTTTCTCTTGAAAAACTTTTGTCTTAGAAGTTTTGCCCTTCTTTGCTTGAGTTTATTGATGATGTTGGCAACACCAAGAATTGAAAATAGTAGGCCAAAACTAGCACTTATTGCTATTATGGCAATTAAGCCTGCAGAAAATAAACTCAATGAGTCAAGGATTTTATATTAAGCTAGATGCAGCACGTCCATTTCAAAATTTTCCAGTCACTTAAATGTGTAGAAAAATGTTTCTTAGAGTCGTCATCTTATTTACTCTGTTTGTGATTATATGATTTACTTCTAAAGCATATTACACTCTTGTAGAAAAATAGACTTCTCCTTTTGCATTTAACCAGAGTTATACATGTTTAAACTTTGCAGTAACATCAGAAAAAGTTAATTTCGAAAGTGAAAAATAGTGGTATATAGAGATGAACTACTGCTATGACGGATCATTCTCAAACATTGAGGTCTTGTTTGGATGCACATGTATTCACCTCAATCCATAATTCCATATATGTTAGAGCCGATGAAATTTACTTTAAATTAAGATGAATACATGTGCATCTAAACAAGCTCTGAAGTAGAACCTTTATTTCAAGCGGGTTGTATTTTGTACCAGGGTGGCTTCTGATTCTTTTCTTTGATGAGCATCGGTATGTCCCAGGCAAATTGATGCAGGTTCCATGACATGGGTAAATATCTGGCAGCTGGCACTCGTCAATATCTGGAGAATGGAAAAAAGGAAGAACAAACTAAAACCATAAAGATGAAGCATTAATTTCACATAATTTTGCTTTTTGGATGGTAGTTTCATCCTGAAACCATAGAAATTAATAAATAAACTAATTCTAGCTTGATAAGCACCTCGGTCATTCGTATACAAGGACGAAAGAAAGATGACTAGCAGTATCAGAGAGAAGCACGGTACCTTGACATCCATTCGCAATATAAGGATTGCCCTCGTATCCGTGAGAACAGTTGCACCGTCTTCGGTCGTAATTTCCATTGATATTATAGGAGAAACTGTTTGAGCTTAGGCATCTGAAGTCAGAAGATTGGGGTCCTATAGGGGACAACACAAACAAGCCTGCGTCGCGTATGAGATCCAACGACCACTCCAGCACCACTGGAACACTATTCACCATCACTACCTGGCCGTAAGGAAAATCAGATGAGAGCAGCTCGCTAAAGTTTGTCGCCATCTTGGCCTCGACTCTGCTGAACCAGTCCTGATCAACTATGAAAGCTGCCCGATACCCGGCGTTACCGGTCTGCTCTTTTAGATGTTTAAGCTCGATACCGTACGAAGGGAGGTCGGCGCCGAACGATGCAATGGACGTGCGGCAGCAGCCAACACCGGAGCATGACGAGGAGCCACTGAGCATGTCCGCGCACACGGCGGCGCAGACGCTGGCAAAGGTAAGAGGGCCAAGGGTGTCATAGGGGATGAGCGTCGCCACCATGTTGCACCCGAAGGCCACCAAGGAGTTGCGCGCGCTCGACACCATCAAGGGCCCGTCCGGCGCCGGAAGGGACCATGAGTCGTTGAACTCGTCGGCGGCATACTCTACCCACGAGACCTTCCTCTCGATGCGTACCGTGCAGTCCGGCAAGGAGATGTTGAGCACCTCCACGCCGTCCCCCAGCAGCAGCTTCGCCGGGTGCTGCTTCTCGTCGCAGGTGAGGTTGAAGCCGTCGTGGAAGCAGCCCCGGCCGATCCCGAATGGGTACGGCACCTGTACGCCGCCGCAGCTCTCCGGGCAGCCAGGCAGGGCTATTATCGGGCCTGCCACCGCTGTCGCAACGAGCTGAAGCGTGAGGACTCCGATCACGCCGACGATCATCGTCATCTCTCAGCTCTTGCTTTACTACAGATTTTCAGTTTCTCCAATGGACTGAGATGGTTGTTGGTAGGATATTTATTGGCAAAAGAATTCTATGCAGTCGTGATGTACAGTGGGGCTGTGCAGCACGACGCATCTGCGTTCATTTGTCGTGGTCGACGTTCCCAGTCCTTCCTTGCGACCGTGCCTGCTCCTTGCATGCAGTTGAGTACTCCGTAGTTGACAGCACATCCCCAATCAAGCCTGGTTTTCCACGCAGTCGCCCAGTCCACGGATGAATCAACGGTTGCTGAGCGGTGCTGCACAGGCACGACTATACATCACACTAGAGAAAAACAAAAGAAATCCTAACTGAGAATTCACACCATTGTGCCTTAGTCTGTATAAGGTCAAGAATCGGTTGTGATGAGTGATGACCGATCTGGTTATATACCTGTATATATATTGTTAAGTGTTAACCCATAAGATCCGACTCTACATGTCAAGGATCATAGCCTAACTGACATGGTGAAGGAGACTGGGCAATTACTATCCAGCTTGGAAGAAGCAAACGCAGACAGAGGAGAGAAGGAGACTGGGCAGTTACTATCCAGCTTTCTGGCTCCTCTCAGCTTGCGTCCCGTACGTCTCTTCTCAAGAGTGTCGTATACCGAGAGAGAGAGAGAGAGAGAGAGAGAATCGTACCAGGCAGTGGAGTTGAGCAGTGCCTTGCAGGCTACCTGTGCAGCAATGCAATGGTCAATACCGTGTCAAATATAAAACCTTGGCTGTCAAGGTTGCTAATCTCCACATTTGCTCCATTGCTTGGCTGTTCACGACGCCGAGAGCCCAACCAAATGAATTAAGCTATGACTCGTGTCATGGCTGCGCCGGTCACGACGCCTTCGCCGGTCACGACACGTTTCGGACCGCGAACGAACCTCTTCTTGTTTCTGCGAGAGGGGGGGGCTCGACGAGCTGGGATGGTGGGCAGAGGAAATGGTCAAAGCGACGAGCATCATCTTCGCGAAATCAGCCACATAATAAGAGAAAAAATTGAACACTCTACTATGCAAGTGACGTAGTGAACAGGGAAATTGCAGTGCCGTCACACATCAATTTGATAGATGCCGACGACTTCCACGGCGCCGTCGCCCACCGCCGTGGGTACGTCTCGTCGCGTCGCATGTGATGTGAGGCTGAGTCTTTCGCGGAAACAGTCGTGGCGGGTGTCCATGGTAGGTGTAGGGGACAGTATGTTTCCGCACGTCTCCGACCGTGCAGCCGGGCAACGCCACTGGAACAGGTGCCGCCACTGCTGTGTGCCCACCGTGAATAACAGGTGCAGGCCAAGGTGACGGGCCCAGGCAGTCAACACGAACTACGTGGAAGTCGCATTCTGGACCAATAAATATCCTGCGATCATCTCAATTTTCAATTACTAGTCCATTTTAGAAACAAAAGTCGGTAGTAAAGCCGAGAGAGCCTGAGATGTCGGTTGGCGTATCGTCTCGCCGACCGACGACGATCGGCGCGATCGGAGCCCTCACTCTTCAGCTTGTGGCGACAGCAGTGGCGGGCCCGATGATAGCCCTGCCTGGTTGCCCAGAGAGCTGCGGCGGCGTACAAGTGCCGTACCCGTTCGGGATCGGCGAGGGCTGCTTCTACCAAGGTTTCAACCTCACCTGCGACGAGACGCGACACCCGGCGAAGCTGCTGCTTGGGGAAGGGGACGACGCGGACCAGGTGCTCGACATCTCCCTGCCAGACAGCACGGTACGCATCCAGAGGAAAATCTCGTGGGTACAGTACGCCGCCGAGTTCAACGGCTCATGGTCCGTTCCGACGCCGGACGACGGGCCACTGATGGTGTCGAGCGCGCGCAACTCCTTCGTGGCCTTCGGGTGCAACGTGCTGGCGAAGCTCATCCCCTACAACGCCATGGTCACCTACACCAGCGTCTGCGCCGCCGTCTGCGTGAACACACCCGACGCCTCCTCGTGCTCGGGCATTGGCTGCTGCCGCACGTCCATCGCGTCGCTCGGCGCGGACCTCCCGTGGTACGGCATCCAGGTTAAGCATCTTGAAGGGGAAACCGGAGACTACCATAGAGCAGCTTTCATAGTTGATCAGGACTGGTTCAGCAGAGTCGAGGCAGAGATGGCGAGGAACTTCAGCAACCTGTTTTTTCCAATCGCTGCTGTTCCGGTGATGGTGGATAGTGTTCCGGTGGTGCTGGATTGGTCGTTGGATCTGACACGCGACGCAGGCATGTTCGTGTTGTCGCCCATAGGACCCCAATCTTCTGACTTCAGATGCATAAGCTTAAACAGTATCTCCTATATTATCGATGGAAATTACGACCGAAGACGGTGCAACTGTTCTCACGGATACGAGGGCAATCCCTATATTGATGACGGATGTCAAGGTAGGCACCACTTCTCTCTTTGTTTCGTCCTTTAATTTATAGGAATGACCGAGGTGCTTATCTAGATAGAATTCGTTTAGTTATTTTTTTCTCTGTTTTCAGGCTGCAAAAGCAAATTATGCGAAATGATTGATCTTTGATGGTTCTGTGTTCCTTTCTCCCTTCTCCAGATATTGACGAGTGCCAGCTGCCAGATGTTTACCCATGTCATGGAACCTGCATCAATATGCCTGGGACATACCGATGCTCATCAAAGAAAAGCATCAGGAGCCATCCTGGTACATAATACTACTCGCTTTGAATAAAGGATCTCCTTCAGTGTTTTGAGAATAACCTGTCATGTACATGAGAGTACATCAATAGATGATTATTAGTTCATCTCTAAATTAAATACCACTACTTCTATATTTTTCACTTTCCAAATTAGTTTTCTCTAATCTAATTGTGAAGTTTTAAGATGTGATACAACTCAGTTTAAGTGCGAAAAGAAAAATCTATTTTTTACAAGAATGTAATATGCTTACCGTAATTAATCCTTGACTCCTTGAGTTTATTTTCTGCAGGCTTAATTGTTATAATAGCAATAAGTGCTGGTTTTGGCCTACTATTTTCAATTCTGGGTGTTGCCAACATTATCAATAAACTCAAGCAAAGAAGGGCAAAACTTCTAAGACAAATGTTCTTCAAGAGAAACCATGGATTGCTTTTGCAACAGTTAATATCATCAAATAAAGATATAGCTGAAAGGATGAAGATTTTTAGCTCTGAAGAACTAGAGCAAGCAACCAACAAGTTTGACCAGAATCGCATCCTCGGTGGTGGAGGTCATGGCACAGTCTACAAAGGTATCTTATCCGATCAACGTGTCGTTGCCATCAAGAAGTCTAAAATTGTTGTCCAAAGGGAAATTGACCAGTTCATTAATGAGGTTGTTATACTTTCGCAAATCAACCATAGAAATGTGGTAAAGCTCTTTGGTTGTTGTCTTGAGACTGAAGTTCCTTTACTAGTTTATGAGTTCATATCAAATAGAACCCTATCATACCATCTTCATGGACAATATGAAAATCCTTTGCCATGGAATGAAAGAATAAGGATTGCATTGGAAACTGCAAGGGCAATTGCATATCTACATAGTGCTGCTTCCATATCTGTTTTCCATAGAGATATCAAATGTGCAAATATATTGCTTACTGACAATTTAACAGCGAAAGTATCTGATTTTGGAGCTTCAAGGTCAATTTCAACGGATGAGACAGGAATACTTACAGCAATCCAAGGAACTCACGGTTACCTTGATCCTGAATACTACTACACTAGTCGACTCACTGAGAAGAGTGATGTTTACAGCTTTGGTGTCATCTTGGCAGAATTATTAACAAGGGTTAAACCTGTTTTCTCCTCTCATTCCTCACAAGGAAAAAGCCTGGCATCACATTTTGTGACAATGATAAAAGACTATCGCTTGTCAGATATTCTAGATCCACAAATTGTTAAAGATGGAGGGTCTAAAGATGCTGAGGTTGTTGCAAGGCTAGCCGAAGCATGTTTAAACTTAAAAGGTGAAGAAAGGCCTACAATGAGGCAAGTTGAGACAACACTTGAAGATGTGCTAGGTTCAAATGTCCACACCACTTGTCGAGTTTCAAGGACAAATCAAAGTGCTCATAAACATCAGTCACGGAACCTGAATGGAGGCAATGAAGGAACTAGACGATATAGTTTGGAGAAAGAGTTCATACAGTCATCTGAAATTCCAAGATGATTTTCGCTTTTGTGGGTTCACATCTTATTTAATAATTTTAAGTGTCATTTTACAAATTGGGTCTAAATTAGAAACTTAGAGATGTAGCCTTGTACAGCTCTACAAATATTATGGTTGATGTGTGTAACAGAACCGCCCAATTTATAAGAGCTCAAGTACAAAATCAACTAATAAATGTTAATTTGCATACTTGAACCCATATAAACCCGGTAGTCCGAAAAATTTCGAGGGATCTTAAACTTTTTCAACGTACAACTAAGATCGTACTGATTCAACCACAGTCCACATGTTACATAAAGTTCGCACATAAATTTAATTTATCGAAGTTTGGAAAAGATTATTTAAATACCTTTTTAATAAAAGAATAGCGAAAGCAAGATATTTTAAAAACACCCACACTTTACATTTCATTTAAATACAGTGCCAGTTTAAGTCAAATCCAACAAAAGCATCTGAGATAAGCTATAAGAGATGACCTTGCTCATGGTCTAATTCTCTCGTAGTGGGATACAAGTCCATCTTGTCGCCACAGCAAAACAGGCTCATAATCTGCAACAAGTGGGAATAAATCCCTGAATACAAGAATGTACTCAGCGAGACTTACCCGTCATAAAACAAAAATAAATAGACACCAAGGATCATGTAAGGCTATCTTTGGTCGAGCTGGCTTAACTCACTTTGCATAAAAAAACCTTAAGTGAATAAGAGTAACCATTTTATTTCTTAGCATCCAGTTAATTATCATTAACCTGTCATCTATGTCTGCACCTGTGCTAAACAAGCAATAGAGTAGAGAATTACATATCCATATCAGGTTCATCATTAGCTATCTTGTGAAGCATCATTAACCATCCAAACAATTTAATGTTTTCAAGTATGGAGATAATCCCGTCAAGCTTCTCACTATCCAGGAGACGATGGCGATTCGAATCGATTACTACCCAGCTGGAAAATTATTCCTAACACTCTTCCGGCAAGCCCTGCTAAGGGTAGCCGTAGAACACCATTGGTACAACTCAGAAATCGCGGATCCAAGCAGCGCCTCACTACCAGGGTCGCCACCATGCCAGGAGGGCCAGGAATTATAACACCTGCCACTGGACTTACGGACATGACTTCCCACCCATACTTACTACCTCCATAGTGAGCACTTGATACTCCTCGATTTCCGGCCTGAGTTGAGCTACTAGGCTTCGCGACGGATAACCTCGGATCCAGCCAGCTAAGTGTTAGGCACTGTTCAACATGACCAAGAAAGACTCCATTCCTTGTAGGTGATTAATCAGCACGACGATTCGCTTCACTAACAAGGTTGACCGGCCTTGTAGCTTACACGCTTCGTCTTGCCATCGATTTATATACATATGGTTAACTTCCACGATAGCAATATATAGCCAACCGTGATCCGATATCTCTTATATCTCGCGGGTGATAAGTAATCGCCCGACTTTTATCGTTTGTAGCATTGCTAAGCATCTACAATGATTCTGCATCTCAATAGGATTCCAGATATATGTTACTGGACAAGGAGGGATGTATGCAGCAAGGGTTTCACCCAACTCCTATACTTAATGCAACAATACATATACAACATATATAGTTATTGCTTAATAAAGTAGGAGACTTAGAATGCTCCGGGGCTTGCCTTTGTTGCAACGGTGGTTAGTTCTTGTCGGGATCACAGGTGTTACTCTTGACACCAACTCCAGGGATGGACGACACCAACACCAACTCTAGGGATGGACGACATCTTCCGAAGATTATGTGCCACGATTCCCTCTACTCTCTCGATACGGCTACATGTATTAATGATGCATATTTTAGTATGATGAGCTTATGGCATGATGCAGGATAAGATATGACTACTACATCAATATCACATGCTCAGGTTTAATACTTTAATAATTATGAAAAAGATAAATTTTAATCATAAACAAGCATGTAAGTACAAGATAAATATAAAACTCCACATATACTGAAATCACATAGCCATATTAGGTGTTAATATGACATAGCAACATCCTAAAAAGGTAAAGGAACCATATTTTCTATTTATTTTTTTATTACAATTATAAATTATTTAATAAGCAACAAACAAGATAAATCAAAAGATAAATCATACGACATCCAATGACCACAATATTTTTACCATATCACAAACATGGCATCAGAAACATGCCATAAAAATTTCAAGTGAAAAGGAGCTACACAGCATGATATATGAATTTTCCTTCTTTTTTATCATAAAATAAAGGCATAAAATATACCTAATTATTTTCTACAAAATATGGCATGTTTCATATTTTTAATAAAAACTAGATATCATAAGGAGCACAACAAAATTTGGTTCACCAAAACCGGAGTTACCAAACTCCAGATATGAATTTTTAAATATTTAAACAAAAATCTACAAACAAGTCCCTGGGGCACTATTCATCGGAGTCATGGACTTCGCAGAAAGGACCTTGCCTTTAGTCAAATTACTGCACGAAACCCCTGGCGCGAATCGGAGCAGAAGAGGCGACCGGGAACGACGGTTTCCGGCAGCGGAGTGCTCGTTAGCGGCCACAGAGCGGCGTAGGAGCATCGGGAGGTGGCCGCACACTCGAGGGTTGCCTCGTCTTGCCTCGCGGCGGCCCGTGGCGGCACGACCACGCAAGCACGCGACTCGACGGTGGAGCGGCACGGCTGCGGTGCTCTCCGGAGGTGGCTGGGCTCGTCGAGCGCACACGTAAGCTGTAGGAGACAGAGGTGAAGCTATTGGCGCAGACGGTGGAGGAAAATAATGACGGGAGGTGCTCGGCCACGGAGCGATGGTCGGCGACGCTGTCGCCAAACTCCAGGGAGACGGCAGCGCGCGCGTGTTGCGGCTGATGCGGAGCTGCACGAGCGAGCTAGGGAGAAGCGCAGAGACGGGGTAGAGCTGATGACACGCTCAGTTTGACCAATGGCAATACGATGACGACGGCGCAGCACGGCAAAAACGAAGGCAAGGCGGCGGCGCGAAGCAGAGCAGGAAGCAAAGATGGCGACGGCGGCCGGCCTGCGGGCATATAAAGAGCAGGGACGAGGTGAGGAGGTGGCAAGCGACTTTGCAATGACGTCCAGGTGCCCAGCCATGTGCGCGGTTGCGAGAAGACTCGCGGCGGCCAGCTTGACGCCGTGAACGGAGAGGAAGAAAGGATAAAGTGACGTAATCGATACTGTAGCAACTGATGTCACTCGGGATTTTGTGAATTATTCCTAAAATTACATAACAACTTGAAAATTTCTAAAAATATCATTTGTATAAATTTTCAAGAGCTACACTTTCCATTTAATAAGCATTTGCAAATTCTATCTAGATTTTAAAATATGAATTCCAAATTAAAAAGGAGGTAAAACCCTAGAAAAGAACTTTTGAAATTACTTTTGATTTTTGTAAACAACTTGAAAATATTAAAATGTATGGAATGCTCAACTTTTCAAACCAAACACTTTTATTATACAAATTTTTCTCAAATTATGCATAATTTTTGAAATATGGATTTAAAATAAAAAGGGAACAAGTGTTGGAAATCTGTATTTTCAAATTCATTTGAAATTCTTTATTGAAACTTAAAAAACTTTGAATACAACTTTTGTAGGTCTTATCAAGATCTACAAACCATCTTTTTATAGTACATCCAAATTCCTTATAGATTTTTTGTTATACAAAATGGGATTAAATAGGGTTTTGAAAATAGTTTTTGAATTATCAACCAACTCGTCATTTCAAAAG
This sequence comes from Bothriochloa decipiens, assembly GCA_023333625.1. Taxonomy (NCBI): domain Eukaryota; kingdom Viridiplantae; phylum Streptophyta; class Magnoliopsida; order Poales; family Poaceae; genus Bothriochloa; species Bothriochloa decipiens. Next base: position 4,140,688 of record CM041642.1, read on the forward strand.
CACAATCAACCTATAAATGTAAACTTGTTTTAGTTGAGATATATCATAGTTGATATAATACATAAGATTGAAAAGTACCAGAAGACAAAACAATATTTTAATTTGTTTCAACTTCTTGCAGAAACACATAAAATGATAAAGAAACTTTAAATGAACCCTGAAGATTATCATTTCATGTATAAAACTAAGTATCGTATAAAAGATATTATTAAAACATAAATGTATTTATGCCTTGATGTTTAATGATTATGCATGATAATGATATAATTAGGATTTAATTAACTTCGTAACATCGAGGATGTTACAATGTGGAACAAATATTTTATACCAGTAAATAAGTGAATTTGGTTATAGTCTACCTGTTCCGTGTATGGTATTCATTTTGTTATGTAAATCCATATCCTATTTGAAAACGTTCATATGGCACAAGAAAATCAAAACAGAGCCACCCAGTCGCATTTTTCATCTTTCCTTGCACTGTTACCATATCCTACTTGAATGTGTTAGAGTTCTCGAAACATATAAATTGATCGCCATTCCTATATACCAGGCGACTGAACTTTTCTTGCTTCAGGCGGTGCAGCTCTGCTGCAATCTTCTGTTTTGGCCCAATTTTTTTCGAGAACGCGCATTTGCTCGTGTTGCTTTAAGGAAAATTAGAGTTTATTTATATGGCTTGTTGTGATCGTTGGCGAGATGCCGTAGATCACCACAAGCAAGCACATAATAATATGAATTACCGGCTCAAATGGTGGAGCAGATACCGATGTACTAACTAAGAACTAACTGTGCGACTAAAGCGACGTGACCGACCGTTCAAGCCACGCTCCTTTCGTTGATCGTCGCCATGGACCGCTTCCCATAGCCGCGGGCGCCGAGCATAGGGAACAATTGACGCATTGATTCCCGCCTTGCCGACGATTGTGGGCCACCAAACGCTTCATGGAACTTGATGGTGACTGTATCGTCCGGGGTATTAGCCGGCACATGATCAGGTCCAACCCACCTGTTCAACATGATGCGTCATGCCTGCCTCCCCGGGTGAGGGTCACGATAAGCCGATTTGGCCATCAGACGGGTGCTGCGGCATGGGACCCTGTCGTCATCGTCAATGACCCTCGAAGTCCTGGCGCTGGGCGAGGTCTTGATCAGCGGCTCCTCCAACGGCAGCGTCAAGGAGCCGATAAACGCGCCCACCAAAGCTGCTGTAGGCACGCCAGCAGGCGCGGGAGGCGGATCAGCTGCAGAAGACGAAGTTGGCGTTGGGTTGATGGAGAGTGTAGTGTCCGCTACCACCGCGTCCACACCATCCACCCCCGGCGCCTCAGCTTCCAAGAAGATAGGTTGGACCATACGCGGTGGCGAGAGGGTGTCCACCAGCTGGCCTGGGCGTCCCAAGAGGCAGTCGTCAGAAGACAGGCACAGCAAAGGAGTTCCCTAAGACCAGTGTGCAGTGAGGGAAGCGTTGATCATGTCGAACATCGAATCGCCCCGAACTGGTGGCCCAGCTACCACGAACAGCGCAGTAGCGAGCGGGTCGATGTAGTGACCAACGTCGAAGGCTAGCGTAGGCAGGGATTCCTGTGGGCCACCTCCCGCCGTTGACCGTACTGGCGAACCGTAGGCCTGGCAGAGGATCTGGCCGACGAGGATAGGCGCCGGCTGGCGCGCAAGCCGCGCCATGGACGTCGCTGTCGTCCTCACCATGACAACACAGTTGCGATCTGGCGACCAAATCAATGCGTCGCTAAAGCGTCGCCTTTCGACCAAATCCAACGACCCTAAAGCGTCGCCTGAGGCCTAAATTGATATAGGCCTTAATGCCAATGCTTTGGAATTTGATAAGCTGCACAGTTTTAATTTGTTACATAGCTAGTCATCACGTCACCTTCTAATCTTCTCTGATAATTTCTCCAAAGAAAACATCCTATTTATGTGCTGAACTGCCAGTTTTCCTATTTTAAAGGCTTAATGTGATTTTAATCTTATTTTTTCAATCTTGCAAATTTATCCTTTTTTTTATTTACTAGTTAAGTGCCCGTGCGTTGCTACAGGTATACAGCATAGAATCTCATGAGAAATAATGGCACGGGTATAACATACATAAAATTTTATCCATTCATTAGCAATTTATTTGGCGTAAAGCTAAATGTTAACCATTGAAGAACAGAGGCATGTTAAAAATAATAACCATCACATTACAAATTCAACATAAATTTACATGTTGGCCTAGCCACCAATGCCACATAGTGATAGGGCTACACAATAGGTAGGACTGAGAGGAAAATTGTTTGGGTGGTTACACAGAGGAAGTGGACCATTTACAATCTCTAAATCCGAAATGGAATCTAGGCAGGGCAAATCCATACTTATTGGGATTGAAACGCAGAGCAATCCAATAGGTGGGCTCTTTATTATGCTGAAAACCTTCAGGGGTGCAGATGTTTTTATATTCTTCATATACCTGAGAATACAAATTCTTTTTAAACACACAAACTTAGAGTTAGAGTTGAAAAATCAAAATCATTGAGTAACGACCTATTTATAAATATATTAATATAGCAGAGCCTAGAGTTTTGTTTGATAGACACCAACGAGTTTGGCACTGAACAGAATTAGGATGTGTACCTGCAAATGGATTGTGCTTGATTTTTAGAATGATATCTTGAGAGGTCAACGCAGAAGTTGCCTAACCTGAACAGGCAATTGACATTTTATAGTAGTTCATATCTTGTGGCTGCAGCTATTGGTTGTCAAATTTCTTCTTTCTAGGTGCCTGATATAGGTTAGAAAGCAATCTCATAAATGAGAAATCCCATGCAGCATGACTGAGATTGTCAAAATACTAAATAACCAAGGAGCATACTATATCTATATCGGTATAAAGTAAATGTATACATTCTTGTCAAAAAAAATTAAATGCATACATGTACAATACAAAAAAAAAAAACCCCCGCACGATAGATCTCATATAACTGATGTGAATAAGAAAATGCATACTCAACTTCTGAACAAATTGGGATATAAAATTTTCACCATCACATTAAAAAGAAACTAAAATTATATTTTCTGTATAGATAGACTGAAAATAGTTTGTTATGACTAAGGCCAAAATTCAGCTTTAGCTAAAAAACTATCATAAATGCCGAATGACAAGAGTATACTGAAAGAAGGTGCTCAATTTAATTTTAACAGTATCAATAAAATCCAGACAGTTGAAGTTTTACCATTGACCAGTTGGCAGTTTCAGTTTCAGTCATGGTAGTTTAGAAAGTGAAGGCAAAAGAATATGCTTTCCTGGTGTGCTCAGTCATTAGATGTCTATCAGTTTGTAAACATTGCAGAGAATATTTGAACAAATAAGTATACAACTAAAATAAGCAAGTTGTAGACTTTTGGTAATGCATATTTCCCTGAAGGATGGTACGTTGCTCATATATTTTTCAGACATGATCATATACTGAACCAGTCAAAATACTCCACCTTGAGTTTGAATTTGCATACACTGTACTGAATGAAGCATATTAAGTACTGCAAAACATGGGTGTATTGCAGGGTCTACTGTCCTGAAGAAGAATATCAAATTGCACATGAGCTGCAGAACGAGAAATCAAACACACATGTGCATGTACAGTACATACCTTCAGAAGATGGGATGCAGGTTGACGATGATCTCCTGCTGCAGTAAGAAGGTGCTGCGCTTGAGGTCTGCCTGGGGATAGTTGATGCCTAAGTCTGAATTTGTTCAAACTGAACTCGAACTCTTATCTACTGGTTGGGAAGAAAGGAGGAGATCATGGCATTTCAACTTTTCAGGTGTATTTTACCATTACCTAAAACTGGTGTTTTTTGAACTATGCACCATACTATTTATTCTAGCCAATTATTACGATTACATAAGTCTAAGGGGACAAACACTAAAACATCAATCTATCGAGATAGGAAAATGCCAAGGTGGCAAATCAGCAAAGAAATTGGCCAATATTAAAAACCTTGTAACAAGCATTTTGTGGCTTTATTGTAAGACAGGCAACAGAGTAGCTTGCCTATTTCTGTTTACAGAAAATGATATTTATTTCATATTACAGGATAGGATATACTATTTTAGCTCATAATTTAAAGCTTGTAGCTATCAGTTTAGAAAGACATTTCAAAACTTAGATGACCCCCATTGAACCAGCCTATTATAGTGGACACAAGAATTCTTAAATAAAGCAAAACATAAGATTTCTGTTTTTGTTCCTCCTTATCTGTGTGGCTGCATATCAAAGATCATAACAAAAGATTTCTTACCGCTGGACAAAAAATTCAGTCCGGGGCCAGCCACTGGGAACTGGCCTGCATGCAGCCGCCGGCCCCTCGCTGCTGGTTGCTGAAGGCGGCCTTCGGTGCCTCGGCTGCTGGCTGGTCAAGGCGACCGCCGGCCCTGGCTGCTGAAGGCGTCCGTCGGTCGGCCCCTGTATAACAACCCAAAAATCGGAGCTATAATTTTTTTTAAAAAAAAAACCTATGAGTGATGAGTGCAATATGTCATCATTTACCCTAACCTTGCATCAACATTGTCATGTCATGCCATAGCATCCATGTGATCATAGCATAATCAATGTTTAAAAGTAATGTTTGATCAATGTTTCATATGTTGCTTTCCAATGTTGCATTAGCTTTACCTTCAATGTTTCAATAGTTGTCATGCCATGTTGCATTAATATGTGATTTGGTTTTTATTTGAATTTATGTAATGATTATTAAAATGAGATCATAATATTTATTTTCACAAATAAATATTAAGGGAAGAATACCCTAACAAATATAAGGGCCTTGTATGCCCACTACTTTATTATTCAAAGTTGGCACATCACATATATATATGTATATATATAAAAAAGTATTTGAAAAATAGAAAAGAGAAAAGAAATAAAGAGATAAAAGAAAGAAGTCTTTTGGCCTGCTCAGCCCAACTAGCCCGGCCTGCTTCGTCTCTCTCTCTTTTCTCTCAACGCCGCACCGGCCCAGCAAGGCCGCCGGCCCAGCCGCTCGCCTGCTCTCCCTCTCCTTTTCTTTCCCGCGCGAGCCGGCCCAGCAAGCACAGGAGACCACCGGCCCGTGAGGCCCAGCAAGGAGCGCCCACGTCCGCGTCCGCTTCAGTAGCCGGTCACCGTCGCTGACGAGTGGGTCCGCTGTGGGACCCACCTGTCATCTTTTTGGCTAAGGTCATCCCGACCTCCCCTGCTCTTCCCGCGCCGCGCCCGCTCGTGTGAGCGCCACGCGAGGTTCCCTGGCCGCTCGATCCGTCCCGGCTCCGCATCCACGGCCGTCCCGCGTGCCACCTCGGCCGACAGGCTCTGCCACAAGGCACCCATGGACGTGAGCATCTCGCTCTCCTGCGCGCTCGCAACCGCCCGCATGACCTTGTCCCCTGCCTGTCCCCTCTCTCTTCCTTCGCCTCGAAGCCAATTGGCTTCTCTCTCTGCCCGCTTGAGCCCACGGAGGCCGAGGAAGCCGTCGGGAAGCTTCCCCTTGGACGGGATTGCCCCCGCAACCAACTCTGGCCGCCATACCCCTCTGCCCTTGCCGCCTTCCTTATAAGCCACGCCTCGGTGCTCTAGGGTTCCCCAGGACGCGCCGCCGCATTGGTGGCCTGCCAATTTCATCTTGCTCAGCACCAATTGGAGAAGGAGGAGGCGGGGGAAAAGAAAGCCGCTGCCGCCGGAGTTGGAGAAGAAGGAGGAGCGCCGCTGCGGAGCTGCTGTCACTACAGGACCATCGAGGACAAGGAACCGGAGCTGTACCGCGAGCCGAAGCTCTTGGACGTGTACCGCAACTGGAACGACCTTGATTTCCGTGAAGGATCCTCAGCGTCGAAGTGTAATATGACCATTTAAATCACATTACCCGATAACAGTTGAATACCATCATCCATACATCGAACAAAAGAGTACAATTGAGAGGTTTACAATAACTATTACATCGCCACTTGGCGGAATTAGAGTTCATGCAGCATAACAGTAAAAGCTTGAGGTGCAGAAGCTATCATCTTCAATCCAACTTGAGCATAGGCACGAAACCCTCATTCGCTGTACTCCCCAGAAGAGTACTCACTCCTTGAACCTGAAACCAAATTTTTAGTATGATTTGTACTGGCCACACTCTCATCCTATGCATTGCTTTGTGGAAGTGGATGCAAAACAGGGATATATCATAAAGGATCCTATAAAGGCTGGGGGTTTCCTATGTAGCATCAGGCATATAAATAACAATATAGTAATCAAGTTTTAAACACATCCCCATTCCCACCGTCCATCACCATCCATATTTGTAGCACCATCCCAACTCCTCCAACACCATCTTAGACTCAAGTCGACAAGCCAACTCCCTCTCGGCTTGTCTCAGCGGCCCGTAGCCCTCAACCTGGCTCACGACCGGAATCATACTCAGGGGAAGGTAGAACACTCCACTCACTAGTCCGGTGCATCCTCCTAAGGAAAGGTCCATAGCCAACGAATTGGCTTATGTATCGATCGATCAACCATACACTCTGTAGAGGTTTCACTAATCCACTAGATAACCATCATCGGTGCTTACAATCACCTAGGCAGATTCCGGGCGCCTACTGCCATAGAACGATGCCACTCTACCATCTAGCTCTGGATCGCTGGAACTATGAAGAGAGCATATATCCGCTCCCATAGAGGATGCCATGCCATGTACCCACTCCCGAAGGGGGTGCCATGATTGTCTCGGTAGGGTGTTAGCTCCATCTCATGCATATACCTCCCTAGCACTACTCGCCTAGCAGTAGTGGCATCGATCTATCCAGCGGTTCGGCCGTCTCCCCCCCATGAAGAGCGAGTGGAAAGTAAGAGATTCCTAAGGTTCAGATACCAGCGTAGCAGTTCCTAAGTGTGACCAAACCGGGATATCTTCATCAGGGTTTATCTTTAATGTGCTACCATGGCACCTTCGTCCCAGGCTCCACCTCTCAGAGGATCACACCCAAAGACCACCATCACATCTTAGTTAGCCTGCCACAGGCTCCTCTCATGGGAATGTCCAGATCCATTCCCTGGCAAGACTTGCTCCAAAAGCTCATCGTAGATCCTGGCTCGATCAACTCAACCCTCACCCTACTCCCTGCCGTAAGCTCCACCCCATACCCAGATATAGCATCATCAGCTCACATGCCCATCTGATCCATCAACTCACAAATCACCAGCCTGGCACCCTCCAGGCCTTCCCAGGGTTCATCACGTCGCATCAAAATATAAGCGAGTGAAGTATATATATATAAATAAAATATAGCAGATAAGTGAGTAGCTATCATAACAGTGGGTAAGCAGGTGAAAGGTTACAGCAAGGTAAGGCTCATCAAGTATTAATCTACCATGCCATCCTAGCACAGGCATATCGTTATAGCAACAGGAATTAAAGCACTAGCCAGACTACATTTATCATGCGTAATGGGATCTACGAGGTTGGGTGAGGTGTGGCACCTTCACTGACGTAGCTGTCGGACTTCTCCTGGTAGTCACTATCGTCAGACTTGTCCTCGCTCGAGCCTGTAACGAGAATTAATGGTCGCGGGAGCGACCCCTATAGATTAGCAAAAAATGAATGCCAAATAGAAGATCAAATGCACTCAAACATAGCTTAGATAGATAGGGCTTGATTTATAGAAAATTTGGATATGTGGATCATATTTTTTGGAGCTCGTATGAATTAGTTATGAATTTTCAAAGATTTAACCATTTTCTAAAAAAGAAAAGGGCCGATTTATCTGGTGCTGACACGTGGTGGCACGGGACTGGGCCACGTGTCACGCGTGGGTCAAACAGGCGACAGCTCAGATGCTGACATGGCAGTGACGTCATGCTGACGTGGTAGGTGACATCATGGTGATGTCAGCATTGACGGGTCAACAGAGGTCTGACAGGTGGGCCCGGGGTGACGTCACTGGTGACGTCAGCAGTCAACGATCAACGGTCAATGGTCTGGTGGGCCCCACTGGGACGTTAACGAGCTGTTAATGGGCCAGGTGGGCCGGATATGGGCAGGGCGGGCTCGCCACATGGCACGCTCTGGTGCTGCCACGTCACTGCTCTAGATCTCACACGGGCTCGGTTCACAGATGATGGTCCACAGTACACCGGTGCCTGCTGGGCCCACTATTAGTGACTCAGGTCCTCATGAGCCGTGTCCACTTGGTCGGAGTCTAGGTCCACGCGGTCCACTGGTCGGTTCACGGTGCACCGGTGTTCACTGGCCTCACTGGCAGTGCCCTGGTCCACGAACACTGAGTCCACCAACTGCTCCTCCAATCCATCCCCTTCCTCTGCCTGCTCCCGCCCGACGACACGGCTCGCCGACGGCGGCAAACCTCCAAAATCTGGCGACTCTGTTGATCATCCGGCACCATCTTCTTGCCCATCGGTTCCAGGGCGTCGAGGCGAGCACGGAGGTCGTCGTCAAGGCGGCATCTTGGCTCCGGAAGCATGCTCCACGGTGAGCGGCGGGTTGTCAGTAGCGGCGCACGGTGATATCTTGGCACCAACCCACTCCAGGTCCAATTAGGGGCGTGGGTGTGCAATTGGGTGCACGCAGCATCTCCTCGAGGCGCCGGCGGTGACCAAAACCCACGGCGGAGCCCACGCGAGTCTCATGCTCAACGGCGAAGCTCCGGCGTGACACGGTGCACGGCAACAGTCCTCAAGGAGGCTTTTCAGAACTCCATCTTCTCCATGTTTGGAAGCAGCACATCACAGTGGAGGCGCTCATCATCTTCTTGTCCATCGGGGTGGTCGGAGACGGCGGGAAATGGCGTTGAACGGCGGCGCTCCAACGCGGCATGGCAGTGGCACAACGTTGGCATGGTGGCTGGGGGAAGGTGGTCTGGTGAGGCAAATGTGGAGCCAAGAAGCGTACGGGGTCTATCTCATCAAGGCGAGTACGGATCCGAGGTCAAAGAAGGGAAAAGCTCAACGGTGAGGCGGCATGGTGGCTTCGCCGCGGCGACGCTCGACGCGCGGCGACTGGCATGGCAGCTGGCAGCTCTGGCGTCCTCCTAACGCCATGGTCCTTGTGGCCTGGCTAGATTGTGCGTGTGTGTGTGCTGGTGTCCAAGATGGTCAGCTGCGACCTTGGCCTGCACGCTCGGTGCGAGTGCCATGACCAGCAGCAAGGCGGAGGTTTGGAAGAGGGGCATGGCAGTGCTCACCGTCAGTGGCAGGGAGATGGAGGTGTGGTATGATGTCCTCGGCGGTGGCTCATGGTTCTGCTTTGGCTTTTTTCCCTTGACAGCTCCGTAGCAGCAGCACGGCGGCACTCTTCCTTCTTCTCCAACTCCGACGGCAACGGCCTTCTTCTTCCCCGCCTCCCTTCTTCTCCCTTCCTTCTCCTCTTCTCCAATTGAGGCTGACACGGTGAAATTGGACACCACCAGAGCGGTGGCGGCGGCCTAGGAACCCTAGGGTGCCGGGGTCTTGCTCTTATAGGGCGGCGGTGGTAGATAGCGCGGTGAGGGCACGGCGGAGGAAAGCTCGGGCAGCCGGGGGCAATCCCGTCCAAGGGATGCTTCCAGGAAGCTCCCTCGGCTCCTGTGGGCTCTAGCGGCCAGTGGCTCAAGCCAAGATGGCTTCGCGGCGAAGGAAGCGAGGGGACCGGCAGGGGACAGCGTGCGTGCGGCGGTGCGGGTGCGCGCGTGCGAGAGAGCAAGATGCTCACGGCCGTGGGTGCCTTGTGGCGTCATCTTGTCGGCCGACGTGGCATGCGGGCAGTTGGACGTGGGTAGGTGTGGTTTGGGCGGCCGGGCACGCAGCGTGGGGTGCAGGCGAGCGCGCGTGGTGCAGGGAAAACAGAGAGGTCGGGTGACCTCAGCACCCAAAAAGATGACATGTGGGTCCCACGATAGGACCCACGTGTCAGCGACGGCGGTCGTCTCCTTCGGTGCGCGAACGAGGGCGTGAGCGCAGGCGCGCGGCTTGCTGGGCTAACTACTGGGTTGGCCTGCGTGGCGAGTGGGAGCGCGGACGAGCGAGCGGGCCGGGCTGGCTGGGCCGTCCAGGCCGAAAGGCTTTTCTTTTCTTTCTTTTATTTTCTTTTCTCTTTTCCTTTTTCAAATACTTTTATATGTACATATATATATATGATGTGCCAATTTTATATAACGTAGCAGTGGGTATACTACACCCTTATATTGTTAGGGTATTATTCCCTTATTATTTATTTGTCAAAATAAATATTATGGTCTCATTTTGATTAAACATCACATAAATCAAATAAAATCCAAATCACTCTTTAATGCAACATGACATGAGGGCTAATGAAACATTGAAGATACGCTATTGCAACATTGAAACATAACATGTGAAACATTGTTCATGACATAAGATGTGGATCATGTTGTGAAGCTAATGCATGAAATGCTTAGGGTTAAGACATAGTTAGGGGTATACGATGACATGTCACACTCATCACTCAGGGTTTTTCAGAAAACTTTGTAGCTCGGATTTTCGGGTTGTTACAGCAACTCCATCCACGCCAACGCCGGTGAGCACCGCCGCCATCGTCGCTCTCCCGACCTTGCCTTATGCTTCGGCCATGGCGCTTCGCCTTGGGAGCGCGTAGGCCGAGACCTCCACCGATCTCCCTTGGACACACCACGCACACACACGCACGGACCAGCCGAGCCAAGAGGACTATGACGCCAGGAGGGCGCCAGGGTGAAAGCCGCCATGCCCGTCGCCGCGCGCCGAGCGCAGCCGCGGCGAAGCCACTCCGTCGGCCCCATGCTTGAGCCTTGGACCTCTTTGACTCCTGATCTGAGTTCGCCTTGGCGTGCCGCACCTGATGCGCATGCTAGCCCCTTGGATGATGCCTCGGACGCTTCGGCGTGCGCCACCATGCCAGCGTGCCACGGCTCTAGACCACCTCCGCCTCGACGCCGATCCTTGCCATCTCCAACCACCGCGAGTACCAAGAAGGAGCTGAGGAGCACCACCGAGGGAAGCTGCGTCAACACAAGGAGAAGATGGGAGTCATGGAGCCTCTCTGGGTGTCGTGCCACGCACCAAGGCCCCGTTGGAGCTTCATCGTGGGAGTTGCTACCCACGCGGACTCCGTTGTGGATTTTGGTCGCTGCTGGGGCATCGGGGAGGTGCTGCGTGCCCTCAATCGCGCCCCTACGCACCACTTGGACCTGGACCGAGTCACCCGCGAGCTACAGCCGTGTGCTGTCGCCGTCAAGCCATCATCCGCTGCAGAGCGCGCCGTCGAGAGCCAAGCTACAGCCTTGAAGCCCACCTTCGTGTTCGTCATGGCATCCTGGAGCCGATGGGCGAGAAGATGGAGCCGGAGGATAGTCGGAGTCATCGAATTTTGGGGAAACACCGCCACCGTCGAGCCCCGGTGTTGGGCTGGAGAGACAGAGGAAGAGGATGAGTTCGGCCAGAGGAAGATGGACATGGTTCATGTGAACCTGAGCGGCTGCAAGTGGGGCCAAGTGGAACCGATGCACCATGGATCGGTCTGTGGACCGCATGGACCAGAGGACAACGCTGTGCACCCGGTTCATGTGAACCTAAGACGCTGACAGTGGACCCAGCAAGCATCGGTGCACCGTGGACCAGAGCTGTGGACTGAGCCCATTTTGAATCCAGCATGATGACATGGCAGTACCAGAGCGTGCCACATGGCGGGCTCGCCCCGGCACAGATCCGGCCCACTCGACCCGTTAACGGCCCGTTAACGGCCCAGTGGGGCCCATCTTTCAGTTGACCGTTGATCGTTGACTGCTGATGTCAGCAGTGACGTCACCTCGGACCCACATGTCAGGCGATCATTGACCCGGTCAATGCTGACCTCAGATAACCCACCCTTCTGGCCAAGTAGTTAGATGTGCACCTCAGAAGGATAAATCAGTATCTATTCTATATGCCTTGAACGTGCTCAAGTCTCAAGCAGAATCTCAGAAAAAGGAGAAAACTCTCGGTGATGTTCCCGTTGTCAGAGAATATGAAAACGTGTTTCCAGAAGAGCTGCCAGGCATGCCACCTGATCGTGATGTTGAGTTCATAATTGACCTTGTACCGGGTGCTGGTCCCATTGCTAAGCGATCGTACCACATGTCAGTAGATGAACTAGAAGAGCTCAAGAAGCAGCTGAAAGAGCTTTCCGATAAGGGCTTTATTAGGCCTAGTGCTTCGCCCTGGGGATCACCTGTTCTGTTTGTGAAGAAGAAAGATGGCACAATGAGGATGTGTGTTGACTACCGCAATCTCAACGCTGTTACAATCAAGAACAAGTATCCTCTGCCAAGGATCGATGATTTGCTTGATCAGCTTCGTGGTGCTAAGTACTTCTCGAAGATTGATCTCAGATCTGGTTATCATCAAATGAAGATTCATGAGGAAGACATTCCCAAGACAGCCTTTGTCACTCGCTATGGGCAGTATGAGTTCACCGTCGTATCCTTCGGTCTCACAAATGCCCCTGCCTACTTCACGAACATGATGAACAAGGTGTTTATGGATGATCTTGATCGGTTTGTGGTGGTTTTCATTGATGACATTCTGATTTATTCATCCACTACCGAAGAACATGAAGCACATCTGAGAATAGTGCTCAAGAAGCTGTCCCAAGTTCCCAACATTAGCTCTATGCCAAGTTCAGCAAATGTGAGTTCTGGCTTGAAGAAGTTGCTTTCCTTGGTCATGTACTCTTAGCCGATGGAGTTGCTGTAGATCCTACAAAGATAGAGGCCGTGAAAGAATGGGAGCAGCCTCGTAATGTGTCCAAGATCAGGAGTTTCTTGGGATTGGCAGGTTACTTTCGTTGATTCATTGAGAACTTCTCAAAGATAGCTCATCCTATGACAAATCTCTTGAAGAAGACCAACGAGTTTGATTGGACACCTGAGTGTGAACAAAGTTTCCAAACTCTGAAGGAGAAGCTCACTACCACGCCTATCCTAGCCTTACCTGATATCACTAATGACTTTGTCATATATTGTGATGCCTCTCGCCAAGCACTAGGTTGTGTGTTGATGTAGAATGGGAAAGTTATTACTTATGCTTTCCGATAGCTAAAGGAGCACGAGCAATGATACCCCACTCATGATCTTGAGTTGGCAGCTGTTGTGCACGCCCTAAAGATCTGGAGGCATTATCTCATCGGCAACAAGTGTGAAATATACACCGATCACAAGAGCTTGAAGTACTTCTTCACTCAGGAGGATCTGAACATGAGACAGCGTAGATGGCTAGAGCTAATCAAGGACTATGACATGGAGATTCATTATCATCCAGGAAAAGCGAATGTAGTCGCAGATGCTCTTAGTCGCAAGACCTAGTATCATGCTCTGTTCACCTCAACCCTGCCACCTGAATTAAGGAAATAAATTGAAGATCTCCAGCTCGAGATAGTACCCCATGGTCTGTTGCATGAGCTTCGCATCGAGTATAATCTCACCGAGCGAATTCGTGAAGCTCAGAAAAGTTTGAAGAAATGGATTACATTCGAGGGTTGATGAAGCTAGGCTACAGCCCAGAATTTAGAGAAGATGAGCATGGAACTATTTGGTTCAAGGACAGAATCTATGTGCCCAGCAATCCTGCTTTGCGTAAGGAAATTCTATCAGAAGCATATGACTCCAAGTATTGCATCCATCCTGGAGGTGCAAAAATGTATCAAGACGCGAAGAAGCACTTCTGGTGGAAGGGCATGAAGGCAGACATTGCTAAGCATGTGGCCGAATGTGACATCTGCAACAAAGTCAAGGCCGAGCATAGGAGACCTGCTGGATTACTCAAACTACTAGATGTTCCTGAATGGAAGTGGGAGAGCATATCCATGGATTTCATCGTGGGTTTGCCGTGATCGCCAGCTGGTAATGATTCCATTTAGGTGATTGTTGATCGCCTGACTAAAGTCGCCCACTTCGTACCTGTCAAGACCACCATCAGCGCTAAGAAGCTAGCAAATATCTACATCAAGGAGATTTTGAGGCTCCATGGAGCTCCTAAGAGTATCATGTCGGATCGTGGACCTCAATACATGTCCTGATTCTGGCAAGCTCTTCACGAGCCCATTAGGACTAACCTTGACTACAGCACTACTTACCACTCTCAAATAGATGGTCATACAGAGAGGTTGACTCAGATTATTGAGGATATGCTTCATGCCAGTGTTCTCAAATATGGCTCAGATTGGGAGAAGTGTATGTCATTCGCTGAGTTCTCTTACAACAATAGCTACCAGGCAAGTATCAAGATGTCACCCTACCAAGCTCTTTATGGCAAACCATACAGAACCCCGTTGATGTGGGACCACCCAGGTGAGAGGGCAGTCTTTGGCCCCGCCAATATCAAGGAAGCCGAAGAAGGAGTTGCACAAGAGAGAACTTAAGGATCACTCAAAGCCGACAGAAGAGCTATGCTGATAAAAGGCGTCGAGACCTTGAATTCAAGGTTGGGGACTATGTCTATCTCAAAGTGTCTCCACTTCGTGGTACTGTCAGATTCCACGTGAAAGGGAAACTAGCCCCAAGATATGTTGGCCCTTACCGCATCCGTCAGAGAGTGGGAAAGCTGGCATACAAGCTTGAACTACCCCCACAGTTGGCAGGAGTACATCCCATAATCCATGTATCCCAGCTACGCAAGTGCTTAAGGGTACCAGAGGAAGAGACAGTTACCACTGATGTGCTAGATATCCAAGATACTCTAGAGTACAAAGAGCACCCCATCAAGATTTTGGGTTATGACACCAAAGAGACCCGAAGCAAGTCTATCCCTATGTGCAAGGTTCAATGGAGTAATCACACTGAACGTGAAGCAACATGGGAAGATGAGAATCAACTGCTGTTATAGTATCCTTACCTCTTTGAAGGGTATGTCACTTCTTAAATCTTGAGGATGAGATTCCAATGAGGGGGAGGACTGTAACAACCCAAAAATCTGAGATACAATTTTTTTTAAAAAAACTATGAGTGATGAGTGCAACATGTCATCATTTACCCTAACCTTGCATCAACCTTGTCATGCCATGCCATAGCATCCATGTGATCATAGCATAATCAATGTTTAAAAGTAATTTTTGATCAATGTTTCATATGTTGCTTTCCAATGTTGCATTAGCTTTACCTTCAATGTTTCAATAGTTGTCATGCCCTGTGGCATTAATATGTGATTTGGTTTTTATTTGAATTTATGTAATGATTATTAAAATGAGATCATAATATTTATTTTCACAAATAAATATTAAGGAAAGAATACCCTAACAAATATAAAGGCCTTGTATGCCCACTACTTTATTATTCAAAGTTGGCACATCACATATATATATGTATATATATAAAAGTATTTGAAAAATAGAAAAGAGAAAAGAAATAAATAGAGAAAAGGAAGAAGTCTTTTGGCCTGCTCAGCCCAACCAGCCCGGCCTGCTTCGTCTCTCTCTCTTCTCTCAACGTCGCACTAGCCCAGCAAAGCCGCCGGCCCAGCCGCTCACCCGCTCTCCCTCTCCTTTTCTTTCCCGCGTGAGCCGGCCCAGCAAGCACAGGAGACCATCGGCCCACGAGGCCTAGCAAGGACCGCCCGCGTCCGCGTCCCCTTCAGCAGCAGGTCACCATGGCTGACGAGTGGGTCTCGCCGTGGGACCCACCTATCATCTTTTTGGCTGAGGTCATCCCGACCTCCCCTGCTCTTCCCGCGCCGCGCTCGCTCACGTGAGCGCCACGCGAGGTTCCCTGGCCACTTGATCCGTCCTAGCCCCGCATCCACAGCCGTCCCGCGTGCCACCTCGGCCGACAGGCTCTGCCACAAGGCACCCACGACCGTGAGCATCTTGCTCTCCCGCACGCTCGCAACCGCCCGCACGACCTTGTCCCCTGCCTATCCCCTCTCCCTTCCTTTGCCTTGAAGCCAATTGGCTTCTCTCTCAACCCGTTGGAGCCCACAGAGGCCAAGGAAGCCGTCGGGAAGCTTCCCCTTGGACGGAATTTCCCCTGCAACCAACTCCGGCCGCCATACCCCTCTGCCCTTGCCGCCTTCCTTATAAGCCGCACCTTGGCGCTCTAGGGTTCCCCGGGACGTGCCACCGCATTGGTGGCCTGCCAATTTCATCTTGCTCAGCACCAATTGGAGAAGAAGGATGCGGGGGAAAAGAAAGCCGCCGTCGCCAGAGTTAGAGAAGAAGGAGGAGCGCCGCTGCGGAGCTGCTGCAGCTGCGGAACCATCGAGGACAAGGAACCAGAGCTGTACCGCGAACCAGAGTTGTTGGACGTGTACCGCAACTAAAACGACCTTGATTTCCATGAAGGGAAATCCTCAGCGTCGAAGTGTAATATGACCATCGCCGCCATGCCCATCGCTGCGCGCTGAGCGCTACCGCGGCAAAGCCACTCCGCCGGCCCCATGCTTGAGCCTTGGACGTCTTCGACTCCTGATCTGAGTCCGCCTTGGCATGCGCATTGAATGCGCACGCTAGCCCCTTGGATGACGCCTCAGATGCTTCAGCATGCGCCACCATGCCAGCGCGCCACCGCTCTAGAGCACCGCCGCCTCGACGCCGATCCCTGCCGTCTTCGACCACCGTGAGGACCAATAAGGAGCCGAGGGCACCACCGGGGGAAGCTGCGTTGACACAAGGAGGAGACGGGAGCCATGGAGGCTCTCTGGGTGACGTGCCGCGCACCGAGGCCTCGTCGGAGCTCTGCCATGGGAGTTGCTACCCACGCGGACTTCGCCGTGGATTTTGGTCGCCACCCGCGCATCGAGGAGGTGTTGCGTGCCCTCAATCATGCCCCTGCGCACCACTTGGACCTGGACCAAGTCACCCGCGAGCTGCAGTCGTGTGCTATCGCCGTCGAGCCACCGTCCACTGTAGAGCGCACCATCGGGAGCCAAGCTGCAGCCTTGAAGCCCACCTTCATGTTCGTCATGGCATCCTGGAGTCGATGGGCAAGAAGATGGAGCCGAAGGATCACCGGAGTCATCGGATTTTGGGGAAACACCGCCGCCGTCGAGCCCCGGTGTCGGGCTGGAGAGACAGAGGAAGAGGATGAGTTCGGCTAGAGGAAGATGGACATGGTTCATGTGAACTTGAGCGGCTGCAAGTGGGGCCAAGTGGAACCGGTGCACCATGGATTGGTCTGTGGACCGCATGGACCAGAGGACAACGCTGTGCACCCAGTTCATGTGAACCTAAGACGCTGACAGTGGACCGAGCAAGCATCGGTGCACCGTGGACCAGAGCTGTGGACTGAGCCCGTTTTGAATCCAGCATGATGACATGGCAGCACCAGAGCGTGCCACGTGGCAGGCCCGGTCCGGCCCAGATCCGGCCGACTCGGCCCATTAACGACCTAATAACAACCCGTTAACGGTCCAGTGGGGCCCACCTGTCAGTTGACCGTTGACTGCTGACGTCAGCAGTGACATCACCTCGGACCCACATGTCAGGCAATCGTTGACCCAGTCAATGATGACGTCAGCATGACGTCATCCACCACGTCAGCCGCTGAGTTGTCTCGGCTGGACCCGCACGCGACACGTGGACCAATCCCGTGATGCCACGTGTCAGCGCCAGATAAATCCAGTCCTTTTCTTTTTTTAAAAATGGTTAAATCTTTGAAAAATCATAACTAATTCATACGAGCTCTAAAAATTATGATCCACATATCAAAATTTTCTATAAATCGAGCTCTATCTATTTTTGCTATGTTTGAGTGCATTTGGATCTTCTATTTGGCATTCGTTCTTTATGCTAATCTATAGGGGTCGCTCCCACGACCATTAATTCTCGGTTACAGGCTCGAGCGAGGACAAGTCTGACAACAGTGACTACCAGGAGAAGTCCGACAGCTATGTCAGTGAAGGTGCCACATCTCACCCAACCTCGTAGATCCCATTACACATGGCAAATGTAGCAATGCTAGTGCTTTACTTTCTGTTGCAATATGATGGTTTGCCTGTGCTAGGATTGCATAGTAGATTACTACTTGATTAGCCCTACCTTGTTGTAACCTATCACCTCTTACCCGCTGATATGTTAGCCACTTGCTTATCTTTTATATTTATATATATATACTTCACTCGCTTACATTTTGATGCAGAGTGATGAACACTGGGAAGGCCTGGAGGGTGCCAGGCTGGAGGAGTGTGTGTTGATGGGTTAGGATGAGCTTGTGAGCTGATGATGCTGTATCTGGATTTGGGGTGGAGCTTACGGCAGGGAGTAGGGTGAGGGTTGAGTCGATCGAGCCAGGATCTACGACGAGCTTCTAGAGCAAGTCTTGCCGGGGAATGGACCTGGACATTCCCACGAGAGAAGCCTGTGGCGGGCTAACTGAGATGTGATGGTGGTCTTTGGGTGTGATCCTCTGAGAGGTGTAGCCCGGGACGAAGGTGCCGTGGTAGCACGTTAAAGATAAACCCTGGAGAAGATATCTCGGCTTGGTCAAACTTAGAAACTGCTACGCTGGTATCCGGACCTTAGGAATCTCTTGCTTTCCACTCGCTCTCCATGGGGGGAGACGGCCGAACTGCTGGATAGATCGATGTCACTACTGCTAGGCGAGTAGTGATAAGAAGGTATATGCATGGGATGGAGCTAACACTTTACCGAGACGATCATGGCACCCCTTCGAGAGTGGATACATGGCATGGCATCCTCTACGGGAGAGGATACATGCTCTCTTCACAGTTCCAGCGATCCAGAGCTGGATGGTAGAGTGGCATCGTTCTATGGCAGTAGGCGCCCGGAATCTGTCTAGGTGGTGATCAACACCAATGATGGTTATCTAGTGGATTAGTGAAACCTCTGTAGAGTGTATGGTTGATTGATTGATACATACGCCAATTCTTTGGCTATGGACCTTTCCTTAGGAGGATGCACTGGACTAATGAGTGGAGTGTTCTACCTTCCCCCTGAGTGTGATTTTCAGCCGTGAGCCAGGTTGAGGGCTGCGGGCCGCTGAGACAAGCTGAGAGGGAGTTGGCTTGTCGACTTGAGTCTGAGATGGTGTTGGAGGAGTTGGGATGGTGTCTCAGAGATGGATGGTGAAGGATGTTGTGGGATTGGGAATGTGTTTAAAACCTGATTACTATATTATTTATATACCTGATTACCTGCGTAGGAAAACCCCAGCCTTCATAGGTTCCTTTTGATATATCCATTTTGCATCCAATTACCACAGAGCAATGCATAGGGTGGGAGTATGGCCAGTACAAATCGTACTGAAAATTTGGTTTCAGGTTCAAGGAGTGAGTACTCTTCTGGGGAGTACAGCGATTGAGGGTTTCGTGCCTACGCTGAAGTTGGATCGAGGATGATAGCTTCCGCACCTCAAGCTTTCTTTGTTATGCTGCATGAACTCTGATTCCGCCAAGTGGCGATGTAATAAGTTATTGTAAATCTCTCTATTGCACTCTTTTATTCGATGTATGGATTATGGTATTCAACTGTTATCGGGTAATGTGATTTAAATGGTCATATTACACTTCGACTCTGTGGATTTTCCTTCGTGGAAATCGAGGTCGTTTCACCCTGGCTCCTGGCAGCTGACTGCTATTCGTGCCCAACGGTGGGGGGAGGAAGACGTGGTGGCGGCGCCGTGGGATGAGGCCAGCGCGAAGCGTGCTGACAACGGTGTGAGGCTGCCAGGCCGGTGGCGTCCAGGAACGACGGTAGCGCGGAAACATGGCGACAAGCACGGACGCATTCCCCAGATCAACACCCGAGGACGACGAAGAAAGACAGGGCGATGCCGACGCTGCGTACCGATCCGCTCGGTGTCCTGCTCTCGAACTCCAACGCCTTCTCCATCTCCGTGTCCCCGTCGTCCTCCATCTCCATCTCAATCCGCACTACATTTGTAACCAATCAATCAAGAACTCGTAAGAGGAAGGGGATTGGAGGCGGGATCTCGGGAGGGGGAGGGGGAGAGGTCGCACGCACAGGTGAGCGATGGAACCGCGGCGGTGGCGCAGGGGCTTGTTTGCGGCGACGGGATAGAGGTGGCGGTGAGGATCGAGGCATCGGCGTGGATGATGGCTGTTGGCGTTGGCACAGGTGGGGTGTACGAGCCGCGTGAAGAAGGTGGAGGGCAGTTGTCCGGCGCAGGCGGGTCACGGTTCACGGAGCGGAGGGGAATTACGGGAGGGGAGGCTTTTTTTCGGGAGACGGGGGAGGGGGGTTATGGATCGGTGGGGGTCATTACGGGAGGGGGTCATTAGTTTTTGGTGACGATATCATTTGACATTTTTTAGAAGTAAGAAAAAAAAACCGCTAGAGGGAGTTCTGGAGCGGTCGTTGGCTGACTGGCGTCGTTGATTGCATTCAATCGCAGTACTATACCGTCGTGGAAAATCCCTTGACAGTCGACACCGTCCAACGATCAGCCCCGCAGCAAAGAAAAGTCTCGATCACCCCTCCCATAGTCCTATGGAGACACCGTCCAAGACCGTGAGTCCGTGACCTTCCACCAACGTGACATTTGCCTAGTTCTGAAAAAAGTGCTGGATCCCCGTCCTCTGAATCGCTACTCGCCTTGAATGGAGGGGTTAGAAAGGGGCGTTTTAGAATTCTAACCGTACAGGTGTTACGTGTTCGGTTTCTCCAATCTCTAACACTTATATCTGTTCAAGCATGAGATTGCATTGGGCTAGGAATTAATTCTAACCATCACATCACCTTCTAATCTTCTCTGAACTGCCAGCTTCCTTGTTTTAAAGGCCTATTGTGATTTTACTTTTGTTTTTTCAACTTTTCAACTTTATCCTCGTTTTTCAATCCACAGTATATAGAGGCAGTCCTGGAGTGGTCCTTGCTCTGAAACTCAAAGAACAAAGTACCCAAAATCTGGGCGGCCAAACCAGCTGGCTTGGGTTTTGGTAAATGGCAACGGCCGCAGCAGGTCTGGGAGCTTTACTCTGCTCCGTCACAGATCATGCCCGTCACAGATCACAGGTCAGGGGTGCCACGGCTTGGACTAGCAGCATGCCCGTCTCATAAGGGTGGGCAAACTGTGCGACGGCCGAGGGCCCATAGCGCTTAGTGACCCATGAGTATATCCCTCTACAGGTATTGAGTCTTCTAGGGTGTGTTTGGTTGGCTATATAAGCCTAGCCAGGCTTGTCTGAGGCCAATTTCTTCCCGTTTTTGCCTGGCTAGAGGTGCTGGTTTGGCCTAATCTGATCATCCGTACACCGTACTGCTGTAGCCAGGCTCCAGGAGAACGGCCGAATCGACCGTTCTATCCTGGCCAAGCCAGCCCCGTGATGGGTTCCTCTAACCGCCCAACGTCTTTACTCTGCCGAAGAACTCTGCTCCTCCGCTCGTCTCCGGTGGCCCTCCTGTGCAATCTCCGGTGGCCCTTCCCGCTCGCGTCCACCAAGCGCTCCACCCGGTTGCAGCACGGGCTCGCCGCTCGGCTACCGCGTCAGGGACCGCGGCCGTGCTCTCGGCCGGCGACCAGAGGACCTTGCGACTCCGCCGTATCCCTCGTCGCATCCACGGACACGGGCGCGGGCTCTCGTCCGCTCGGAGTGGCGCTCGCTGCTGTCCTGGACGTCGGCGCGAGGTTACATCTGGGCCACGGCGTCGCGTCCTCGCTTGCCAACGCAGCAACCTCGCGTCCATCCGTGGCCTCCCGGGACGCGGGCACTCAGGACGGCGACCTCGGATGCCCCGGTGAGGATGGGGATGCTCGCCGGACGAGCTCCTCCGCAGCTCCGCGCTGAGGCCGTCGCCGGCGGAGGCAGCCCAGCGCGTGCGTCCTGCCGAGAGGAAGACGAGTAGAGCTGCGGAGACGTCGAGCGTGGGGACGATGCTCCCACGCACGGCGGCATGGGCTCCTCGGCCGGCCGTCCCGCCGGCGCTGCAGGCTCCGACTTGCATCATTGGCGTCAGCGAAGCACTTCTCGATCTCGACCAACGGCACCTCGCCCGATGTGGGAGCGGCGTCCATGGCTGCCGCGGCGAAGCGGAACTAGCAGCCTCTGAACAAGCGGGGGTCTTTTTTTTTTTCTTGAGCTTTGATGCTTAGGATGCGATGTTGAGTCGTAGGATTGAGATCAATCTGATCCAGAGTTGCAATTAATTATTTGCTAACTTTTGTTTACTGCTATTCTAATTTGTTTCTAGAGAAGGATCGTGATCTATCCAAAAATTTTGGAGGTACGAGTAGTTCTTTTGATTTACCAGTCTATCTTAAATTGTAGTTCGTTTGACTTTTTTATCTTAAGTTTGATTATCTCATCTTATTTAAAAATTTATTTAAAATATTATTTTTTTTATTATTATTCGTTTTATTAATAAAAAATCTTCGAGAATGGCTTAAATTTAACTATTTTTGTTTAAATTTTTTAAATAAGATGAGTGATCAAAGTTGAAGTTAAAAAAAATCAAACGAACTATAATTTAAGACGGAGGGAATACATTGTTAACTATGTGAGTCACTGTATTCTGTTATTTATTCATCACTAAGGGCCACGGGCAGCAGCCATTTAGTTTCAAACATTGGTTTGGATCCAGTTATCAATGGTAATCACATGCCACATGTTATCATTTCAATTGGGAGGAGAGAGTATGCCTATCACCTGTTCTATGAAATACTTCAATAGGTAATCTTATCAATTTGAAAAAGAGATAACTATATCAAAACAAATCGTATAACCAAACAAGATATAGAGCTAGCCAGACTTACATAGCACACGTAACCAAATAAGTTCTCTCGACTTGTTAGAGACAAGCCTAGCCTAGCCTAATTAAGAAACAAACCAAACACACCCCTCGTGTCCATTTGTTCCTGCGATCGATTCGTACGCGTGGAGCCTGGTCGCGACCCTTCCTATTTGAGATCGTGACTTCCTTGGTGGACTCACGGTGACTGCGTGCTTCGCGGCTCGCTGGCGGCGTGCGCGGTGGCTGTGTCGAGCTCGGGCGTTGGTGTACAGATTCCGCCTACAGCCTGCAGGTCCGCACGTAGCAAGTTTCAGAGACCAGCGGCGTTCCTGATCCCATCTCCTTCAACAGTTGTCTCCGGTAAGTGAATACGGATTGCAGTTCCAGAGTTCAGAGGATATAAGGATCGAGGCATAGGGCTTCATCTGTTTTTTTCTAAATAAAAATGTCTAATTCAATAATTTTGACCATCTTAGATGTTTTCATAGAATCGCCAGTGACAGCAACGGGGATAGCAGAAAGAAGGTTGGTGCCAAAGCCCGTCCTGTGTCTATGTCCAAGTTTGAGCAGGCCCACCAAATTTGGTTGGGCCAGAGTGGTTCCAGAGTTCGATGAAAAGAGGAGGAGGGTGGCAGAAGCCCGGCCCTGGCATGCATGCTGGACAGTGGGCTGCCTTACAAAATTTGGGAAGTGTTTGGCCAACTCTATTGAGCGCCAAAAGCCCAAACAAAATCTGCCTCCTGTCCCACCCGCCCCCAAATCGCCGACCCGCTCCGCCGTAACGCGCGCTCGTCGGCCACCGCCCCCTCCTCTCCGTCACCGAGAAAGGATTTTTTAATTTTGATTTTTTAATCAATATTTCAAAAATAAATGCACTCAAAATACATATTTGGACCTCATATCCTTTTGGTCTCGTTAACTATGGCGCGACCAAACCACATTGTCACATCACATGCATTGGCACGACAACATACGACACTCTGGACGCTATTTTCAACGTTAAAAAGCTTGTCGCGCCATATGCATTGGCATGACAGTACTATTTTCTCACGCCAATATATTTGGTGCGACAAGACTTAATTGTTTTAAAAATTATAACTCTTCAATACTATGCCGGATGAATATGATTTCTATATGACAATTGTAGCCCTCGACAAGATCTACGACTCTATGGTTTTGAGTTTTTTCATTTGAAGACGTTAAAGGTTCAAAAAAGTTATATAAAGTTTTAACACCAAAAAAATATGCATTAGCGTTTGTCACATCATAAAATAATATCTTTTTTTATTAATTCAAATAAAAATACTTTTTGTAGTTTTGAGTTTTTATATTTGAAGTCGTTAAAATGCTCAAAAAAATAATATGATGCTTCAGAAGCATAATTCGTGCCGACAAATCAGAAGCATCACAAATTGTATCCAAATCAAGTATCTCTAGTTTAATGTGTCTTACAGTAACTCAGTAAGCAGGTCCAACTCCTTTGTATTGCTTGTCTGTGTGTACTCGTCAAGCAACTAAATAGAGGTCCTGTCTGTACTCATGTCAAGCAGGATTTCAGTGTCCACAATGTAATGTGCAAAAGGCACTTCAAAATTTCCAACAGCAATTGTTTAGCCTCATTTTTTCACTATGCCTGTGATGAAATGAAATCCAGTTTAACTGTTTAAGGAAAAGCTCATGTAATTCGTGCTAAATTTCTGGTTTGGTTAGCATGTCGTTTACTGATCTAGAGCTTTCAGGGAAAAAGAACTTCAATCCAGAGGAACAATTCTGCACGATTTTTTTCTGAACAGGCCAGCCAAGTTGCTTCAGATCACCTTCATCTTATAGGTTCTGGTACTGTCCTCTCATGATGTTCAGAACATGCATGTTTTAGTACTCTTTAATGCATTGTCGCCCAAGCAACGCAAGTACCTAGCGTGGCAGTCGCTGGCGCGGTGTGCGCGAGTGAGTGAAAAGTCTTTCTTCAACTTGCTTGCACTGGTGTGCCGCACTGACGACCACTCCAATACTACATTCTCGTCCGTGATGGCACGATGCGCTCGGCCGCTGGCCTTGGCGCATTGGAGTTGGAGTGGTGTGTAAAATACTCAGAGGCGCTTTAATTGGTGGGAACGCCAGAGGCCTTCAGGCTTGGCGGCTTCTTGTTAATCCTTCACAGGGAATAGCGCCCTGCAGGTCGCTTACATAGGCGATGGGGAGAGCCGGCCCTTAGATGTAGGTCTCGGTTGTTTTTCTGGTACAACAAGATTATCCTCTAGAGAATTCTACAACAACCTCCAACATCTTAGGCCGCACAAGTCCATCCAATCGCATCTTGTTACTACAGTGCCATGCACGTCAAACACGCTAACTCTAACATGGTGGACTGGCCTGGCGTCTCGTCGCCTCTCGTCGACAGACGTCAAAAAAAGATGCGTGGAAATTGGCATCACCGTTGTCCACTGTAGAGCGGAGCACACCAACCCAATTACTGAAATCTCAGTGCTCTGATCCGCTGCTCTCTGTCCAGGCGACCGGTGTAACGGTATCTGTTCTTGCTAAGCTTCTTTACTGCACCATAATGTTGGCCTTTGCTTCTGGCTAAACTCGTGGTTTGTGTTATCCAGATAGCTAGCGCACAAATGCAGTGATCTCTGCCAACACAAACCTGATGAGGTTCAGCCTGATTTGAATTACTAGTTTTTACCGTCCTTGGGTGCCCCAGGGTGATTGCAAGCAAAAAGCGTCAAGTGATCCGACCACTCCTTGCTAATTGCAAGCAAAAAGCGTCAAGTGATCCGACCACTCCTTGCTCCTTTCGCAACTTGCACGTAGTCACGTACTGTGGAATAGAAAGCCGAGGACCTACTGCCTGCCTCTCTTCAGAGTTCAGTATCAACAATCACTCGCCAGTGTCGGCCAGCAAGCATGTCGTGGTCGTGCGCCACTGGCACGCGCGCGCGTTGACGGACCCTGCCTTGCAGCGGCGCATATGCAGCTTGTGTCCAAAGCTTGCTGTCTGTTTAGTGTTTAGTGTTTACTGAAAGTTTGGCAAGTGCATGTGCCAGACACCGCCGTGATCGGTGCTTGGACCGATGGTTCTTCGTCACGACTTTTCAGCCGCCTAATCCATTTTTAAGCTATGTCAGAAGATGAATATGTATACTTCCATTCCACATGCATGATTTGATTCAGTTTTTGAGGGCCACGATGTGATTATTCCTTGGATAATAAATAATGTACCCCGCAAATAAAATGTGCATATATATATATATATATATATATATGAATATAGGAGTATGATGCAATGAGAACAAACTTGGGAGTAGGTGATGACGTGATGTTGTCTTCTCGATAGAGCTGAATCCATGTGGCCATCTCATTTGTTTTTATCTTAAGTGAATGCTAGAGCTGCCTGTCTTTCTAAGAGAAATTGGAATTCTTTGAAACTGAAAGATATCCTAACTAACATCCAAACACAGTTCAAGTGGTAATAGCCTACTAGCTAGTTATTATATGTATACCACGTCGGAGCACTTATCTGTCAGCGCTAGCTGTAATGCAAGTAAGACAAGTTTGAACTGCCACTGAATTCACTTCCCAAATATGGAGGACAAGGCTGAGGCTGAGCTCCAGAATCATATAGTTTAGTGAATAAGTGAAGACAAAGGAACGGAACTGATGTGGCACATGGTCATACCAAGTTTGGGCGATCCGCAACCAGCATGCATGGGTTACAAAAAGGTACTTATATGACCACACGCCTTTGTTTCTTTGCTTGGAGATTATGTTTAATGCTTGCTACTAACAGAATAGCAGTCTGCTTCAAGCAAACATGCTGCGCGCCTAATTTGCTGACCCTAGTCATAATACCTGCGACCAGCGCCGTGGCCGCTATTCACACCTGAGCTTAAGACTAAACGGGGATTTGGGTCATGTTTATTGCTTGATTCGTGGTTGCAAAGTCGTATGCTGTGCACTGAAGCTCCACTAGCATAGCGAGACTGTCCCACATTTTGGCAGTGGCTTTGACATTCATGTCCCGACCTGGAGTACAAAAATGCAACGGGCTGGATCTCGCTTGATCCTGGTTCCAAGACACCAAGCGGGGAGCACTTGTAGAGTGGCTCTCTTTAATTAGCAGGGCTTTCAGCTCTGACTTATCTAGCTTTTCAGGTGAAGTAAGCCCTGAGAAGTGAAGCCTGTTTGTAAAAAATCTCTGCCAAGGGCCTTAGAACACTACTGCGTTACTTGTACCAACACAACTACAGTAATAAATTCTAAAAATTCTGCTAAAAAAGTTATGTTTCAATAAATAGTGTTTTAGTGTGATACTTACCTGGTAGCAGGCCACTGTCTCCAAGGTTATGCACGCATGCAGTAATCCTGGAAGTAGAAGTACGTTGCAGAGCACACGCAGCAGCGTTCTTCTGCGTGCACAAGCTTTCCCTACATGTGTCCCCTCAATTCCTGATTTCAGGCTGTACAGCACTAAGTTAGAAAAATGGAAGATAAAAGAGCAAAGACGGTGTACTGCTAATGTCCAAACTGTACATGACAGATAACAAATTAACAATAGCGACATGTAGGCTGTAGGCAGTAGACACTGCGCAGTTAGCCAGCATGCTGATGATACCGCGATGCCTATAAATACCATGGAGCGTGGAGCTATCCTTGCACACCACGCACTGACAACTCAAGTCACAGAAGAACTCTCTGTGCTTAGAGGCGGCTTAGCCAGCTCTAGCTACCAGCAATGGCGTCCAGGCAAACCTTCTCCTGCTACACCATGGCGCTGCTGTTCGCTGCGTCTGCTGTCTCGGCGCAGTTCTCCACCGACTTCTACGACGAGACATGCCCCGACGCGCTCGGCATCATCGAGTCCGCCGTGAGAGCTGCCGTCTCCAAGGAGTCCCGCATGGGGGCCTCCCTGCTCCGCCTCCATTTCCACGACTGCTTTGTCAATGCAAGTATCATTCATAAGTCGTCTCTAAATTTGTTCAGCCTTCCACTTTTGTTTTTTTCTCTGAAACTGGAGCAATATCAAATTATCTATTCAGTAATTAAGTTTCATTAAACTTCCATATATGAGTCTGAATCTAAACTGAACTCCAGTTAGATCTTCTCATAAGAGAGCATGTTGATTCAGACGTTCAGTAGACAGTTTTCAGTACTGTTAGCTTTACGTCCAGTGCTCTACCAAGTCAGTCATTTAAAAAGTGGCGCGCACTCTGCCGCGTGCTTCGATTTTTCAAACCAAATTGTCCCTGTCATTTCATTTCTAGCAGACGGTTTGTCTCCGAGTACAACGATGGAGTGTCTTTTTCGTGGACTAGCCGTTGACTACAACTGCAAACTGACTTTACAGGGCTGTGACGGATCAGTGCTGCTCGACGACGCCGCGGGCTTCACCGGCGAGAAGACGGCGACGCCGAACAAGAACTCGCTCCGCGGGTTCGACGTGGTCGATGACATCAAATCGCAGCTCGAGGACGCCTGCAGCCAGACGGTCTCCTGCGCCGACATCCTCGCCGTCGCCGCCCGCGACTCCGTCGTCGCCGTAAGCACAAATACCGGCCAAGACTAGTTGTTTAATTTCTTCCATTCCATTTCCATGCATGGTTTACAAGCTAATAAATTGACGAATGTATCCTCTGCACGCAGCTCGGCGGGCCTACGTGGGACGTGGAGCTCGGCCGGCGGGACGGGACGACGGCGAGCCTGGACGACGCGAACAATGACCTCCCGGGGCCGACCCTGGACCTGGGCGACCTCATCAAGGCCTTCGCCAAGAAGGGCCTGAGCGCGAACGAGATGATCGCGCTGTCGGGCGGGCACACGATCGGGCAGGCGCGGTGCGTCAACTTCCGCGGCCGCCTCTACAACGAGACCAGCAGCCTGGACGCGTGGCTGGCGTCGTCGCTGAAGCCGAATTGCCCAAGCACGAACGGCACCGGCGACGACAACACGTCGCCGCTGGACCCGTCGACGTCCTACGTCTTCGACAACTTCTACTACAAGAACCTGCTGCGGAACAAGGGCCTGCTCCACTCGGACCAGCAGCTCTTCAGCGGCGGCTCCGCGGACTCGCAGACCACATCCTACGCGTCCGACATGGCTGGCTTCTTCGATGACTTCCGCGACGCCATGGTGAAGATGGGCGCCATCGGCGTCGTCACTGGCTCCGGAGGGCAGGTCAGGGTGAACTGTCGGAAGACGAACTAAATGCATGGCCGCTGTCAGGTTTGGTAGTGTTGTGATGGAGTGTGATCAGTGATCAGTGCGTGTAGTGTGCTGTGGTCTGCAGAGAGTGCAGAGTTACTGTTCCTTCTATGATGGCGTAGTCTGCTTCGAACGGTTGTGGTACTACCTTCTACACGAATAAAACGAAGGATAAGACTGGTCTTAGATCCATCATGCCTTGTTTGGGTCCTGCTGAATTTGATCTGAACCTGACCAACGTACGCATTGCTGAGTTCAGAATTTTCAGAAAAAGAAAACACTGGGTCCCTCATTCCTTAAGCAAGAAGCCAAGAACCTTGAGCAGGGCCACCACACCCCTTTTCATCAAGCCCAAAACTTATAGTTTGGGCCTTTTTGGTATAGAAGATCTGGGCCTATGGGCCAACATGAATCATGTGCCGGCCTACGTGGCCTGGAGCAATTGCTCCTCAAATAAAAAAGGAGCAATTTCCTGAACTCAAAAAAAAAACTACGTGGATCAATGAAAATAAACATTGGGATTAAACATGGTCACATGTTTGGAGTGAACAAAAAAAAATATTCAGACGGCTGAAAATAAAATATTTAGACGGCTGAAGGGCGGCTCACTAGCTGCGTGGCTTGATGATGTGTGTTTTCAGATCGAATAGACATTTGAGCATATGTGCTTCTCATAGCAACAAAGATGTTAACATCACAAAGCTTGGTATCTTCTTATGATAACTACTAAGCTCAGCCGTCACTGAATAATTAAAGCTCGGTGTCAAGTGACAGAGAATCCACTAAGCAAATCAAATTGCCGCACAGAGGCCGTGCCCCACTCATGTTGTTCAGACTGTTGCTTATCAAAAAGAATGCACGTTCCACTAAGCATAAACCCCATCCGTTTTTAAATATAGACAGTAGACTTCACAACTTTAAATTAAGAGAACAAAATTTTACAGGCAAGTTTTACGAGCAAGAGAAGCAGGAAATAGTAGTTTTTTTTAACTTTGATCAAGTTTATAGAAGAATGTACTACTAATATTTACAACATCGAACTAGTTTCATTAAAATGGTCACAAAACATGTATTCATAGTTTATTTATTTGGGATTGTATAGATGTCAATATATTTTTGTCTAAATTTAATAAAATTACAAAAGTCTTTAGAACAAAATGGTGAGTACGCGGACGAGTTGCGAATGTTTGCATCTGTACTCATGTAATTCGCAAAAGATATGTATAATATTAAAATAATGAGAATTATGTCTCCATTTCAATTAAATTAAAAAATTGTTTCTCTAAATAAACCCAAAAAACACGAAAGAATAGAGCAAACAGTTTTGACTGACGTCACGGCCCACCCTACCTCCGTTTTCCCTTCCCCGCGCGGCCTGCCGCTCTTGTCGTCTTCGGCTCTTCCGTCGTTCGCCGTCTGCCCGTCGCCGTCCCCAAGCTCTCGCCCTTTCGCTGTCGCCTTCCCTTTCCCAATCGCCAACGACCACCTCGCTCCCACTTAGTTAAACCCGTCGCCATGCCGTCCGCCGAGGCCCACTGCCCACTCCAATCCTCCCCTCCCCCTTCCTCCTTCCACTCCCCAGTCCCCACCCACGGCCGCCGCGATGCCGACGCGGCCGTCCTCCACCCCCACTTCCCGCTTCATCCTGCTAATCCTGGTCGTTCTCGTTGTGATCACCTGCGCCGTTCCGGGGGTGAGATGCTCCGACCGGAGGTTCCCGCACCTCGACCGCGTCCGCGAGCTCCACCGCCGGGAGGCCTCGTCATCGGCCGAGCAGGAGGCCGCCGCGCGGGGACTTCTCGCGCGCCTCCTACCGTCACACTCCGCCAGCTTCGAGTTCAGGGTCATCTCCATGGTACGCGTGCTTTGCGCTGCTTGCGAATCGTAGGGTCTGTATGTGATGTTGAACGCGTCAGCGTGAGGTATTGCTTCGATGCTGCATAAGCATATTAGGCAACGTGCTGGCCTACTGGGACGTACCCAATCGGCGTTGCATCCGTAGACTTGCTGAGACTTAAGAGTGCAGTGAGAATCTCAACTAGAATCAGAGACCAATGAAGCACGTCATGAGGAGTTGAGGACATCATAGAGTAGGCAATCTTAGTATGAAATTGTTTGTTTATATATATGAAATTCAGATAATCTATATAATAATCTTACCTGTCAAAACTGAGGTCTGGAGTTCTGGACCTTACCCCAACCCCATGATTTGTAATTTTTGCTACTTGAGTTCATAATGGGTGGTACATTTTCTGAATACCTGTTACTAACTGACAAGGATTTACGTTGGTACTCCAATTCATTGATAGGAGCAATGTGGTGGGAAGGCATGCTTCGTCATCAACAACCACCCGTTGTTTGATGGAGAAGGGACTCCAGAAATATTGTATGTTTTCCCTTCATATTTTGTCACGCGTTGCAAACTATATCTTCAGCTTGTTCATTTACATTTCTTTACCAACTGCAAACAGTAGCCGTTAGCACCTTACTGTTTCTTTTCATGCAAGACGATAATCCAGATGTGTTGGCTTTATTTATTTATTTATTTATTCTCTGTTATTTTCTGAGGCTTGGTGTTAGATGAACAACTGTTGTAATTATGTTTTTGAATATATTCGGAAGGAACTGATTACATTTACTCATAAGTATGTGACCCATTAGGTGATTAGGTCATTAAAAGGTATGACATGCACCAAACAATGAGTTAGTGAACCACCATATCTTGCAGTACGTTCTCTTGTGCTTGTAAATCAGGACTCTTCTAATTCTGTTTGTTATAACCTATCGAAAAAGCAGCTTATAACTCAATGTTGGTGTCCCAGCAGATTCTGCTAGAATCATTTGCCAATCATATTTGCTTGTGCAATTGGTTTGTGCTTTCAGCAGGACTGCTCTACTGTGCAGATGTAACATGTCATCTGAAATTGTAAAGAGCCTAACAACTTCACATTTGTCATTACTTGTGGTCAGGATACTTGGAGTGAGTGGGGTCGAAATTTCTGCTGGCTTTCATTGGTACTTGAAACACTATTGTGCAGCACATATATCTTGGTATAAAACCGGTGGTGCACAGCTATCATCCATTCCCCATCCTGGGTCACTACCTCGTGTTCCTGATGGTGGTGTATTGATTCAAAGACCAGTTGACTGGAGCTACTACCAGAATGCAGTTACATCCAGCTGTAAGCTGATAGCTTACTTATAAATTTTGGCTGTTGGTTCCAGAATTAATGACATCAAATTTTTCTAATGTTAACTGAACCTAAAACATTTCTCTGTTTAAAATTATTTTGTTCACCCTTTAGATTCTTTTGCTTGGTGGGATTGGGACCGTTGGGAGAAGGAAATTGACTGGATGGCTCTTCAAGGAATCAATTTGCCTCTTGCTTTCACTGGGCAAGAGTCTATATGGCAGAGGGTTTTTCAGGTATGTATCTTTATTCTTTTCTAAGTATTCTGCACAGTGGATAAATTACCACTATGGTTTTTGTGACATTAGTGTGAAATAATGCACAAAAGAAACCTATAATGTTAGAAAGGCATTGAAGCAGATGGATTAATGCATAACAGTAAATGTGGCACAGTAGGAAGGCAGTATGGATAAGCAGGCAAAGATGCACATCACAAAATTTAGACATGTAGTGTCATGTTTTGATGTTTGTTTCTTGGCAAATGATTTTGGCACAGTTCTTAAAATTGACAGTTCGTGGTGGAATGAATGGATCCCTTCTAGAGTAGATGTAACCTCACCAGTTCTTCCTGTTGGCACTATTTATTATTATATTTTCTGAGAATATTAGCATTCTTTTATCTAAGGCAAAAAACAATTAAGGTTATTGCACCTCATAAAAAAATGTCAGGTTATTTATTTAAATTTACTCATCCTGTTTTGCTGCAAATGGTTTGTGAATAACTTTGTTTCATTTCATTAAATTCTTGAAGAGGTACAACATTAGCAAATCAGATCTGGATGATTTCTTTGGTGGGCCAGCCTTTCTTGCATGGTCTCGAATGGCTAATATGCATGGGTAAGTAATTAAGTTACACATCTGATTTGCATTTGGTCTCTCACATCTAAACTTTTAATTTTATATGACTATTGATTCCCATATACTTCTGCCGTAATAATTTGACATGCTGTGTCTGCTAAATTATTTTCATTTATTCCTCAACTCCGCAGCACAAGATAGATTGTCATTGTGAATTACCTTGCTATAAAATACTTTGTCCTTCCAAATTATAAATTGTTCTGGCTTTGACATAGTATATATCTAGGTGCATAGATAAAGCCAGAACGACTTATAATTTGGAATGGAGGGAGTATATAGCTGTAAATTGGGATGCTCACATGTCACATCTAGACATGTCAGATTAAGACAGCTAAGGAGAACTGTTTATATGTGGAATTTCAGGAACATAAGCTGTGTCTACGAAAGCTCAAGAAATTTTGTTTTGAGCTTTGATTCCCTTTTCCTGAGTCTTATGTGCTGATATTGTTTTTTTCAAGCATGTTATGATTGACTGTTAGCTGCCTACAAGACTTTGGTATAATCTTTGGTACTTCTAAGGAATAGATAGTTACTAGTTACCCATATTATTTCGTTTTATCTTGGGATCTTTTGGAACTCTTTATTTCGAACAAATGCCATATATTACTTATTTTCAG
The DNA here is from genome assembly GCA_023333625.1 of Bothriochloa decipiens. Taxonomy (NCBI): domain Eukaryota; kingdom Viridiplantae; phylum Streptophyta; class Magnoliopsida; order Poales; family Poaceae; genus Bothriochloa; species Bothriochloa decipiens. The sequence continues at coordinate 4,174,235 of CM041642.1, forward strand.
CCCTTCTATCTAAAAGCGAAGATACTGGCTTCACATGTTAGATGTTTCTCTGTCATCGTCTTTTAAGTAATTACCCTTTAATGACACTTCCTAATTTATCAGATGGGGTGGACCTCTCCCTCAGACTTGGCTTGATGACCAACTAGCTCTTCAAAAGAAAATCCTATCTAGGATGTACGCTTTCGGCATGTTCCCAGGTGACACTTCTGCCATTGTAGCATTTTTGGATTTTGTGCAGTTACATGAGCAACTTTTCATGTGATATTAATATATCTTTTATTGGTTTGCAGTTCTGTGCATTTTCAGAACTCCTGTTCTGCCTAATATTACCAATCTAAATGTTTAATTTCTGAATCTTTGTTTTTTAGTACATCACAAACCCTTCACTTTTTGTTACGTGTCTAATAGATTAAAATCTACATCTGTTGCAGTTCTCCCAGCCTTTTCTGGCAACATCCCAGCTGCATTAAAGTCAAAATTCCCTTCAGCTAAAGTCACTCACCTTGGAAACTGGTAACATTGGGATATATGATTTTCTGTGATCAATGCTTGAATATAAAATATGGAATCACTGTTGGTTGCACCTCCTGTTTCACTGCTGAATTTCATGCATTTTGCACCTCCACCTTTGTTGTATTTCAGTTCTGTAACTTTGACTGCAATTTTTGCATGCATCTCACATCTTAGCAGTTTGAGCTGCTACCACTGATCAAACTCGGACAGTCACGCTACACATTCATAACAAGCTTATGCCCATTTGTATTCTTAATGTTCATTTCATGTTAAATGCTTCATCATATTATTGATAAATGAACTTGAGCTGGTACACTAACACTACTTTTCTTGCTGACATCCTTTTTTCATCAGTGTTAAGTCACATGTGCTTATTTGACTATACTCTGTGGTATTAAGGTTTACAGTCGACAGCAATCCAAGGTGGTGCTGCACATATCTTCTTGATGCATCTGATCCTTTATTCGTAGAAATTGGGAAGTTGTTTATAGAAGAACAAATCAAAGGTAGGATCTGTTATTTTGTTCAAGTTGATGTCTAACATCATGTGCATGAGATTTTAATGTCAGACCTGTAATGTTGTGTTGTGTCCTAGCATAAGAGGCTAGCCATTCTTTTGGAACGAATGGTCACTAACTTTTACCTTATTAGCTTCCCTGTGTTTGTAAGAGTACTTTTTACACCTTTTTGTCAGAAGAAAACAAACCTGGATTCATGTGAGTTTTCTTGTACTTTTGCGCAGAATATGGTAGGACAAGTCACATCTACAACTGGTATGATTATTAACCATCCTTCTCACTAGAAGTTCCTAATCAGTGAAATTTTCTCATTTATAATATTTTTTACCTGTTTAGTGATACTTTTGATGAGAACACTCCTCCACTAAGTGACCCGAATTATATATCTTCGTTGGGTGCTGCAACGTTCAGGGGTATGCAAAGCGGTGACAAGGATGCCATTTGGTTGATGCAAGTATGTTCTCTGTGTGTTAGTATTTTGCTTATTATTGGATTTGTCTGTAAAAGGAGTTATTAGATATACTAATATAGATCACGAATGTCTTGGTTGTTGCACTTTACTTTGTGAGAGAAATTTCTTGCTCTATCATCACATCCATGGATATATGGATATGCAAGGATCTGTAACATTTATTACTCTGCAGGGTTGGTTATTTACCTATGATCCTTTCTGGGAACCTCCACAAATGAAGGTGAAACTTTATTTCATGGTTTGATAATATATGAATGCTGATAATTTTATTGGCTCTTTTCATTTTGGCTTCTTGTTTCTTCAAAAACATTATTGGAGTAGTGAGGATTGAAATTCATGTGACCCTCATTTTTTTAATTAAATGCTTGTCCTAAATGTCATATATTTAAAAATGGAGTGGCTATGTCGGATATGATATGACTGCAATTAATGTTCCAATGATGTGAGTTGGTCACATTCATTTTAGTCAGGGTAAGCCTTGTGTTTTCCAATAATGTATTATGATTTTTGAAGCAACACCAAGGAGGTAGAATTTGCAGTGGTGTTATTTGTTATCTTTATTTGTCTCATACAGTAAAAATCGATGCCTGTAGTGATTTATTTATGTTGATAGCACAGTATTTTCATGTTATACTTGGAATAAAAATTGATGTCCCATTGCCAAATGATTGACAACCACTGTATTTCTAATAATCTAATAATGTTCTGCACATAGTTTCTTCACCTTTTCTGCCGTGAACTTTTGGTGGATACTATCTAATACATCAGGGTTTTGTTTCTGTTTTGAGCATGCACCTTTGTTGTTGTTCATGTGTCTAACAGTTATTGTGTTTGAGGATTGAGCTCTAACATAACCATTTTTTTACTTATCTGATTAAACTCAATTTCTGTTGTTTGTAGGCACTACTGCATTCTGTTCCTGTTGGCAAAATGATTGTTCTTGATCTTTACGCTGAAGTTAAACCAGTGTGGATAAATTCTGATCAGTTCTATGGTGTTCCCTACATCTGGAAAGTTCTCTTTTCTCTTTCTGCCAACTCCATGCACTATTACCCTCCTTTCCTTCATAAAAAAACTCGTGTGACCCTTTTTCAGGTGCATGCTCCACAATTTCGCTGCAGATTTTGAAATGTATGGTGTTTTGGATGCTTTGGCTTCTGGGCCTATTGATGCTCGATTAAGTGATAACTCCACAATGGTACACATTATCAGGCTTAATCAGTTGCTTATGTTACTGAGCTAGCTTACATAAATACAAATGGTGATGTTTTACCTATTAACAAATTATATTTCAGGTTGGAGTTGGTATGTCTATGGAAGGTATTGAGCAAAACCCTATTGTTTATGACCTTATGTCAGAAATGGCCTTCCATCACAGACAAATTGATCTTCAGGTGAAATTAAAAAAAATCATTTTCTAGAAGAGCTAACGAATGCAAGCAATTTTTGTCCTGATCAGTTTTGTATTATTTTCAGGTTTGGGTCGAGACATATCCAACAAGAAGATATGGAAAACCAGTGAAGGGACTGCAAGATGCTTGGTGGATATTGTATCAAACTTTATATAATTGCACAGATGGTAAAAATGTAAGATTTTTTTAATATAAAACTTGCCATGTTTAGGCATTGTTCCATGTATCCATTATTCTTCCAACATTACTTAAGCATGTACAAGGGATAGTAGGTTGTGAGCAAGTTGCAAAATCACAAATATCCGATACACTATGCTACTAACAACCTGGAGTTTCAATACTTATTCTACACTTAAATCTTACTCTGTATTATAAAGATCTTTGCTAGACAAAATTATTCTGTGTTCTTTTTCTTTTTGGCAATTGTTGCCACATGCCAACTGTGAATAGAAGTAAAACATCAATATATTCCTACTTTCTGAAGATTCAGTTGGGTTCTTATCTGTTACTCTTATCATAAATTTTATTCTGGCAGGACAAAAATCGGGACGTGATAGTGGCCTTCCCAGATGTCGAACCTTTTGTTATTGATACACCAGGATTGTATGTGAATACTAGACAAATTAATTCTACAATGGCATCGAAGAATTACATAGGGAAGGACGCCTCTAGTGATGCATATGATCATCCTCATCTATGGTACGATACTAATGCCGTTATCCCTGCCCTGGAACTTTTTCTTCGACATGGAGATGAAGTATCTGACAGCAACACCTTCAGGTGAGAACACAGGTGTTCTAATTGTTTAATCTGTACTTTAAAATAATTATTCTTTCAGTTCATCTTTCAGCGGTAAAAACTTACAAGCTAAATGGGTGCTGGTCTTCAATTGACTTTGTGTGAACACAGTAATACTCATGATTGTCAAAATATCGATTCTGTCGTCTGATTTTACAACTCTGCAATCAGAAATAGAGGGTCTTATTCTATGATTTTAGTCAATAGAATAAATTTAGTTTTGCCTCGTAATTTTCTGCCAATCCACAAACTTTGATGACATACATTTCATTCTATTCTTTAGAATTCCCATTTACCTTAATTCTTACTTACAGTTCAAAGTAATCTGTTCATATTGTGAGATCATGATCTTACTTTCGACTTTTCTATTAACCAAACATGAATAAACACTAAAACATATATGTACAGTATACTGAGGTAGTCCATTGCACTATTGTTTTTGTAAATGAGGAAAGGTTCATAGATGTTGAATTATATTAACAGGTATGACCTTGTGGATTTGACTCGTCAAGTTCTGGCTAAATATGCCAATGACGTTTTTCTAAATATCATTGAGAGCTACAAATCAAACAAGATGAGTCAAGTCACCATCCTGTGCCAACACTTTCTCGACCTTATAAATGACCTGGACACACTACTATCCTCTCATGAGGGTTTTCTGCTCGGGCCTTGGTTGGAAAGTGCCAAGGGCCTTGCACGAAACAGTGAGCAAGAAATACAGGTAATCTTTTTCTTTGCCATTCTTTGAAACTGAATTATGTCTAATGATATGGCATCATACCATATTTATCAAAAATTCCAAATACATATAGTTGTGAAAGTAGGGATAATTCCATTCTTATCGACCTGTTTGACTCTTCCTGTTTCTAGGCTGTTTATGAGCATTAGGCTCAAACTTGTGTAACTATTCACATTGAGCCAATCTAAGATTTCATATATGCACTATGGTCATGATCTTGTGATGTATATCACTCTAGCTCTAGCATTGATGAGAAGGTCATGTTCATCAAATTTCTGACATACAACTTCGTTTAAATCCTTGCAGTATGAATGGAATGCTAGAACACAAATTACAATGTGGTTTGACAACACGGAAACAAAAGCAAGTTTATTGCGCGACTATGGTAAGACGCATGCCACTTGGCACGTACTAGTTTTTTTTTTTGGTTTTCTTGGATTCCTTTCTAACAAAATTTGTTGCAGCAAACAAGTACTGGAGCGGCCTGCTGAGAGATTACTATGGGCCAAGGGCTGCCATCTACTTCAAGCACTTGTTGTTAAGTATGGAGAAGAATGCACCTTTTGCGCTCAAGGAATGGAGGAGGGAATGGGTCAGCCTCACCAACAACTGGCAGAGCGATAGGAAGGTGTTTTCAACCACAGCTACAGGAGACTCTCTGAACATATCACGGTCGCTTTACATGAAGTACTTGAGCAACGCTGATCCACTTGAGCTAGAAGGTACAGGCTTCCCTGGGAAGTCTGCAAGCTTATAAGTACTGATGCAAGAAGTGGTGATTATGCATCATTTCAGATTCACAATTACCTTTTCTTACTCGTGTTTTTCCTAAAACTCTTAAATATCGTTTGCCAGTGACATGGTTCGTACGAATCAGTCGGGTGTGAGTACCGAAGTCTTTCCGTGTAGCACCGAAGTCTTTCCGTGTAGCACGGCAGGCTTCTTTCCTTTTTTTCTTTTTTACAGTCATTGCCGTAAAGTTTCAGATCTGTATCCCAATTTAGGAGACAATAGCCATGGAAAATTCGGCCTCGTCCCGGGTGCCGGAATTCTACAGAGTCTTTATGAGAATCGTGCTGCTTTCGGTGAAATCCATTGCTGTAATCGGCTCCTTTTATCCAGCTGTGGCTGCAGCTGTTTATGAAGAAATCCAAACTAAAAGGTTATGTAGATTATCACTGTACGCCTTTCAAACACGACCTCGATCATCTTACTAGAGTGCAGCAGACTGCTTATGTTTATGCTTATGCATGTTGAAGATTAGCGATATGGTCAACTTACTCTATAATAAGAGCCACGTGCAGAATTAAGATGATTCAGATAAGTTCGGCATCTGCGGGACTGCAGGAGCATGGGGCCGGGCAGCATTGCTCCAGCATAGGGGGCAGCATGTTTGAATTCAATCCCAAACATATACTCCCTAGGTCTGAAAATAAACTACCCATTAGCCTCTCTAGCTAATGGGTAGACAGAGGGAGTACCGGATAAAACATTTTAGTACGTGCAACATTATTTTGTATGACCTGGGACTAACTGAAAAAACACGTCATGGACAAATTACAATCTCTCTTTCAAACTCAGTCTTACAAACACTGCATGCAACCAAGCAAACAGAGGATTGTACCGATGAGCCAAGTATGGAGACAAGTTTTTATTAATAAACACCCCGTTCAAAAGGTGGCACAATACTGCACCAAATTCAAGAGCACCACTACAAAAATACTCCTAAAAGCTTATTTCAAGGAGAACCATCCGTCCTCTAGATTGCTAACTACATCAAAATTGCACACCATGCTTGCAACTTCAAACATACATTTGTGCTTTGCGCCTAGAGCTTGAGGAAAACAAACTCTTCAATCGCTGGAATCTCCCCGATCTTTGTCAGTGTGCTCTTGCTTGGTTCCTCATCAACACCAATAGCCATGACAGCATGCTTGCGAGGAGCAATTCTTCCAACACTCATGAAACTGACATTGACGTTCTCCTCACCCAAGACACTTCCGACAGATCCAATCATACCTGGTTGATCAACCTGCCTGCAAAGGATCAGGCTTCCTTCCAAGCTCACATCCACCTGGAATGCTCCAACCTTTGTTAGATGAGGAACGCCATCCTTCACCCTTCCCTCCACAGTGATCTCTCCAGTCTCAGATATCGCACTGGGAAATTTGGACTCGACATTGGCAATCTGAACTTGAATGTAATCAATAGGTGTCTCAGGTGAGCCGTCCAGCAGGATCCTCTCCTCGGTGATGCGAACTCCCCTCTGCTTTGCGGTGAAGTCAGCATTTACCAGATTGACAAAAACACTGGAGATTGGTTCAATCAATCCCTTGGTGATCATTGCACGGAGAAGTCTCGTGTCAAGATCATCAGGGGCCCGTGCAGATGCATAGGTCACTTTCACAGACTTGATACCACCACCACCAGCAACTAGCTGCACAGCCAAGCGCCCAAGCTTTTCTGCAAGCACAACAAAAGGTGCAAGCTCTGACAGCACCTACATGAACGAAATAGATGTAGCATATTAAATGTCAGGAGGTATATGATTTGGGGTAAGCAGATAACAAAGACTCATACCTCAGCAGGGACCATCGGCGCGTTGACTGCAGAAGCTGCAAGCTCCCCTTTCAGAGCTCCAATGACAGCTTCAGCTATCTCAATAGCCACTCCTTCCTGTGCAACTTGTCGTGTTAAGCAAACTGATAGGCACGACACAGAACCTGGATGTGTCATTCCTGAGCTAATTCAGCATACCTGTGCCTCCACTGTGCTGGCACCAAGGTGAGGTGTGACGGTAACATTCTCATGCAGTACCAACTTGTTGTCAGGTGCTGGAGGTTCTTTGGTGAACACATCAAGAGCAGCCTAATACAGAAAAAAAAAATACAATCATGATTCCAGGGTAGCAACATCTCAACAACGCTTCACTGAATTTCATTAGAGCAAGAAACACAAGGGCTGCTATTAGTCCTTGTTTAGATAATCAAACAAACCTGTGCTACTATTCCTGCATCAAGTGCCCTGACGAGAGCTTCTTCATCAATTACACCACCACGTGCAACATTTATAATGCGAACACCCTTCTTCATCTTAGCGAAGGCCTCATCATTGAGCATCTTGTTTGTTGCAGGCGTAAGAGGCATGTGTAACGAGATAAAATCAGCAGTTGTCATGGCCTCCTCCATGCTAACTAGCTCAACCCCGATTGCACGAGCCCGATCAGCAGAAGCATATGGATCATGTGCAATCACATGCATTCCCAAGCCTTTAGCACGACGAGCAACTTCTGATCCAACCTTTCCAAAGCCAAGAATAGCAAGAGTTTTTCCCACAAGAGATACACCAACATACTTGTTGCGCTGCCATTGACCTGTGCAAGATACAATTCAACAAGTAAGCTTCACAGAACAGCATTGAACCATTGATGGATTAACAACTGGCGCTACTGTGATAGCATACTATCCCAAGCAATTCACAAAAGAAAATCATTGTTTGAAGCGAGAAATAACAATTTCAAGTTCAGCTATGTGTTTCGTATCTGTCAAAGGTGCATCACACTATATTGTGCTGGTACTCATATTTCTTAATAGGAACATATAATTGAAACAGAAGAACTGGGTATCATCTAATCATCGCCGTGCTTGTTAATCTTTTCCATGAAACAAAATAGTGGGATTTACAGGTATTCTAAAAGCATCGTCTCTGCTCAAGCCAATAAGAGACAGACTATATTCTGAAAATGCCTAAGCAATAGGAGACAGCTGAACAGCTCTATACTGAACATGCCTACAAGATACTAGCTGATAAGGAGGCTAGCATCCATGCAAAATACTGTACTTCAATAACCAATTCACAAAAAACTGATAAAATAGACATCTATTCTCTCTTTCTAAAGCCAAGAAATGATAAATACAACTACAGCAGAACATTACTACCTAGCAGTACTGCTGCTTCTATTTCGATATATGCGCATGATTGCCTATAATTGAAATTGAAAAAACAGGCTTCATATTTGATTAATAGTAGCACATTTTCAATGCGTCTACTTGAAAACAAGTAAATAAATACTTGGTAGATTCTCTAAAAGCCTCATTTCCAATTTGTAAAATAAGAAACAGCTATATACTGAACATGACTGAAAGACGGAGGACAGTTGAACAGCTATTGTACTGTACCGAGTGTGTGCACATACTAAGAATGTAGCGTGGGTCCATGCGGAACACGATTTGTCAACGCTTTGGGTCACAGATTCGAAAGATAACGAAAGCATCATGTCAAAACAGAAACAGGCATCATTTCCAGACTCGAGCGGTGCACTGACGCACCCTCAGTAACTCACCAGCCTTGAGCGACGCATCCGCCTGCGCGATGTTCCTAGCCATGGCGGTGAGCAACGCGATACCATGCTCAGCCGCGGCAACAGTATTAGCGGTGGGCGCGTTGACGACGAGGCACCCATGCTCGGTGGCAGCGGCGAGATCAACGTTGTCGATCCCGACGCCAGCGCGTCCCACGACGCGGAGCCTCCCGCCCGACGCCTCGAAGACGTCGCGGCCGACCTTGGTGCCCGACCTGACGATGAGCGCGTCGCAGAGCGAGATCTTGGCGCGGAGGTCCTCGGGGGAGAGGCCGTAGGAGCAGTCGACGTTGGCGAACTCCCGCAGCAGCGCAAGCCCCGCCGCGCCCAGCTTCTCGGCCACGAGGACCGTGGGTTTCCCCGCGACGGCGCCCGCGGCGGGGGAGGACGGGGAGCCGGTGGAAGCCGCCGGGGCCGCGGCGGCGACCGGGGCGGCGAGGCGCGCGCGCTGGGCGTGGGGATGAGGGCGGAGTGGGAGGCGGAGGGCGGAGGGTGTGGTGGTGGTGGTGCGGGGGCGTGGGGATGGGAGGAGCGTGCGGTGGCTGGTGGCGGCGGCGGTGGTCGGGGACGGCGCCGCCATGGCGGCTGGGAAGTGGGATGGGTGGAGGCGGGTAGGGGTCGGGCCGGGTCGAGAGGGGTTTGGGGTTTTGGTCAGTGATCAGGTGAGCTGTCGAGTGGTGTGGTTCGGTGGGTGCGCGGTGCGGCGCTCGTACTTATAGCAGGCTGAGCTGGTGGTGTGCTGGTGAGTGAGGCAGGCGTGCGCCCAGCTCTGGTACGCGTCTACCTACCTTGACGAGCCCGATTTGGTTTGGTACTTGAAAATCTTTGGGCAAAATGGCAAATCCAGCTGCAGGTGCCTCTAGCGGTCCTACAACGTTACCTCTGGTTCATGTAACGTGCACAAGTGTATGAATCGCATTTTGCTTTTATTTTTGCTTGCCTGTACCCTGTACGAGTAGATTGTTATACTACAGTAAGGTGCAATCAGAACACCGTCGATGAATGAGCCTGCTACTCCTTCGTAGTCCATGAGCGTGGGCGTGGCTGGCTGGCTGGCTGACAAGTGGGACCCGTCGAAGGAATCCGGCACGCACGTCTGTTGAAAGGAACGGAGTACTAGAAAGAAAGTGCGGTTGGTGGCGGCTCGGCGGGGGCGAACGGACGAACGAACACGTAAAAGATCTCCGCGCTGCACACGGGTGTACGTGTCACTGCCGAAGTGCCGAGGCATGCCAATGCGCCGTTTGACGAAAAGCTCTCCCATCCGCCGTTCCGTTCCGTCCCACGGTCCCCGCCAAAGCAAATTTAAAGAGACGGCAGGCAGCTTGGTGTTGGTGGTCCTATACGGGGGAAAAAATGCGTCGCCCCGCCCTGCGCCTGGCCGGCCTGGCCCGGCAACGAGACGAGCCGTCTGTGCCCGTGGCAATGGGCGTAACGGACATGAACGGAAACGGTGGCGACGGCACAGCAGCAGCCAAAGGACGTGAAGGCGTAGGTGTGCGGTGTGCCGGCTCACCAACACCTCCGGGCCAGTGTGGTTGGTGTCTGGACAACTGACCGACGGCAGTGATGGCACCGCGCCTGCCAGCTGAAGCGGGGACTCTGACAGTCTGACTCCCCCGGCGGTCCCGGACTGGCAGGCAAGTTGGCAACGGTCGATTGGATCTCGTGCACCGCGGTCAAGGGCTTTACTTCGTGGCGGGCGGCTCTTGGAAGTGGCACGAGCCGCCGTTGGAGCACGGAGATCCGGCGGCTGGTCGTGGTGCTGTGTGCGCTCGGGACTCTGGAGTCTCTCGACTCCTGTAATGCAGTGCAGGCAGGGTGCCAAGGTTTGGAGGAGGATTATTGAATTGAGCTGACTTTGTTGGGTGCACCTTGCCAAGTGCAAAGCTTCAACCTTCAACCGCCTTGTTGCGGGCTTCACAGTGGACTACTAGCCGCGTCCGTGATGGCTTCCAAAGCTGTTCCTAGGATGACCCAAAACAGGCGTGCCGACAACGGTGAGGGAGCCGGAGGAAGGGAGGATCCGCGACCGGCGCTGTCCGCTTCATCAGAGCTCAAGCGTGAGGCAGAGGAGTTCCGCAAAAACAACCACGGCACACTTAAACTCACTAGTTGCCACTGCCGAATGGGTCCATATTGTTTGCAGCTGATCTCAGATAAAGTATGGCAAGACACTTACTCCGCCCTAAAATAGTTACATATCTTATTTCTCTCTTTAGGAATCAAACTTTAATTAACTAATAAATATAAAAATATATTAATACCTATAATGTGTAGTACTCCTAACTATTGCCATTAGATTGACCATAATCTTGTAATAAATTGATTTATAAAAAATACATATGTTGATACTATTTTCTTCATACTTAGAAATAATTGAAAATTTGACTTCCCTAGAAGAGGATATGCGTTTGTTTTGGGTTGGAGCGATTAAGCACAAAATAATCTGTACGGCAGGAAGATAGTCCAACTCAAAACTCATTTTAAGTATCTTTGGTAGCACTCCAGCTCTTCTTCTATAACACCCTGTTTTTTTTTTGAATTTTAAAATTTTGATTGAATTTGGTTTTAATTCTGCATAGATGTTTTACATTCATAGGTCAATCATAAAGGTTTTATGAGTTACTTTAAAATATGTAGCACGTTAGAAACCTGTATTGTCGCATTCATGCTGCTGCACAAGTTTTGGTTGACTTGCTTGACCATGTGGTTTAATCTTTGCTTTTGTTTGTAAGCTCCTAACATGCTCTAACTTATCTCTTCTAATCCTAAACTAACAAAACCTAGTCTAACTAGCCTAGGTCAGTCCCTAGTGGACCCTGGCCAACCGCCGCCTCTCCTGGCCAAGCGTGGCCAGCCATAGCCGGCCATGGCTAACTATGGCCAGCCATGGCAAGGGCAGCAGCTGCGGCAGCTGGCTAGCAGCGGCCACGGCCGGCCACCAACGGCCAAGTCAGCGCAGCCACCAGCGCAGCAGGCCGCAAGCCAGCCGGCGGCCTAGCCAGCCCAGCAGCCGCGGCTGCTCAGCCCGCCCGCGCGCCGCGCCCTTGATGGGCCGAGCAGGCCCAGAAGGCCGCCGCGCCGCGTGCGCTGCCTGCGTTGCCTGACGTCAGCCCTGCACCAGCCGCTGGCGTCAGCACTCGCATCGCCACCCACCGCCACTGACAGGTGGGGCCCACTCGAGTGGGGCCCACTGCTACAGTGTCGTCTCCCTCACGGGGATGACACCGAGTCGGTGTCCATGCGCCGCTCGGGCCACACCGCTCGCGCGCGACCCGAGGGTCCACGCCGCGCCCTATAAAGGGCGAGCGCCGCCAGCCCGAGCCGCCCTTTGCAACCCTAGCTCGCCGCCGCCGCCGTCGCCCGGTCTCGCCCTCGCAAAACCCTAGCCGCCGTCGTCGAGCTTCGCTCCGCCGCCGTCGATCTCCGTCTCCGGCCCGTTCCAGCCGACAAGGACCCCGCCAAAAGCATTGCAGTGAGGTGAGCTAGCCGTTGGTGCCCGTGGCTTGCCTCCCCATGGCCCGTAGCATCTCCCTGCCGAGGTCCCGTCGCCGGCCATGGCGCCGCCCGCGCGGTCCGCCGCCTCCGGCCATTTTCCGCGATCATGAACCCCACAGCCGAGTCCGCGAAGCCAAGCTCGTCCTTCCCGTACCCTCCGCGTCGTCGGCCGTGCCCCGGAGCGCCGTTCCGGCGAGCTCCGGCGGTGCGCCGCCGTCTCGGCCGCCGCTCCGGCGACCCTGGCTGCCGGACGACCATCAGCCCTTGGATCTGAGCCGAGCGGCTCAGATCGATTGTTGACCCCTAGTCAACCATGGGTCAACGGGGCCCGCGTCTGCTGACGTGTCAGCTGACGTGGCTGCCACATAGGCGCCACGTAAGCGCCACGTGTGCGCTGACCGCGTCAATGCGGTCACATAGCCGACAGCCTTGCTAGTTTTACAGAAAAGCCCATGCGGTTTTATTTATTTACAATATAGTCCTACATAGTTCAAAAATAATTAGATTTTAGTCCTGTTTTCTGCAGTTTAGCCCCTAATCTTGTATAGGCCATAACTTTCATGTTTTAACTCCGATTTTAGCAAACTTATACTTTTTGAAATTGTCTCAACGAGTAGAATAGTTCTATGCTATTGTTTGCCTCTGTCGAGATGTTTTGGTGTACTTCCCTAATTAAAGTATGTTTGCTTGCATGGATTGCTCGTGTGTGATGATTGCGGCGTATAGAGAACGAGACGTGGGTGAACGAGGACCAGCAGAACCCGGAGGACTACGTGCAGTAGGACAACAACCAAGGCAAATCCAGGCATTCTTTTGATCATATTGTGCCTATTCACTTTTAATTAATACATTACATGTGTCTTAAATCGGCAAACCATAGGGATGACTAGCCACTCTATCCATATATCACCTATGGGGGTTTTTAGTGGATAGGTCATTAGGTTGCTAGTGCTCTACCTCACCTTTCACCTTCCTAATGAAGATAAAACTCGCTTCTTAAAATATGTTGGAGCCGTGGGCTCTTGGCTTCGGCCGTTGGAGAAGTTGATGCTGGTCCGCATCGTTGGTTGGCGGTGAAAGATGGGGGAAACAGATGCTAGTGGGACTCGTGTTGACGAGGGTATCTGTATCTCCTCCCCCTTGTGGTCCTTTCGTGGAGCGGCAACCTAGGACTTCCGTACATCTCTAGGCTAATGGGTTCTGGCTTGGTCGATTAGCAGGACCATCATGGGCAGGATAGACAGCTTACCGACAGGTGGCCATAGTTGTGGTCGTTGGGCTTGTTTACAAGTATTTAGTATGGGAGGGGCTAGAGATCCATGATGGGTGCGGCCTCATGGGGAAGTCGCCTATACGCTTGGACTCAAGGCTGGCGAGTTGTCACTGCCTATGACCCTATGAAAAGCCTTGTTGTGACCTCTGTCGGCCTATCTCGGTAATGGGCGAAGAGGTTGGCCACCTCGGGCAAAAAGAGTAATCAAAATCTGGAGTGAAATTGTACACCTCTGCGCAGAGTTAAAATCGATATATCATCAGTGCTCACGGTCACGAGCGGCCCAGATCCTCGCATGATTAGCCAAATGGTTTAAACTATTAAATCGTGGTGATGTTGTGAGGTTGCTACCTCAGGTTTTATCGGGATGGCTATCCTGTGTTCCTTTGAGATGGCTATCTCATGTTTAATGTTGTTAACGATATATGTTTATATCTATGATGTTGAATGACACATTAATGCTACTTGAACCTTAATAAAGGGTTGGGTGTCTCTACCAAGATGATTAGAGAATAGGTTGCAATAAGTTAAATCTTAATTGTTACATTAAAATACTACCGCAGTCTACCTTTCAGCTTTACCTTGTACTAGCCTTGCATGTCATTACTTTCCGTCTGTACTTGCTGAGTTTCGACATGGAACTCACCCTTGCTATTTTCCAACAAAAGGATGCTCAAGTGATGACTCGGATGGTGACTTTCCTGAGAACTATCCAGGATACTAGGCGTCGTGATGGTGCCATCGACCTTCCTGTGGCGAGATGGAGTCACTACGTCTACGTTGTTTAGTTGTTATTCGTTTTGGACGATGTGATTTATATTCCGCTTTACTCTGATGACAGTTATGTAATAATGGTATAATGTAATCGTTATACTATATTTTATTCGAACACTGTGCTTTTGAAACCATGTAATTTGTCGTTCATTTGTGTAAATTGTTCCTGGCGCACATGAGCTTTTGCCTTGGTTTTATTCCTTCGAAATCAGGGTGTGACATCTTCTCTGTTGTTAATTGCTAAAAAATTCATGGGGGGCTCGCATGGTTGGGGAAGGGGGCTCGAGCCCCCCTCCCCCAAGCCTCGGTGCTAGATCCACCCTGTAAGTGCAAACACCAATTCATTATTGGTTGTTAATTTAACATAATACTATATCATCAAAACTTATTCACAAAACTTCCTCCTCATCTTATGTTGTAAGGAATTATTGAAAAAGGTGAACTTGATTGTGTTGGTCTGGATAAGTACCATGCTACATTCGTGCGAGTTTTCATCAGATTTTGCTAGTTAATCATCTTTCTTTAGTGAATGTTGCCGTGGGGATAGAAATAAGATCATATACATGTTTGAACTAGACAAGAAAGGCGCATGAATTTATTTTTGCAAGACGAGAGTTAAAATAGAACATGCACATATGTTCAAACCTTTTAAACACCCCACTTTAAGTCTACAACTATTTCATAAAGAAAGAGAAACAAAAATAAGTTGATAACTAGTTGATTGATAATTTCACATGCAACGCCTAAGTTTCATGCGTAAATTATTGACAATCAATGACCGGTTTTACTTATGTCATGGCTCTGCCTCGTACCAGTTATCACTTTTGTCTACTTACTCTGCAATTTTCCTTAACCTGGTTCTGATTGTGACCTTCATATGGTCTTCATCATTGCCATTCATCTAAGGTATTCCATCCCTTATGAAACCATGCACGGTTAAACCGCTAGTTAAAGTTAGATGTGCCCTTAAGGGCATGTGCCCCACGCACTGCGCCGATGTTTTGAACTGTTGCGCATGCAGGCCTAGGCAACTTGAAATATATATTTATACGCATGACTTTGACCAAAGTGAGCACGTAAAAGTCTAGACTATTTTTTTTATTTTTTAATAATACAGGTATGTTTAAATTCACTTCCACGAAGAGTTAAATGCAAGTCTATTAGGTGCTATCCATGCGCTCTAACCAATAAGATAAGGCCTTTTGCTTTATATGAATGACTTAGTTGGTGTGATCTCAACTTCTCAAGGTCCGAGACGCTAGCACTGGCAAAATGATCTGGAAGGATGAAATTATTGAGTGCATTGTTCTGCATGAGCAGGACTACTGCTCTCATGCTCATGCCCCGGCGAGCCCCACCGGCACTCACCACAACATCGTTGCTAGGACGTTCACACGTTGTTCCTGTGCGGAAACTGTGTTGGTTATTCTCTTTGGTTGATCACCAGGTACGAAATCAATGCTAAGTGTTTTGTGAATGACTGATGTATACCGAAAACAAAGGGAAGACTTGCGACGGTTTTTCCATCAAAGTACTGGACTATCGTGCTGACCCGCCTCATCGGAAGCATAGAATGCATTCTGTTGGACATCTGCTTGAGCCATGACAAAGCAGAGAGGCCACTCAAGTGGAACCTCAAGCTCCTCACTATCATAAATAAATGGAGTAAATAGTATTCACATGTATTTCTCTTAATTAATTTTGTATCGTAAATGTTAGTAACTTCTGTTATAACGTTGGTTAGACTTGAAACCATTTCACTCTTGAAACACAAAAAAAATCTTATATTCATTTATGGACGGAAATGTATTAGCCTGTCCCCATGCCACATGAGGAACTGTTAAAAGTTTAATCCTTTTTCCAGTTATCTTTGTTTCCTAATAACGTTGACGAAAAAAAATTCAAAAGGCAACATGAGTTAGCTTTTCATATTGGTCCAAACTAAAGGAGCCCATCGAACGGAAAAGGATTTCAAAAGGCAAGATGAGTTAGTTTTTCATATTGGTCCAAACTAAACAAGCCCACTGAACAGAAAAGGACACAATTTGAAATAAAAAGAACACGCACATCTGGTACTTCCAACATGCCAAAGTGTGATGCCTTTGCATTGCACACTCTTGGACCTTTTTTTTTTTTTTGTTTGAATCTTGAACATTTTGAGTGGCATCCTAAAAATAGTGAACAGCAACACAAACGGTTTTGGACAGGTTAGTGATTGGGCCTCCAAATCTAGGAACCATTTTGGAGCGAAAGTTAGACTGGGCCAAATCGATAGGTAGAGTACTTCTCAGCCGAGATTTCCATGAAGTCGATAAGGTTATGTTTAATCGAATGAAAGACACAAAAAAAAGACCGAACAGCATAGTGTCAGGAACCATATAATTAATTTTTCACACTAATTATTAGTTATATTATTCAGGGCATTCCCTCACAATCACCATTATTAACCTCAGCACCAATCTCCAATCACTGCTAACCCAATAGCAATACTACCAAGGACCCACATGGCAATCGCAGGATGGCCACAGGCAGCACGCACACACTGTCACTCTCATAGATATGCCGACCCGATGCTCGCTGCTCACTCCCAGATGCCGACCTCCATGAACCCATCCTCAGTGGCGCAGCCGCGGAACATTCCAGTGCAGTTAAAGCCATAGGCCACCTCGCCGGTGCTGGACACAGCGATGAGCCCCGCGAAGCCCTCGTCGAGGCGCTCCTTGACGCAGTAATCCACGGCCTGCTGCAGGGGCAGTCCCTTGTACTCCATGACGGCGGCCACGTCGCGCGCGAGCGTGCAGCGGATGATGGCCTCGCCCTCGCCCGTGCACGAGACGGCGCAGGCCCCGCACGCGTAGGTGCCCGACCCGATGAGCGGCGAGTCGCCGATGCGGCCCGTCATCTTGTTCATGAGCCCGCCCGTGGACGTGGCCGCCGCGCAGGCGCCCGTCGAGTCCACCACCGCGCACCCCACCGTCTCCGGCGCGTACACGCTGATGGGCAGCCCGTTCATCACCATGCCCGCCTTGTGGTGGTTGCTGCCGTCCACGGCGCCCGCCAGCGCGCTGCACGTGTCCGCTCCCGTCAGCGGGATCCGGTAGTCGAACTGCGCAAGCGCGAACAGAGGAAAAAACAAAACCATGGTCAGTTCAGTTCACTGTTGAATTGATTTCTTTTATAAAAAAATATAAGTAAATAGGAGTGGTGCGTGAGACGGGTGAGCGAGAACGAACCAGGATGGTGCCGGCCTCCTTGGCGAGCTTGAGCATGCTGACGTTGTCCTCGGTGATGAAGTAGCTATTGTCCACGGTCTCGAGGCCCTGCAGAAAACATATCGAGTCGACATCAGCACACGGGTAAAAAGCTTCAAAAAAGATATAGTAAAACTTGTCGAATCCCCCAACTAATCTCTGAAACAAACATTTTAGTAGGGCCGCGCTGGGTGCAGGAGCGCAAGATCTGAAGGATTCGGTGCGCGCGCATCGAATCTTGTTGTTAGGACCACGGCAAGGCGATGCGACAGATTCCGGTGCGAGACGGACACGGCCACAGGGGCAAGTGGAGTGGAGGCCGCTGGTCCCTGCGCGGCAGCGGGCCTGCACCTGGATTCCATGGTGCGGCTAGGCGGCTGCACGGTCCACACGAACAGAGGGCCATGGCGCGTGAGGCGCACAGTGGAGCAGGGGCTGTGCTACACCTGCATGGTGCCAGCTTGAGGGTCCTAGGTTCATGAACTGACAAGCCGCCCCAGCTGTTCCACAGCAAGGTCAGCAGAGCACACTATGTGAGGCCCGGAGACATTAGTGTAAAGTTTTCCTTAGCAGACTATGCACGTCTTCTTGGGTAGGTGTAGTGCTTTGGTGGACAAACGTAAGTTGGAGTGGCATGGTAATGCCTAGCAAAGCATCCTACAAAATGAATCTTTGTGGAACGTATGGGAGAAAGGAGGGGGCAAAAGGCAGCTTGTTTTCCAAGACCTTTTGCTGGGTTCTCTTCCTATGTTTTCCTCTTGGCAAATAAAAAAATCGTGCTTGTAACAAGTAATCAAGTACTGCTATAATTTAAAATAAGAAATGGCCTACTAATTGGCGGGTTCCAACAAATCACGCAGCGGTTGCTTTCAGCGGACGTGAAAAAGTAACTAGCATGGCATATGGTCCAGAGCCTCCGAAGACCAGGGGGGAAGTGGGAGGCACGTGCACAAACAAAAAAAACAGACTAAAAAAATAGCTCGGCATAAAAATACCAAAAAGTATGCAAAAGCAGAGTAGTAATAATCTACTATTTTCTAGATGCAACAATATGCTATGAATATACAACTATATATAAGAGGTTTTGTCTTGTCTACACATGCAAATAAGGCAAAGTTGCGTGCCTTGTTGACGGAAACAAATCTCAAAGACGTAAACGTCAGAGCTAGATAAGCATCGAGTCTGTCATGCATGTTTACCTGATTAATTATGTTTGCAAGAGGAAATAAGATGCAACTACAAAAAAAAGATCCAAATGAAGTGCGTTTGCTTATTTCGTGGACCAGCAAAAAAGGTAGGCAGTATCAACTTGTTGAACTACTAGGAGAATCTTGCTAGCACGCCCAGGCGCCTCCTGGGTTCGAGCCCGGCACCCACCTCAATAAACCGGGACTTTTTCCGCTTTTCTTTTACAGCCTCTCTCCGCGTGGCACTGCAATAGAATTACGACGTACCCGTCGTCTATGGAGTCTTGATGGTCCCGGTGATCTCAAGAATGACACGGTTTTTTGATCTGTGTGTAGCTGTAGGTATAGTTGTGCACATATGTGATGTGAGTGGGTGTGTATAAGGGATGTGTCGTGTATGTTTGTGTATGTACCAGATAGTATAGCTGGACTCACGTGAGAGGCTTAAAAAAAAGAGAGAATCTTGCTAGAAATGCATGGCCAGCGAAGATTCACCTTTGAGGACACGGGTCCTTCAAAGCTGTACTACCTTGGCACGAGCCTGCAGACGGTTGTCCTGCCCCCACGTCATGCACTCTGATATTTGAAGCAGTTATTATTTCTTTTTACGTTTTCAAAAAAAATCCGTTTTCGCTTACTGATCTGACATTCTGTCGCGTCCAGCCACTACCGTAAACATCGTTTTTTTCCCAAAAAAATGTCATTTTTTTACTTGTTCTGTGTTTATGGGGGGTTTAATTTGCATTAGGGAAGGCATGCACGTTTCATGCAGGAAAGAAGAAAAAATCACGGGGACGAGACCGGGAGATTAATCAGGAGGGGATTAGTTGGGCGGCGGCGTAGGCGGACGGGCAGTAATCACCTGCTCACGGGCGAACTCCTCGGCGCCGTCGAAGGCGAGGTACGAGTGCGGCGACTTGTCCATGACGCGGCGGGCGAGGGAGACGGGGTTCTTGACGGTGGAGACCCCCGAGACGGCGCCGCATCGGCGGCCGCGGCCGTCCATGATGCTGGCCTCCATCTCGACGGTGCCGGCGCGGGTGAGCGCGGAGCCCCGGCCCGAGTTGAAGAACGGGTCGCTCTCGAGCTCGCGGACCACGGCCTCCACGACGTCCAGCGCCTGCGCGCCCGCGCGCAGCATGTCCACGCCCCGCTGCAGGCACCGCGCCAGCACGCGCTTCGCCTCCTCCTGACGGTGCTCCGGCAGGTTCGGGTCCACGCCCGCGCCGCCGTGGATGGCAATGGCCCAGCGCGCCATGTCCGGCGTCGGCGTCGGCGGCTTAGTTCTCTCTCTGTGTTTGCGTGCGTGCGTGCAGGGTCGAGCTACTTGTACTTGGAGATGGCTGGGCCTCTGCTTCTCGAGGGATCGATGGATCGGTGGCGGTGCACTGCACCCTGTGCGATGCGCGTGAAATTCTGTGGAGGATGTGTGAGGATGGAGAATGCCGGGTGGGAGGGCGGGGTATTTATAGGGCGTTCTCGTGGTGCTCTGCTGTGCTCCTCTGGCGCCCGCCGGACGCCAGGGGGAATTCAGCTGAGTTTTGGGAATCTCAGGTCCGGGAGCGGCCGCCTGGCTCCAGTGGCTCTGGCGGCACCCTCCTCCTGGTCCGGTCCGGCCAAGAGCCACCGCCGTGCGGATCTGAGCAAATTATATTGGAAACTGGAATGCAAATCATAATTTAAGGAATGAGATCTTTTGTAAATAAATAAATGGGTACGTGTATACAATAATAAGATATGTAAAGTAAATTGAGTTAGCGGCAGGAAATACTGTAAGCATACAAGTAAACTTATCCAACAGACTAGGCCATGCAAGTAAGTTGCTAAAAAACTCTAGCTGATTCAAACAGACTACCTTATAGTATATAGTATAATCCATTTTAAACTACCCAACAATCTATCCATAAAGGCTATTAGCTGACTCCCTCAAGCTATTGCAGCTGATCAAAACGTGTTTAGTTTCTCCATGTCTAACCTAAACATTTTGGCTTAAACCATGTGCCGTGAGGGCTCAGCCGTGAGTGAAAAAAGAAAATTCGCTCTTGGCCGTCTCTCGAGTCTCGAACAAAAACAAGTCAAGGAAAGGACTCACTGGCCGAGGTACTGTATTTTTCAAATGAATTTACCCGACAGTTAGAAACCACTTATGTTGACGACATAATAGTACTTTTACCGTCAAGTTATCTTATGATAAAATAGTCAGCACAAATTACTCCGTATATTCAAATTCAAAACTGACTCATGTTGCGAGTAAGCCGCACTCCTATTGGCTGCCGGCAGCAGCTGGAGCAGACCGGAATCCGGAGTTGCTGGCACAGAAGATCAAGGGCACGGGTGCGATTCTGAGCTTGTGGAATCCACACAAGCCAAAGCCACCACGCAAGTTGGAATCTGCATGCAAGTCAGGACGCGCACTGGGGTGCGGCAGCGGAATCTGTGCTTGTGATGCGCTAATCTTCTCTCGGATTGCGTGCAGATTCCACCACTTGGATCGCTGTCGCTGTAAATTCCGCATTTCCAATTCTACGAATCAGGAATGACTTTCCTTTTAGTGCAGTCCCGTAATAAGGGCGGCGTTAAAACGGGTAATTTAATCTGTCAGGGATCTCATTTGCGAAATTTTGGTGTCCTGCTTACATTACAACCAGGTTATTGCAATCTGGAATTATATATATGATTATTATAATCGGGACTGAATATTGTAAATTTGTAATAGTCAAATTATTTGTGTCTCTGGATTATTGTTGATTTAAGTGAGAAATCAAATATATAATTCAGAGAGCAAGTTTCATCTCGATTACAGGATTATTGTGGTCTGAAAGTTTTAATTATAATAATCGACTTATAATTAATTCTGTTTGTAATCAGGATTATATTATTTAAATGGTTATTAAATTACAATAATAGATACAAACATGCTTTTAACAGTCAATTCCTATCAAGGAACAATCAATCAAGCACCACTGATGTGAATTGGCTTGTAGTTTAATGGTAGGACAGCCCAGTGTGACGCTATCCACCAGGGTTTAAATCATGGTGCTCGCACCTTTTTCTCGGATTTTCCCAGAATTCAGCGGCGTTATGCGTTAAGTGGTAAGCGACGTTCCCGTTGACAACGAGGCGCCAGTGGTGACTTCGATAATCTCCAGATCTGTCGGCTGCTCAGTCCTTTGAAGATACTCATAGGGATAAGAGTAGGAGTAAGTTTACGTGCATGTATTCATAGGGGTGAGTGTGTGTGCGTGTATAAACGTCTGCGTTGTACTATATAATTTAAAAAAATCAAGCACCACTGATAGTACTATCCATGTTGAAATTAGAAGTTCGGATAATTTATCGGCCAATGGGAGATATCAAAATCCATAGAGCCGGTGACACAAAGATGCAAACGAGAAACAATAATATCCCCACACATCACATCAATTCTGTAAAAAGCAAAACTGGCGTAGAAAATGCTAGGTTTCACTGACTATTAGGGGTGAGTAAACTTGAAGGATCAGACTACTAAAGTCGAAGAGCTGAAGCGTCCAGAAGCATTTCAGCTACAGTTAATTTTCTTTTAGTCCTTTCATTGCTGGACACCTGGAGATTCATTTTACCCCTCATTTTCAGGTGCTAGATAATTTCAGACCAAAAGCATCTCGGACGCAATTGCATCCCTTTCGACCAACAAGTAAACGTCACGGGGCACATACAGGCGGCACTAGTTAACGCGACGTCACTCCGTCAGGCACCAGCCAATCGGAATTACCCCAACATGTGAGGCTTTGTGATAACAAGAAGCACACACAAGCATAGATAAAGCTAGGTATCGTGCTTTGTGATAACGAATAAGCATTGGTTCAAGTGCAGTGCAGCTCAGTTAGCAAAAGGAAATTGCATGCAGCATGCATCCTCTTAATAATAAATAAAAAGAAACAATTAAAAGGAACTCTTGGGGGAAAATCCTGATAAGAACAAAAGGAAGTTGCACGATGATGCCCGCCTTATTTCCTAGAATGACGCCATGCATGAGCCATGAAAAGTGATTCTTTCAAAATCAACCCAGTGGTAATATGTATAGCCAGATCATTAATAAGACCCTGTGTAAATCAAAATCAACCGAACTTTCTATAGTAAACTGTGTATTAGCCGGATGGATCTGGCTAATATCTCTTATTATATCCCCTAAAATTCCTTATATATAGATACAAATTTTAATGTGAAAATACATAATGTTACATGAACAGAGGGAGTGTGTGTGCGTGGTGACTTATCTTAGTCAAGTCAAATAATGGAACTTAAATTGCATTGGCAAGCTGTATTATTGGGATTAGTGGAGCAAGTGCTCTCTAAAGCAGCCTGGCCGGCATTCTTCACATCAAGGTTAGGCACAGCATCACAAGTTAGTACTGTAATTGGTACCTTCCAGTCTCCTATCGATGTGTCCCGTCGTGAGCGCCGCCCCACCAGCATCAAGCTAGCGAACAGGCCCGTGCAGCGCACGGCTGTTCTCTTTGCTGGTGGCGACATGTTGACACACGACGAAGACCCATAGAACAAGAAGCTACACGTCCATGGAAATCCGTATCCTCCCATAGTCTCATGCATGGTAGAGTACCACAGTTCTCATGCATGGTAGAGTACCACAGTACACAGATGTGAAATGTGAGTATGTGACGTTCACGGCTGCACGGCGCCGCTGCAACAGAGGAGGACGACACGGAATTATGGTGGTGTGCCAGGTGGGTGGGTCCCCTGATCTGATGGTTTGGGTCTAAGAACAGTGGCCCATCCGTCATGCTAGGCAGTATCCAAACCATTTGAGATCCTGGCTCCACCCCGGTGGGGCAGTCGACGCAAGACACCATTGGTTAGAAAGCGAAGAAAAAGGTGACAGGACACGCGCGCTTTCTATCTCGTAGTAGTGGAAGAAGTGGTGCGTTGCCTTTGAGTCACATTCGATTATGAGCTGCAACCGAGGAATCAGAACAGAGTTAGAGGACATAATAGATGGGTATATGATACTATATTAAAAAACCAGCAACAGGTAAAAATCAGTTAGCCCCTATTTGGTTTCAAGGAATAGAGAGAGGAATTGAGAAGTAATATAATAATAATAAAATGGGAATCAATTTCTAGATATTGGCTTTTATTTATGGGATCTAAACGCATAGGTCCTTAGGGCAGTCCCAATGAGACATTAATAGCAGTTTCTATCTCTATTAATTACTCTGCCAACTAAGCAAAAAGCTAATGTGGTAGTCAAATTAATGAAGAGAGAGATGAAATTTTGAAGAAACCGTTTCTTCACCAAGGAACGGCGTCTACTCTTGCAGCGATGCATGTAGAAACCGCCAAATTACCATTGGAAAGAAACGAGCAGCGTCTATGCCCTGGGACCCGCCGATGACTCTTCCGCGCTCGTCGCTGCCGTGCAGGAGACAAGCAGGACACCGCCGTTGCGCAGGACGCTGCTGCCGCGCTCGCCACCGCGAAGGTCGCGGAAGCCGCGCCGCCGTTGCACTTGCCACCGCAGCCATGCCTCCGCGTGCGACCGCTCGCGCCACGCCGCCGCACCCGCCGTGGTTGCTCACGCTGGCCGCGCCCACCCCGCTCGCGTCGTGCCGCCGCGGCTATTCACGTCGGCCGTGGCTATTTGCTTGCTGGAGCCGCCGTGGGCAGTCTGCCACGCGCACTCGCCCGTCGGAGCCGTTGTGGGTGCTCGTCCACGCTCGCACGCGCCTCCGCGCGCACTGGCCGCACCGCACCCTGCGCTCCCGTGCCCGCATGACAGCCGCCCAGCGCCTCCGCTCATGCATGCCACCATGCCGGCCACCTCATGCTACTTATGCGCTGCCAAGTGCTATTCTTGGGTCTGCTTTGTTTTTTTTATTGCGGGTTGGCTTTGCTTGGTTGAGAACGAAAGGGAGATAGGAGAGGATAAGGGAGAGAGACGTAAAAAAACCAGCATTTATTAAATCAAGAAATGACCATTGTAGGTTACGATTTCCATAAATAAATTTCGTTGATGTGGCTATCATGAAAAACGCGCCTGGTTTCTGCCATTGGGACTGCCCTTAGGGTTCTCCTGGTAGAACATAGTTATTGAGGTTCAAGTCTGAGAAGACATAGTTTATACATCGTTGTATTTTTGTTGAATTGATATGTGAGAAGACGTGGAAGGGGTGGACAATTAGCTAGAGCAGCAGGTGCTGTAGTGAAATTGATTGCAAAAGAGGGTAAATTGGCCACTTTAAGATTATCATCTGGGGAGGTCCGTTTGGCATCCCAAAACTGCTTAGCAACAGTCGGACAAGTGGGTAATGTTGGGGTGAACCAAAAAAGTTTAGGAAATTATGTAAGTCCAAAGTTTTATATATAGGGGTTTGTATTTCCGTGGATTTATCATAAGAATGAGAAATGGCGCTATTCATTCGATCAGTAATAGTTCCAAACATTATGCCGCTTGAAAGCGTATTAGCAATCTTAAGCTCTGACAGCTCAACCTCTACATGATGCTATTATACATGCATTCTGTATGTGCGAGTACACGTGTATGAACGTCTACTTTCTCTATACCATGTTTAGAAAAAAAGACAGAGTATATGTATAAAAAAACATGCATTGAAAACAGTAATAAGTCCATAACATCGTAGTCTTGACAGGGACGTGGTTTCTCCAATTTCTGTTGCACAGAACTTTCAAAACAAATTTGTACATCGTCTCGCTTTCATGTATGATACCGATTCTCTGGTACAATGACATGCACCGATGCCTTGTGTCACTATTACCGTGGTGTATTAGTGTACACTACAAGCTATCACATATGTCTCTATGGATGTAACTTGTAATCTCTTACTGGCTCATGACATGTACATTTATCTAAAATATGCAATGATCCTTGTTAAAACTGCAAATATGTGTAGTGTAATTCTATCCATGCTGGACAAAATTATTAGACTTAAGGTAAATATGCTTGGCATGAGCTAGTCGGGGGTTACAAGTTACAACCATAGACACGTGTGTAGTGTAATCCGGTCCATGCTGGACAAAATTATTAGTACTACTACTGCCCTATAATTTTAGAATTCCACGTGTGTCTTATTTCTCTACAGAATGCTTGAGATATTCCATCATACGGTACCAATAATGAGTCAGTAAGACTTTGAAATGGTCACTGTTCCAAAAAAAATATCACATGCTTGTGATTGTAATAACCATGATAGCCTTATATTACTACATCAAACACATTGGCTCGGTGTGACTCCCCTTTCGATTGTACAGTCACGGTCCTTTTCTTCTGCAAAGAAGACGTTGGACATTGCCGGACTTTACTCAGGACCAACCATCTGTTTTGCGCCTTTACCCAAAAACTCATCGCCAGCTTGACAACGAAGAAGAATAGCAACAAAAACCACCGCATCAGGCCCCAGGGACCATTTTCGCTTTATCCTACTGCTAGTAAAACTTGTGTACGTATTAAGATCCCTCCGTCTAAAAAAGTACATTTCCAGGCTTTAATTAAAGCCTGATCAAGAAAAAAACACTACCCAACATTAAGATCTAGTAAAAGGATTAAATTATCAACAACATTTATGATTTTAAATAGATATAACTATACAATTAAATTGGAATAAATACTGCAGACGCCACTAATATTTTATCAAAAGTTAAAATAAATATGATTTGTTTTAGCGCGCTAGCGAAAATTTGTATTTTTCTAGAACTGGGGACAATGGTGGGGTCTGCATCATCAGCCTACGTGCTGCATCCAGGAATCTCACGTCCCAGCCAGGAGCTGGGAGAAAATGGTTGCGTCGCGGGCCCCTCGAGCAGATTCGAATCTCGTGGTGGCGTCCACAAACGAGATTGTCTGCCGGCTACCGCTGCCTTGGTTGGTTGCGGCGTTGCGCGCACGTGAGCGCGAGAGAGTACGACACGCGCAGCTGCCTGGCACACGACGAGCCCAGCGTGGAGCGGGGCTGGACAGTGGACACTGACGTGTGGGCCGAGGCGAGTCGGTCGTGGGGGCTGACCCGTGGGGCCGCCGCCACCGGGGAAACGAGCCGCCACGCGCAGCACAGGACCTGCCCCCTAGTGGTGCAGTGAGAGGCAGCAGCCCTTGAGCAACTCAGGAGCCAGAGATTACAGACAAATCAAACAGGCGCAGGCTAGTTCCCTGGCTCGTTACTGGTTGAACATTGTTTTTAACTCAGTAATTAACTTTCACTACGAGCTGGCCGGCA
Organism: Bothriochloa decipiens; assembly: GCA_023333625.1. Taxonomy (NCBI): domain Eukaryota; kingdom Viridiplantae; phylum Streptophyta; class Magnoliopsida; order Poales; family Poaceae; genus Bothriochloa; species Bothriochloa decipiens. Next base: position 4,201,261 of record CM041642.1, read on the forward strand.
TGGACAGGCCCACGTTGGAGAAAAAAAATGTAACTTTCACTAAGATTGTTTCCATGTATATAAGCTTTTAGTGTACGAGTTGTTTTAGATATTTGTAATGTTGGGAACATGTATAGCTTGATTGTTTTTTTTTGGTTTCCAAAAGTACAAGGAGTTTTTGGGTAGTGGTGATAGCACTTGGGAAGCACTTGGGAAGATAGGAGGAGAACGAAGCTAAAGCCTAAAAAAGTACTCGTGCGCCCGGCTGTAATGAAACCATCACTGCTTAGTGGATCCTACTTCCCCGGAGCTGAATGGCATCATGAAAAGAGACAGGACAAACAGCCGCCTCTGCAGGCTTGATAAATTCGTGTGGTTATTTAATCTGATCTCAGCAAATTAAAATGGTGCAGGCTGAGTTGGCGCCACTGAAGAAAAGTATATTCATAGGGGTACTAGTACTACTATAGAGTGCGTTTCTTTTCTACTACTAGTTTCTGAGGACTGCTGAATTGAACGTGGTCGCCGGTGCACTGAACACTGGCTAATTTCATGCAGGCGTACTAACCCTTTGTTTTGCAAAGATTAAAAAATAATAAGCTAGTGCACCCGTACGGAAAATGGTAATGAAATCCACCGGGAATTTGTCTGGCAGTAGCTTAGACAGGACAGGAAGACAGCACGAGCTGCGGATCTTGTACTACTCTTGTTCACAAATTATTTTGTCTGTTTTGTAACTCCTGAGTAGCAACAGGGCAAGTAGTGCCGTCACACAATACTTAAATTCGTCCACGTAACAGAGTCAATGTGTTCTCTGTCGCGCAAACAACAAGATTGGCCAGCAAGTTGGCCGTAACTTCTGGATGGCCATGTTTTACTCCATACTCGGTACTAGTACGTGGCAACTCTAACTCACGGGCAATGGGCATGCCTTTTGGGACCGTGCTGTAGCAGAGGCAGCATTTTCTTCCAAGGGGAATAACCAGATCAGTTCCCACAGGCCAGAAATTAGTCCAGAGGTGAAATTCCAACCCACTAGTACTGAGTTGGTCAATCTCTGTTCGTCGCTGATTATTCTATCACTATGCTTCACCGTTTAGCACTGCAACAACCACATCCGAACCGTTGGCTGGGGAATCAGACAGCCGGAAACGTGTGCAGTTTTCACTTGCATTTTATCTTCGCCCTCTAGCAGCAGCATAGCGCAGTGTCACGATCTCTCAGCATAGACGGCGCCGCGCGCATGCCGCTGCAGTGCTGCACGAGCACGACTGCGCGCGGCGAGAGCTGAGCCTGTACTCACATGCATCATGCATGACCGTGGCCGTACGTCCGTTTTAGTCGGCCGGCCGCCGCCGGCACGCGCAGTGCAGTGAGATGCGCGCGGGCAGAGCTCACGGCGAGATTCCCGCGTCCCGCCCGGGGCGGCTTGTTGTTGTTGTTGGTGGTCCCGGGAAGCTGTGCGCGCCATTCCCGATGAAGAGAGGTCGGCCTTTGTGTCGCGTTGCGCTTGCGCCCCACCAGAGCCAAGATCCTCCTGGATCTCCTTCCTGGTCAGCCTTGCTGGCCAGTCACACACAGACACAGCACATTCCAAGTTTCCAACCCAGCCCTGGACTGGATCTGTTACTGTGCTGGATGTACCGGACTGTGCCGAGGAACCAACACAGCCCACAGCTAGGAGTATATAGCGCGGAGGAAAAACGTGTGATTGGTTGCCTGACTCTTAGGACCATGCATGTATGGTGGGAAGACGATATACGCTAGGGGCATGGAGGATACATCAAGCGTATCCACTGGGCCTGGCTTTGGTGAATGGAAGATGAAGTATATTTGCTTATCCGGGCAACTAAATAATATTTTATTTTATTACATCGGTTTGTGCATCCTTAGTAAACAAGCTTTTTTGTTAAAAAAAATCATTCCTACTCAATCAATATAGTATATGATATAGTAAAATATATGGACGGTCCTTGAACTTGTCATGCGAACCATTCAGGGACACGTACACTGTCGCCACGGCGCCGAGCGCCAGTCCCTTTTCGTCAGCACAAGGGAGGCGGTTTAAACGTGTGGCACGGGCTCTGGTCTCCGATCCTTTGTTCACCTTCAGCTAGCATTATGGAAACGCACGCGCGTGGTGTGGCCGTGTAAACAGAGCCGCAATCAGAACAAGTCACGTCCTACCGCCGTGTGTGCAGTATGTACTGTACTAGCTAGTAGCCTAGCTAGGTCGCCTTGCCTTTCTTTTTGGTTTTTTTTTTTCATCCAATGTGGCTACCGTCGCGACGACGCAAAACTGTTGAGTGCCGTGCCTAGGCTAGGTCGAGTATTACAGTACTATTTTTTTTGCCGAAATATTTTTGGCTGGCGCTAAGCACGCTTGCTCATATTGACGACGCAAGAGATTGCTCGTATTGACGACGCAGGGGATAAGCTAGCCTAGCTAGCCTAGCTTATGTCAGAGATAAACATTCTCTTCTACCTCGCGTACACTACTTTGAGGCTTTGAGCAACCTAGCTTAGCTTCAGGTGCGTAACGGCGTAACACGCATGCACATGCTGCATGCGCGGACGGACCGGACGCGATGAACGTGTGGCACCTGGCCGGTTGTACGTAGTGTATATATATGACGAGTTGACGACGTGCCACTTGGTTGCATATATGCATCCCGGATTGGCTTCTGACTTTTGCGCTGACCATGCATTCCGCTGAGGATGCCACGCTACGCTAGAGATTAGGGAACGCGCTCGACCACGGACGTACGTACGGGGCTTGTTGAGGAGATCATGATAGATCATCCCGTGCTGTCTGAGGAGCTAGACTCTGACTTTCAGGCGGCGACTGTTTCACGCCGCTATCTCTATCTGGCCAGGCTCGACTACTCGATCGAGCGTCATATATCACATTATTAACAATATATTGGGATTTGTTTGTGGAATGATGATGAGCACGCACGCGCTCTAGTTTAAGCAAACATCGATGATGGATACGTATGCGTCTAGTGTTTGAGCGAAGTGCCACCTTCCGTTCCGATCTAACTTCGGTCTTGACGACATCAGAGCGGCCGGCTGGGTTTGGTTGGAATCCGGCTCAATTAAGCGCCTGCCTTGCATGCCTACCCTCGTGATCTCTCTAGAGCATTACGCGCTAGCGCTGCTGACTCATCGTCGCCTCCCCTGACACGGCACGGGACAGAAAGAAGAGCTCCAAAAAAAATCTGGATTCAGGAATGCCAACTCAAATCCACCGCTGAGCTGATGGTCACAGCCACACGGAGTTTGTCATTTGTTGAAAAAAATTATATTAGTCAAACTCTTAACTCTAAAATAATATTAATCAAACTCCTCTGGTTTGGCTTGGCCAGTGCAGAAAATCGGTCGAAAATATTTTACGGATCGAATCCAAGACCCACATGAGCCCATGTTTTGAAGCCAGACGGGCTTCTTCAACTTCAGGCCCAAGAGCTGAGGACCATTGATGGGCCTATTAAGGAAAGACCATCTGGGCCGGGTCCCGCGGCAACCGTGTTATTCATGCGGCCCCGCTACACTCCTGGGTGGGGAAAAAGGGTTTTCTCCGGCCGTTTTCCCGAGCCCCGCCCGCCACGCGACCGCCGCCGACGGCCGACCGCAGGTCCGGAGCAACCACTGGCGGATACTACTGCCTCCATCCCCCGCGGCCCCCGCTGCGTTTCGTCGCCGCCGCAGTAGCCCGATGGCCAAGCGGCTCGCTGCTGCCGAGAAAGAGGTAGGGGCGTCGCCGTCGCGCCAGCAGCCCCAGGGCCGTGCAGGCCTCCTATCCTCGTTTCGCTCACCAGTTTGGTCTGCGCCAGGTGCTCGTAGAGGTGGTGCGGTTCACGCAGAAGAACGGCCTCAGAGGCTGTGACGGGGGGTGGAAGGATTTCCTGGCCCAGAACGACAGGAAGTTTGGCGCGTCGGTGAGCGACCCCAGGAAGCGCACCAGGGATGTCCTGCTCGCCTTCCTGCAAACCTTCTCAAAGGATTTCCAGAAGGTTGGTTACTCTTTTGTTTTCCTCTTCAGACTCCAGTTCAGTTTGCTTGGTTTCACTGGCAGGTTCTGTATTCTATAAGCGCTTGGTGCTGGTGTTGAGTTTGATAAACCTCGCGCCGTTTTGGTTACAGTACTTCGGCAAATTGGTGAAGCGTCATAAGGAAAGAAGTGCTGTTCAGCAGTATATGACTGATTTCCCTGATGAAGTTTCTCCCGAGCAGGTCATGTGTATGCTTGATCATGCTTTTTCGGAGTTCTGTGTTACATTGTATCGAATTGACACCTTGGTATCATTATCAAGCATCAGTTGGTCAACAGTTGTATTGATATGCATTCTAAATGCAGAAACTTGTTCAGCTGACAGTGGAGCACCCAGAGTACAGGAAACACTATTGCTTCCCATCATATCAGGAGGTATGAGCTTTACTGTGCTTCTGTTAAACGACGACTGATGATTAAGCCCTTTTTGGATTGTACACTTTCCTTTGTGATCTTCCTGCCTATTCATGTTCCCGTGATGAATTCTTAATCGGTGGAGCCCAATAATCTTGATGATTGCTAATACTTTGTCTAAGACTTGCACCTTATCTTGTACTCTTCACCAAGACATGCTTTTTTTTTTTTTTGCTATTGAAAATTCTAAAACAAATGACTGATTTAGGCTCTCATCTCCATAATAATGGATGAACCTATTTTGTATCCATATTGTATTGCTTGTCTGATAATTGATAGAAACAATGAAACTGATCCATAACCAGCTATTACTGGTATTTTCAGGGTTGGAAAGTATTGCGGATAGGAGAAGTCTCTAGTTTAATGAGCTCAAGTGCTATGTTGGCAATTGACTGTGAGATGGTCCTTTGCAGTGATGGCACAGAGGCTGTGGTCAGAGTATGTGTTGTAGATGACAAGCTCAAGGTAGTAGATTATTTAAATATAAGTATGTTAAGATTCATGGAACTATCTGGTGCACTAATGATAAGAATAAAGTCTTATCACATTGCTGTAAAGTTAGATTAATTCAACAAAGTTTCTGTCAAAACTTACACAATACATATTAACTTGGCATTTCTTGACTATACGAATCAGTGAATCATGTCAGAGGTTTCCATCGTTGTCCTAAGGTCTGACCAAATTCTCCCTTTTTCTTCTCCAGGCTAAGTTGGACATGCTTGTAAATCCCTCGAAAGGTATTGCTGACTATAGGACACACATCACTGGTCTATCTAAGGAGGATTTAGAAGGAGTCACATTGTCATTAGTTGATGTTCAGGTATGTATTACCTTTAACATGTAAGCATTTTATCTGAATATTATCTCATAGAAGTTGTATTCCTTCTCTAGAAATCGCTGAAGAGAATGTTATCCAAAGGAAATATTTTGATTGGCCATAGCTTACATAGAGATTTATGCGGTAAGGTGTGGTTTATTATTTTGTGTCTGATCTATCTGATGTATCAATCGGATGTGTACTTTGTGTTACTTGAACATGCTTCTTTTTTTTTTTTAGTACCATTTAATTCAATTGGTCTCATTCTTCTCTTTTGCAGTCTTAAAGATTGATTACTCTCAAGTTATTGATACAGCATACATATTTAAGTATGCAAATTTACCTACTACTGCATCACCTTCCTTAAACAGTTTGTGTAAGGTATTGGCAAAAAGTCACAGCACAGCATCTATCTTCTTATCTGCCTTTGTTTTTCTAGATGAACAAGTGTTGGCCGATGGTGCCAGTTAAAACTTAGTTCAGAATAGTGACTGACACCCCACTTTGTCTTCCCTATTTCTCCCCTGAGTTTTGTACACAATATTGCTTGATATAACTATATGTAGGGTATTTTCTACTTCTGTTTTAGCGGGGTTACTTTTCAATGATATGTGATTGCATGTAACTAATGATGCCTTAATCTGTTGATTCTTTGTCCTCATAGGCTATTTTGGGGTATTCTGTTCGAGAAGAAGGAGAACCACATAATTGCTTAAAGGATGCAGAAGCTGCGATGAATCTAGTTCTTGCAAAGCTTAAGAATGGGTTTAATGACCCCATTGAAATTGCTGCAAGTAGTGTAAGCACAAAAACAAATATGTTCTTAAATCTCACCATTAGTATAGATGATGAACTTCTTTGTGATAACTTCCTAGGTAACCGAATCTGATGTGGTAAAGTTGCTTGCTCATAGAATTCCAGTCTACCTGCCTTGCCAAGAGCTATGCAAAATATTCTCTGGGAAGCCCAATATTGATGACAAGGTTACCTTAAAAGTTTTATTTGTTCACCAAATATGTGTGTTTTAATGCAATTATTCAATAACACTTCTTTCGTTTTCTACAGATTGATTCGAGAATACGAGGTGAATTTTATTCCACGTATATTTCATTCAATGACGTAGATGAGGTAGAGAAGGCATTTGAAGAACTGGATGGCCAAAGGACTAAGGTACGTATAAGGACCAGAGAATCATTTTCACAATTGAACATCAGAACAATGAGGAAATACACTACTGATTATTGGCTTTTGCTTACCGTTTTATTGGTTTAATATATGAAATATACTATTAACCCTCTGCCCTTTATCCTTCTCATTAAACATGCAGGACTCAGGTGGGAGACTTCAAAAGCATGTACTGCTGAAGCGTGATAATGGAGATGTCGTGAGCTTCTACGTTCGGAAGATGGTATATTGTTCCTGGCCAAAACAGCTCAAAGTTCCAAAGAAGAGACCAGAGCCTACTGAGGACTCAGAGCCAAAGAAAGAGCATGCCGGGGGAGTTCAGCAAAAAAAGAAGAGACCAGAGCCTACTGAGGATCCAGTGCCAAAGGAAGATCATTCCGAGGGGGTTCAGCAAAAGAAGAAGAGAAGTAAAAAACACGCAAACAAGGAAAATGCATCGGTGGTGGAATGAATAACTTTGTGAGAGATACTGAGATATTCCTGTTACTAATGAATGCCGAGAGATTGATGATGCTGTACTCTTTGAGAAGAGGTCAGTCATTGTGAGGTGCTTTGGTCATGGCTTCAGGAAAGACCTTTGAAGAAGGGCTGTTCTGGGCTTCTGACCATGGGGAACCTTTGCTCCTTTACCAGATAGCATGGCAGTTCACTTCATCTCCAATGCTTAGTTGCTGCTCTGCTCTGATTAAGCTACATGTTTCTGCTACATTGCTAACCGTCCACTTTACTGTCCGCGGGTTCATTTGCTTATTTCATTACACTGACGGAGTTGAGTATGTGGTTCAGAAAGTAGGACAATGTTAGGGAATTTTGTTTGAACAGATTTGATTGCTATTTTGTGGTAAGGAATTTGCTCCACGAGTTGGACATTGTTATTGACACTTGTTATCATGCACACAATGCGTGATTTACTCATATTTACTGTTACAGTACACTATTCGTTTTCATATTTGATTGTACATATACTCAAAAAAAAGGTAAAAAAAAAGAACATGTAACGAAGCCATGTATTGTGGCTGTGTTGTCACTTGTCAGACATTTAGGCTTCAGATAACCATCTTCTGTTTAGAATCGGTTACTAGTACCGTGATCAAACCCTGCTGGATCTGGCCGGAATCCATTAGAACAGGTTCGCTTCAGCAACTCGGCAGTACCCGGGCATGAGGGCATCCACTGTTTGACAATGACTACGATGGATGGATTTCCAGGCTCTGGTGCAGCATCCACATGAGAAGGAGTGAAGGACGATGATGTGCTCACTGGTTGCAGGAGAGAGCAGATGGTGAACCAACATCAAATAAACAGTCCAGCGTTCAAGACTTAGACAATGTGGCATCCAGCTTGTCTGCGATCATTGCGATCCAAGCCTGCCAGGAATCAAGGAAGATCAAGTGGACAATAAGTCACTCAGCAATGGCGAACTTAAGTTCTTCAAAGTGCACAATCTATGGACTATGGGTAGCAGGAGCAGTGTAGCACAGTTACTAATTCTCGCTACAAAGCAGCACATTCATTTCTACTGTATTTTAAGGGGAAAAAACATGAGCTGGAGTATTTACACAAAAAAACTTTAAATGCAGATATCATAACCAATGTAAATGGTAATACCTGATCAATATTAGTGAAACCTCTTATAGTATCGCCACCAACAATTGCAATCCCTTTATCACCAATTGGCTGTAATATCAGTGCCTACAGAATATAAACTATGTTATAATGCTTTGATCCAAATATTTCAGATAATATAATCCCTTATTCTGACTTTGGATCATGCTTAATTGCTTATCTGGAAATGAAAATAGGATTTCTTCACATTTTGATTCAGAAGTAAATAGATTCTGCCTTTGTCTATTATTTTCATAAGGACAATATAAAAAAAATCAGCTATTGAGACAAGTATCAATTGGTCAAATATATGCTTCAATATCAACAATATCTCTGAAACAAAGCAATTCAGCACCTGTGTGTTAGCGGGCAAGAATGGCAATTCAGACCTCCCAGGATACAAAGCAAGATTTGCCAGATAAGATTCTGCAAGAAGACTATGGTGAAGTTTCTGGAAACAAATGGAGAAACCTTCCAAGGAAAAGATATACTCACGTTTCTTGGATTCCATCGCATTTTTGTAAAGAGAGCCTTGGATGAACTTTTGTGCATCAACATTAAGTGCATTACCATCTTCTGGAGATCCCGCAGCAACCCCGATTTGAAGAACGCAGTTACCTCCATACACAATAACCAGTGATTTGCAACAGGTTGCAGTAGTGAGGGAATCCCATGCCCTATTTGTAAGAAAAATAAGGAATAACTAGCTTCGAAAATAAAACCTTTGTAAAACTGCATATATGAAGTCGTGGATGCATACAAGTCAGAGCATGATAAGCTAGTTAATGGTTACCAGCACAGGTTTAGTAAGCTCAGATATATTCAATTAGTACAGCATTATAATTGACGAGGCTGTGGTCTTAGGAAGAGTACCACACGATACCAACCACCCTAATGCAACGCTTCCACTAAAAGGTGCACGTAATTATTTAGAAGTCAAACTCAAATCGCAGTTGGCTATTACTTGAACAGTTGAACGTTGGTTGTCACCTGTCACTGTCAGCTGCTAGTGCCCATTAGGTGTGATTTTCAGAGTTATTAATACTCAAAAGCATTGCTCTAGCTAGAAAGATGTATGCATTTATTCAGAGTCCTGCTTCGAACGGCTGTGGACTACTATTACCACATGGTGAGATTTTACTACCCAAAGCTAGCATTCACTAAAGATGTAGTATGCAGCATTGCAATTATTCAGAGTCCAAACTTAACTAGCAGGCAGTTGGCTATCACCTAGCAGGCTAGCAGTGGTACAGGTGAATTTTAGGATCATGATTCAGGATCACTCTAAAGCACGCTGCGTCATGGAGAGCAGAACTTGACACTCCTGGACTAACAAAAGAAATCATGTGTATCGCTAGATCACTTACCAAACTAGTTCACGGAGAGCAGAACTTGACACTCCCTGACCAACTCGTTTACACTCCACACCTCTAGGAACCACCTAACATTATATTTAGAAATGTGTAATCAGCGACATCAGAACATGCGGTACGAATACAGGAAATGTGTGGTTCAAAATCTCAATTCTGACCGGAGAAATGGATTTCGGACGGATGGATAACCAAACGAGGCCGGCAAGAATGTCAGTCACAGAGAGAGCAAGTGTCAATATGTCGGCCCTCGACTGCGAACTGTTTACAGGGAGGATAGAACTAATCATCAGTGCACCAAAATCACAGCAATTCTGGGTGTTCGCAGGCACAGGCAGACCTGGAGGCGTCGGCGACGGCGGCGATTCCAGAAACGGCTCGGTTGAGGAGGACAGCGACGAGGGAGGCGCCGCCGACGAGGATGGGCAGGCCCCGGACGAGCGTGTCGTTGCGCCGGACCCAGCCCTCCACCCACTCCTGCTGCCGCGGCCGCAGCGCCCTGCTGATGCAGCGCCGTCGCACTTCCTGCAGAAGACGGAGAAGGGCACAATTGCCCAATTCATCACCCCGTCGAAGGCAAGAGGACAAAGCGAACACCCACCACGGTAGAAGACGACTGCGTCAGCGAGATTCCGGAGGAAGCACCGCAGCGGCCGTGGCCGGAGTAAACCGGCCGGAGCGAGGCAGAGACAATGCCTCTGCTCAGCTCCATGCCGTCGAGGGACGGGCGCGGAGCAGCCGCAGCCCGCAGGGCAGGGCGACGAGCGGAGGACACGGGACACTGCGACTCCGAGTGGAGATGGATGAGCAGCAGAAGCCAGCAGGACGACTCGTTTCAAACGGGCCCGATGGGTCACAGATCATATATTCGGCCCATCTTCCAAGCGGCCCGGGTAAAACTCATGTCGTGATCCAACTACCAAACCAAGTGGGCCCGACGGAACCACCAACCCCCAAATTGTTTTTTCCATATAAAAATTAGCTGTGCTTCTCGTGTCCAATTTTGCATTCTTGCCACACCCGTTGCCAGCGACCAAGCGCGCCAATCGCCATTTCCCTCTCGGCCTCCCGTCTGAACCTGAACCTGCCACCAAGCATCAAGCCATGGAGACGGCAGCCGCACCTACCACGGCGCCGCACGTGCTAGTGGTCCCGTTCCCGGCGCAGGGCCACACGCTGCCGCTCCTCGACTTCGCCGCGCTGCTCGCGGCGCGGGGCCTCCGCCTCACCGTCGTTACCTCGCCCGCCAACCTCCCGCTGCTCTCGCCTCTCCTCGCGGCGCACCCGGGCGCCGTCAGCCCGTTGACCCTCCCCTTCCCGTCCCGCTCGTCTATCCCCCCGGGCCTCGAGAGCATCAGGGGCTGCCCCCCGGAGTACTTCCCCGTCTTCATCCACGCGCTCGCCGCGCTCCGCGAGCCGGTCCGCGCGTGGACCAGGTCACGCCCGTCGTCCGACGACGACCCCATCGTCGGCGTCGTCGCTGACTTCTTCTGCGGGTGGGCGCAGCCGCTCGCCCGGGAGATCGGCGCCGCAGGCGTCGTGTTCTCGCCGTCCGGCGTCCTCGGTGCCGCCGTCCCTCACTCGCTCTTCCGCCGCCTGGTGAGGCGGCCCGCTGCTGCTACCGAGGGCGGCGACGAGGATTCTAGCGTCGTTACGTTCCCGGCGATCCCCGGAGAGCCCGTGTACCAGTGGAGAGAGGTCTCCATGGTTTACAGGTGGTACATCGAAGGCCCGGAGGAAGACGAGCAGGTCCGCGAGTCGGTGAGGCGGAACTTCCTCTGGAATGCGCAGGAGAGCTGAGGGTTCGTGTTCAACTCGTTCATGGCGCTGGAGGGGAGGTACCTGGAGCAGCCGCTCGAGGACCTGGGCTTCAGGCGCGTCTGGGCGGTGGGCCCCGTGGCGCCTGACGCGGACGCCGCCGGCACGCGCGGTGGGGAGGCGGCGGTCGCGGCCGCCAGCGTCGGCGCGTGGCTGGACGCGTTCCCGGAAGGCTCGGTTGTGTACGTGTCGTTCGGGAGCCAAGCGGTGCTGACCCCGGCCGTGGCGGCGGCGCTGGCCAAGGCGCTGGAGCGAAGCGCCGTGCCGTTCGTCTGGGTCGTCGGCGCCGGGGCCAGCAGCGGCGTCGTCCCCGAAGCGTTCGAGGCGCGCACGGCGGCGGCGGGCCGCGGTATGGTGGTGCGCGGGTGGGCGCCGCAGCTGGCGACGCTGCGGCACCCGGCGGTGGGGTGGTTCATGACGCACTGCGGCTGGAACTCGGTGCTTGAGGCCGCCGCCGCGGGGGTGCCCATGCTGGCGTGGCCGATGACGGCGGACCAGTTCGTGAACGCGCGCCTGCTCGTGGACGAGGCGCGCGTCGCGGTGCGCGCGTGCGCGGGGGGATTCGGCGTCGCGCCGGACCCCGGCGAGCTGGCGACCGTGCTGGCCGACGCGGTCGGGGAGAAGGGGTGCGACGTGAGGGCGCGCGCCAAGGAGCTCGCGGCGGAGGCAGCCCGGGCGGTGAAGCCAGGCGGGAGCTCCTACGCTGATTTCGACGGGTTAGTGAAGGAGATTCGGAATCTTTCGTTGAATTCGAGCGGATCGTGATGATAAATTGCTGCGCCGGCATGCTGTGATGCTGTGTAATTAACTGGTCCATTGTCCGGTCGGCAATAATCACATTCATTCGTCAATAACAAAAGTTTGGTTCAAAGGGATGCATTCTTCACTCTCGAGGATTTATTTGTTTTCTCAGTATTGTGGCCGTGCACATCGCTATGGTTATGGCACAAACATACTTGGAGAGTTGGAGGTGAACGATGAAAAGTGCTGCTATGACACCGCATGGCATGACTAGATCGGGACTCTGTTATGACCAATCAGGAAATTATTCTTTACCTCGATCAGGTTAGGACTTAACATGTAAACCTACTCCCAAACCATACAGAAACACTTGTATAAACTAGGCACCACCTGTATAAATCTATATGTTCCCTGTGCTATCTCTATGATTTACCATGTGTGATTCATCAGATTACTCATTGGTGATAAAAAAAAAGTTCCATAGTTGGTGTGCTAGGTAGAGAGGCATGTTTGCGACCTTGCCCTTCATCTCCCTAGACTTCGTTACTCCCTCGATCCACATGGCAAATTATCTTTGTGACTTAGCTCTAATAAGGTGCATTGCTAGCTTTGTGCATTTAGAGAACTACTTGTCATTACGCCATGTGCTATTTGTTTAATACTCTCACCGTTTCAATTTGCATGATGTTTTAGTTTTTCTAAATGCATTATTTTTACTATATATCTAGACATGGTGTATCTCTAAGCGTATACTAAAAGCTATGTGTATATAAATATTTCAACAAAGCTATGTACACAACACATTATAGTTTGAAATATGGGGAATATATTCAATAATGATATATATTCGTATGCAGTACACAAATTCTAGTGAAGGCAACGAGCCAACGACATCCTCTCATCATAAGTATACGGCGTGTGCCAAGTGCCAAGAGATGCAACAGACACGACACAACAATCAACTGCCTCTCACTCCTCGGACCAGGTTATGTCCACCATTCCGAGGTTCTGGTCGAGTCCCAGGGCATTCCACACCGCCGGCGAGGCATCAACGATGTTGTTGTCGCACGGCGGCTCAAAGTTGTGCTCGTCGTCGCAGCCATGCACGGAGTCACACTCGTCCACCACCTTGGCATACACGGAATTGCCATTGGCACTGATCTTGATTTGGTGCCCGCAGCGCGCCATGTTGCTAAACCACCCGGTGGAGAGCGCCACCACCTTCTCTTGGTCGCTGTGGTACGCATTGTCGCACTCTGACGGGCCGCCACCGTCCTTGCCCTTCTCGAAGCTGTTAAGCGTCAACACGGCCTTGGTATATATGTACATTTGGCCCGTTAAATTTGGCCCGGTCCGTGGCCCGGCCTTTTGGCCCGGTCCGTGGCACGGCCCAGTCCGGTGCTTGCGGGCCACGGGCGGCACGGCCCGTTGCCGGACCGGGGCATGGGCCGTCGCATCAGCCCGCGGCACGGGACTGGTCCGGCCCGGTGGAGAAGGCGGCCTGGTGGCGGCCCGGCCCAACGGCTAGTTGCCGTATATAAGCCGGCGGCCTCCCGCTGTGCGCCTGTGCCCCCCACCGGCCGAACCCTAATCCATTCGCCCCCCACCCCCAGCCGCACTCCTCACTCGCCTCTCTGTCTCGCTTTCCTCGCCGTAACCCTAACCTCGCCTCTCCGTCAAATTTGGTGACCTCGCCGGCGATCCGGTGACCTCTGAGACTCTGTCCTTTCTTCCTCTCATTCTCCTCTCCCCCCTGTTCTCTCCGTCGTCGGCCATGTGAGTACTCCTTCTTCCCTCTCGTTCCTCCATCCCCGTCAGATACTCAGATCTGACCCTTCTCCCCTCTCTGGCGTTCTTTGCAACTCCGGCACCGGGCTCCGCCGTAGGTAAGTGCTTCATACCTGACGTTCTTTCTCTCTGTCTTCCTCATCTAGTCATCTTTGGATCTGAGATCTGATGGATGTTCTCTCTCTCCCACTCTCCTTGGTAGGTTCGTGCCTGACGCCGCCTCCTCCTCCTCTGGAGTGGACATGGCCAGGCCGCCAAGAAAGGCGTCGAGGGGCGGTGCTGGAGGTGCAGGCCGGGGTGGGTCGTCGTCCTCGCCCAGCTTGTCCGGCCGTGGTGCTGTCCTCGCAACGCGGGGCTCGGATGCAGTTGATCGGCGTCCGGGCACCGTCGACGGCGAGGACATGGACCGCTGTTCGGACGATGATCTGGAGATCGAAGATGACGACGACATCCGTGAGGATGCGGCTGCCTTGGGAATCGATCTCGATGCACCCATTGATGTCGATGCTGATGACACTCCCACCCCTGGTATGTCTGGACAGTCTGGTAAGCGCTCTGATGTGTGGGAGTACTTTCATGAGGTAAAAGAGAACAACATCCGTGTTGGTGCTATCTGTAAACACTGTGATGCTAAGTACTCTGCTATATCTGCTAATGGCACTGGTCATTTGAGGCGTCATATGAAATCTTGCATGAAAAAGAGAGACCATGCTGATATGGTACAATCTAAGCTAGCTTTGAATGCTAATGGTTTAGGTACTTGGAAGTATGATCCTATGGTTGCTCGTATTGAATTGTGCCGTTTGATTGCTAGGCTGGACCTTCCATTAGGTATAGGTGCTACCCAGGCTTGGATTGATTACATTACGCGTGCTCACAACCCTCTGTATAAGCCTGTTTGTAGGCAGACCACAACTAGAGACTTGGCTAAGTTGTTTGATGAACAACGTGACATGATTATGAAAACATTGTTGCCTGCTGCATCTTCTGTTTCTTTGACATCTGATATCTGGGCTGGTAATGCTAAGGAGGACTACATCTCTGTTGTTTGCCATTATGTTAGTAAAGATTGGGAGCTTGAAAAAAAGGTAGTTGGTTTTAGATTGATTGAGTGTTCGCACACTGGTGAAAACATTGCTGATCGGATTTCTAGTGTTGTTGAGGAGTTTGGTTTGATTGATAAGGTGTTTGCTGTTACTCTAGACAATGCCTCTGCTAATTCTAAAGCTTATGATATATTGGGCCC
Source organism: Bothriochloa decipiens (assembly GCA_023333625.1). Taxonomy (NCBI): domain Eukaryota; kingdom Viridiplantae; phylum Streptophyta; class Magnoliopsida; order Poales; family Poaceae; genus Bothriochloa; species Bothriochloa decipiens. Next base: position 4,216,278 of record CM041642.1, read on the forward strand.
TGTTTTGTTTGGTTATATGGGATCTTATCCTTCACCTACTCGTGATGATCCTAACCATGTCACTTACTTTCTTGTGCATCAGAGGTGTGCCTGCCATATCATAAATCTTATTGTCGATTCTGGTTTGAAAGTTTGTAAAGACCCAGGAAGTTTGGCCTGGACATGGATGTTAGATGGAATTCTACTTTCTTGATGCTTAAGCACTTGATACCTTACAAGGAAGTCTTTACTGTTTTCATTAACTCTAATTATGGCTCTGAGTTGTTGACTCCTGTGCATTGGTATGTTGCTGAACATATGTTTAAATTCCTATAATTGTTCTATGACTCCACTGTTATTCTTTCTGGTGTGTACTATCCTACTGCTCCACTTGTTTTGCACCAAATGTTTAAAATTGCTGAGCATTTACAAAAAGCTGAGAGCAATGAACATTTTAGACCAATTGCAAGGCCTATGAAGGCCAAATTTCTTAAGTATTGGGAGGAAATTCCTTTGCTTTATTCATATGCAATGATTCTTGATCCTAGAGGTAAGATGAAAGGCTTCCACAGAGCCTTAGAACTTCTTGGTAAGGCACTTAATGTTGATTACAGTTTGTACTATAGTGATGTTAAATCTGAGCTGACCAGGTTGTTTTGCAAGTATCAGGAGAAATATGGGAATGGGACAGGTACAGCTAGGGCTCAAAGGTCCATGCTTCCTCCATCTGGTGCTGCTAACAGATGGGGAAGGATCTTTGAGTCCTCATCATCTACTCCATCTACTACATCTGCTGTTAATGAGCTTACAGCTTACCTAGACAGTGATTCTGTGTCATGGGCTGATCCTAACTTTGACATATTGCTTTGGTGGCGTGATCACAAGCAAACCTATCCTATATTGTCTATTCTTGCTCGAGATATCATGGCTGTCCCTGTTTCTACAGTGTCTTCCGAGTCCTGTTTCAGCTTGACAGGTAGAATTCTTGAAGACCGCCGGCGTCGCCTTTTGCCTGAGCATGTGGAGATGCTCACCTGCATCAAAGACTGGGACCAAGCTACAAGAAAAGAACAGCATACAGTGGTGGACAAGGACTTGGAAGAACTGTTCAAGAACCTGTGGATTGGTGATCCTCCTGCCGATCCTGATGGCAGCGGCACCGGCAGCGAGAGAGCCTCCCATAGCAGTAGCACTGGTGGATAAGGTAAGATACAAGTCATACAACCTATGTTAGTTAAAATATTGAGAATTTTAACTTGAATTTGAACTAACAAATTTGTTTTATTATGTTGCAGTGCTGGACTTTCTTTTGATTGCAAGTATTGAGAGCAATAGACTGATAGTGGCATAGTGCTGGACTTTTGTTCTTTTGGTTGCCACTGAGCTGGCTAATGTAATAGGGCTAGCTGTTGTTTGTTGACATGTTTGAAACACTGAACTTGAATACATTTTGAGCTGGCTGTACTCTTTTCCTTTCTAGGGTTTCTCCCACAAGGGTGGGTTTACCTAGAAAGGTTTTTAATGAGGCAGCATTGCACAAACAGCTCATTTTGTTCTATATGTTTTGATATAACTTATGAAATTGAGAATTTGAGATATGCTTGTCGGGCTGTGGGCCGGCCCGAGGTACCGGGCTGAACGGGCGGCACGGCCCGGGAAAATGGCCCACGGACCGGACCATGGGCCGCACCCTCGGCACGTAGCACGGTGGTGGCCCGGCCCGGTCGGCCCGTGGCCCGACGTGGCCCGCCCCGTGCCGTGCCGGCCCGGCCCGATCGGGCTGCGGGCCGTGCCGGCCCGGCCCGTTGTACATCTATAGGCCTTGGTGCTCGCCGTCACCGGCGGAGAGCAGTGGTACTGCGGGTACTTCTTGCCGTCCTCACAACAGTCCGGGTCGTTGCTCTTCTCACAGTTGCCGGAGCGGCCCGGAAGGTATCCGCTGGCTCGGCACGTGCCAAGACCGGCGCCGGGGCGGAGGGAGGACGCCATGTGGGAGGTGGAGAGTGCGACAAGAAAGAACATCACCATGGCGGCTATCGCTCTTGCAGTGGCCATCTTTGATTGCGTCAAGAAATACTCAAGCTCCTTCTCTTCCCAGTTCTCACTCCGTTCTCTCCTTTCTATTTTCTCCTGCTCTGTTTTGCTTGACGGTTCGAGGTTAGTCGTGCATGGGATTATATATATAGTGGCCTTTCCGCTTGCTATTAGTATGAAAACTTGCACTGATGCACATGACGTACGGAATGGTTTGATCCATGTGATTACCGGAGACGGCAATCCGTTCGCCAGCTAATGTTTTTCGTGGTGCCGTACGTAAGAAATGGTTCGAACTCGTTCGATGGGAACATAAGGCGTTTGCTGAATGATGGCTTACCAGTTACCACGCTTGCCACGCGGTCATAAGGCGTTTACTGGTGATAGGAATTTCTCCCTTCTTTGGCATAGAGAAGCAGTACCAAATGTTCTAGAAAACACTATTTTCTTGTGAAGTAGAAGATTCAGAGTCATATTTGGACGAAGAGTCGGACTGTAAAAAGTGGCTCCTCCTCCAACTTATTCTTTGCATGTACAATTTATCATTTTTTATGTGATTTATGTGATTACTTGTGATAGGAATTTCTCAAACGCCTGCTCACGAAAAAAAAAGAAAAGGTTCAAAAAAGCTCATGCAAGGGAGAAAAGAAAAAGAAAAGATGAAAACATAAGTTAATGAGAAGAATAGACGAGCAGAAAGCAACAAGAGATGCATATATACGTACAGCTCACGCTAATTTGGTCTAAAACGCCCAACAATGCATCTAAACCAACCGAAATTGACTCCTCGTACGATATTAGGTTGAGTATGCAGAAAATTCAGTTTTATATATATGGTCCGAACATATAGCAATAATAACCTATGGGTTTTAGTTTTTTTTAAGAAAAACTTATGAGTCACTGGATCATCGACGAAGTATATAGCAGCAAATTTACTCAATTATCTAAAAATTGTCGGCACCATGGTGAGGACCGAGGAGCAATTTGTGGTCATCCAATGCAGGTTGTTTGGATTAATGTTTGGGGTAAAATTGATACGGCCGAAGCTATATTTTTTCCGAGTTCTCCAATTTCCAATAGGCTCGGAATTTAACATACATGAACCCCACGTTTCTGGAGTATAATAACAAATCTTCTCCGGTACACATATGTCCCCATCGAACGAGTTCAAACCATTTCTTATGTACGGGTACGGCACCGCGAAAAACATTTGTTGGCGAACGGATTGCCGTCTCCGTTAGTCACATCGATCAAAACATTCCGTACGTCATATGCATCTGTGCAAGTTTCCATACTAATGTAGCAAGCGGAAAGGCCTCTCTCTATATATATATATATAATCCCATGGACGACTAACCTCAAACCACCAAGCTAAGCAGAGCAAGAGAAACAGAAAGGAAAAAAGAGTGAGAACTGAAAAGAGAAGGAGCTTGAGCATTTCTTGAGGCAAGCAAAGATGGCCACTGCAAGAGCGATAGCCGCCATGGCGATGTTCTTCCTCGTCACGCTCTCCACCTCCCACATGGCGTCTTCCCTCCGCCCCGGTGCCCGTCTTGGCACGTGCCGAGCCAGCGGATACCTTCCGGGCCGCTCCGGCAACTGTGAGAAGAGCAACGACCCGGACTGTTGTGAGGATGGCAAGAAGTACCCGCAGTACCACTGCTCGCCGCCGGTGACGGCGAGCACCAAGGCCGTGTTGACGCTCAACAGCTTCGAGAAAGGCAAGGACGGCGGTGGCCCATCAGAGTGCGACAACGCGTACCACAGCGACGAGGAGAAGGTGGTGGCGCTCTCCACCGGGTGGTTTAGCAACATGGCGCGCTGCGGGCACCAAATCAAGATCAGTGCCAATGGCAATTCGGTGTACGCCAAGGTGGTGGATGAGTGCGACTCCGTGCACGGTTGCGACGATGAGCACAACTTCGAGCCGCCATGTGACAACAACATCGTCGACGCCTCGCCGGCGGTGTGGAACGCCCTGGGACTTGACCAGAATCTCGGGATGGTGGACATCACCTGGTCCGAGTAGTGAGAGGCAGTTGATGTTTGTGTCTGTTCCATCTGTTGCCACTTTAGCACGTGCCGTGTACTTAGACTTATGATGAGAGGATATATCAGGTCGTTGGCTCATTGCCTTCACTAGTGTATGTGTACTACATATGAATACATATTATTATTGAATACTCTACATTTCAATCTGTAAGGCATTTCATTTTATCTATATACATAGTTTTTGTTAAAATATTGGTATATACACTAGGGCTTCTTTCCTCCTACCGGCTCCAACTGACCCACGCACTCTAAAAATGCAATACCCACGACCTACTCCCTCCGTCCCTTTATATGTGTCGTCCAAGCTACAGGGCCTTGTCCTGTAAAAACTATCGTTGCCTATGAACGTGGAGCCTGCAAGCCTATGAGCGCAGCGGTCCTGTCATGTCTCGCACCCACAAGTACCAGGCCAGGCCACCACACAAAATTGCATCCAAAAAAAGAAAAAATCCAACCTTATCCCATCGCGGCATTCCCCATCTCCCCGACCCACTGCTCCGCCGCGCATCGCCTCGCGGGAGCCGCCCTCCGCCGCGCCACCCTCTGCCCGCCGTAGCTCTGCCCTCCACCGCCGCGCAGACGCCACCCGCCGCAGCTCCGCCCTCCACCACCGCAGCTCCGCCCTCAGCTCTGCCCTCCGCCGTGCCGCCCCCGTCAGATCCACAATTTTGTCGACCCGCTGCTCCACCGCGGCATCGCCTCGCGGGAGCCGCCCTCCGCCGCGCCACCCTCCGCCTGCCGCAGCTCCGCCCTCTACCACCGCAGCTCCGCCCTCAGCCCTGCCCTCTGCCGCACCACCCCCCCGTCCGATCTACAATCTTGTTGCGATCGTCCTCCTCTTCCTCCGACGATTTCCCTCCGCCGTCATCCCCTTCCACTGCCCTTAGCTCCATTAACGATGCCACCTCCCCCATCTTCCACTGCATCTCCTTCTTCCCCTTCTCCATCCATGAAGGGAGCTTCTCCATCCACGAAGGGAAAGGGGGTGCATGTGAAGGGTGGTTCGCGCCGGCGCCCTTTCCACAAGATGCTGCGGAGGCGTTACCATGGTGGTGGCGCGAAGTTGGCCAGCTACAGCAATAGTGATGGGAGCCCCGAGCACCCAGTTAAGGTGGTGGTCGTCGGTGGCGATGCGGGCAGCGTCGGTGATGGGAGTCGCGTTTGCATCCCTATGTTTGGGGGCGGCAACCGAACCCCCAGATCCAGTGACACGATTGGGGAAAGCGGCCCGAGCTTCCCGTCTGTACCCAAGATGGCCACCGGTGGTGGAAGGTTGAATGAACCTGTGAAGCTGGGGGTCTGTGATGGTGGAAGGTCCAAGGAAGCCGTGAAGCTAGGGTCCGGTGGCACTGATGGAAGCCCGAAGCGCGTCGTCAACATTGGCCGCAGTGGCATTCTCATTGACAGCCTCGGTCAGCTCTACGTGCCTGACTCTCAAGATGAAGGCATCGTCATGGAAGATGGAGGCAGCTATGGTGGCCGTTGATACTGCAGCGCAGCTTATGCCCGGCTGGTTGCAGCCCGTGCTGCCGGCAAGCGTGAACGTGCGACGCAGATGGCCGCAATCGCTGATCCAGCTCTAGAGGTTGCAATGGCTGTGGATGTCCCTATAGGGAATGCCCCCGCCCCCATTGAACTACACCCAGAGCTCAAGGTACAACTTGCCAGGATGGATCCCGTCTTACACGGCACCTTTCTCACCTTCCTTAAAATTCTTTTGCCTGCATACTTCAATCCGTAGTGGTATGTGCATGTTTGTGATGATAAGGTGCTGCTTTTGGGTTGATCTCTTGGTAATGTGTGATGATGAAATGGTATGTACATATGCTGATGTGTTTGGTTTGGGTTGAACTTGCTTCAAGAATGTTGGCTTTTGCGTAGGAGCTATGCTAGTGATCTTAGATGTGGTGACCAACCTTGTCCAGGTACTTGTAATTATGATGGGGTTGTTTGTTGCGAACAATGCTACTAAATTATTATTAACTAATGTAATGTTGGCTTTACTGTGTCCTAAGCATCCTTCTTGAAGTGGAAGTCAGTCGACTATGGGAATTGTTATTTTTGGATGTCCAACTTTCTCATGCCTCCTAACACCTTTGCTGTGAAGATGTGTGCTCCCATCTAAAATTAGTACCTTGATGTTGGCTTATGACTAGCGCACATTGCAATTTAACATGTCGATCAAAACCTTTGCTGTGATGGATGTTCTAATTAAACACATAGGAGTAATATATACAATACGACAGAGGTTCAACTGTGCACTAAAATGCACTTACAAAAGTAGGTCTCCCTGATTTGTAGAACAGGATCACATCTGTACACAAAAGCATCATAAGCGATGTTTACATGAACATAACCATTAATTGTTCAACAACTCAAAAGCCCTTTGAACTAGCTGACTGTCACAACTTAGAGCTTCAGGGAGCATGCCTAACGCCTCTAGCCTTTCTTTGTTCATGTGAGGGATCCTGTACCTATTGCCTCCACCATCTTTCATAACTTCGATCATGCATCCTTGTAGTGTGAGGAATACCCTATTCAAAACTACAGGGTTGTAGTTTTGATATTCCGTCATCACATTCTGGATAAGTTCATTCATGTTTCTAGATGTCATTCTATCCATTAATGACTGAAGAGACACAAAAAACCAAGGTCAAGGTAGTTCATATCTGGCGAATTAACAGGTTGGTTAGTTAGGCGTATATCTAGGCCTGTTTGGGCTACTACTAGCTTGAAATCTGCATCATCTTCTTGTACATGCGAAGGAGCAGTCTTGTTGCATCCATATTGTCTCATGCCTTGATTCTGCAGACCAACAAGCTTCTATAGCTGGTATTAGTTTATCAATCATATAAGACCTGATAGTTTGTCTATCAACCTTCATGGTCTTTTGTGATAGGTGTGCCCCTCGGCCTGTTGCCGCTTTTTGTTTTTGCTGGTTCCTCTAATTATAAAGATTGTTCAGCCAAATATCTAAAAATGGATTGCAAGTACGATGTACAGAATGACTAGTACCTCGCGCACAAAAGGCCATAAACCTACAAGCCCATTAAAATAGCATCTCCATCATCAAACCTAGGCCTTCCAAGAGTAGAATAAAACATGACTTTGTGAATGGCATTCTTGTTTTGCACTGTCCTATGTTGCCTTTCTCTTGCTATCAAAATCCTGAGCGCATTTGTTGCTTCTTGTAGGTGTGGCTGATAGTCTTCGTCATCCGAGTCGGACAAGTCCTCTTGGTCAAATTGTATGTTAACAGCTGCTGCAAACACGCCAAAGTCGTGTACGACATCGTCGAAGGTACCTTGTTCTTCTTGCAAGGCAATGTTGTCATCTCCTACATAAAAAAGTAGATGGTGTGCTGATTGTGAGTAAATAGATTAATTGACTTTTGACATGGACATATATGATTGCAAACATGAGTGGAAACTGAGGACATAATCACCTGCATATAGGTGATCTTGTTCCTGTTGTGGGCCATTTAAATCAAATGCATGACTGTCACCTGGTATAGAAGGAAGCTTATCATTAGAAGAATGCATTGTCACCCACACATGGTGAGTTATTCTTCCTTCTCAGTATAGCAGTTCATAGTAGTTTAGAGCAGAGAGAATAAACACTAAAATCACCTGCATGCAGATTCTGTTCTTCTTGTTCCTGTGGATCATTTAAATCAAATGGATGGCCAGCATTGTCACTGGTACAGAAGCAAGCTGATGATTAGAAAATTGCATTGTGACCCACACATGTGAGTTATTATCCGTTCTCATTCCAATTTCATTTTCAACTTGAAGCAAATATGAGCTGCATGCCTTACACAAAGAATTGTGTACTGTTGCTTGCAATTTAATGAGAGAGGAACTAAACCAGATGATACTAATTTTAGGACAGCAGTTCATACTAATTTTAGGACAGAGAGGACTGCAAAAGAGTTCGAAACACTAATTTAGAGAGAGATAGAATACAGAGAACATGTGCTACACAACAGATTATCAAACTTCTTCACATGGACAATTATTGTTGCAAAGCTGACTTCAACTTGAGGGAAATAAATAACTACCTGCATGTAGTTTTTCTAGGTCTTGTTCATTTGGATCAATTGCAACAAAAGGATGGCCAGCATTGTCACCTGGTATAGAAGCTGATGGTTATGAGAATGCATTGGCAACCACACATGTGAGTTATTCCTCCCAGTACAATTTTATTTTAACTCATGTGCATTTATAATTTTTAAGAAACATGTAACCTGTGCAATACAAATAGAAATGGATCTAGTGTTTCAGTGAGTTAGTAATTATTTAGACTTAATGTATGGCATGGGGATACTAGACTTTCCTTCTTCTCATCGGTTTGCATAATTTATAGGTAAAGTGGGATGGTGATACTAAGTACAGCCACCAGAATAGATGGAGGAAAATGATCCATGCTGCAAAGGAGTTTTAGATGAGAGATAAACACTAGAAATTCTTAGATGTTGGTAGTGATTTTAGTAGAGATCAACTAAACAAGCACTAATTTATGATTGGAGAGAGAGGCTAGAGAGAACATGTGCTGTTGCTTGTGATTTTAGGAGATATAAATAATAAAGCACAACTATTTTAAGGAGAGAGGATAGATAGAATTAGAACCAGTACACTCAGTTTGGATACAAATAGATGAACATACCTAGATGAATTTGTTCTTGTTCATCATTCTCAGCAGGATGGACACCAAAGTGGTCACCTTCTCCAACTTGAACTTCAGCCAGTACATCTTCCCAGGGACCATGATCCTCTTCGTGTTCATGTTCATCAGGATCCTTGTTTAGATCTGGCATCTCCTCTCCTCTCCCCTCTGGTAGCTTGTTTAAGTCTAGTATTGCCATGGCCCATGGGGAGATGAATGAGAACTGAGTGGTTGAAATGGTGGGGAAAGGAAGGGCGACCAGGCTTTTATCCACTGCTGTTGAAATGGCGCCAGTTTTAAATTTGGTTTAGCTTGGTCTGTATAAATTTGGCGGTAACCTGTTTTTGCCACTGAGTCATGCTGAATTTTTCATGTAAAAATGAGTTTACCGCCAAATGATGGGAAATGTGATTTATTTATTTGAAGATACTTGTGGAGTGGGTGAGCAAAAGTTGGACATTAATTGTAGTACAATCCAAAACTGCAGCACCGTGCAACACCTTTGTTCCTAGGGATGTGCCTTTGCCTTAATTCCTATGCCCTTCCTCCGACGACACATATAAAGGGACGGAGCGAGTATATATGAGGAGTCTAGCTAGCCCGACTTGGTTTAGACAATCAATCTGGCTCTTAGTCATCCAAAGTCATTACTCTATTTATTAAATTTGACTCAATCCTTTTTAGCCAAATTTAAATGCAATCATTTCAATAAATAAAGAAGAATTGTTGTTTTTCTTTTTTCATTTCTATTTCACTTCTTTTTTATTTTATTTATAACTTCTTTACATCTGCTCAATCTATGGCATCCACTGGGGCAAACTCAAATTTGATTATCTTCTATATTTTACAAGTTACGACTAATTATGACTCTGTTTGCAAGGCTGCTTTGGTAACATCATTACCTTAAAAGTACAGACACAAGTACATTTTTCATTGTGTAATGTTGAGATTACGAATAAATTCTTTAGCGTAGGAAAAAGAGTTATCATAGACATCAATAGTTTTGTATCACTTATAAAAGAATGTTTCTTGGTACAAGGGAACCGATAGTCATGTGGTGCCATTGGAGCACTTTTCAAGTGTGTTTGTGTTATAAGAAACGTGCATGTCCACATGTAAAAGGAAAAAAAAAGGTTCATGTAAGGGAGAAAAGAAAGAAAAAAAAGATGAAAACATAAGTCAATGAGAGCAATAGCCCAGCGCAAAGCAACAAGAAGCATATCCCTCCAACTCACGCCAATTTTGGTCTAAAAAGCCCAACAATACATCTAAGCCAACCGAAAGAGACAATTCATACAATATTAGGTTCCGTACGCATAAAATTCATCAACGAGGTGGCAGCAATTGCTCAATTTTCTAAAAATTGTCGGCACAATGGTGAGGACGGATTTGTGGTCATTCAGGCTGTGTGGTAGAGTTTGGGGTAAAATTGGTACTAGTACGGCCGAAGCTATATATTTTTCTCTGAAATATGGTTAGGAAATTAGCATACGTGAACCCCACGTTTCTGTGTGTATAACAAATCTTCTCTACTCCGTCGTTCCATCGAACGAGCTCAGACTATTTCTTACGTACGGCACCACGAGAAACATTAGTTGGCGAACGGATTGCCGCCTTCGGTAATCACATGGATCAAACCATTTCGTACGTCATGTGTATCAGTGCAAGTTTTCATACTAACAGCAAGCGGAAAGGCCACTATATATACAATCCCATGCACGACTAACCTCAAACCATCAAGCAAAGCAAAGCAAGAGAAATAGAAAGGAAAAAGCAGAGTACTGAGAAAGGAGCTCGAGTTCTTGAGGCAAGCAAAGATGGCCACTGCGAGAGCGATAGCCACCATGGCGATGTTCTTCCTCGTCACGCTCTCCACCTCCCACATGGCGTCTTCCCTCCGCCTCGGCACCGGCCTCGGCACGTGCCGCGCTAGCGGATACCTCCCGGGCCGCTCTGGCAACTGTGAGAAGAGCAACGACCCGGACTGTTGCCAGGACGGCAAGAAGTACCCGCAATACCACTGCTCGCCGCCGGTGACGGCAAGCACCAAAGCGGTGCTGACACTTAACAGCTTTGAGAAGGGCAAGGACGGTGGTGGCCCGTCGGAGTGCGACAACGCGTACCATAGCGACCAGGAGAAGGTGGTGGCGCTCTCCACTGGGTGGTTTAGCAACATGGCGCGCTGTGGGCACCAAATCAAGATCAGCGCCAATGGCAATTCTGTGTACGCCAAGGTGGTGGACGAGTGTGACTCCGTGCACGGCTGCGAGGATGAGCACAACTTCGAGCCGCCGTGTGACAACAACATCGTCGATGCCTCGCCGGTGGTGTGGAACGCCCTGGGACTTGACCAGAACCTCGGGATGGTAGACATCACCTGGTCCGAGGAGTGACAGGCAGTTTGTAACATCCCGTCTCTTCGAGGCCAGGCCCGCTTACATCTGGCCGCTTATCTAGGACGTAGACTGTCCCCATAGACCAACACTAGTCTTTTCTGCGCATTTTGTCCTCACTCGTACGCACCCGAGAAGACTTCTCGGTCGGTCACCCATCCCTAAATTGCTTCAAGCCAAGCACGCTTAACCTCAGAGTTCTTTAGTGATGAGCTTCTGAAAAAAAGTTATAACTTGTTGGTATGAATATCCTATTAAGCCCTGGGCCGGGGTGTTACATACTCACCCCCTTAGGAGACCGACGTCCTCGTCGGTCAACCCCAGGCCAGGAACGTCCCCTCTTGGCCACATCCGTGTGTTCAGTGTCAGCGCATGTGTCAGTTCCGCAGGCATGGTGTGCATGGCAGTAAAAACCCGAAAATCCGAGCTACAAAATTTTTCTCAAAAACCTATGAGTGATGTTGTGTCATGTAAAAAAGTTTTACACTTGTTGCACAAGTACCACATGCTTTCATCTTGTAAACCCTAGCTCATGCATCTATGTTGCATTTTAATTTACTTATGATTTGGTTTTTATTTTAAATTTATGTGTGCTAATTAAAATGAAACCATAATATTTATTTTCACAAATAAATATTAAGGGAATAATACCCTAACAAATATAAAGGCCTAGTATGCCCACTACTTTATTATTCAAAATTGGAACATCACATATATATATGTAAGTATATATATATAAAGGTATTTGGAATATATATAGAAAAAGAGATAAAGAAGAAAAAGCAAAGGAGAAACCAGACGGCCCAGCAAGCAAACCAGCTCGGTCTGCTTCTCTCCCTCTCCCTCTCTTTCTCTCCGCGCTCGACCAGCCCAGCAGGACGGCCCACGAGGCCCAGCAAGCAGCCGCGCCGCTCCCCGCCTGGTCACACAGTCGAGCCGCTGACGGGTGGGGACCGGCTGTCATACCCTTCCCCTCGGTCCCCCACCGGCCGTTCGCGCCCAACGTCACCGGTGTCAGGTGCTGTTCCCGCGCATCGCTCGTAAGCAAAGCGCCCTGGCCGCTCGATCCCGACCTGCCCCTCATCAATGGACGCGAGCACGCCACATGGCCCGACCAGCCGGCAGCGAAATGCCCACGGCGCGGGCATTTTCCTCTTGTGCGCGCGCACATGCGCTGCCGCCGCGGTGAACTCTGCCGCTATAAATCATTTCAGCACCCAGCCCCTGCTAGCCCCTCTCACTGACTTCCTGGACCCCAACCGAGCCCCACCGGGTGACTTGGAGCCCTCCCAGGTCGCCTGATTGAGCTCCCTCGCCCGATCACCGTCCGCCGGTCACCTACCACCGCGTCTCCCCTATAAAACCACGGTCACAGCGTCCTAGGGCTTCCCAGCCGCTGCCACCACTCTGGTGTTTTCCAACTCACCACCAACCAACTCAATTGGAGGAGAAGGGGGAAGAAAGGAGGAGAAGGGGGTAGGGAAGGAGTCGCCGCCGCCGGAGAAGATGAAGGATGCCGCCGTGCCGGAGCCGTGCTGCTGCGGAGCTGTCGAGTCAAGGAGCCGGAGCGGAGCTGTGAGCTGCTGCCAGAGTTGGACTTGTACCGCACCTTCCTTTCCCTACAAACGCCGGTGAGCACCGCCGCCATCACCGCTCTTCCAACCCCTTGCCCTTTGCTTCTCGGCCATGGCGCTGGTACTGAGCGCGTAGGCCAAGGCCTCACCCGGCCTACTTGGACACACGCACACGCACATACGGACCGGCCAAAGCCCCAAGGACCACGGGATCGGGAGGATGCCAAACCAGAATGCCGCCATGCCCGTCGCCGCGCTGCACGCCACCACGGCGAGGCCACCTTGCTACCCCATCACCGAACCTCGAGCCGCTTCGTCGCCAGATCTGGAATCGCCTCATCAAGGAACACCTTGTGCGCACGCTAGCTACCTGGATGCTACACCGGAGGACCATCTATGCTCGACCATGCCGTCGCCATACCGCTCTGGAGCGCCGCCATGGCGAGGGTGCATTGCTCGTCTCTGACAGCCTCGTGGAGCAAGAAGACGCCAGTGAGCTTCGCCGTGCAGCGCTGCACTGAGCCGAGGAGAAGATGGAGGCCAGGGAGCCTCCCAAGGTGCCATGCCATGCACCGCGGTCACGCCGGAGCTCCACCCTGGGTGTTGCTGCCCGCGCAGACTCCGCCGTGGGTTGAGGTCGCCGCCGGCACTGCGGGAGTGTATTAGGTGACCCCAATCGCGCTTCCGTGCCCTGGCTTGGTTTGGAATCGAACGCAGTTGGGCTGCAAGTGTGCGGCATCGTCGTCGACCCACCGCTCGCCGTGGAGCACGTCGCCGGGAGCCAAGCTTCCGCCTTGAAGTCCACCTCTGTGATCGTCGTGATGACCTGAAGCCGATGCGTCAGATGATGGAGCCGAAGGACCACTGGAGTGCCGTCACCGCCATTGAGCCGTGCCATCGGGTTGGAGAAACAGAGAAGGGGATGAGTTTGGGAGAAGGATGGTGGACGCGGTCCACTGAGCCAGAGGCGCTGCGCGTGGGACCAAGCGGGGACGGTGCACCATGGACCAGCTTGTGGACCGTAAGGACCCCGAGGATGATCCATGGACGCAGTCTATGTGGACCAGAGTCACTGCAGATGGACCCCACACAGGGGTGGTGTACCGTGAACCAGCACCGTGAGCTGAGCCCGTTTGAGATCTGGACTGGTGACGTGGCAGCATCAGAGTGTGCCACATGGCGGGCCAAGCCCGGCCCATATTTGGCCCACTCGACCCATTAACAGCCCATTAACGGCCCGATAAGACCGTTGATCGTTGACTGATGACGTCAGCGGTGACGTCACCCGGGGCCCACATGTCAGGCAATCGTTGACCCAGTCAATGTTGACGTCAGCATGACATCATCCGCCATGTCAGCTGCTGTGTTGTCTCTGTTGGACCTGCACGCGACACATGGACCAATCCCGTGATGCCACGTGTCAGCACCAGAATAATCCAGTCCTTTTCTTTTTCAGAAAATGGTTAAATCTTTGAAAAATCATAACTAATTCATACGACGTGACATTTTGACGTGCCATTTTCAGAATACCACTTGCTTATCTGCTATATTTATTAGTATATATTTCACTCGCTTACATTTTGATGCGACGTGATGAACCCTGGGAGGTCCTGGAGGGTGCTAGGCTTGATGTGTGTGTGTTGATGGGTCAGATGAGCTTGTGAGCTGATGATGCTGTATCTGGGTTTGGGGTGGAGCTTACGACAGGGAGTAGGGTGAGGGTTGAGTCGATCGAGCCAGGATCGGCGATGAGCTTATGGAGCGAGTCTTGCCGGGAACTAGATCTGGACATTCCCACGAGTAACAGTCTGTGGCGGACTAATTTAAATGTGTTGGAGAGTCCTGGGTGGAAGCCTCCGAGGGGTGGAAGCCAGAAGGAGTGTGCCGTGGTAGCACATTAAATGGGAACCCTGATGAAGACATCCTGGCTTGGTCACACTTAGGAACTGCTGCATTGGTATCCAGATCTTAGGAATCTCTTGCTTTCCACTCGCTTTTCATGGGGGGAGACGGCCGAACCGCTAGATAGATCAATGCCACTACTGCTAGGCGAGTAGTGTTAGAAAGGTATATGCATGGGATGGAGCTAACACCCTACCAAGATGATCATGGCACCCTCTTCGGGAGCGGGTACATGGCATGCATCCTCTTCGGGAGCGGATACATGCTCTCTTCAGAGTTTCAGTGATCCATACATCGAACAAAAAAGTGAAATAGAGAGGCTACAATAACTTATTACATCGCCACTTGGCAGAATCAGAGTTCATGCAGCATAAAATTAAAAGCTTGAAGGTGCGGAAGCTATCATCTCTGATCCAACTTGAGTGTAGGTACGAAACCCTCAAAAGCTGTACTCCCCCAGATGAGTACTCACTCCCCAGATCATCTCCGATCCTGGCTCGATAGACTCAACCCTCACCCTACTCCCTGCCGTAAGCTCCACCCCAAACCCAGATACATCATCATTAGCTCACAAGCTCATCTGACCCATCAACACACACACATCAAGCCTGGCACCCTCTAGGCCCTTCCAGGGTTGATCACATCGCATCAAAATGTAAGCGAGTGAAATATATACGAATAAATATAGCATATAAGCAAGTGGATAACATAACAGCGGGTAAGCAGGTGATAGGTTACAACAAGGTAAGGCTCATCAAGTAATAATCTATCATGCAATCCTAGCACAGGCGATCCATTATTTAGCAACAGAAATTAAAGCACTAGCCATGCTACATTTGCCATGTGTAATGGGATCTACGAGGTTAGGTGAGATGTGGCACCTTCACTGACGTAGCAGTCAGACTTCTCCTGGTAGTTGCTATCATCAGACCTGTCCTCGCTCGACCCTATAACCGAGAATTAATGGTCACAGAAGCGACCCCTATAGATTAGCATAAAGAACAAATACAAAATAAAAGATCCAAATACACTCAAACATAGCAAAAATAGGTAGAGCTCGATTTATAGAAAATTTGGATATGTGGATCATAATTTTTTGAGCTCGTATGAATTAGTTATGATTTTTCAAAGATTTAACCATTTTCTGAAAAAGAAAAGGACCGGATTATTCTTGTGCTGACACGTGGCATCACAGGATTGGTCCACGTGTCGCGTGCGGGTCCAACAGAGACAACATAGCAGCTGACGTGGCGGATGATGTCATGCTGACGTCAGCATTGACTGGGTCAATAATCGCCTGACATGTGGGTCCGGGGTGACATCACTGCTGACATCATCAGTCAACGGTCAACGGTCAGCTGACAGGTGGGCCCTACTGGGCCGTTAATTGGCCATTAATGGGTCGAGTGGGCCGGATATGGGCCAGGCTTGGCCCACCATGTGGCACACTCTGGTGTTGCCACGTCACCAGTGCAGATCTCAAACGGGCTCAGCTCACGGCGCTGGTTCACGGTACACCGCCCCTATGTGGGGTCCATCTGCAGTGACTCTGGTCCATGTAGACTGCGTCCATGGATCATCCTCTGGGTCCTTGCGGTCCACAAGCTGGTCCACGGTGCACCGTCCCCGCTTGGTCCCACGCGCAGCGCCTCTGGCTCAGTGGACCGCGTCCACCATCCTTCTCCCAAACTCGTCTCCTTCTCTATTCCTCCAACTTGACGGCGTGCTCAACGGCTGTGACATCCTCCTCCAATTTCGGTGCTCGGGTGGTCCTTCGGCTCCATCATCTGGCGCATCGGCTTTAGGTCGTCACGGCAATCACAGAGGTGGCCTTCAAGGCGGGAGCTTGGCTCCTGGCGGTGTGCTCCACGGCGAGTGGAGGGTCGACGGCGATGGCGCACGGCTACATCCCAACTGCATCCAATTCCAAACCAAGGCAGGGCACGGAAGCACGATTGGGGTCACCCAATACACTCCCGCAGCACTGGCGGCAACCTCAACCCGCGGGGGAGTCCGCGTGGGCAGCAACACCCATGGTAGAGCTCCGGCGTGACTGCAGTGTGTGGCACGACACCTTGGGAGGCTCCCTGGCCTCCATCTTCTACTCGGCTCGGTGAAGTGCTGCACGGCGAAGCTCTCCGTTGTCTTCTTGTTCCACGAGGCGGTCAGAGATGAGCAGTGCACCCTTGCCACGGCGGCGCTATAGAGCGGCATGGCGACGACATGGTTGAGCGTAGACGGTCCTCCGGTGCAGCATTCAGGTAGCTAGCGTGCGCACAAGGTGCTTCTTGACGAGGCGATTCCAGATCCAGCGGCGAAGCGGCTTATGGCTCGGTGATGGGGTAGCAAGGTGGCCTCGCCGCGGCGGCGTGCAGCGTGGTGACGGGCATGGCGGTGTTCCGTTCTGGCATCCTCCTGATGCCATGGTCCTTGGGGCTTTGGCCGGTCCGTGTGTGCATGTGCGTGTGTTCAAGTAGGCTGGGTGAGGCCTTGGCCTACGCTCGATACGAGCGCCATGGCCGAGAAGCAAAGGGCAAGGGGTTGGAAGAGCGGCGATGGCGGCGGTGCTCACCGGTGTTTGCAGGGGAAGGGAGGTGTGGTACAAGTCCAACTCCGACAGCAGCTCGCGGCTCTACTCCGGCTCCTTGACTCGACGGCTCCGCAGCAGCACGGCTCTGGCACGGCGATGTCCTTTGTCTTCTCCGGCGGCGGTGACTCCTTCTCCGCGCCCTTCTCCTCCTTTCTTCCCCCTTCTCCTCCAATTGAGTTGGTTCGTGGCGAGTTGGAAACCACCAGAGTGGTGGCAGCGGCTAGGAAGCCCTAGGACGATGTGGCTGTGGTTTTATAGGGAAGCCGCGGTGGTAGGTGACCGGTGGACAGTGATCGAGCAAGGGAGCTCGATCAGGCGGCCAGGGAGGGCTCCAGGTCACCCGGTGGGGCTCGGTTGGGGTCCAGGAAGTCATTGAGAGGGGCTAGCAGGGGCTGGTTGCTGAAATGCTTTACAGCGGCAGAGTTCACCGCGGTGGCAGTGCATGTGCACGCGCGCAAGAGGAAAATGCCGCGCCGTGGGCATTTCGCTGTCGGCTGGTCGGGCTAGGTGGCGTGCTCGCGTGCATTGATGAGGGGCAGGTCGGGATCGAGCGGCCAGGGCGCTTTGCTTAGGAGCGACGTGGAGGAACAGCGCCTGACACCAGTGACATTGGGCACGAACGACCGGTGGGGGACCAAGGGGAAGGGTATGACAGCCGGTCCCTACCCGTCAGTGGCTCGACTGTGTGACCAGGCGTGGAGCAGTGCAGCTGCTTGCTGGGCCTCATGGGCCATCCTGCTGGGCTAGTCGAGCACGGAGAGAAAGAGAGGGAGAGGGAGAGAAGCAGGCCAGGCTGGGTTGCTTGCTGGGACGGCTGGTTTCTCCTTTGCTTTTTATTCTTTATCTCTTTTTCTATATATATTTTCCAAATACCTTTATATATATACTTACATATATATGTGTGTGATGTTCCAATTTTGAATAATAAAGTAGTGGGCATACTAGGCCTTTATATTTGTTAGGGTATTATTCCCTTAATATTTATTTGTGAAAATAAATATTATGGTTTCATTTTAGTTAGCATAGATAAATTCATAATAAAAACCAAATCATAAGTAAATTAAAATGCAACATGGATGCATGAGCTAGGGTTGCCAAGATGAAAGCATGTGGTACTTGTGCAATAAGTGTAGAACTTTTCTATATGACACAACATCACTCTTAGGTTTTTGAGAAAAATTTTGTAGCTCGGATTTTCGGGTTGTTACAGTCCTTCCCTCTCATTGGAATCTCGACCTTGAGATTTAAGAAGTGACATACCCTTCGAAGAGGTAAGGATACTGTAGCAGCAGTTGATTCTCATCTTCCCATGTTGCTTCATGTTCAGTGTGATTTCTCCATTGAACCTTGCACATAGTGATAGATTTTCTTCGTGTCTCTTTGGTGTCATAATCCAAAATCTTGATGGGGTGCTCTTTGTACTCTAGAGTATCTTGGATATCAAGCACATTCGTAGGAACTGTTTCTGCCTCAGGTACCCTCAAGCACTTGTGTAACAACCCAAAAATCCGAGCTACAAAAATTTTTTTCGACAAAACCCTGAGTGATGTGGTGCAACATGTCATCATCTACCCCCCTTATATATGAATCAACCCTAGCATGTCATGCATAGCATTCAAGTGTTTACAAATTAATTAACATCTCATGTCAATGCTTTATGTTTCATATGTTAAAAGTAAATGTTGCAATAGTTTTGTTTTAATGTTTCAATAGTTCAATCATCATGTTGCATTAAAAGAGTGAGTTGGATTCTTATTTGCTTTATGTGATGATTATTAAAAATGACAACATAATATTTATTTTGACACACAAATATTAAGGGAATAATACCCTAGCATTATTTGGGCCACGTATGCTCACTATTTTGTTGCACAAATTTAGCACACCACATATATATATAAGTATATATAAAAATGTATTTGAAAATGAAAAAGAAAAAGAAAAGAAAAGAAGAAATCGGCCCAAGCAGCCTAGCCGGCCCGGCCTGCACACGCTCGCCCGCGCTCGCCGCGCGACCGCGCGCTGCGTAGCCGGCCCAGCTAGGCGGCCCGTTCGCGCACGCCCGCACGTCCGCCCGCGCGACCGCGTGCGGCGCGGCCCAACCAGGCCGACGGCCCAGCAAGAGCCGCGCGCGTCCGCGCGCCGCATCGAGCCGCCGCAGCCGCTGACGATGGGGTCCCGCAGCGGGACCCACATGTCATCGCGCCCGCTGAGGTCACCCGACCAGCCGCGCGCGCTCGCGTCAGCACTGTTCCCCAGCGTCGCCCCTAAGCAACCCGCCCCGACCGCTCGATCCCATGTCACCCCGCATCGACGCGCGCCCGCAAGCCACCTGGACCGACCAGCCCGCGCAAAGTGCCCACGGCCGTAGGCGAGATTCTCCGCGCGCACCTGCGCTGCCGCCGCGGTGGAACGCTGCCGCCGTAAAGAGCTTTGACACCAAGCACTGCCTAGCCCTCCCTCGCTGCTCCATGGACCTAGATCGAGCCTCAGCTGCTGACCTGGACATCCCTTGGCCGCTTGATCAAGCCAAAGCCGTGATCGGCCGTCCTTCGGCCACCTACCTCCGCGTTCGCCCTATAAAGCAAGCATCCCAGCACCCTAGGGTTCCCAGGCTGCCACCACCGCTCTGGTGGAGCTCAATTCCATCTTGCCAGCCTCAATTGGAGAAGAGGTGGAGGAAGGGGGGAGAAAGGAGTCGGGGAAGGAGAAGAAGCCGCCGCCGGAGTTGGATAAGAAGACCGTCGCCGTCGACCCGGAGCCGCTGTTGCTGCGTTGGGAATAGGAAGGAGGAGTAGTACCGTGAGCCAGAGCCGCTTGGACTTGTACCGCGCCTTCATCCCCATCCGCGTCGGTGAGCACCTCGGCCATGCCATTTTTTTCTCGACCTCCGCCGTGCTGATGGCCATGGCGCTCCGCCTGAGCGCATAGACCAAGGCCACTTCCGGCCACCTTGGACACATGCACTGCACAACACAGACCAGCCCAAGCCCACGGACCACGGCATCAGGAAGATGCCGGCCCGAATAGTCGCCATGACCGCCGCCATGCACCACACATTGCCGCGGCGAAGCCTTTTACCGACCTTATGGATGAGCCCTGTGTCTTTTGGACCTTGGATCTGAGACCGCCTTGGCATGCCGCCCTCTATGTGCATGCTAGCCCCTTGGATGACGCCTCAAACGCCTCGGCATGCACTACCGTGCTGGTGCGCCGTCGCTCGAGAACACTGCCGATTCGACGATGTTCCCATAGACTCCGACCATCACGGTGGTCGGGAGTACCATGCTGTGCTTTGCCATGAGTTCCCACACCCAGCCGAGCAGTAGATGGTGGTCGGGAAGGTACCCTTGAGCCCCGCACCGAGCACCACCGTTCCGTCGAAGAACCGCTGTGGACTTGGCCCTCGCGCGGACTGCGCCGCGTGAATTGGTCACTGCAGGTGCAGCGTAGGAGTGCAAGGCAATCCTAATTGCACTCCTGAGCCCAGCCAAGACTTGGATTCGAGCAGAGAAGGGCTACCATCGAGCACCCTCAAGCCACTGTCCGCCTTAAAGCACGTCGCCAGAGCCAAGCTCCCAACTTGATGACCACCTTCGTGTCCGCCTTGACGACCCGAAGACGATGCACGGGTTAGCGAAGTCCTGGAGCAGCCCCTCGCCGGATATTTAATCCTGCCATCACCGGCCGAGCACCACTGTGGAAGCAGAGCAGTTTTCTATCTTCGAGCCTACCCTTGAATCCGTCTACTTTGTAATCTGTTTTCCGTCCTCGAGCGTACCCTCGAGACCATACCCTCGAGACCATACCCCTCGAGACCTTACCCTTGAGACCGTACCCTTAAGACCGTACCCTCGAGACCATACCCCTCGAGACCATACCCTCGAGACCGTACCCTCGCGACCATACCCTCGAGCCCTTTTTCTTTTTCAGAATTTGATTAAATCTTCAAAAATTCATAACTAATTCATACGAGCTCTGAAAAATGCGATCAACATATCCAAATTTTCTATAAATCGAGACCTATCTATCTAGGCTATGTTTGAGTGCATTTGGATCTTCTATTTTGCAATCATTCCTTGTGCTAATCTATAGGGGTTGCTTTCGCGACCGTTAAATCTTGTTACAGGCTCGAGCGAGGACAAGTCTGACGACAGTGACTACCAGGAGAAGTCCGACAGCTACATCAGTGAAGGTGCCACACACCTTCCAACCTCGTAGATCCCATTACGCATGACAATCATAGTATGGCTAGTGCTTTAAATCCAAGTTGCTATAATGCTAAGCCTGTGCTAGGACTGCATGATAGATTATTTTACTTGATGAGCCCTACCTTATTGTAAACTTTCACCTGCTTACCCGCTGTTATGATAGCCACTTGCTTATCTACAATATTTATATTCTATACTTCACTCACTTACATTTTGATGCGACGTGATGAACCCGGGAAAGGCCTCGAGGGTGCCAGGCTGGATGTGTGAGTTGATGGATCAGATGGGCATGTGAGCTGATGATGTTGTATCCGGGTTTGGGGTGGAGCTTACGGCGGGGAGTAGGGTGAGGGTTGAGTCGATCGAGCCGGGATCTACGACGAGCTTCTGGAGCAAGTCTTGCCAGGGAATGGTTCTGGACATTCCCATGAGAGGAGCCTGTGGCAGGCTAACTAAGATGTGATGGTGGTCCTTGGGTGTGATCCTCTGAGAGGTGGAGCCCGGGATGAAGGTGCCATGGTAGCACGTTAAAGATAAACCCTGATGAAGATATCCCGGTTTGGTCAAATCTAGGAACTGTTGCGCTGGTATCCGGACCTAGGAATCTCTTACTTTCCACTCGCTCTCCATGGGGGGGAGACGGACGAACCGCTGGATAGGTCAATGCCACTACTGCTAGGCGAGAAGTGATAGGAAGGTATATGCATGGGATGGAACTAACACCCTACCGAGACGATCATGGCACCCCCTTCGGGAGTGGGTACATGGCATGGCATCCTCTACGGGAGCGGATACATGCTCTCTTTACAGTTCCAGTGATCTAGTGCTGGATGGTAGAGTGGCATCGCCTATAGCAGTAGGCGCCCGAAATCTGCCTAGGTGCGTGTGTGCATCGATGATGGTTATCTGGTGGATTAGTAAAACCTCTGCAGAGTGTATGGTTGATTGATCGATACATATGCCGAATCTTCGGCTATGGACCTTTCCTATGTTTCGCATGCACCGGACTAGTGAGTGGAGTGTTCTACCTTCCTCCTGAGTGTAATTTCTGGCCGTGAGCCAGGTTGAGGGCTGCGGGCCGCTGAGGCAAGCCGAGAGGGAGTCGGCTTGTCGACTTAGAGTCTGAGATGGTGTTGGAGGAGTTGGGATAATGCTACTAACGTGGATGGAGATGGATGATGGAAATGGGAATGTGTTTTAAAACTTGATTTATTATTATATTATTTAAAAATGCCTAGGAAAACCCCAGCCTTGTAGGTTCCTTTTGAAATATCCTTGTTGCATCCACTTCCACAAAGCAATGCATAGGATGGGAGTGTGACCAGTACAAATCATACTGAAAATTTGGTTTCAGGTTCAAGGAGTGAGTACTCATCTGGGGAGTACAGCGATTGAGGGTTTCGTGCCTATGCTCAAGTTGGAGAGTTGATGAAAGCTTTCGCACCTCAGGCTTTTACTGTTATGCTGCATGAACTCTGATTCCGCCCAGTGGTGATGTAATAAGTTATTGTAACTCCCTCTATTCCGCACTCTTTTGTTCGATGTATGGATTATGGATTTCAACTGTTATTGGGTAATGTGATTTAAGTGGTCATATTACACTCTGACACTGTGGATTTCACTTTGTGGAAATCAAGGTCGTTTCAACTTGCGTATGTGAGACATGGAATACGGGGTGCACTCCTGCTAACTCTGGAGGTAGTTCAAGCTTGTATGCGAGCTTTCCAACTCTCTGACGGATGCGGTAAGGTCCAACATACCTTGGGGCTAGCTTCCCTTTCACGTGGAATCTGACGATACCATAAAGTGGAGACGCTTTGAGATAGACAAAGTCCGCAACTTTGAATTCAAGGTCGTGACGCCTTTTATCAGCATAGCTCTTCTGTCGGCTTTGAGCGATCCTCAAGTTCTCTCTAACTTGAGCTACTCCTTCTTCGGCTTCCTTGATCTTGGCGGGGCCAAAGACTGCCCTCTCACCTGGGTGGTCCCAAATCAGCGGGGTTCTGCACGGCTTGCCGTAAAGAGCTTGAAAGGGTGACATCTTGATACTTGCCTGGTAGCTGTTGTTGTAAGAGAACTTAGCAAACTACAGACATTTCTCCTAATCTGTGCCATATTTGAGAACACTGGCACAAAGCATATCCTCAAGAATCTGATTCACCCTTTCTGTCTGACCATCTATCTGCGGGCGGTAAGCGGTGTTGTAGTCAAGGTTAGTCCCAATGGACTCGTGAAGAGCTTGCCAGAATCAGGACATGTATTGAGGTCCACGATCCGACACAATACTCTTAGGAGCTCCATGAAGCCTCAATATCTTCTTGATGTAGATATCTGCTAGCTTCTCAGCGCTAACAGTGGTCTTGACAGGCACGAAGTGGGCGACTTTAGTCAGACGATCAACAATCACCCAAATGGAGTCATTACCAGCTGGCGATCGAGGCAAACCCACGATGAAATCCATGGATATGCTCTCCCACTTCCATTCAGGAACATCGAGTGGTTTGAGTAAACCAGCGGGTCTCCTGTGCTCATCCTTGACTGTATTGCAGATGTCACATTCGGCCACATGTCTAGCAATCTCTGTCTTCATGCCCTTCCACCAGAAGTGCTTCTTCACATCTTGGTACATCTTTGCACCACCAGGATGGATGCAATACTTGGAGTCATGTGCTTCTGACAGAATTTCCTTACGCAAGGCAGGATTGCTAGGTACACAGATTCTATCCTTGAACTAGATGGTTCCATGCTCATCTTCTCTGAATTCTGGTCTGTAGTCTAGCTTCATCAACCCTCGAATGTAATCCATTTCCTCGCAACTCTTCTGAGCTTCACGAATTCGCTCAGTGAGATTATACTCAATGCAAAGTTCGTGCAATAGACCATAGGGTACTATCTCGAGCTCGAGATCTTTAATTTCTTTCTTCAATTCAGGTGGCAGGGTTGAGGTGAATAGAGCTTGACAGTAGGTCTTGCGACTAAGAGCATCTATGACTACATTCACTTTTCCTGGATGATAGAGAATCTCCATGTCATAGTCCTTGATTAGCTCTAGCCATCTGCGCTGCCTCATATTCAGATCTTCCTGAGTGAAAAAGTACTTCAGGCTCTTGTGATCGGTGTATATATCACACTTGTTGCCAATGAGATAATGTTTCCAGATCTTCAGGGCGTGCACAATAGCTGCTAACTCGAGATCATGAGTGGGGTATCATTGCTCGTGCTCCTTTAGCTGTCAAGAAGCATAAGCAATAACTTTCCCATTCTGCATCAGCACACAACCTAGTCCTTGGCGAGAGGCATCACAATAGACAACAAAGTCTAGTGATATCAGGTAAGGCTAGGACAGGTGTGGTAGTGAGCTTCTCCTTCAGAGTTTGGAAGTTTTGTTCACGTTCAAGTGTCCATTCAAACTCGTTGGTCTTCTTCAAGAGATTTATTATAGGACGAGCTATCTTCGAGAAGTTCTCAATGAATCGGCGATAGTAACCCACCAATCCCAAGAAACTCCTAATCTTAGACACATTACAAGGCTGCTCCCATTCTTTCACAGCCTCTATCTTTGCGGGATCTACAGAAACACCATCAGCTGAGAGTACATGACCAAGGAAAGCAACTTCTTCAAGCCAGAACTCACATTTGCTGAACTTGGCATAGAGTTGGTGTTGGGATAGCTTCTTGAGCACAATCCTTAGGTGTGCTTCATGTTCTTTGATAGTGGCTGAATAGATTAGGATGTCATCAATGAAGATTACCACAAACCGATCAAGGTCATCCATATACACCTTGTTCATCATGTTCATAATGTAGGCAGGGGCATTCATGAGACCGAAGGATACCACGGTGAACTCATATTGCCCATAGCGAGTGACAAAGGCTGTCTTGGGAATGTCTTCCTCACGAATCTTCATTTGATGATAACCATATCTGAGATCAATCTTTGAGAAGTACTTGACACCACGAAGCTGGTCAAGCAGATCATCAATCCTTGGTAGAGGATACTTGTTCTTGATAGTAACAGCATTGAGATTGCGGTAGTCAACACACATCCTCATCGTACCATCCTTCTTCTTCACAAACAGAGAAGGTGATCCCTAGGGCGAGGCACTAGGCCTAATAAAGCCCTCGTCGGAAAGCTCTTTCAGCTGCTTCTTGAGCTCTTCTAGTTCATCAGCTGACATGCGGTATGGTCGCTTAGCAATGGGACCGGTACCCGGCACGAGGTTAATTATGAACTCAACATCACGATCAGGTGGCATGCCTGGTAACTCTTCTGGAAACACATTCTCATATTCTCTGACAATAGGGACATCAGCGAGAGTCTTCTCCTTTTTTTGAGATTCTGCCTGAGACTTGAGTGCATTCAAGGCACATAGAACAGATACAGACTTATCTTTCTGCGGTGCACATCTAATTATTTAGCCAGAGGGGTGGGTTATCTGAACATATCTGGGTGAACAAGAGATCAAACCCTTATGCTTGGTAAGCCAATCCATGCCTAGGATGACATCTAGGCCAGTTGAAGGTAGAAGGGTAAGGTTAGCTCGGAAGGTTAGACCCTCGATAGAAAGCTTCACTCCCTTACAGATATGGGTGCTTCTCATCTCACCTAGGAGAGAACTGGTGACTATGGGCTCCAGACGTGGAGTTGTAGGTATATTATTCTCTTGTGCAAACTTGGATGAGATGTATGAACATGTAGCTCTAGAATCGAACAGAATGGATGCTTTAATGCCATTAACTAAAAACATACCATACACAACATCTGGGGCAGCTTGAGCTTCTTCAGCGTTCATGTGCGTGAGGCGACCGCGGATTGCAGACCCATTGTACTGTGACTTAGGTGCGGTAGGAGCGGGCGTCTTCTCAGGACAGTTGGCGACCTTGTGGCCAGGTTTTCCACAACTATAGTAAGTGAACGACACATTGCCTGTGGGGGTTGGCGCAGCGGCCTTCCAGTTGCCAGGGTTTGGTGCAGCACGAGCAGGTGTAGAGTGGTCGAACCTGTGACGTGGCTCTGAAGAGTGCTCCTGGGGGTAGCGATCCTTCCCAGAGCGGTCACGAGAGTGATGGTCACGAGGGTGACGGTCGCGGGAGCGATGGTTATGGGAAGAGCGGGAGTGGTCAGCAGAGTAGGCACCACCACTCTTACCCGATCCATAAGTAGAGTCCCTGCCGTGGTGAGGACGGCTTGAGGACCTGTCCCGATGGAACCTCTTGTGCTCATGGTCATAGTAGGAGCCCTTAGACTTCCTCTTCTCCCTCCTGGACTTTTCTTCGGCCTCCTTCTGGTCCTTCTCGATCTGTATGCAGCGATCGATCATGTCATGAAGGGTGTGACTCTTGGTGCCTCCCAGGGCCACCTTGATCTTGGGGTTCTGTCCCTTCCTGTACTGAGTGACTTTCTCCTTCTCAAATGCCACAACATGCAGAGGTGCATAGCGCAGCAAGCTGGTGAAAGTGTTGGTGTACTCACAGATGTCACACCCCTTCTGAGTGAGATTGCGGAATTCCTCCTCCTTCTGTTCCATGACTCCCTCAGGAACATGGTACTCGATGAACTCATCAGCGAACTCATCCTAGGAGACGTGGTCAGGGTCCTCATGAGCTTGGCAGTAGCTGTCCCACCAGGAGAGTGCAGCTCCAGTGAGATGGTGAGCAGCGATCCCGACACGTTCCTTAGGGGTACAGGTGGTCAGCTCCAGCTTCTTCTCGATCTCCCGAAGCCAATCATCAGCTTCCAGCGGCTCCTTGTAGGTGCCATCAAAGGTCGGTGGCCTGAGCTTCAGAAAACCCTAGAGTTTCCTCTAGAAGTCATTCGGGTTGCCTCCATAGCGGTGGTTGGCCCCATTGACCAATGCGGCGAGCAGCTGCGTCTCTTGCGCCATCACTTCCCCCAGGTTCGGCGGTGGCGGTGGCGGTGGGTTCGGCTACGGCGGAGGGTTTGGCTATGGCGGAGGCCCATTGCCATTGGCATCACCTCCTCCAGCGGCACCTTCTCCAAGAGCACCACATCCAGCTGGTGGGGTCCGCTCATGATCGTTCCCACCCTGGTTGAGGTCGATGGGCGGAACATGACCACCCCTGCCTCCATGGCGCCTTCCACGCCCAAGCTCAGACACGGGTGGAGGCGGACGATTACCCAGACGTGCGAAGCGACGTGCAGACATCTGTGACACGGGTCGACAACGGTTAGTACTTATTGATTCAATATAATTAAATAATTTCAATGATTTAAGGAAAAACATTTAATCTATCCAACACTCATACAAAGAAGTAATAAGAGCCATAAAATACGATAAGATCAAACATTCATCACATGATTTGCATTACATGGCATCATCTCTAGCAGCTACGCTAGATGACGTGCGAGACTCGCACTACGAGAAGGTAACTCATGAAGGGTACATCAGGGATGATACATCATAACTCATGGATAACAACTAGCTCAAATCTAACTCATGATATGGCCACACAGGGTCCACACTAGTTTGACTCGTACATCGGTGTGTCATACACTGCTGGGTGAAAACGGCTGCCAAGAACTGTCAGCTCCTCTTGTGACATCTGAAGGCGCTTCATGTAAGCCTGGGCTTCTCCGAACTCCTTGGTAAGCGGTAGGTTGGTGGGGGTTGGACAGTGGTCGTGCCTCAAGAGAGTCTGACCCATCTGGAAAGTTTCCTTGAAGGGGTCCTTTCATCTGGCCGACAAAGAAAGTTGGTCCCGCAACTCAGCATACTCCTGGCAGTGCCTCTCATTGGTGTTCTTCCAAGCTGTCTTGAGTCTCTTGTACCTATCCACCAAGGTCTCATTCTGAATCATCTAGGAAATCAGATGGCCTTGGTTGCACTGTGCTTTTGCTTCTGCTTTCTTCAAGGCTTTGACGAGCATTGCCTTCTCATATTGCATGGTGAAGTTGCTCTTGCCATCTTTCCGTCTCCTCTTCTGAAGTTCTCTGATCTCCTTGTCCTTGTCAATCTCCTCTCTTTCCAACTGGAGGACCCTTGCGTTGAGGTAGTAGTTCCGAAGCCCAATGTCCTCCACCTTGTCTCACAGGTCAGCGACTTTGGCTTTGTGGGCTCTTGCTTGTCGGGCGAGCTTGTCCTTTAGCTGAGCGATGGTTGCCTTGAGACATTCTTTCTCCTCAGCTTCCTTCTTGCAAAACTCTTGGTACTCCATCAGAGTGTTGCGGTCAAGGCGCCTCTTCTTCTCTAAGTGCTCTATGTAGCGGTTCTGCTCGAAGAGGTGAGCGGCGGAGGCGCGGTTGCAATGGCTTGTCTCAGCTAGGATAACCGGCCTGACCAGGTCGTCCTGCTGCTTTGGTGTGAGGTGGGAGTTCAGGGCCTAAGAAAGAAGGCAAAACTCTGTGTTGTGAAGGTGCTCGTAAGCGAT
Source organism: Bothriochloa decipiens (assembly GCA_023333625.1). Taxonomy (NCBI): domain Eukaryota; kingdom Viridiplantae; phylum Streptophyta; class Magnoliopsida; order Poales; family Poaceae; genus Bothriochloa; species Bothriochloa decipiens. The sequence goes on from CM041642.1 coordinate 4,245,067, forward strand.
CTTTATCACTTCACACAGAGCTTTGAGGGACACAGACTGGATCCCTTCCTTGATTGAGTCCTCGATTGTCATCTCTAGGAGAGCTGGTACTGAAGGCAGAGTCTGACTTGCAGGGGTCTCCCAGCGGGTGACCATGTAGCCCTTGATTCCTCCTTTTGGGTCAGGTGCTCCAGTGGAGGTGTACTTGATCTCCTCAACAGGCACTCTGAGCACTCCCAGAACACGGCGCAGGGTGTACGGGAAGCCTAGAAACTCTCGTCCCTCGTAGGTGAACTCAGCCTTGGGCAGGCTGCACAACGATTCAAGCGGGGGTCCAAAGCTTGTCATCTGAACGTTTTAAAGGAAAAAGGTTAGCAAGTCAGTAATAATGGAGAAGCCTTGCATAAGAAGAAATGCAGGGTCGGTATATAACCTAAAGAAAAACTATTTTGTCTTGTACTAACATCCATTTCTAGGGTTTCATCCTAGGGTCAAGTATGGCTTCTGATACCAACTGAAATGACCTCGATTTTCGCGAAGGGAAATCCACAGAGTCAAAATGTAACATGACAATTTAAATCACATTACCCGATAACAGTTGAATATCATCATCCATACATCGAACAAAAGAGTGCAATAGAGAGGTTTACAATAACTTATTATATCGCCACTTGGCAGAATCAGAGCTCATGCAATATAAAATTAAAAGCTTGAAGGTGCGGAAGCTATCATCTCCGATCCAACTTGAGCGTAGGTACGAAACCCTCAAACGTTGTACTCCCTAGATGAGTACTCACTCCTTGAACCTGAAACCAAATTTTTAGTATGATATGTACTGGCCACTCCCACCCTATGCATTGCTTTGTGAAAATTGGATGTAAAACATGGATATAACAAGAGGAACCTATAAAGGCTGGGGTTTCCTATGCAGCGATCCAGTATATAAATAATATAGTAATCAAGTTTTAAACACATTCCCAACCCACACCATCCTTCACCATCCATCTCTGAACCCCCATCCCAACTCCTCCAACACCATCTCAGACCCGTGTCGACAAGCCAACTCCTTCTCGGCTTGTCTCAGCGGTCCGCAGCCCTCAACCTGGCTCACGGCCGGAAATCACACTCAGGGGAAAGGTAGAACACCTAGTCTGGTGCATCCTCCTAAGGAAAGGTCCATAGCCAAAGAATTGGCATATGTATCGATCGATCAACCATACACTCTGCAGAGGTTTCACTAATCCACTAGATAACCATCATCGGTGTTGATCACCACCTAGGCAGATTTCGGATGCCTACTGCCATAGAACGATGCCACTCTACCATCCAGCTCTGGATCACTGAAACTGTAAAGAGAGCATGTATCCGCTCCTAAAGAGGATGCCATGCCATGTACCCACTCCCGAAGAGGGTGCCATGATCATCTTGGTAGGGTGTTAGCTCCATCCCATGCATATACCTTCCTAACACTACTCGCCTAGCAGTAGTGGCATCGATCTATCTAGCGGTTCGGCCGTCTCCCCCCCATGGGAAGCGAGTGGAAAGCAAGAGATTCCTAAGATCCGGATACCAACGCAGCAGTTCCTAAGTGTGACCAAGCCAGGATGTCTTCATCAGGGTTCCCATTTAATGTGCTACCACGGCACACTCCTTCTGGCTTCCACCCCTCAGAGGCTTCCACCCAGGACTCTCCAACACATCTAAATTAGTCCGCCATAGACCGTTACTCATGGGAATGTCTAGATCCAGTTCCCGGCAAGACTCGCTCCATAAGCTCGTCGTAGATCCCGGCTCGATAGACTCAACCCTCATCCTACTCCTTGCCGTAAGCTCCACCCCAAACCCAGATACAGCATCATCAGCTCACAAGCTCATCTGACCCATCAACACACACATCAAGCCTGGCACCCTCCAGGCCCTCCCAGGGTTCATCACGTCGCATCAAAATGTAAGCGAGTGAAATATATACAAATAAATAAGGCAGATAAGCAAGTGACTAACATAACAGCGGGTAAACAGGTGATAGGTTACAACAAGGTAAGGCTCATGAAGTAATAATCTACCATGCAATCCTAGCACAGGCGATCCATTATTTAGCAACAGAAATTAAAGCACTAGCCATGCTACATTTGCCATGTGTAATGGGATCTACGAGGTTGGGTGAGATGTGGCACCTTCACTGACGTAGCAGTCGGACTTCTCCTGGTAGTTACTGTCGTCAGACCTGTCCTCGCTCGACCCTGTAACCGAGAATTAATGGTCAGAGAAGTGACCCCTATAGATTAGCATAAAGAACAAATACAAAATAGAAGATCCAAATGCACTCAAACATAAGCGAAAATAGGTACATCCAAATGCACTCAAACATAGCGAAAATTAGGTCGGGCAGTGGCCTCCATCTTCTCCTCGGCTCGATGCAGCGCTACATGGCGAAGCTCTCCAGCGTCTTCTTGCTCCACGAGGCGGTCAGAGATGAGCAGTGCACCCTCGCCACAGCGGCGCTCTATAGCGGCATGGCGACGGCATGGTCGAGCATAGACAGTCCTTCGTTGCAGCATCTAGGTAGCTAGCGTGTGCGCAAGGTGCTCCTTGATGAGGCGATTCCAGATCCGGCGACGAAGCGGCTCGGGGCTCGGTGATGGGGTAGCAAGGTGGCCTTGCCGCGGCAGCGTGCAGCGCGGTGACGGGCATGGCGGCGTTCCGGTCCGGCATCCTCCTGATGTCGTGGTCCTTGGGGCTTTGGCCCGTCTGTGTGTGCATGTGCGTGTGTCCAAGTAGGCCGGGTGAGGCCTTGGCCTACGCGCTCGGTACGAGCGCCATGGCCGAGAAGCAAAGGGCAAGGGGTTGGAAGAGCGGCGATGGCGGCGGTGATCACCGGTGTTTGCAGGGAAAGGGAGGTGCGGTACAAGTCCAACTCCGGTAGCAGCTCGCGGCTCCGCTCCGCCTCCTTGACTCGACGGCTTCGCAGCAGCACGGCTCCGGCACAGCGGTGTCCTTTGTCTTCTCCGGTGGCGGCGACTCCTTCCCCGCCCCCTTCTCCTCCTTTCTTCCCCCTTCTCCTCCAATTGAGTTGGTTGGTGGCGAGTTGGAAACCACCGGAGTGGTGGCGACGGCTGGGAAGCCCTAGGACGCTGTGGCCGTGGTGACGGACGGTGATCGTGCAAGGGAGCTCAATCAGGCAGCCAGGGAGGGCTCCAGGTCACCCGGTGGGGTTCGGTTGGGGTCCAGGAAGTTAGTGAGAGGGGCTAGCAGGGGCTGGGTGCTGAAATGCTTTACAGCAGCAGAGTTCACCGCGGCGGCAGCGCATGTGCGTGCGCGCGAGAGGAAAATGCCCGCGCCCACGGCATTTCGCTGCCGGCTGGTCAGGCCAGGTGGCGTGCTCGCGTGCGTTGATGAGGGGTAGGTCGGGATCGAGCGGCCAGGGCGCTTTGCTTAGGAGCGACGCGGGGGAACAGCGCCTGACACCGGTGACGTTGGGCGCGAACGGCCGGTGGGGGACCGAGGGGAAGGGTATGACCAGGCGTGGAGCAGCGCGGCTGCTTACTGGGCCTCGTGGGCCGTCCCGCTGGGCTGGTCGAGCGCGGAGAGAAAGAGAGGGAGAGGGAGAGAAGCAGGCCGGGCTGGTTGCTTGCTGGGCCGGCTGGTTTCTCCTTTGCTTTTTCTTCTTTATCTCTTTTTCTATATATATTTTCCAAATACCTTTATATATATATATATACTTATATATATATGTGTATGATGTTCCAATTTTGAATAATAAAGTAGTGGGCATATTTAGGCCTTTATATTTGTTAGGGTATTATTCCTTTAATATTTATTTATAAAAATAAATATTATGGTTTCATTTTAATTAGCACACATAAATTCAAAATAAAAACCAAATCATAAGTAAATTAAAATGCAACATGGATGCATGAGCTAGGGTTTACAAGATGAAAGCATATGGTACTTGTGCAACAAGTGTAGAACTTTTTTATATGACACAACATCACTCATAGGTTTTTGAGAAATATTTTGTAGTTCGGATTTTCGGGTTGTTACACAGTTGATGGCTGTGTTTGCTTTGTGGGCACTTGATACGTGCGGTGTACGTAGCTACATATGATTAGAGGATACCGGTCGTGGGTTTATTGCCTTCACTAGTATACTGTATGCATACCATGTCATTACTGCATATTTTTGGATACATATTTTGTTGTTAAATAATAGAGACTGAAGTAACGACGAAAGGGACTCTTACTGTGCTTTGAATATCACTCTTCATGAATAGAGACTGAAGTAACGACGAAAGGGACTCTTACTGTGCTTTGAATATCACTCTTCATGTCCCGGTTGTACTCTATGTGGTAACAAATTTTAGGCTAGGGTTAAAAGATCCCCTTGTCTGTCTAGGGTCTAGCCCCGGTTCTGGACATAAAGGCGGTAGTTCTCAAGTTAGTGACCCAGAGGTTTATGTCCCAGTACTTCCCGACCTATATGCTATGGACGCAAAGCGGTAGTTCTCAAGCCAGTGACCCAAGTTTGAGTCCTTGGCGACATTCATCCCAAGGTAGGCTTCTGAGGACGTCAGTTGTAAACTTGTAATCGCAGTTACCTCGGTGGCAGTCGCAACCACAATATCCATAAGTGATGTTTAGCTTGTCTTGTTTCAGCTTATTTCCTCTCACAGAGTACTATATTAAGTCAGCCAAAATCTATTAGCTTATCCATCGGCTGAAATCTAAGAATTGTCAGAATCGTCGTGCCAAGTGTTGTCATCGCAGTTGACATGGCGTTTGTTCTTGAGCTCGTGCCAAGTTCACCGCTCATGTTGATAGTATCAAGAGTCTTGGCTAATATTGATTTGATAGTGGGTCGAACCGGTAGGGAAATGGGGCTCAATTTGTCGATCGCAATAGTGTTGTGGTCGTTGTTGTTGTGGTGTGACCATCATTTGTATGTCTCATTAGTTCTCACTAATTAATCACTAGGAATTATATAAGCAAACAACCTTTCTGAATCAATTTTAGATTTTTTCTCAAATACTCCCTCCATTCTAAATTATAAGATGTTTTGGCTTTTCTAAAGATATAATTGCTCTTACTATGTATCTAGACATAATGTATAGCAAAATCTACATGTATCTATGAAACTCAAAATATCTTATAATTTGGAAGAGTACATCTTTTGATTTTCTAATGCTAAGTGTCTATATAAATAAAATAAATATGATGTAAGCTGTTAATCTATGAAACATTCTATTTATCTTCGATTTAGACATTTCATATTTTTCCAAGATGAAGATATTAAAGATGATTTATTGTAGTGTTTTTAAACCTACATCAAAGTAAAAAAAAGAACCGACGTAAAGATCTCGCAATATTTTTTGACACTTGATAAACTAAATCACTATATCTAAGGGTATGTTTGGTTGTTGGGATTAGAGACTAAGAATATACAGCGACCAAGTCCCATTTAGCACCTCTCAAGAGACTAATAAACTAGAACTTTAGTCCCTCTTATTTGGTAATTTATAGGGACTAAAAGGACTAAAATATAGTCTTTAATCCTTAGTCCCATGCGATTCAAGAAGGGCCTAAATCTTGGCTCCACACCCCTCTAAATTGGCTGTTGAACAGTGTAGAGCGGGAACGTGAACAGTAATCCGTGAGCAGTGACGGCATAAATAGCAATCCTGTGAAGAGTCGTGAACACTCAACAGCTGGCGCGAACAGTAGCACTCTTGTAAACAGCCACGGTAGACTCATACGGCGATATTATTAGCCGAGTATACAGAAAATCAATTTATCATTTTTTATATGGGTTGAACATATATTACAGGTCATTGGATCATCAACGAGGTGGCAGCAAGTTCACTCAATTATTATCTAAAATTATCGCCACCGGTGAGGACAAATTTGTGGTCGTGCAATGGAGGTTGTTTGGGTTATTAGAGTTGGGGCGTAAAAATGGTGCGGCTGACGCTTATACTTTTCCCCCTGAGTTCTCCAATTTCCAATATGGCTATGAAATTGCCTACGTGAACCCCACGTTTCCGTCTGTCCCACAAATCTTTCTTCACTCCATATGTTCCGTTCAAACCATTTCATACGGGCATACCGCTACGGCACATCTAGTTGGAGAACGGATTGCCCTCTCCGGAAATGGCATCCACTCCAACAATTCCGTACGCCATGCGCATCAGTGCAAGTTCATACTAATGTAGCAAGCAGGGAAAGGCCACTATATAATCCCGTGCAAGACTAATCTCAAAACCATCCAGCAAAGCAGAGCACGACAAACAAAAAAGAAACAACAGAGTGAGAAGGAGCTCGATCATTCCTTCAGGCAAGCAAAGATGGCCGCTACGAGAGGGGTAGCCGCCATGGCGATGTTCTTCCTAGTCGCTCGCTCCACCTCCCACATGGCATCCTCCCTCCGCCCTGGTGCCGGCCTCGGCACATGCCGCGCCAGCGGATACCTCCCGGGCCGGTCCGGCAACTGTGAGAACTGAGAAGAGCAACGACCCGGACTGCTGTGAGGACGGCAAGAAGTACCCGCAGTACCGCTGCTCGCCGCCGGTGACGGCGAACACCAAGGCCGTGTTGACGCTTAACAGCTTTGAGAAGGGCAAGGATGGCGGTGGCCCGTCGGAGTGCGATAACTCATACCGCAGCGATGAGGAGAAGGTGGTGGCGCTGTCCACTGGATGGTTCAACAACATGGCACGCTGCGGGCACCAAATTAAGATCAGCGCTAACAGTGGCGGAGGCAGGGGGGGCCAGCTGGGGCCATGGCCCCACCCAATGTGCGCTGAAAAAAATAGCAAGTCTTCTTTTCTTTAGTTTTGTATACGTGCGCATATCTGTATATGGTCCAAGCCTCCAAGGCTCCAAGCCCATTAGTCAATATCAGCCCATGTGTACGTAGATAAACCATCCTGAGCTCACCACGTACAACAGTTCGCCAATTCCGTCTTTCCGGGAGAGACCGCGATTCATGATCGGTGCCGCCGCCGCCACCGTACCTAGCCACGTACTTGATCGATCTGCTGCTCTTGCCTCTCCAATCTTCTTCACGATTCACGAATCAGGACTTCAGTCATAGACAGGTACTATGTTCTATTCCAAAGAAAATTTCCATCGATGTGCAGCCAATAGCCCAATACCTAATTTACTAATTGTGAACTATTGTTTCTGTATTCAAGGATAATCACCATGAAATTAAAAGGGACGACACTTGACCGCTTTTACAAGAGAGACACGCCTGTCGCTGATGCTTCGATGGATCAAGGGCAAGATGACGTTGAGTTTGAATCTATGGAAGATGAAATAGCTCACTGGATTGCTGCAGAACAAGAAAACAATGAAGAAGAAGAGGAAGATCCATTGAGGGCTGTGCAACCGGCAGCTAAGATTCGACGAGTAGATTGTTCAGACAGTAGTGTGTTGAATGTAGAGCGTGATCCAGGTTTGCGTGACCAAATTTGGGCTTATCCTCCAGATAAACAAGAACAAGTTATCAGAGCATACATGAAGCATGGTCCATACCAATTTATCAAAGATGAATACCCTACTTCAGGTTCAATGAAGCATCCACGCAGGTTTCAGTCATAATGGTTTAAATCTTTTTCTTGGCTAGAATACTCACCAACAAAAGATGCAGCCTTTTGCCTTCCTTGTTTTTTATTTTCTAAAAAGCCAGTTGGAAAATCAGGATCAGATGCCTTTACAGTGAAAGGATTTAGTAACTGGAAGAGGGTTGGTGGGAAAGATTGTGCCTTGAGAATGCACATGGGACAAAGTGGTTCAGCTCATCACTATTCTGTCAAATGCTATGACAATTTGAAGAACCAATTATGTCATATTGAGGCGATGATTGAGAAACAAACAAGCGAAGAAATCAAGGCAAATAGACTGCGGCTTAGAACATCAATTGATGTTGTCCGATTTTTAGCATTCCAAGCTTGTGCCTTTCGTGGACATGATGAATCAGAGAATTCAAAGAACCAAGGTAATTTTCTTGAAATGGTAAAGCTACTGGCTTCATATGATGAGGAGGTTAAGGCTGTTGTTTTAAGTAATGCTCCACAGAATGCTAAATATACCTCACCTCAAATTCAGAAAGAAATATTGAATGTTATAGCTGATAATGTGCAAAAGGCGATTCGTAGTGAGATTGGTGATGCTAAATTTTGCATAATTGTTGATGAATCAAGAGATGAGTCGAGAAGAGAACAAATGGCACTTGTTATTCGGTTTGTTGATAAAGCTGGTTTCATTAGAGAGCGTTTTCTTGACATTGTTCATGTTCATGACACATACTCTGCCACACTCAAACAAGAAATATGCTCTGTTCTGTCAGCACTTAAATTGGATGTTCAGAATATTCGTGGACAAGGATATGATGGTGCTAGCAATATGCGTGGAGAGTGGAATGGCCTGCAGGCAAATTGATGATGTGTGCTCTCTAGCTTCCAAGTTCTACCTTGCTGATTTTTCAGAGCAAGAAAGAGATACATTAAGGCAACAGTTACAACATTATGAACTTGATGTACCTACAAATCCTAGATTTCAGAATCTGACAAGCATTGCCGAGCTTTGTCGTCGATTAGCTAAAACAGGGAAATCAGATGACTATTCTTTGATCGACAGGTCTGCACTTTAAAATAACAAGTTGATCATTTTGTCTTAAATAATCATAGTTATGCTTATTTGCTAATAATATTCTTCCTCGACAGGTTGATTAGGCTTGTGCTAACTCTACCAGTGTCCACAGCTACGACAGAGCGTGCTTTTTCTACAATGAAACTTGTTAAAACAAGGCTACGAAATAAGATGGAAGATGGGTTCTTAAGAGATTGCTTAATAATTTACATTGAAAAGGAGATTGCAGTGGAGTTTACAATTGATCAGATTATTGATGACTTCGATGCGATTCAGACGCGCAGAGCAAAATTTAGATGAAGTATGTTAGCTACCTTAAACATTTATGTTTATCGTTATATTTTTCATCACAAATTTGTCGGTACATGCTTAATTAATTGTTTAGAGATTTTGGTGTTTTAATATATATATATGTATATCAAAATTCTATAGTAGACCATATGTATTTGATTGTTCGACACTTCGGCCTCCCCATATATAATTCCTGGCTCCGCCACTGAGCGCTAATGGCAACTCTGTGTACGCTAAGGTGGTGGATGAGTGCGACTCCGTGCACGGTTGCGGCGACGAGCACAACTTCGAGCCACCATGCGACAACAACATCGTCGACGCCTCGCCAGCGGTGTGGAACGCCCTGGGACTCGACCAGAACCTCGGGATGGTGGACATCACCTGGTCCGAGGAGTGAAGCAGTTGATGGCTGTATTGTGTCAGGTCCATTTGGATATTTACGATTAGAGGATACAGGTCGTGGGCTCATTGCCTTCACTAGTGTATTGTATTCATGCCATGTCATTACTGCATATTAAATAAACAGTGCATGACTAAAGGTTGTGTTCTCTAAATGCATGCAAAGCTAGCAATATGCTTCACACCAGCATTACAAAGCAGATGCCAAAGGGCAGCTGAACTCCACACATGTTCATGGGATTATACCACGGTAAGATCACAGAGCAGCTGGTGCGAATTTAAGTTCCATTGAAATTTCAGCATTAAGCAAGTCAACACAAACACAGGTTTGAAGTCGAATCAGACATGAGCGATGCAGATGCTTCCAAGATGGTAATTAGCTAATGTGGGATTCATTAGCAGTACATACATTTAGAGAATTTCTTTGAATTTCTTCAGCTTTGAACCAATTGCAGCCATCTCATACAGGTTCAACAAGCCTAGCCCGAACTGAATTCTGATCTGATATAGGTTCGATGCTGCCAATGAAAACAAATGTCAGTATTCCGCTGAAAATCCCCCAAAAAAAATAAAGAGAGGGGTGCTGTCTAGTAATACCAAATAAAACTGACCTATAAAGTATTTCTCCTCCATTTATCACCTTCTTTGATATTAAATTGGGAGCCAGATCCTCTAAAATATGCAGTTGCTCTTCTATCTCCCCTATAAGTAAAAAAGACCATACTGTCAGCATACCTCAGGAAACATCAAGAATAATTTGATGTGTACTTGGATCAAGTGATCATCATTACCAATCTCTTCTATCTCCAAGTTGTTGGCAAGAATATTGTGGAAAAGTTCCTGTTTCGTGATAAGTGAATTCTTGGTCGAACGAGAAATATCGCAGACTATGTCAAATGTGGTACTTAGTGAAACTATCCTTTCCTGGGTATCCACTGGATCTACTTCATTGATTTTGCCTTTATCAGTAATAAAGAAGACAGGAATATCTTCCTGCAAGGAAAATGTTCATTTGGTCAGGAAATAACCAATAGGCAAATGAATGGCAACAACCTTGGCATTGTTCAAGTTTTACAGATATTGCAATAAAAAGATAACAACAGAGCAGGACGCAAGAAATCTATTAGGCATACACCACGTCATACCTAGAAAACCAAGAGTGCATTTGTTTTATAATGCATTTGAGCATTTCTACAGACAACAAAAGAGAAATGGTCATTCTGTCTAACAAACTTATCACTGTGCCTCAGTCCTCAGCGTATAAAATTCCAAGTTTATTGGAATTTAATGTGTTAGATGAACATAGTTAGCTAAGAAGTCTATTTGCATAACCAACATTAACGTTGTTAAGATAAAGAATTTAATGCAGAAAGAGTCATCGATAGTTATTCCTTTGCACAATGGGTTTTCAAAGAAATCAGAATCCAAGCACAAACCTTTGTTACTAGTTAATGTTATTGGCTATAGCATCTATGATCTTCTAGCATGCAGTTATGTTCTATACAAAAAGATAACAATTTTATGTGACGGATGGGAATCAGATACCTCAAGTGACTTGTTAAAACTCGATGAGTCTTCTGAGATTATGCCCTTTTTAGCTGTAGCTGTATGTTCCATTCCATCATAAAAAGAAGGGCTTCCTTCTTCAACCTTTAACGATGTATTTAGTGATCTGCGGGCAGAACTGGCTGAACGTGGTTCACAAATCTGTCCACGTGTGGCCTCAAGTTTCTCGAGTGGAGTCGGCATTGGCCTTTTTGGTGTCTGCAGTGCAGGTGTTCCAGACAACAACGTTGTCTCTGAGGTTCCTTGTTTTGGCGTATTCTCTTGACAACAAGAGATCAAATGGCGGCTTGGAGTAGCGGAAATTTCAGAGTCCACTGGAATTGGAGCATGTTCATCTTGGCTTTTAAGTTTTTTGTCTGACCCTTCTGTATCATAAGCACTCACAGAGCTCAGTTCTGCTGGATCTGATAGCAATTGAGTCTTTTCAGTTCCATCAGCAATGATTTTCTGCGACATGAGTTTTTTGAAAGATTGTGGGAAGTGGGAAGCATTTGAGAATCCCTCCTCAGTGGCACCCTGAAGAGGTGGCTCAGCAGGTGCCTCAAGATATAACTTCTCCCTTGGCCTTGAATTAAAGGGTTCCGGGAGGATTGCCTCAGGAATGTCTGCACCCTGCATAAATAACAATTTGCAACGAGAATGCCGAGTGAGTGAATCATCAATTTATCATGGCCTGAATACTAATACAATGGAAAGTGAAAAAGAACATATAACTATATAGGTTCACTTGAAATGAAAGATAACTTCAGTTAAAGTGCTCTAAACAGATTAGGGAAATATCATACATTGAACATCTATCAATTAACAACTAGCTGAGCAAGGGCTAATTAAATTAAGTTTAGTACCTTATGATGGGCATCCAAAAAACTCAATAGCTTTGAGTAAAAAGCCTCACAAATTGTCATGGATGGAGACTGATCAGGGCTCGTGCATTCCACAACATCCATTACAAGTGTGATTTCCATATCAGCATACATGCATAGGCTCTTCTCATCATGTACTAGTATCCTCTTTATCTGAATTGCCTCTGGGAATAAATGCTTCATCTGGGCCAAATGACTGTATAATAACTTCCTGTAATGCAGAAAGATTATTATCCAACTGTGACAAACAAACAACAACAACAACAACAACAACAACATAGCCTTTTGTCCCAAGCAAGTTGGGAACTGTGAAAAATAAACAAATATAAAAATAATAATAATCCATATAGATACTTTCATCGTCAGTACTACCTTTTTGTAAGTACCTCCACCTGGGTGGCAACATTATTAAATGTAGCCATCTTCTTCCGTAGGTGAAGCAATCTTATAGAACTCTCCATTCTATTGAAAAGATTCAGCAAATCCTTGTGTCTTCCATTGTGAACAAGAAAGACAAGGTGAATAATCATGGCTAGGCAGCACACATATGCATGAGATATTGAGATGAGAATAAAATGACTCACTTCTCGAGAAGTTCAATGCTTTCTGAAAAAAGAGATCGGCTACCACTAGGCGAAACACTTTCATTATAGTCTTCATCATCTGTCTCACCCTCATCTTCCACCAGCTGATTTGCAAATCTGTCTTTGTACCTCTCTGCAAGCAAATTCCTTGCCAATGAACTCACAACGACCCCTTTGCTTCTAGATTCATGTTTTTCTGGAGAGGGTGATTCAATTTCACTTCCACCCTCTTCTGTCTCAACTTTCATCTTGTGAACGTTTGCAGGGCTACTGGAATCATTATCATTAGACACTTGAGAAAATCCTTTCTCAAGGTCAAGCTGAATATTATTTGCCTCACTCATTTTCAGCTCCAAACACTACAATAATGGGACCATAAGTAATATGCTCCAAACTAAATCAAACACAGATCATGAATGCATATAAGTACATGAGTGAACTTCATAAAGAAGCACAATACAATATTATCCAGTAGCAAACATCGATTTATATGGCCATATTCATACCCATATCCCCTAGTAATGCCACAAGGTACTTGACAACTATCCAATCACGAATAAGTACCAATTACTAGTGTTGTATCCCCCCAACTCCAAATCCCCGCCCCCCCCCCAAACCCCCCTCCCTCCCCTCCCTTCCCCTACGTCCCCAACCCAACAAAAAGGGTGGGCAGAGGTATCTGTGATGTTCTGTGAACTATGAAGTGAGGTAAAGAAAAACACGAAATTCTAGTAAACTCAATCCAAAAAACGGGTGGAAATAATTAACTAAATAACTGAAAATTTGAGTGGTGAGAACTGAAATCAAATTCCGCAAACCCTAGACGTTACCTCATGACCCAGCACAACATCTGACCAGACAAATCACTACACCACTCAAACCAGCGCCTGCCGACTAAAGATCTACGCCACTCAAACCAGAGCCTTTTGACTAAAGAAGCGAGATAAATGGCCCTCCGGATAGCGCATGGAAGCACACCCGTGTGGCAATGGGAGTGTGAGACACGAAACAAAAGCTTCGCATAATTTGAAGAGCAGAAGCTAACAGGGGACCAGATCTTGAAAGTATACCTACAGAAAGAGCTCGCGGTGCGGTCGGTGTCTTCAATCTGGAGGAGCACGGCGCTCTGACTCCGGGTGTCGCCACGGGACTCGGCCGGCGGCGGCGGTAGCGGAGGGGAGGTAAAAAAACGAAGAGGAGGGCGCGGACCAGGCGAACGGTGCTGCTTCAAAGTGTCGAAGAAAACGAAAGCAAAGCCCAACGGTTATATTTTGGGGCCATTTTTATACGTCAGCATAATCGAGTAGTGGGCCGTTTTTTGTTTCGCTCACTTTCAGCCCATTTTCCGTGCTGCATGTAGGCCGGCCCATTCCGACTCATAGTTTCTCTTCCCCCACCACGGCCGAAATCGGATCGCAGCGAAAATGGATGCACGGCAGGTGTGCGCCGCCGACTCCGACTCCGAGCTGGAGCTAGCGCGGGCGCGGTGCGTCGCGCTGCAGGACCACCTCGCCGCTTCGCCGGACCTGCAACGCCACCCCGCGCTCCGCTCCCTGCTCCGCCTCGTCGACGCCGAGCTGCGCTTCCTCTCCTCGCTCCGCCCCGCCGCCGCGGCCACGCCGATCTCCTCCAACCTGCCCCACCTCGCGGCGCTCCACCTCGTCCTCACCCACCCGGCCGTGCGGAGCCCGTCCCGGCTCTCGCCGCTCCCGGGGGTCGACTTCGCCTGCGCCTTCCGCGGCCGGCCCGCGTGGGTGCTCGTCTCCGCGAGTAACCCCGTCAGGCTCGCCTGGGCCCCGCCCGGGGGCCTCCGCGCCCGCTTCGCTGTGGCGCTTGACGCCGCGCGCGGTGCCCCGCCCGCTACGCGGCCTGAGAAGCTGCTCCTCGTCTTCTCCCGCGGTGTCGGCGTGGATATCGCGCGGGGGCTCACCGAGGAGTTCGAGGCCGTGGAGACTGACTTGCTCGCGGAGTTCATTGGCGACTTCGAGGAGGAGGATGGGGACGGGCGGGTCGCCGTCAGCTTCAGCCCGAGTGAGGAGCTCAGAAATTTCAGGGCGTTTGAGATTGATGTCGTGGAGGGTGCTAGCGAGGTTTTGCTGCCACCTGACGCCGCGATGGCCGATGGAACTGCTGATGAAGAGAAGCCTTTGAGTTTCGAGGGCGCATTTGCTGCCTTTATGGGGAAGATGTGGAGGGAATCGACGGAGCTGGTGAATTTGGACACCACGGCGCTGGTTGCTATAGTTTCAGGGATCAGCAATGGCAGGGTAGGGAAGCTGATGGCTACACCTGAGGCGGAGACCAGAGCAAGGTTCAAGTGCAACTACAAGTTCGTCATGGATCAGGTCACTTGGAAATGTTTGCTTTACAATCTAGGAGCCAGTCTTTCATCACCCAGTTCTAAATGTTGTTGATCAGTTGTTAACTGCAATCAAGTAGACAGGTTTACTGGTTTCTCTTTGTGATTTCTGTAAGGAAGCCCACATCAAACACTTACTTGAATTTTCAGAAAATATGTTTCTGCGAAGCAGTGGCGGAGCTCGCCCAAAAAATTAGGTGGGGCAAAACATATGCTGTGGAGAAGGTTGAACAGACATAGGGCGTCGGCATGCCCTGCGGGCTAGCGCGCCACAGCCGGCAACAAGCCAGCATGGGGCGCCGGCGGGCAGCAGCAAGGAGCTCCGATCGCCGTGCTGCAACGGCGGCGGTGGTGATGCGCTTGGGTGGTGCAGGCGCGCGGCTGCAGTCAGATGCCGTGATGCGCGGCCGGTGACAACCTGACAGGTCTGCGTCGCCCATCGGACATCGGAGCTCGGGAAGTTGGGGAATTGATGAACTATAGGGATCGATAGTCCGGCTGGTGATTCCCTGATGCGATGGACACTTTGTTGGGCTGATGGGCTCTATCCTATTGGACCTTGGCCTTCACTCACATAACCCTCTCCCTAAAACGAGTTGAGTGCAGCCTCGCCGCCAGAGGGTACACGCCTCGCCTCTGCTCCTCATGTCTCATGGCCACGCCGCACCTGAGGAAGAAGAAAGGGTACAAGGGGCTTCCGGTCAGCAGTAGGTGGGGCAGCTGCCCCACCCTGCCGTATGGGGAGCTCCGCCTCTGCTGCGAAGAGTGAATCTATATTACAGAACTGTGTATTTAGTAGTACTTACAAAATAATACCATGCAGTAGCTCATCTCTTGAATTATTTCATGCTTGCTTTGTAGGCACAATCTGAACTGCAGTTTCCAATACTCATAGAGTTGGGGAAAGCAGTGGAGGGGAAGCAATGTATCATATGTGAAACTGTCAACTTGGAGGTCAAAGAAATTGTTTCGATGTGTGGTGGGCCTGAGGAGAACACCAGAGCAAGACATTTGTTGAAACAACTCACGTAAGTTCTGTTACATAGCTAGTTTGATCTCTCAAGGTCCTGTATTCTGTGCCAGTATCTAGTAATTCTAACTTGGAATTGTGAATGTGATTCTTCTGTTAGCAACTTTGAATATTGAGTGTTGTTCTTCTGTTACCATATATTGCTTACAACATTTAAGACGTAACACATCATCAGGTTTCCTTTTGAAAACTTACACATGATCAAGTTCATGAAGCACTTTTGGTCTTTCATTTTGTATCTTTATGCGCATTTCATTTGTTGGTACATGTAGTTCCCAAAGGTCGTATGATGTTCTTGTTTATATGATCCTTATACTGGCTGATATATGTAGAATTATTGATTGATACACTGAGGAAGTACTTCAAGATTGTTTGTAGTAAAGTACACTATGGTTTCTCATTTCAACCTTGTATTTTGTGGACATGTCTTCAGTACTCCTCTACTGGTGGCCCAGTATAAGTTTTGTAATGAGCTCAATATAAATTGGTAGAACTGGTACTGTCATCTGTTTAGTTACAATGTATTCTAAATTCGCAGATAATTGAAACTGCTTTTGCTTCTAGTAACACTGAGTGAAACATGCTACATCTGCTAGCTAGGTGTTTGGCTTGCCCGCTTCATCTGCACCAAAATTTGTTCTCTGACCTAGTTAATATAGTAATATTTTCCTGTTCATACAAATTGCTATCATATCCCAGAGGCACTACACCCGTGGTAGACTAGGAACTCTCTTATTTTCCACAAGTCACTGTTTATCATATCTAGTGTGTGTTGGGGCTTGCTAATAGCCTTGAATTCGTTTTTTTTTAATAATCACGCAAGTACACAGCCAGTATCTTACAGAGTATTTACCAACACTTTTTGGGTTGACAGCATTGTCCCGGACAGTCCTTCAGCTCGAATGATGGATCTTCCAACCACAAGGAAGCTCGCTATGAAGAACAAAATTGTTTTTGGCACAGGTGACCATTGGCGGGCTCCTACTTTGACTGCTAACATGGGGTTTGTAAGGGCTGTTTCACAGTCTGGTATGCCCTTGCTAACCATCGAGCACCGACCTCGGGCATTGATTGGTCTGTGACAGACTGACAGTGAGTATGCCATAACTAATTTATAGGTGTTTGGGATCCTAGAGTTGTAATTCTGCCCCTTCTGAACATGAAACTACTGGAAG
This sequence comes from Bothriochloa decipiens, assembly GCA_023333625.1. Classification (NCBI taxonomy): domain Eukaryota; kingdom Viridiplantae; phylum Streptophyta; class Magnoliopsida; order Poales; family Poaceae; genus Bothriochloa; species Bothriochloa decipiens. Next base: position 4,261,958 of record CM041642.1, read on the forward strand.
TTCTGGCAATTAGTTGTTCTACTCCTAGAACTATGGTGAGGTGATGTCCTAGTTTACTCTAGTGTTTAGTCCTGCTAGCTTTGTCCTCAGCTGTGTCTGGTTTTAAGTGACAATGGTTACTATCTGTACGTAGTATCTTTGACGTCAAAGTCAAGCATAACATATATATGTGGGAGTAGTTTTTAAGTCTTCAGCATAGCTATGTACAGTGAGAAGAGGTGCAGTATAAGTGCACTATGGATGATGAGCATGACATTTTTGGAATGCCTCGTTGACAGCGTGAAGTGTTGCAACTGATGATGCATACTGAATTGCTGTATCCTTGTGCCATTAGCTACACGTACGGGATTATTTCAACTCACTGGATATTTTTTTTATCACGAAAAAACAAACTACACGATTAATCATCCCAATTTATATATCACGGAAAAACAAAATACACTATTAATCGTCCTTCAGTCTGGAACATATACAATTATGCTGCATCAATCTTTGGCCCTGGCTGGCTGCCCTTACCATTTAAATCAACAATAGCACGTAGCTGTCATTACGTTTTGAGCGATATTACATCCATCTAGTAGCAAGAAAAGAATTATTATTGATGAGTATAAGAAATCCTTACATTTCAAAGAAAATGAGATGAGAACATAAGACGCTATATGAGAAATTGACGATTCTTGTACAGATGAACATGGATTCTATTTCCATCCACACCAACACTAGGGCATAACTTGATTGATCTTTCCAACCCTGAGCTATTAGCTGTTAAATTGTACAGACATTGAATACTTTTCACTGAAGCCACCGAGGGTAGCGCTCAAAATCTAGAATCCTCCTCTGAAGCCCATCGACAAAGACATGTTCAGAAAAAGGAGGGAAACAAACTAGTAGGATTTTCCACAGTGAATCAAGCTCCACAGTGAGGTCAGTTACTATCTTAAGATAAAGTCAGGGAAATTTCAATTCCAGAATACATATTTCTGGAAGTGGTGAACTAGAAATAAGAAAAAGTTCACAATAGATGGATTTATTTACAGAAGTAGCTTCAGGAAGCCCAAAAGTGTCAGCTCTGTTCATGAAACAGAAACCTGGTTAATATATACCTTCACTTAGTCCATATGACTATTGTATAAACCTGTAGTCTTTATGGATGTGTGAGCTTCAGAAAACAGAGAATTTCTGGAATGCATCAAGGCTGTCGGTGAGCAAACAGCTTAGTCCTATACTGTCAGTTCCACTCAAGAGTCTGGGGCAAGATGCTCCAGGCTCTGGGTTGGCAGCGGCCTCATGCTGAAAGAAATATCACAATACACACAAGAATTACATTAGTAATCAGAAAGCCAAAGAAATCTAATATAAGCATCCTAAACATATCAATGTTGTTAGGGTCATAATCGGTACCATTGAGATCTCCGGCTTTGCATTAATATCATCGCCAAGTACTGATGTTTGATCGTTTAGTTCCTCTTTGCTACCATCAGTAGCGCATTGCTGCAGAAACAAAAAGCTCATAAGCAACGAGACAAGTTTGTTATGAGACAAAATATTACAAGAGCAAGTGTACCTGATCATCTGCGCCAGTTTCTGGAATTGCACACAAGACAGATGAGGTTATAGTAGCAATGCTGTTGCCAGGAACTGAACTTGATGCTTGTGAAATTTGATTCTGGAAGGGAAATGCATGGCAAGTTTCTTCAGCTTCCCAAAGGGATGGATTTGACACCTTTGGCTGGTTACTTGGTTGCTGACACGCAATCAAGGAAGCAATAGCAGCGTCAAACGAATCACATGTGACAGGGATCTGCTGGAGATAAGTGTTACTTTGTGAAGGAGGTTGCTTGCTGTCTTGAGAAGGTGCAGCTTCAGATAACAGGGCTCCAAAACTAATATTAGATGTGGAGTCAAGCCATGAAGGTGGTGCCACCTTGCTTGGATTATCCTATTTTGGAATCATAAAGAGTATCAGCATTGAAGTACAGATATTGGTAATTTTTCAACAAACGATAATATTTGATACTCACCACCACTTGTGATGTATTTGTTTTATTCACAACAGAGGGTGTCACAAAATTATTAGGAAATGCTCCCAAACCAGCCATATGTTTCTGTTCATTGAAAACAAGATCAGGAGACTTGCTGCCAATAGTCTTATCTGTAGAGTGAGCTGATGCCAAGGATGGTTCACTACTTTGTTGCTTCAATTCAGGCCCAAACCAACCATACCTTCATAGTAAACTAGAAATAGTTAAACATCAACTTTCAGATGTGTATGATACAGACACAAAATTGAAATACCCCAGCATTCCTTAAACTTGTTTTGCTATGTCATCTAGATCCCTGTAAATTCCTAAAGTGCACATATGGGGCTCTAAACTTGTTAAGTATTGTCATTCAAGATCCAAATCACCCTAATAAAAAAAACGCATATGTGGTACACAAGTACGGCACCTAATAAATTGTAGCATACACGATAGCGGTGGCGGCCAGGAGCACGTGATAGATCATGTGGCATCTGATCTTTTGCTCCATGCTTATGTGTGACATATGTAATTACTTGCAGATTAGGGTGATTTGGACAAGTTCACTTAACAAGCAGGGACCTGAATGTGCATTTTAAGAATATAGGGACCTACAGTGGCGGATCCAGTATGTGGATCAAGGGGGGCTAAGCAAAGAAGTTTTCAGGTTAAAGCTAAAAATTCATGGTGATTTCACACTTTGCTACAGTAATTAATGAAGGAATCAGGATGATTGGGGGGGCTGTAGCCCCGGCAAGCACCCCCCCCCCCCCCCCCCCGGGATCCGCCACTGGGGACCTAAACACAATAGGACAATTTCATGAACTACCAATGCATTTTGCTCCAGACAAAATTAACTACTTATAGAAAACAAATTGAACCTTAAACGAAATGTTGAAGGGGGTCCAATTGTAACATGCACATCAGCGGCTGTGCAAGAATCCTCAAGAGTCCATTTTGCACTGGCACCTATAGTGTCCAGTCTAGTATCATTAGGGAAGAGCATGAACTCACCTATTGCACACTGAGAACTGCCCCATTTTGTATTCAGATGCTGTACAATTGAGGACATCTTCTTTCGAGGAGCCAATGTCAATTCAAGGTAAGGGTTGTGTTTTTCCTGTCAGATTGAATGAAGTGATAAGCAATACAAATGTAAGAAAGAACCTTCAAACAAGACTGTATATGGTGGCATGTTGCTTATATGAAGCTCTACCCCAAAAAAAAATGAGGTGCAGAGGTACTCACTTTGCATAATCTCTTAATGGTCTCATCTATTGGGAAAAGTTGAAGTTTGATCTTTCCAGAGTGATTAGGTGGCTGGGCAGATAACATCTTAGCATCCATGGATGGTGCTTCCATAAGACCAGTCTTTGATGCAATCTTGCTTTCGGTATGTGATTCAAAAGGAGAGAAGTCGGCTCCCTTTCTGCGCTTTGCAGCCATATTGCTTGCAAATGATGCTGTTGATAAGTTTAGAAAATCGATGATGTCCTTACGACATATTTCCACAAACTTCATAGTTTGTGCAATTGTTTCATTTCAGTTGCATCTACCAAGCACTTATTTCATACTTTGACTTTGGTCTGTGTTAGATTACAGTTTCAGTAGATAATTGGACGTGTCAAAGAAGACGGAAAACTGATAGGTCCAACACATCACCTGATGATTTATTGACATATGCACTAGCTTTCAGGCTTTGCATCTTATCGCAACCAGATTTGGTATTTGCTGCTGTGAATGAGCTTTCATTGTTTTGCAATATCAGCAGCAGCTTCCAGTGCAATTTCCCTCTTCAAAATTCGAAACACTTCTCCTGTAGATAACAAGATGCACAATCATTTACTCAATGTAGTCACTGTTTTTAGAAGGTTATATTTTCTTTCATTTCAAGGGTTTGGCTTCATGGCCACGACTCAGGAGAGAAGCCTTTTCACTAAGAGGCCAGTATATGCACTGGCTGATGACCTCAAACCAGAAAAGAGACAGCTAACACATCACTGACCATACTAAAATCCAAACAACCGAAACTGATTTCTATCCTATGTTATGGTAAATACTGCTAAGATTAATTCATAGACATCAAGTGTATGAAATAAAACATGCACTTCCTACAGTACAAAATTCCATAACACTGTTTAATCCAATTTCTGTTTTTAATTCTGTGCACTGTGATGTCAACCAGGGGCAGATCCAGTGTGGGGAAGACAAGGGGTGGAAGTACCTGGTGGCTACTCGTCACCGGCGAAGAGACCAACTAAAGCCTCAGCACCTGGCTTAGGGCGGCGGCGGCCGTGCATGCCGCGGAGGCGAACGTGGTTGCGGACAGCTGCGGGGTCGAGCAGCGCGATGTTGGGGCCCACCTGCGTGACACAAGTGGGCGAGTGCGAGGAGAGGCGCAGTGGCGCGGCGGCGGCGGCGGCGGCGTGGGCGACCACGAAGAATCGTGTGCAATGGAGAGAGGAGAGGCGCTGCGTGATGTGAGGCGGGATCTCGCGAGGGACTGGGAGTACAGCCACCGCACCTGCAGAGCAACAAACGGCGGTTCGGCAGCGTCTGCAGACGGCACGACGCCGGAGGAGTGCCTCAGCGTGGGGGATGCGCGCGGCGGGCAGCGGCAATTCAGAGCGAGGTTGGGGCGGGACTGCGGGAGGGATGCGGAGGTCTGGTTGGTGTCTGGAGGCGTGTCTCGTGGCCCCACATGTCGGCGCCGTGAAAAAAATCGTCGAGAACCTGGTCCTGCCGCGGTAACGGCGTGTTTGATGGCGGCCTCGGAGGGTGGCTCGAGCCCGTGGGCTGCAGCGGCTCGTGTACGATGGCTTGGGTCCATCACCCGGCCTGGCTCCCCAGCTCCATTTTGACCCCCTCGGCCTGGTTGCTAGAAAACGGAATTCCTCCTCATTTTTCTAGGACACGGCTCTCGGTGGCTGCGATGGCGATTTTAGCGGCGGCCGCGGGAGGCTCGCGTGGGCTCACGTGGGAAGGTGAAAGCTGTAACACCTCTGGTGTTATATTAACTAAAACCTGTAATGTTATCATATGCACTGCAAAGCATTCATGTTTAGTTCAACCTTGATGTGCATCAACTAAAATAAGTTTACATTTCATAGGTTGACTCTGTTTCTGAGATGTTTTGTCACATGAAATAATAAAACCCTACTTTTGAATGTAATCTAAAATATTTGGTTTATATACTATGTACTTGAGGTGTAAACTGTGTTTACACTAGTGTCAAGTATAGTGTATAAATCTAAGTTCAACCCTTAAAAATGATTTTCATATTGAGGTTGAATTTGGATTTCAAAGTTTATTCCCGAGCCTTGAAATTCAAATTTAAATTCAAATTAGAAAGCTATAAAAGTGTTTTTCAAAAGTCAACTTGGTCAACCAAGGGCGTCATTGGGTCATTGACCTAAAAATGTCCTTGGATGATGTTTGTGATCACTAATGACCAACCAATTAAATTAGAAACCAAATCGCGTTTGAGTTTGGTTTGAAAAACCCTTTATTTCAAAATCTTATTTTATCCCCTTTTCTATAATTCAAAATATATAATTAATTTGGGTATACTCTCAAAATATGACTTGTAGATCTTGACAAGAGCTACAATAATGGTATATAAAGTTTTTCAAGTTTCTAAAAAGAATTTCAAATAAATTTAAAAACACAGTTTTCTAACAATTGTCCCCCTTTGATTTTAAAAACCATAATTTAAAAATTATACATAATTTGGAAAAACCTTATATATGAAACATGTTTGGTTTACAAAGTTAAATATTTCATAGTTTTTAAGATTTTCAAGTTTTATTGAAAAATCAAAAGTAATTTCAAATGTTTATTTCTAGGGTTTTATTCCCCTTTGAATTTGAATTCATATTTCAAAATATATATAGAATTTGAGGATGCCAGTTAAATGAATAGAGTAGCTCTTGAAAAGTTATGCAAATTCTATTTTTGGAGATTTTCAACTTCCTATACAAATTTTGGAGTAATTTGCTATTTTCGATGAATGGCATTTTTGTAATTTGCTTGAACAGTATCGAAACCTATGGGTGGCCGCCATGGCCGGCTTCTCAAGCCGCGCCGCCGTCCACCGCCGCACATGCCACGACCGCCAGCTCGCGCCTCCCGCTCGAAGGATCGCCGCATGCGTGTCAGCCGCCATTCCTCGCCCCTGCACTATAAATGAAGGTCGGCCATCGCCGTTTTCCTTCTTTCCTCTCCTGCCGCCACCGCCGACGACCGTCCTCTGCCGGCAAAATTCGCTACCACTGATCCACCTCTGCCCGCTTCGTCTTGCCAGAAGCTCCGCCACGACCTTGCGCTTCTTCTAACCAATTCGTGCCCGCTCTCCCCGCCCGAGCTGCTCGCACGCCGTCGTCTTTCTCGCGACCGGCATTCGAGCCGCCGCGAGCTCTTTCGCCGGCCACCGCCACCACAGTAGGTTATATATTCCCATTAACCCTCCTATCATGTTCTCCATGCTATTCTGCTCCTCATGCGTACCTTGGTTCGCTCTCTAGTGGACAGGACACGTCGGAGCACCATCCTTGCCACCGAAACACCGCCGCCGCCATCACCGCCGCCGTCTACAGCTCGACTCAGCCCGCCTCCGAGCCCGATAGCATGCGCACCATGCCAGCAGTGAGCTCCTGCGTCCCTCCATGCCCTCAATTTCACCCCTCCTACACCATAGGGTCCGGCCGACGTGCGTCGCCGCCGACGTAACCTTGCCAGCGCAGCCGCTCGCGTAGCTATTGCGGCTGGAGGTCAAATTGGGCCTCATCTTGTTGTTCGTTAGACTCGCGTGGATGTATAGATCATAACTGTGTGCTCGCCGTCACCGGAGAAGCTCTGATGAGCCCTTGCCACCGCGCCTAAGCTCCGCCGCGCCGCCATAGCCGCCGGCCAGTGCGCCGCCGTCGCCCCGCTGTTGACACCGTTTTTTGGCACGTGCCAGTAAGAATCAGAAACTGAGCTAATTGACAAGGGATTGGTTATTATTTTGTCTTCAGCATTGCTTTCGATGTTGCCGATGTGTGGTTGCCGATGAAGGGTGGATTGGTCTGAGTCGTTGCCGATGAGGCTGAAGAGCTGTTACCGATGAGACTGGCAGGGAGCTAGAGGATTGCTGCCGATGAAGCTGAAGAGCTGTTGCCGATGAGACAGGCCGGAGACTAGAAGATTGTTGCCGATACCAGAGAGTATGCCGATGGAAAGATAACTTCATCATGACAGGAACGGACAGAGGATCGGCATCATGTGAGCTTATGATTTTCGTAATGTAGTCTGAGTCTAGTTCCTATACGAAGAGATAGAGTTCGTATAAGGAATAAGTTTATTTTTCTATATTTAAGCTTTTCATATTCGGTTAGGATTCTTCGAATAGCAGAGTATAAATATGTGCTGAAGGGCATTGTAATGAGTATCCAAGCATCAATAAACAAATCTACTTTTTATCGCAATTTACTTCTACCAGCACTTTACTTTTTGATGGCTTCATCAAGTATTTTCTCTTTTTCAATGAGTTCTTTCAAGATTCGACGGGCTGCATCAACTTGATCTCCGACGACCTTACAGGTTCCGCGTCTACCGAGCACGATTCAGGCTTTGACTTCCGGGCGTATCACTGTCGTCTCGTCTGATCTATTCAAGAGTTATCGAATATATTCTGAGCTTTGACGTCCGGGCGTATCGCTGTCATCTCGTTCGGTTTTTATTCAAGTTATCATCCTTGTCGATTAACAGGTCAAATCGACTGGCACGCTTTGGATATCAAATTTGGGTATTAGCCCGGTGTGTTTGCTACCCGGTGTGTTTGCAGATAGAACTTTGCATCAACACATCTTTTGGCACGCCCAGTGGGACCAAGTCAACAGATTTATCATGAAGAACCCTGCTGATATCAATCCAGAGAATATCATCGAGATATCAGAGTCAGATCTCAAGGAAGATCAGAAGCTAGCCATGGAAAAAGCTATGGAGGATTACAGGCAGCTTTGCTTGAAGTCTTTCAGCAAGAATAGGGGCGGAGAAGTAATCCAGAAGCAAGATCTACCGCTGCCGCGGCAGGTAACTTTTAACTCCAACCCTGGTAAATTACAGGAGATGGTTAATTCTGCATTGAATCATGCTTTGATCAACCACTCCACCATGTTGTCCAATACTATTTGCAATGCTGTTGTGCAAATATTAAGAGAAGGACAAGCACCAGGTTATGTCGGGCCAGTATATCATCAGCCGGGATCGGCATCTGTCAGTACTTCATCGGCAATTCCAGCCGTTGAGAGTATGGAAGCTCCTACTCCTCCAGCTTTATCAGGATCACCTAACATTGAAGCCACGCCGATAAGATCAGATCTAACGTCTCAGGAAAGGAAGATCACTCAATTGGGTACAGACCTATCGACATCGGCAATGTCAGGTCCTTCAGGACAACACAGCCAGGTTGCTGCTAATTGGTGGGGATATGGGATGCCTCCAGGACCATCTACCGCCAATTCTGGATTGCCTCAGGTGCATGATTTAGTAGGAAAGAGTCCTATGGTATCGGCTACTCTGGTCCGACCGATGACCCAGGTATCACATTATTCTACTACACCTCCTACTATACAGCCATTGACAATGGGATTCCACGCGCCTCCGCAGCAGACATCTTATACGAATCCATTGGCAAGTTCCCCGCCAATACAACCTATAGTGTCATTTGTATCTCAATCTGGGTTACCTGCAAATCAAGGCAATTATGCTGGTTATCATCCAATCATACAAGAGCATCAATTGTCAGCGAGCTATCAGCCATCGGCAAGTCAGGTGCCGATGAGTTATAATCACAATTGGTCAGGACAAGCGCCAGCTCAGCAACATGCTATTCAACCAAGCTACCAGGTGATGGGGACTCAGCAGTATTGTCCACAGGCAGCTTTTCAGGATCAAACATCGACAAGACAGCGATGAGCTTTGCTCCGCAGACTGGTGCTATGAATATGCCGATTCTTTCAAACCAAGTACCACAAGGACACGTAGAAGCATATCAGCCAGCGCCTCCAGCAGAAATTCAGCCAGTGCATCAGCAAGATCAAGATGCGTTTTGGACCGATAAGATTGCAGAAGTGATGAAAGAGCAATTTGGAATTCAGCCCAAGATTAATACTTACTCTTATCGGACTCCGTATCCTCCAGCATATGACTCAATTCCTTTTCTAAATCGGTACAAGGTACCAGATTTTACTAAGTTTTCTAGACAGGATGATACATCAACAATGGAGCATATCAATCATTTCATCATCCAGTGTGGAGAAGCAGCTAACAGGGATGAATTGGGAGTTCGATTATTCTCATCTTCATTGTCTGGATCGGCATTCACATGGTTTATCTCATTGCTGCCGAATTCTATTCATACTTGGGCGAATTTGGAGAGACAGTTCCACAAGTACTTCTTTGCTAGTGTCCATGAGAAGAAGCTTACCGATTTAGTAAAATTGAGACAACGAAGTGACGAATCGGTGGAGAGCTTTATGCAAAGGGTACGAGATATGAAAAATAGATGCTACAGCTTGGTGCTTGATGATCGCCAGTTGACTGGTTTAGCTTTTCAGGGTCTGTTGCCGCACCTCAGAGACAAATACAATTCTCAGGAGTTTGAAAGTTTAAGCCATATTGTGCAGAGGATTTCTGACCAAGGTGCTCGAGCTCCAGAAACTAGAAAGACTTGGAGTAAAAAGGTGTCCTTTATAGAAGAAGCAGAGGAATCAGACTCAGATGAAGAACCAACTATCGGCCTGGCTGAGTGGGTGAAAGGTAAGAAGCCAATATCTTGTCCTTTTGGTCAAAAGGAGCCAGAGAAGTTCACATTTTACATCACGAAGGCCGATAGAATATTTGATCTACTGCTCCAAGAGGGCCAAATCAAGCTATCACCTAATTATGTGATCCCATCGGCAGAAGAGCTGAAGAAAATGAGGTACTGCAAATTTTATAATGCAACTTCGCACAGTACCAATGATTGTAAAGTATTCAGGCAGCAATTGCAATCGGCTATTGAGTCCAGGAGAATTAAGTTTGATAACTCTAAAGCTCAAAGGCCGATGAAGATTGATCAGCACCCTTTTCCAGTAAACATGGTGGATGCCGTGAGCAAGACCAGAGTGTTAACATCGGCAAATGCTAAGAGGAACGCATCGGTGGATCCCAGAAATCAAGTAACCACCGATGACTTAAGAGGAAAAAGAGCAGTTGAAGAAAGCAGCAGTTCCAGAAGACCTCCTAGACCTGCTCCCTATAGAATTTCAGGTGATCGCTATCGGCAGCAACAGGAAGAGTTGCGTCGGGAAGAATGGCGTCGGCATGAAGATCATTGGAGATGCCCGTTCTTCATTTATTGCTGGAAAGAAGGCATTAAATTGCCTACTGTTGATAGCTGCCCTGAGTGCAATGGTTACGATCGAGCCGATCGGACAAAAAGAAGATCGTATTATGACGATCAGAGATGGTGCGTCAATGAGCCGATCAGAGGAAGGGCATCAGTGCATGATCGGCTGGGGGGCAGAACCAGTGTACATGAAAGGCTGGGTAGGCATGACTGTTTTCCGATGGATTAGGAAGAACTCAAGGTGATGGCCAATGCAATAGTTCCCAATGAAGCAATACTCTTCAGAGATCCCAACATAAACTGCCCAGATTCGAATACGAAACGTTATCAGCCTGTCTGGAAGACAAAGCTTCCTCAATGGTGCCCTAAAGGTCTGACAAAAACTCAGAAGAGGAAGATGCAATGTGAGCGCAAAGAAGAAAACTCCCGTGGGGTGAAGTCTCAAGTGTGGCAACCAAAGCGCAAAGATGAAGGCCCATCAGCAGATATCAACATGGTTTTCATGTTGCCGATGGAATTCCTAGCACTTACCGTTGATGAAGAGGAAGTTGTTCCTTTCGAAAAAATAGCTCAGTTGACCTTGGATCCAATGATAGCTATTTTTGAGAAGCCTACCGATGGTGAGAGACAGCATCTCAAAGCTTTATTTGTCAAAGGCAGAATTGATGGGCAGCCAGTATCCAAGATACTCATAGATGGAGGAGCTGCAATTAATATCATGCCATATGTCATGTTTCGAAGGCTTGGGAAAGGAGATCAAGATCTGGCCAAGACTGATATGAAGCTTAAAGACTTTGAAGGTAATATATCACCAGTTAAGGGAGCGCTTTGCACTGAGTTAACCATCGGCATCAAAATATTGCCGACCACATTCTTTGTCATCGGCGGTAAAGGTGCTTATAATCTACTATTAGGAAGGGATTGGATTCATGCCAATTGTTGCGTTCCTTCTATAATGCACCAGTGCCTCGTACAATGGGTGGAAGATAAGATTGAAGTAGTCCCTGGTGATTCATCTTATATAATTGCATTGGTAGAGTCAGAAACTTACGAGCGGTCCAAGTGTATATCAGGAGAAGCATGGGATTCAGAGTTTCTCAGGATCGCCGATTATGAGCTACCACCGATCCAAGCAGTCGGCTCCGAAGATGAGTTATAATAGATAGGTTTGCCGATGATGAAAAATTGGGCCATGGATTTACATCGGCTGATGACTTAGTAGAAGTAGACATTGGTGATGGCGGTAGGCCAAGGCCAACTTTTATTAGTGCTAAGTTAGATCTCCAGAGCAGAGAACAATTGATTGCTTTATTGAAAGAATATAAGGATTGTTTTGCTTGGGATTACACAGAGATGCCCGGGTTAGATCGATCAGTTGTTGAACATCGGCTACCTATCAAACAAGGATTTTGGCCACATCAGCAGCCAGCACGCCAATGCAATCCTAAAGTGCTGCCTGATATTAAGGCCGAAATAACAAGATTGATTGAAGCAAAGTTCATCCAACAATGCCGATATGCTGAATGGATTTCTAATGTGGTTCCTGTCTACAAGAAGAATGGGAAACTTCGTGTCTGTATTGATTTCAGGAATCTTAACAAAGCTACACTGATGGATGGCTACCGATGCCCGCTGCTGATTTATTAATTGATGCTACTGCTCGACATCGGATTATTAGCTTCATGGATGGAAACGCCGGATATAATCAAATATTTATGGAAACTGCCTTCAGATGTCCAGGTCATGTGGGGTTATTTGAATGGATAGTCATGACTTTTGGTTTGAAGAATGCCGGTGCTACTTATCAGAGAGCCATGAATTACATTTTTCATGAGTACATCGGCACATTGGTTAAAATTTATATAGATGATGTGGTGGTTAAGTCTGGAGACTTCAAAAATCATCTGGTTGACTTGCAGAAGATATTGGAGTGCACAAGGAAACATGGGTTGAAAATGAATCCCAATAAATGTGCATTTGGTGTATCAGTAGGACAATTCTTAGGCTTCATGGTGCATCAGAGGGGTATTGAAATTAGCAGAAAGTCCATTGATGCCATCAATAAAGTGATTGCTCCTACCGATAAGACCGAACTACAGTCTCTGATCGGCAAGATTAATTTCATTCGAAGATTCATATCTAATTTATCAGGAAGAATTAAAGCTTTCAGTCCATTGTTGAAGCTGGAGGCCGATCAGGAATTTGTGTGGGGAGAAAAAACAGCAGTTGGCTTTAGAAGAAATTAAGAAGTATTTGGTGAATCCTCCAGTGCTAGTTCCACCTCAACACAGAGAACCCTTCAGGTTATATCTGTCGGGTGATGATGAAGTCATTGGCTCAGCTCTAATTCAAGAGTTTGAAGGAAAAGAACGTATAATCTATTACCTGAGCAGAAGGTTGGTAGATGCTGAGACCAGGTATTCGGCCATTGAAAAGTTATGCTTATGCTTATATTTCTCCTACGTTAAATTGAGGCATTATCTGTTAACGGTCGAATGCACTGTTATATGCAAAGATGATGTGGTCAAATATATGCTGTCAATGCCAATTCTAAGTGGAAGAATCGGCAAGTGGATTTTAGCATTATCAGAGTTCGATCTGCGGTATGAATCGGCTAAAATAATCAAGGGGCAAGTGATGGCCGATTTTATTACTCAGCATTGCGGCATGGTAAACTCTTTAGAGATTGCTCCATGGACACTTTTCTTTGATGGTTCTACATGTGGAGAAGGAGCAGGCATCGGCATTGTGTTGATATCACCTCAAGGGAAGAAATATGAATTCTTATTGCCGATTGCTACCACATCGACAAACAATCAGGCTGAATATCAGGCTGTGTTGAAAGGATTAGAGTTACTCAGGGAAGTCCGTGCTGATGCTGTTGAAATCTTTGGTGATTCAATGCTAGTTATTAATCAGCTAGGTGGAATGTATGAGTGTCAAAGTAAAGTTTTAATCTCGTATTACAAAAGATGTCGACAATTATTGAAGGAGTTTAAAGATTTTTGCCTTGAACATATCTCCAGATTGCATAATGAAGAGGCTAATCGGTTAGCACAGCATGCTTCGGGGTACCAACAGATCCAGGAAGTGCTGACATGGGCAACTGACGCCGATGATTGGAGGAAGGAGATTGCTAATTACTTGAAGGATCCATCTAAGAAGGTTGAAAGGTGTATAAGGTTTCAGGCTACTAAGTACGTGCTCCTAGATAATGAGTTATATTATCGAACAATGGATGGAGTTTTGCTCAAGTGTCTTGGTGAAGAAGAATCAAAAAGTTTAATGGGTGAAATTCATGAAGGAGTATGCGGGGCACATCAGTCGGCTTTCAAGATGAAATGGATGATCAGGTGAAACGGATTTTACTGGCCAACAATACTCGAAGATTGTTTTAAGTATTTTAAAGGGTGTCAAGAGTGTCAGAAGTTCGACAACGTCCAAAAGGCACCCGCATCGGCAATGAATCCCATAATTAAGTCGTGGCCGTTTTGAGGATGGGCTATTGATATCATCGGTCAAGTTTATCCACCATCAAGCAAAGGGCATAAATTCATCCTCGTTGCCACTGATTACTTTACAAAATGGGTTGAGGCAGTTCCTTTGAAAAGTGTGACGTCAGCCAACATGATTGATTTTGTGAAGGAGCATATTGTGTATCGGTTCGGTATTCCTCAGACCATTACGACTGATCAAGGAACCATGTTCACTTCAGGAGAGTTTGATGGATTTGCTGATGAGATGGGAATTAAGGTTTTAAACTCTTCTTCTTATTATGCTCAAGCTAATGGTTAGGCCGAAGCAACTAATAAAGGGATTATTAAACTCATTAAGTGCAAGATTAAGGAAATCCTAGGAAGTGGCACACGGTTTTGAACGAGGCCTTATGGTCGTATCGAATGGCCTGTCATGGTGCTACTAAGGTGTTGCCTTATCAGTTGGTATATGGACATGATGCGGTTTTGCCTTGGGAAATAAAGACAGGTTCAAGGCGGATATTTCATCAAGATCAACTGCCGGCTGATGATTACAATACACTCATGAAGGATGAGTTGGAAGATTTGGCGGGTCATGGGCTAAAGGCTTTACTCAGCATTGAAGAGAATAAGAAAAGAGTTGCTAGGTGGTATGACAAGAAGGTAAAGGTGAAGGAATTTGTTAATGGTGATCTAGTCTGGAATCTGATTTTACCGATTGGGACTAAGAGCGCAAAGTTTAGCAAGTGGTCTCCTAATTGGGAAGGTCCTTATCGAGTAAATCGGTCCGTTCCTGGTAATGCTTATATCCTAGAAACTCTTGAAGGAGAAATATTTTCAAGAGCGTTGAACGGTAAATATCTGAAGAAATATTATCCTAGTATTTGGATGGATGCGTGAAGAAACAGATATAATACTTGTTCAATAAGAACGTATCGGCGCTACGTTAATATGAAATTTTACAAGTTGCCGATGCACTACTTTGCTGACGGAAAAGAAGTTTACAAGTTCAGCAGTGAGTGAATAGCCGATATCGCATGCAGGCGAATCTGGTTGGCTTCCTCTATTGTCCTTACATCTTCATCGGCATTACCTTCTACTGGCTTGATTCTCTTCTTAAGAGCCAGTGTCTTGAGGGCTTGGTTGTCCCTTTCCTGCTGAAGAATCTGGATAGCATTAGGCATTTGGGCTTTCTCTTGAGTGGCTATATCCAGAGCTTCTTCAACCTTTTTCAGCTCCACTAATAAAGCTTCTCTTTTTACCGATAGTTGGGAAATCTTCTCTTCCAGCTCTACATGGGAGGCTTCTAATTTGCCGATGTCTTTGTGTTTCTCATCGACAGATTGTTTATGCTTCATCATCTCCTCCTGGAGTCGTGCCTGGGTAGCTCTGTCGGCAATGCGTTTAGCAGCTTTTTGATACTGAAATTGCCGACTCTCTAGGTGTGCTGCTTGAAAGAGTGTCTCTTCAACATCGGCAGGGATCTGGCCTCGGATTGCCTTGAAAGTTGCCCTGGTGGAGTCATAGTCTTGGATTAGCTGAGATGTTTCCTGTTGCAGTAGGGATAGCAATGTCTCCAGCCTAGACTTGATTTCAGATGATAAGGCTTTGAAGGCTGGAGCAGTGCTTTCTTCGTTCTCTTCATCGTCAAGAATATCTCCAATAATTGAGAAGAAAAATAGGCTATCGGGGGAATCTTGTTCCTGGAAGGGAAAAGTTGTTAGCTAAAGGATATAAGTGAAAAAAATTGACTAAGGGAGTTAACTTACTTGTTTTAAGGCAATTTCTCGCCTTTTGGCTAGAAGAAGCAACCTGAGGTATGATTACCGATGGCGTCTCCTGCGTTGGTACCTCGGTTGGTTGCTGCTGCAACGCCGGTGCCGATGAAGGTTCTTGTACAGGTACAACTATCGATTGGAGAACAGTTACCGATGGGGAAGTCTGTGCAAGAACATCGGGCAATGTTTGGCAGGGTGAGGATGCCAATGATGCAATGGGAGCTAGTGTGAGCCTCGCCCGCTTTGATTGGGATTCTTCATCTGATGAAACCTTGCGCTTATGATGAGAAACGTCAGTGCTGGATGGCTGGGGGCATCGGCAATGGGTGGATGAGATGTTTGTGCACTTGGGGCAGTTGCCGATGTGACTACTTGATGCTGTGAGAGAAGCAGATGAGTAAAAGTGCCGATACGATGGTCAGAGTTTAATTTGAGGGGTACCTCTGGAGAATCATCAAGGACGACGAAGTGTGGAGACGAAGGTGCAGCAGGTGGAGATGAAGGGTGAGTTGCTGATGAGGATTCAACAAATGTAGAACTTGCACCCTGAAATATGAGATTAGTATATCACAGCAATCGGCACGCACAGAAGAAAATAAGACAGTTACCTGGGATGTCCGTGCTGAGGGTGCAGCCGTGTCCGATGGAGCAGCCATACTTCTGGACGATTTTGATTTGGAGGAGCTCTTCTTGGAACGACCGCGGCACATCAGAGCATCTAATGAGGGAGCTCTATGGACGATTATGGATATTGGGGATATCAGCCGCAGCCTTATGACTTTGCCGCTCTTACTCAATGTTGGGCTCGGGTCATCAACCTGTTGAGAAGGAGTTAGTTGTCGATAGACTAAAAAAGAGAATTGGAAGAAGTCCAGATGGTCAAACTTACTGCATCGGCAGGTATGGCATGATCAGGGTCGATGAGATTCCAATAGAAGTGAGGAGATGTGAAGAATAGTTGTTCTTTCCACTCTTGCCACCATAATTTAAAAGATTCGGTGACGAAGGAAGCCGGTGCCCAATCGGTCAGGTCAACATTAGAGGTATCGGCATCAGGAGAAAGAGTGACTATCTTACACCAATCCATGCTACTAGTGATAGTTTCTCTCGGCTTAATCACATCGGCATAGCAGAGTTTGATGGGCAGTTGCCCGAAAGCTAGTTGTCTTGCTATTGCCGATGGATTGTAGAACCCATATGTAGTATTGATGTTCTTCCCACTTTCAAACATGTTGACCGGGATGGCACGGGGGGTGATCATTGCATTGAGATCTCAGCGTCCTTATTCAAGGCATCATCGGCAAAGTTGAAGAGCAGATGGAACCTTGCTTCTTCATCAATGTAAGGGACCCAGGCCCGGAGCTCAGGAGGAATGTCGATGTAGAGCCTTTGGAAGAAGTTGCCGATTTGGGCTCTGCTTGCCTCTGCCCCTGGAAGTACTGCTAATGCTTCTCCAAAATTGAGGGGGGCGTGTTGCCGATTCATCTTCCCCAAGTTGGTAATCTTCAGGGAGATCTCGAGGGAATTGCTAGGCGAATAAATAAAAGTGAAGGTACTTATGCATATGTGCATTCAGCCACATGTTGATGAACCACCAAGGACCTCCCAGATTGCCGATGGGCTTGTCTTGTACCAGCCTTTGTGAAACTTGGTGGAGGAGATGATAGACTGAACCGAGAAGGTATCGGCCAAGAGGAAGTTTGACGCCATTAGCTAACATCTCTGCTGCAGATAGATGCATATTGGTTGGTCCGACTGTTCTGCCACAGAAGATGAACTTTTCTAGCCACATATTCAGGAAAGCTCAATGCTCCCTCTGATTGACCGATCCAAATTTTTGATATTCCTTGATGTACCCAGTCCATCCGCCGATGTTTCGGGTAGTCAGTCGATATTCAGGCTTCCTTTGGAACAAAGTGTTGTCATCGGCAGTTGATATGTCCAGGCCAGTGAGCATAAACACATCGGCAAGAGTTGGAGAGACTGGTCCATGTTTGAATATGAAGGCATTCATGGTGTCAGACCAGAAGTAAGAGGCAGCAATCAACATTGATTCGTTCCTCTCCATATCGGCAATGGACAGTCTAATGCATTGATCTAATCTGCGTTCTGCCCAATAGACCTCCATCGGCCTGGCAACCCTCAAGTACCAGTCTTTCCATCCTTTGGTGATCTTTGGCCAGGATCGGAAAGTATCGGTCCAAAGTTCTAAGTTCAAATTTTGAGCTCTGAAGGGGATGCGGTTGGTTTCTGCGTTGAAGATATCGGTCAGATCTGGATTCCCCATTGGGCCTAGGCAAATTATTTAGCCTCGGTGCGTGAGGATGATGAGCTTATTGCGAAGTTCCTAGATTAAAGGTCAAGAAGGGAGATAAGGAGGAGTCATGGGCTATGCGGAAAAGAAGAGAAGAAATACCAAAAGATGAATGAAGAAGAAAAATTAACCTTGGGGACGTCAAAATTGACAGCCATGGCCGCGGATGAAGCCGAGAAGAGCGAAGAATGCTAATGGAGATTGAAGACTGCCGCTGAGAATGTCACCAGTCGAGTTCACCGGAGGACTGCTTGCTGATGTCACCACCGGAGAGAGAAAATGCTAGGGTTGAATCGAGAGTGAAGGATGGGCCACGACGGAGGAAGTGTTTTATGGGCCCATTGATACAGGGTTTTTACTGCGGCACGCGCAATATTCGAGGGGATGTTCAGGCGGCTTGGCGGTGGGTAATCATGACTTGGAGGAAATTTCGGTGCATAAAGTATTTTATACTCCAAAATTAGGGGGCATGTGTTGACACTGTTTTTCGGCACGTGTCAGTAAGAATCGAAAACTGAGCTAATTGGCAAGGGATTGGTTATTATTTTGTCTTCAGCATTGCTTTTGATGTTGCCGATGTGTGGTTGCCGATGAAGGGTGGATTGGTCTGAGTCGTTGCTGATGAGGCTGAAGAGCTGTTACCTATGAGACTGGCAGGGAGCTAGAGGATTGCTGCCAATGAAGCTGAAGAGCTGTTGCCGATGAGACAGGCTGGAGACTAGAAGATTGTTGCCGATACCAGAGAGTATGCCGATGGAAAGATAACTTCATCATGACAGGAACGGACAGAGGATCGGCATCATGTGAGCTTATGATTTTCGTAGTGTAGTCTGAGTCCAGTTCCTATACGAAGAGATAGAGTTTGTATAAGGAATAAGTTTATTTTTCTATATTTAAGCTTTTCGTATTCGATTAGGATTCTTCGAATAGCAGAGGATAAATATGTGCTGAAGGGCATTGTAATGAGCATCCAAGCATCAATAAACAAATCTACTTTTTATCGCAATTTACTTCTACCAGCACTTTACTTTTCGACGACTTCGTCAAGTATTTTCTCTTTTTCAACGAGTTCTTTCAAGATTCGACGGGCTGCATCAACTTGATCTCCGGCGACCTTGCAGGTTCCGCTTCTACCGAGCACGATTCAGGCTTTGACTTCCGGGCATATCGCTGTCATCTCGTCTGATCTGTTCAAGAGTTATCGAATATATTCTGAGCTTTGACGTCCGGGCGTATCGCTGTCGTCTCGTTCAGTTTTTATTCAAGTTATCATCCTTGTCGATTAACAGGTCAAATCGACTGGCACGCTTCAGATATCGAATTTGGGTATTAGCCCGGTGTGTTTGCAGATAGAACTTTGCATCAACACCCGCCACTCCATTAGCCAGCCCAAGTTGCTCCAAGTGCCGAGATGAACCTGTAGGGCCAAGTCCCATCTCCGGGGACCTCACCGTCGGCGAGGTTTGGCCGGTCAAAATAGCCGCTCCGCGGTCAACGTCGAGAGCCGATTCTTCTTTTTCTTTTTCTATTTCCAGAAAATGATTTAAATGCTATTTTCTTTGAAAACCCATAGTAATTCATGTATAACTCTAAAAATTCTAAAATTTTTTGTGTATGATCTTTATAATATTCTCTACCTAGAAAAAATATGAAATTTCAAATTTGAGTACTTTTTGCATAAGTTAAAATTAGCTCTTTTAATTTTAAAATGCACTTTCAATGATTTTTAATAAATAAAATAATTGGCTTTTATTTCTAAAAATTGTTTTGCCATCTAATTAGACCAAGAGCTTTTCAAAATAAAATTTTGAGCTTAATTAGACAACTTCAATTTTATGCCTTTATTTTATGCTTTTAATTAATTAATTAATCCCTTTAAATAAAGTTTAATCATTATAGGGTTTGTTTGACTTTGGAATTGATTGATGACCTTGGGTCATTAACCTTAATGACCCTTGGCACTGTAATTAATTTTTTGCGCTTATCTTAATCATGTCATTAGGGTTTAATCGACGTTATTTCATGTGCTTAAATAAATTTCATTAAAGATGTAGTTAACCCTAACGAACTTAGTGAGTAAGTTTTATTGGCTTGCAACTTTATCGTGAAGGAAAGTTGTACTCAAGCTTTTAATCTGGTCATGCATCCATCAAGCATCATATTTACTATTCCATCATATTGAAGCATATCATTTTCTCGTATAGTTTCCGTTAACGGAGAGTTTAACATTGTCGCACCAGATTCCAAGGAAGAGCAGATTCAGGAATCGGGAGTTGATCCAGGGCTCGAGACCGTTTACCCCGAATACCAAGGCAAGCCCCGGATGCATTCCAACCCTACCTTTGTTTTATAAAAGTTTTATCGCTTCAGTTATGAAATGTTGCATTAAGTATTAGGAGTTGAGTGAAAACCCACCAATTGCATTACCTGTCTTACTTCCATATTCCTTGTTACCTGTTATATGGAAAATACGTAGTAATACTTAGCCCTGCTTAATAAGTTAGGTTATCAAAAAGTAAAATAATGAAAAAGATGAGGATGGTTGTATCTGTGGAAACGTGATAATAGTTAATAAATCGAGTCCAGACGGCTAACTTGCATTAGGAAAGGAGTCCCTCTGTAGTGTTTCCGTCTGTTGATGCCCTAGGTCCCGTGTCGATGGTGAACTGGTGATATCGAGAAATTAGAAAATCCACATGCATGAAGTGGTATACAGTGGGCCAGAGTCCCCACGTATGTCATGGAGTGATATATAGTGAGTCAGAGTCCCCACATATTTCATAGTGTGTTATACTGTGGGTCTAAGTTTCCATGTATATCGGTACACTGGGTCGAAGTGCTCATGTGTATCATGTGGTGATATATGGCTGCGGTTGTTATCCCGGTATATCGGTTTATCTGATATGCTTAGGAGTTAGAGTCTCCTGTATATCAGTGACCTAGGTCCCATCTGGGTATAAAAATGGATTCGAATCGTCGTTGCTTCTCGGAGAAGAAGACTCGATCGGTGTTCATCATCGTATTAACAACTTGAATGATGATAAGATATCAAAATGAAGTTGGTTGGTAATCTAGATCTAGAGCAAGACAACTTTACTTTCTGTCAATGCTTTTTCGCAAAAATCCTTATCTCTTGCAAGCCTTACCTTGTCCCTCTAGCCTACATTTCTCGAGTCTTCACCCCTTTTCTTTCGTCGGGTCAGTCTTGTTGAGTACTTTTGTACTCAGGGTTTGTTGAACCCTTGTTGCAGGTGAGTCCCATGAGCAGGAGTGCTTCGCATCCTGCTGCATGACAGTTGTTGCGGAGAATAATGACGAGTAGGATGTTTGGCTCTTGGGCAGAGCTTATCGCTTGGTATTGTAATAAAGTTATTTATCGCTACTCCACTACTATTATGGTTTATACAATTTAAACTTATGGTTTGTAAGGTTTGCACTAAACATTTGTAAAATTATGTTATTGTAATCCTTCCGCTATTTCACTCTGATATATCTTATTTGTATAAAACTGTTGTAATACTGCAATGTCTCTTTGTAATGATTGATCCTGCTCAGAGAAGCATGGATGATTCGGGATTTACCCGAGAGACCTTTTAAGTCATATGAAACACATTCATTGTTCTTTGGAGTCTGTTTAGACAAGAATAATGCATGTGGGCCATATGATTTTGGAGGTTCTGCCACAAAAGCTCCACATGCCATTCCACCGCGCTGAAATCCGCCACCTATATATTCCCTCCCTCCTTCCCCGCTCTCCTCTCCCGTGCTTCCACTCCTCCACCAAATCCCGTGAGAAATCGGTGGCGGTGTGTTGCGGCAGGAGCCCGGCGATCCTTGTCGGTCGACTTCGTCTCCGTTCCCCGTGCGTGGATCCGGGTGCTCGCGGTGCTGCAGCTCCTGCTCAGCTAGGACTCTGGGAGGCAGCAGTCTTCTTCCTCGTCTTCCTCATTTTTGGTGGTGCACGCGGTGCTGTTGTTGGCTGGATCTGCTTCCTCTTTGTTCGTATCTACTTCTTCTTCATCGGTGTGTCATCTTCTTCTTTGTTGTGCGCTTCTTCCATCCTCCGTCGACAACCCAGAGGTGAAATCCACCCCCAATCCCCATCCTTTTGCAGTGTGTCATTTGTTCATACTTGGATCCACGCTGTTGTGGTTACGGTTCATGGTATTTCGATGATGTTCTTGATGTTAGGGTTTAGAATGTCACTATTATTTCTGTTTGGATGAATCTTGCAGGTGATTAGGGTTCATGCTCTGGTAGTTTTAGTTGTTCTACTCCTATCGATTTATGTTATGTCATTTCATTCGATTCCTGTTGGTTAGGGTTCATGCTGTTCTTGTTTAAGTTCATCCATGCTTATGGCTTTTGTTGGAGCCTAGATCTGTTGCTTTTGCACTATCCCTGTTGTTTTTATGGTCGATGATGATGTCCTCATGTCACTGGGGGGCATGTTCGTAGCCATGACATTGTACAGATGAATGAGTTTTTTCCATGCTGATGCCTGCTATGGGTCTATTCAATTCATTTTCGTGTAATACTCATGCATGTAGATGGATGGTGCCCAGCAAAGAGAGGTCTTGGCCAAGCAAGCTTCCACCTTGATTGTTGTGATGTCCTCCTTTGCAGCTAGTAGGATTAGGAGCCCACTCCTAGCACCTGACCCACTCTTGCTGTCTTTGAGGTGTGAGGCTGAGCAGCATAGGCAGCGTACCCTGCAAAGAATTTATAGGTCCACTGATAGGGAGTCTGTTTTCATGATAAGGATGAGCTGAGCACCTTTTTTGCTCTGTGTGATCTCTTTAGACAGAGGGGTCTTGTTCCTGAGAGTGCGTTGAGGAACAGGTTTTAGTAGGTCACAACCAGAGATTTAGGGTGGTCCACCAGTCATAGTTGGTTACCTTTTGAATGCATGTGGGCAACAATCGCCGCTGTGACTTCCCCAACTGATGCCTGTGATTAAGCTTGAAAACAGAAACGAAAATTCCCGACCGAATCGCATCGTTTTCTACATTTGATCCGACCATTTTCATTTTTTTAAAAAAATGCGAAAATGGTACAAAATTCAGATAAACAATTCGAAAATAGAGCGGAATTCGAAATGGGCTTTTTTCAACCGATTTCTACATTTCTACAATATATTCAAAATTCTTCCGTATTCAAAATTCGGTAATAACCGAATTTGGCCCAATAATCCTTCCCAGGCTTCTTGGTTCCCAGCCCAGCCTAATAACACAACCCAAACTCCCTCCACTCCACCCGCACAACCCCTTCACCAGCCCCGCCGCCCCCAGTCTCCTCCCCACGCGAGAACATGACGCAGAGTGGCGGCGCCCCTTTTCCCTTTCGACCCGAGCGACTCCACACCGCCAGGCCCAGGCGCCAGTGCCGCCAGGGCTCCACGCCTCCACTCCACCACAGCCACAGCTCGCCGGCCGCCAGCCTCCACACCGCCAGCCAGGCAGCCAGCGCCGCCTCACAAATTGTTCGGGATGTAATGGCCATGCAAGTGTCAACAGTTGCATCCAAGTCTGCTTTTAGTGCTGCTGGCCGTGTTGTTGATCCCTATCGCAGTCGTCTTGATCCCGAGATGGTACTGGCTTTAATTTGCACAAAGGACTGGGTTGCTGCAGCAAGTACAGGTGCTAATTTTACTTGTTATTTTCACTTAGATACTTATAGTTGCAGCCAAATAATGCATTAAATTATTTCCTTCCTTATTTTTTCAGATTCTAAAAAGTTTGGATCAATTGTGAGTGATCTTGAGGTTGATGCTTTGACTAATGTCGTGGCTAAACTGAAAATTGAGGTATGTTTATTGGCTGCTCACTTCTTATACTAGCTGCACACTTATGAAATACACTAGCTGCACACTTATGAAATATACTAGCTGCACACTTCTTATGAAACATACTAGCTGCACACTCCTATATACTAGCTGCATGCTTCTTATGAATTCTTATGAAATATACTAGCTGCTACATCTAATTTTAATTAACTTTGCATACTTGTAGGAAAATAACAAGGAGGTGGATATTGAGGAAACAAATGGCATCGAAAGTGATCCCGACATCATGGATGATGCCAATGAACTGTAGATGTTCATGTCCTACGATCCTATCTCTGTCCTATTAATTAATTGCTTATTCTAAACTTGTACTAGTGTGTCGGCGACTATATGTTTGTGAATTATGATGATACTTAAGAGTTAAGACCCTAGGTCATGCACTCGTTATTTGTTAACTATTATATGATATTTTAAAGGTTGTGCACTCGTTATTTATTAACTATCTTAGTTTGGTCATGCACATTTTTAAAGTTGTGGACCGTGGTGCGGTATTTCGTATTGAATTTCGTATGCCGACCGTGTTTGACAAAATTTCAATCGAATTGGTTCGTTTTCAAAACACCGAAAGTTTGTTTTCGTTTTTGTTTCCGACTATATTATTTTCACTTTCGTGTTCGTATTTAAATATAAATGTAGAAAACATTAGAGGATTTTTTCGACCGTTTCCGACCGAATTCATCCTTACCTGTGATGACTACCAAATGGAGGAGCTGATGTTGTGCTGATTTTGAACTTCATTTGGAGTTGTTGAACTAGATGTTCTTGATGTTGATTTAGAACTGTTTAGCTTGTGGGGTTGTTGTTAATTTGAACATGAAATTTGATTCAAGCAGCTATGACTCCATGGATATCTCCATTAATTAGTCTGAGGCCCGTCATCTTTTATTCCTTCTCATTTGTTCTTCAAATTGATGTTTTAACTCTGCATGTGTTGTTGCAACTGACGAAACTTCAGTTGGTTGCTGGCGGTTGCTGGCAGTTGGTGCCTGGGCTGGGAGCCAAACACGTTATCGTCCTGGCGGTTGGTGACAGTTAGCCTTGGGCCGGGCTAGATGGCTAGAAATCAAACACGTTCTCTGCTGGGCCACCTTCTTTTGGGCTGGCAGGCAAACACGGTGCCTAACACCGGCCGGAGCAGGCTGTGGCTAGCCCGGGCCTGGTCGTCGGGCCAGGCCCCTGGGATGCAGTGTATCAAACACACCCTTACCATTTT
Organism: Bothriochloa decipiens; assembly: GCA_023333625.1. Lineage (NCBI taxonomy): Eukaryota > Viridiplantae > Streptophyta > Magnoliopsida > Poales > Poaceae > Bothriochloa > Bothriochloa decipiens. The sequence continues at coordinate 4,286,973 of CM041642.1, forward strand.
TCGTGGTAGAGAAAAGGACCCGACTAATTCACTCTTGGGCCTTGACGGGCCTTTAAGCTGGACTGAGAACGCCTTTCCGACCATGCACAGCACGTCATCAAGCCCAGGGGGTTTGGTCCAAGCTTTTATAGAAACAGAAAAAAAAGTTTGATTTTTTCCTCAAATTTTATCCCTTAAACTTTAAAAAACAGTTAAATTACCTCTCTATCTTACTTTAAAATGGTTTTGGGATGGTGGTTTTATCTTTTAAAAAAAATGAACACATCATGAGGTTTTTAACCATAGAAAATATCCATATGCCTTTAAAACCAAAAACTCTAGATACATGGCATACGAAAACTCCAAATAAAACATGTAGATCTCGTGAAAATATTCTAAACCCACAAAATTTATGTTGATGAGAGATGAAACATCTACATCATTTTTGTGTATATCAATCTATGTTGATCAATTTTTACAACTTGGCGTGGGTTGTTTTTGGGTGTTAGTTTGAGTGGTGCGTGCCCAGATAATGTGACTGGTTTTTTAATACTTTTGATACGATATGGTTTCTCAGCTTACATTTTATTAATTAATTTATTTTATTTGTACTATTATTTATGATTATTGGGTAGAGAGCTAGTGGTGTCATCGCGTGTGCACAGAGCACAGATAACCATTGTGTGTTTTGTGTATGGTTATGTATAGATACATGGGCTAATTGTTAGCTAGTCAAAATTTAGTTACAAGTTTCTAAGTGCATCTAGTGAGAAGGGCTAGTTTTTAAGTCAAGCATTCAATTAGGTGTCAGCCAACTAGCTAGAATCAAGGGCTAATTATTAGCTAGTAAAAAAAATTTAAGTATTTGAGCTACAAGGGCTAATTAATAGCTATTAAAAGATTGAATATTTGAGCGAGGAGCTATTTAATACACATGGCTTGTTACTAGTTTGGATTTTCGCTAACAATTAGCTAAAGACTTGGCCACACTACTAATCCAGCTATTAGCTCTTTTATACTAGTTCCTTGGTTACCATAAAAAAACTATAGCATTCCTTAGCTGCTATATCGATTTGTCATTTTTTTATTACTTAACTGCCACCTCCATGAACTACTGCCAATCGCTTCTATTTTTTTTCTTGAAACGAAGATTGGAGCTAACTGTAGCAGACCATAGGCAAAGTAGGCTGGCTAAAGTGTTAAGCACGCACAGCTCTTATTGGGGCAGGGGCAACATCGAAATCGAATTTCCAAGTGAAAACAAACATGTAATGGTGATGGCAATTAAGGAAACAAATCTCAATTAACGGCAGTCCATGTATGTGGCGGTGATGGCAGCTAATTATGGAATTAAAAATACAAATTGATGGCAGTTAAGGAATTCTATAATTTTTTATGGCAACCAAGGAACCAATATAAGTTTTGATAACAATGAGCAAATTCTCTTCTTTTATTTTGATGCACTAGAGTTATTTTTAACTAATTTTTATTTCCTATATTTTAAATTATAAGTTATTTTAATCATTTTTGGTACATTTATTTTAAAAAAGTTGAGATGACTTATAATTTAAAAATTGGAGGGAGTAGCTGGCTAGAGCAATTAGCATCGCTGTCAACCGAGGGAGTAGCAAAATTGACTTTTAATTTTTAGCTACGACATGTAACCAAACCTGTGCTATCAAAATAGAACACGTATGTATATGAACAGTATGGTTACCTGACGGACACGTAGCCGTGTGCCTTTGTTGTTTGGACGCGCTGTCTGCTGTTTCACGTAGTACAAGACGGCCGTTTCTACCGGCGGTGAAAACGACACTCTGCCGGCACACAGGCCCTAGCCATGGAGGCGGCGCCGCACGTGCTTGTCATCCCCTTCCCCGCGCAGGGCCACGCGCTGCCGCTCCTCGACTTCGTCGCCCTCCTGGCAGCGCGCGGCCTCCGCCTCACCGTGGTCACGACCCCGGCAAACCTACAGCTCCTCTCCCCTCTCCTCGCCGCGCACCCCACCGCCGTCCGTGCCGCCACCTTCCCGTTCCCCTCCCACCCGTCTCTACCACCGGGGATCGAGAACACCAAGGGCTGCAGCCCGGCGCACTTCCCCGCCTTCGTCCACGCCTTGGCCGAGCTGCGCGGCCCCATCCTCGCGTGGGTTAAAGCGCAGCCCGACCCCGTCGTGGCCGTCGTCGCCGACTTCTTCTGCGGATGGGCTCAGCCGCTGGCCTGCGAGATCGGCGCCGCGGGGATCGTGTTCTCGCCGTCCGGCGTCCTCGGCACCGCCGTCCCGCACTCGACCTTCCGCCGCCTGGTGAGCCGCCCCGCGGAGCGCGACGACGACGAGGAGTTCAGCGTCTCGTTCCCGGCGATTCCCGGCGAGCCGTCGTTCCAGTGGAGAGAGCTGTTGATGATGTACAGGAACTACATGGCAGGCGCTCTTGACGAGCAGGTCGCCGCGTCGGTGAGGCAGAACTTCCTGTGGAACCTGAACGACAGCTGGGGCTTCGTGTTCAACTCGTTCCGGGCTCTGGAGGGGAGGTACCTGGAGCCGCCGCTCGAGGACCTGGGCTTCAGGCGCGTCTGGGCGGTGGGCCCCGTGGCTCCGGAGGCGGAAGCCGCGGGTGCCCGCGGCGGGCAGGCAGCCGTCGGGCTCGCCGAACTCAGCGCGTGGCTGGACGCGTTCACCGAAGGTTCCGTCGTGTACGTGTGCTTCGGGAGCCAGGCCGTGCTGGGCCCCGCCGTGGCGGCGGCGCTGGCCGAGGCGCTGGAGCGCAGCGCCGTGCCGTTCGTGTGGGCCGTGGGCGGCGCCGTGGTCCCGGACGGGTTCGAGGCGCGCGCAGCGGCGGCGGGGCGCGGCGTGGTGGTGCGCGGGTGGGCGCCGCAGGTGGCGCTGCTGCGGCACCCGGCGGTGGGGTGGTTCCTGACGCACTGCGGCTGGAACTCGACGCTGGAGGCGGTGGCCGCGGGGGTGCCCATGCTGGCGTGGCCCCTGGTGGCCGACCAGTTCTTCGACGCGCGGCTGCTCGTGAACGAGGCCCGCGTCGCGGTCCGCGCGTGCAAGGGCGGCCTCGGCTTCGTCCCCAACGCGGGCGAGCTGGCGTCCGTGTTGGCCGACGCCACCGGGGAGAAGGGGCGCGACGTCAGGGCCCGCGCCAAGGCGCTCGCTGCGGAGGCCGCCCGCGCGGTGAAGCCAGGCGGGAGCTCGTACGCTGATCTAGAGCTGTTGGTGCAGGAAATCCGGAAGCTTTAGATTCAGTACTATCTTCAGGAATAAAGCAGATCCTTTTACGCATTCAGATTCAGTTGTTTTCCCAGTTTCTGCAAGGACTGCAAACGTCCGTCTTGTACGTCAATCGTCAACAGCAGACGTCCAAACAATTTTATCTACTTGATGATTGCATCAGGAAAGCTGAACTTTGCTGTAGTTTGAGCTTGAATCTATGTCTAGAACGATTTATTAGAGGCATCAGTAAGCACAGCTTTGAGAATAATTGGCTTCTGTTTCGCACTCACAAGTCTGTCGTATGTTTCAAGGAGCTGAGCAGCTAATTGCGCAGGCTGAACGCCTGAACTCCCATCTACCGCTTGTCCTGCGCAGTACAGAGCAGCACAATCATCAGCACCTCGCGTACGCAGGAAGCACCCAAACTAGCATCTTCTGACGGAGCTCATATAAGTTACTCTGAGGTTAGTTCGTCAGTGTCATTGCCCTTTCAACAGATGCCACCACATTGCCACTTTATAGGACTGCAACCGCAGGCGTAACACATTGTTTTCAGCTCGATTCCTATGGGATCTAACTTCATCACACTGAAAGTTCATGCAAGAAGGGCACGTGTCATGCTCACCAAATCATTTGAACACGACCGTCAGCTACCTCTCCCCAGATGCCTACAGGACTGCCTCTGTGAAGCTGCAAGTGAGAAAGCAAACGCCGGAGGAGCCGCCATCAGAGGAAGACGAGAAACATGCGGTGTCCGATTCCCATATGCCGACGTTTGACTCGACCTACCCGGGCCAATGTCATGCCATGCAATTCGAGTATTTGACGGACCATCTGATGAGGAAAATTAGCGAGGCAGCAACCCATGTGCCTCCCGTGCCGGCTTTCCGGGGCGAGCTGGAGGAGGAGGAGAGGAATCTTTGCGTCCCCCCTGCTTTTAAGCGTCTGCTCCTGCATCAGCGTCGATCAGGACCTTCCAATCACTAGTTGTACCCCTAACCCCTTTTCTCCCCATTTTTTCAACCCAAAGCAAAGCCAAGAACCTTCCTGGCTTCCTCAAGCTGAAAACCCGGTTCATCTGCAAAACACGTTTTGCCGCTCCGCTGGAGCCGAGTTGTGAACCATGTGGGCGAATTCGCTGGAAGCACGGGTCATTAGGTCCATCTGAGAGCTGGCAGCTAAACTACTCATGTATCTTGCACTAGAATCAAATTTACTCCATATCTTAATCTGGAAGTGTTAGATGCTGCAGAAGTAAACTACTGCTCAAGTTAAGTTACTCCCACCACTTTTACCACTCTTTCCTGACCGACAAAATCTGTTATGCAGGCTGATCTGATCAGTCTCTCAAAGTCAAGCTATTTATTGCCGGGTCCATATCATGCAACATGATCCCAACAGAAATGAAATGCCCAGGGAAAGAGGAACACGTAACGTCAAACGAAAGCCTAGGTCTTCCTGCCTAACGTTAGGGCCATGCATGGCTCTGCATAGCTGAAGATTTGGCCTGAGAGCCACTCGTTAAGTCAAAGAAGTTGGTTATGGGCTCAGTGGAGGTGTACTATGACCTCATATAATTGCTGCTGTCCTCTAGTGCTTTGCAGGTGGATTGTCCAAAAACAAATTAGTGCGGTTTTCATAGTGGAGATAAAGTTTGATGTGCCGTATGACTAGACTAAAAATGGAGCTATTATCTACCTGTAATTGTGCACAAATTAATGGGCACATACATCAATTAAATTTTGAGTCATTAATTGTTACTCCTGATTCAAAGCAGGTTGTTTCAGTTTTGTCCTAAACTAACTTTGACAGTTCATAGAAAGAATGTACAAACCAAAACAAATGCAGTATGAACTAAGACATGTTTCATGGTGGATTTAATGGAACAAATTTAATGTTGGCACACTTTTTATATAAAACTTGTTTAAAGTTAAAAGATTTTGACTTAGGAAAAAAATATCTGCTTAATCCTGCTGCAGTAGTGGGTTCTGTAATCCAACGAACTTTACTGTAGTTGCTGTAGTAAGTGCTGTAGTGGGTTCGGTAATCCAACCAACTTTATAATTCTAAACTCGCATTTTGTTATGGAATTGATGGACACCACCACTACTTCATAGTTATAGGAAATCTAACAAGTGTAGGACTTAAGAGTCACAAATTACAGTAAGTGCAGTAGTAGATGCATTTCGTGAGAATCAACTGCACAGCAAACCTTTCAGAATTCAGAAGTGCAGGGCGCACAATCACACAAACGACAAGCACTGAATTTGAGCTCTCCCTTGCAATCAACAAATATTAACATCGCTGATTTCGCTAATATTACAAGCGAAGCATATTATCTTTATATTCGATAGAGTGGCTTCAGTATCTAGCTACTGAGATTCTCCCATTTCTGGGTACGGCTAATCAAACTAGCAGTTTCCGTTTATAGTCCAGCCTGGCGAAATGGAATACATACCAAAATGGAGGATTGAAGCTTAAGCATGCATCACACTAACCTTTTCTCACAAAGCCCTACATCAAAATCACATCGCAAAAAGTTGAAGATTACGTGATGGTTGAACCAAGACACCAGAGAAAAAAATTGCAACCCACCCACTCCTGGAATCTGAACCCAAATGGGTCCTTTTTTTTTTTTT
>CM041642.1:4292817-4335925 GCA_023333625.1 Bothriochloa decipiens
TGCCAAAATGCATAATTGTCCACCCAGACAAACAATGCATCACCGGCCCCGTTTCTTCTCCTAACTCAACTCCTAAGTGCCACTGTATATATCCTTCTGTAGCTTTGCACACACCGCCACAGTTTCGGACATGTGCAAGCTCAATCAGAGCATGTGATCGGTAGTACAGAGCAGTAGTTAATGGTAGTTAGCCAGCATTGGCAGCTCATTACTCGTTTCCTGGATGCAATACAGAGAGAGAGGGAGACCGGGAAAAAGGAGAGCAAACAAACGCCTTTCTGCCGGAGAAACAACACGCTCCCCATGATGACTCCATCGACCTGCTCCCGTTGCTTCCCTGTCGGCTCCTACCGCCGGCGCCCCGCGGATCTATAGTTTTTACTCCTACCTTACCTGCTGTTGCTTTGCTTATTCACCTGGCTCTTGTTGCTGTGCAGTAAGTGTAACTACACAGCAAAAGAATTTTCCAGCTTTGCACAGCGAATAACCTGAGCCCCCCTGTTTTGCCCTGGTTCCCTTGAGCTGGAAGCGTTGCCATCTCCTGGCATGGCACGGACGGCGTTTAGCGTAAGCGAGGACGCTCCAACAACTAGTGCTCCAACCAGTGGTGCCTAAAGAAGGCAATGAGGATTAGTTAATACTAATAATGCTTAGAACAGCAGGGGCATGCAGAGGAAGGGAAAGACTCCACCTAACTGCAATTGCAACCCAGACGTCGCTTTTTCCCGTCAGCGAAGGAATGATTAATTCCACGGCTAGCTAGCTGTTAACAAGTGATTATGACGAGCACTTAAGCATATGGCACCTTAAACAATTGGAAAGGCTGTGGAAAGGGGGAGGATGAAAAAAATAGTGAATGATCCATGCTGTTCATGTGATCGTACTATGAACTATATTGTGGAGAAAGTGACGATTGTGTTCTATGTTCACGTTTCACCGAACGGTCAGTACGTCAGACTAGGGAGAACGAATGTTCAGACTTGTTCGCAGAAAAGAACTGACCAAACCTCGGAGTATATATGATGTAGATGTATATAGTCCATCTGTAGACTGACTCGGTCGACGGGATAGAGAAAAAAAAAAGGACACTGCAATGCGACTGAACTGTAAGTAAAATGCCCAGTCTGCTGGTCTTCTCCTACCCTAATTGTTTATTGCACGGACTGGTAGTTCAGATGCAGTATTCACCAACGAAAGCCTCTTGGCCGGCCGGTGAGCGTGGCAACAAGACGCGTGCCTGCGTAGGTATTGCAAGGAAAGAGAACGTATCCATTTCAAAGACCGAAACGGCGAAACCAGCTTATGTCATGATCATTTGGCATTTTGGCAGGCTAGGTGACGACCGTTCTTGATCAAGACATTCAGCTCTGCTCTGTCCTGTCCATTTGTATGGCAAGATAGACTTGTTGGATTTTGTCTGTATCCAGGGTGGTACACCGTTGACAAATGGCAATCGATCAGAGCTCTTGATAACTGCAGCGAGCCCCATTCGATCTGAACCGTACTGATTGGTGATCGAGTATGCACAGAGTTTCTTCAAGTAAGCTCAGAGGTCGTTTGCACAGTGTTTCTTCGCCCATTTTTCAGCTACGAGTACTACTTGCCAGAGATCCATTCGTACAGTGTAGAATTTGTTCTGACTTCTGAACTGAATGGAGTGGCAGTTTTCCTGCCATATATCTGTCTCCGAGAAAGGGAGATCTCGACCCCGTCTGCAACTTGCCCATTCCAGTTCTCGGACAGGGGATCTGGCAGACATGTTTCCGCAAGAAAGGAGGATAGAAAAATGGCTGACAGCATTCAAGCCTGAAGTGGGGTACTAATGCAAATCAGAGCAAATTCTATTCCAGCATAACAATGCAGGGTACGTAAATGACAGGGAGAACATGGTACAGTTGCTACATTTATACTCCGATCCAAACAGTGTTCTTTTAAGATGCTGCATTGGCGTGGATCCGGGCATTACTCCAGTGCATGGGCTCGCACGTGAACACCATCACCTGTAAAAGCCAAGGCAACAGACAATGAAACCCTGCTGCAGTTTAAAAGGCGCATGGCAGCGCAACATGGCAGCACAAGCTTGACTCCTTCCAAATGGATATCAAAACTACGGTTAATCTTTGCCTCACTCGAGTGACCCGAAGGACTTGGTCACTCGAATTTGCAGCTGCTCGATCCAGAGCTCGGACGGTGGATCTTTTCCTCCTGCTCAGTGGCGGATGGAGGATAAAGATGAAGGGGGGCTAACCAATAAAGATTTAGGGCTAAAGGTAGAAATATAATGATGATTTGACACTTAGCTACAGTAATTAATGAAGAAAACATATTCACTAGAGGGGCCGTAGCCCCAGCAGCCCCCCTGTGGATCCGCCCCTGGTCTTGCTGTTGTCTTCTCCCTCTCCCCTTCTTCTCCTTCAACTCCGGCGATGAGCTAGGCGGGTCCTTCTCCTCCTCCAACTCGGCGAACTCACCGCTCGGTGGGCTATAGAAATGTTCGGCTGGTCGGGGGGAAGCAGGGAAGCCAGGTGGCGGGGGGCTTAGGGGGGCCTGGCCGGGGAGAGGGGGGGTGGAGGGGAGGGGGGGTGGGGGCTGCCGGGCCAGGCTAGGACAGGGGCGAGGTCGTCGGAGGTGAAGAAGAAGGTGGCGCCGGGGGGAGCACAAGAGGGCGGCAGCCGCGGGCGGCAGGGATCGGCGGAGCTCTAGCGAGCTAGGGCCGAGTTCCATATATCCCTACCGCCCGCAGCGGGGCGGTGGCCGATGGCTGGAGTGTCAAGGAGGAGAAGCGGCAGAGGAGGAGGAGGAGAAACCGTCCGCAACATGGGGCAGAAGACGAGTGACGGGAGAGGGGACGTCACTCGAGTGATTCACAGACAGACATCAACACTACGGTTATGTTTGGATTAGAATTAATCTTTAGCGGCTAATAATGAACAGTGTTCGTTAGCAAAAAAAGGGAATGAACAGTGTTCGTTCCCAAAGGTTGGTGCGTTGCGCTTGTCTGAGACGAGGATGCGCCGTCGGTCAGACTGTAAACCTGCATGCAATCCATACTCCCGTCGGAAATGCCGGGATGGCCGCCATTTCAGGGCCACAGTCTGACACGGCGGGCGCCGTGTCTGGCGCGTCCTTCCTCTGTCCTGTCCTGGACCGGTCGAATTCATGCATTGCTTTACGCTCTCGCCACGGCCTGGGACTCCTCGCCCTCCACGTACCCACCTTGGCACCTTGCAAATGATGGTGGTGCGATCCGGTTCGGGCAGCGAAGCGTATGTACGGGTACGGCGACAACGCGGAAAACGAAGCAGATTTATTGCGGGTGCAAGCGGCGCACCGTCGGTCGGTCGGTCGGTTCTTGTGTCTGCTCCAGACGGTCCGAAGAACGCAGGACGGCAGGAGGCAGCAGCTTTTTTTTTTTCAAGCGGGAAACCCATTTCCATTACAAGTAACGGAAATACATAGAGTTTGGGGGATCATTCAGGCAAGTTTGGAGAACACAGAAGCAACCTGGGCATCCCATGACACTAGGATCTGCGCCAGCCGGAGATAAACTACTTCAAAGAAACCATCTAAACCTGAAAGAACTAACTGGACATGTTTGTGACCCATACACTGGAGCAAAGAAGAGATTTACATCGCCCATAGGCCTGTCTTCATCCTGAAGAAAGAGCTTCGATGGAATCATTCCACCCCAACAGTTGGGTTCTCACTGAGTACTTGATTGGGTATTTCTTCACCGAAGACACCAGCAGAAGCATTCACTGGCAGTCGAGGCAGATTCACATGTTGGATGTCTTGAGTTGCCAGAACTTTTTTCGCCATCTTCAACATGTTTTCAGCTCCATCTCTCAACATTTCCTTCTCCCCCTCGGGGTAAAGACCTGCCCAATATTTTAACAGTGCACATATATGACAAAAGATCTGTATAGGATTTTTAATCAATTTTTTGTCAAAAACTACTTGGTTTCTGCACTTTCAAATTACCCAGCACATGGCAGCGACCCCCCATGAATGATATGACTTCCCATATGGGAACCATTTGTCACACCACATCCAACATTGATCTAAATCTTTAGGGACATTATCAGCCTTGAAACATTTAGCAACCACAATCCAAATCACTCTAGCAACAGGGCATTGAAAAAAGAGATGATCAATGGATTCCACACAGCAGCAAAAAACACAAGTGGGATCCCTATCTAGTTTCTTTTCCTCAAATTATCTTTGGTTAAGATAGCATTGTTAGTCATGAGCCATAAAAAGATTTTAATTTTTTCAGGTATTTTACTCTTGCAAATCCTCTTGTGGTATAAACCACTTGAGGAAGCACACTGGGCATCATACACTGATTTAACAGTAAAGGTACCCTTCTTTTCAAGGGACCAACCAACAGCGTCATCCAAAACAGTTAGCTGAAAGTTTAAAGCATCCACCCAAATTTTTTCCCATTTTACTCTAAGCTCTAAGAAGAGCCATCTTCCAAAAGTAATAGGGATCCTATTGGTCAAAGCATCCTCAATAGTGATATTCTTATTCTCACATAATTGAAAGAGAATAGGTCCAAGGTGGATAAAGGGACAGAGTACAACTATGAATATAGCCAGAATCTAGTCAGATTACCTTTCTGTATCAACACAGTTCTACCTTGCAAATAAATGTTTTTGACTTTCAACATATCTGACCAAATGGGTGAGTCATCAACTCTATGATCTACTTCATGAATATCTTTACCCCTCAAATACTTGTGTCTAACAATAGTCTGCCACAGCCTATCTTCTTTTTCTAACCTCCACCACCATTTGTATAACAAACTGACATTTATTTTCCTTAAGTCTTTGATACCCAGCCCTCCTTTTTTCTTACTTTTACAAATGATTTCCCACTTAATGAGATGATATTTCTTTTTGAGTCCACCCCCTTGCCAGAAAAAAGATCTCCTGGTTTTATCCATTTTTGCAACAGTGGCTTTAGGTAGAAGATAAACGACATATGATAGATTGGGGAATTATTCAAGCTTGACTTAATTAAAATAGTTCTTCCAGCCATAGATAGGGTCCCTCCCTTCCAAATGTCTAATCTTTTTAAACCTTTTTCCACTAAAAGATCCCAGTCTCTCACCTTAAGCCTACTTGGAGATATAGGCACACCCAAATATTTGATAGGAAAGAAACCAACTTGACAATTAAATAACTCAGCATACTTCTCCCCGAATAAACCGTCATCATTGATCATATAAATCTCACTTTTTAAAAAATTTATTTTTAAACCAGCAATCATCTCAAATAGGTATAACAGAAATTTCATGTAGGTAGCCCCTTCCATATCATTTTTCAGGAACAGAATGGTATCGTCCGCGTACTGTAAAACAGCCACCCCATTGGGTACAAAGTGATCAATAAGCCCAGCAATCAAACCTTTTTCTTGAGCTAACTGAATCATCCTAGTTAAGCAATCAGCCATAAAATTAAATAAAATGGGTGACATAGGATCTCCCTGACGAACTCCTTTGTAACTTTTAATGTAAGAACCAATCCTGTTATTCATCTTTACGCTCACAGTGCCCCCAGAAACCACCTCCTTAACCCACATGCACCATTTACTATCAAAACCTCTCTTCTCCATACATTCAAACAAAAGATCCCATCTGACCTTGTCATATGTTTTTTCAAAGTCAATTTTTAAAATCACCTCAACTTCACCTCTTCTTTTGGTCTCATGGATGATTTCATGTAAGCACACAATGCCAGACATAATATTTCTTTTACTCATGAAAGCAGTTTGAGTAATATGAATTAGCTTTGCAGCAACTGGTTCTAGCCTAAGGGTTAAGGTTTTGGTGATCAATTTATAGAGACAATTAAGTAGACAAATTGGTCTAAACTGTTGAATTTTCATAGCATCTTTCACTTTTGGTAAAAGAGTAATCAAACCATAATTCAAACAACTGATATCCATCTTGTGATCATAAAAATCAGCAAACAACTGAATGATATCCTCTCTAATGATTTCCCAGCACTTTTGGTAAAATTCTATAGGGATCTTGTCAGGGCCAGCGGCCTTATTTTTTCCATTTGATCCAAGGAAAATTTAATTTCAGACTCAGTGAAAGGTTTACAAAGAAGCACATTATCATCATATGACACTTTAGGGATACTACCCCAAAACTCACTGTCTGTCGTTACCCAGGAAATGGGTACCCCAAACCTCTGGTTTACCGAACTAAACCCCGCAAAATCAGCAATACGAACCCTCCAGTGACCTCCCGCTCTAACGTACGAAGGCCCGCAGGCTAAGACATATCGGGCTGACCCACGAACGGACAACGACGGCTCAAAGCCAAAGCCTGCTCGAGGGGCTACCGAACGGACCGGGACTGTACACTCGAGGGTATAATTCGAACGAGCCTGCCCTCGAGGACGGAACTTCGTTCGGGCGAATGGGCGGTCCTCGAGGACAGTGCACCCCTCGGCTTACCGACTCTCCCGTATGGATCCGGGCGCATTCAATGCGATCTACCTACCCCCGCCTAACCGTATGGCCACAGTTACGGTAACAGTTGCAGGTGTGGCGGTCAAATCTGGCTTTTACCGCCCATGCCCTGGAATCCTGCGGATCGTACTTCGCTGTTGCACCATGCCGAGCACTGTGCCATGTCCAGCACCCCCTCGAGACGTATGAATCATAATGTTTTCCGCATTTCCCGGGATTCGACCTTATCCGGTGAGGCTCGACCCCTTCAACTCGACCCCCTCGACTCAAGCCAAGACCCTCGACAGCCGCCCCTCGATGTCATCAAACGAACCCTCGAGCGGGACTCAACAACTCCCGACGCGATGGCTGCAGGACCTCCCATATCGACGTACATCGCTACAGCGGCACCGACGTGATCGGCCTCAATGTCATACATCACCAGCCATGCGAACTCGAAATATATGTACTCCTGTGCCCCTCCTTCATCTATAAAAGGAGGCGCCAGGACGTTAGGAGAAAGGGAGGATCTAGAGCATAGAAAGGCTAAGTCTTTAGATCACAGAACGACACCGTGAGCCAGCGTAAGGTCGAGCGCTAGGCGTCCGAAACGCCCGAGCTCCGACTCACGCTCCTCACACCCACTTGTATTTTCCCCTGTACTAGCACTTCGGTGCAAGATAACACGAACTATCCTCCCCCCGCTGGATGTAGGGCCTTCTTTGCCCGAACCAGGATAAATCACCGTGTCCTTCTTGCATCACCCACCGGATTAAGGGAGCACGCAATTACAAATATTACTCGTTGGTGTTAACCCCTTGAGGGTCAGAACACCGACACTGTCCAACTAAAAATCATTTTTTCTGGAGGACCAAACAACTCGGAGTAAAAGTCAGTAGCAAGCCTTAGCAAATTATCATTCCCTTCCACCAAATCTCCCTCATTTTCCAAATATATAATGTTATTTTTTCTTTTCCTGCCATTAGCAATCTTATGAAAGTAAGAAGTGTTACAGTCACCTTTAAGCAACCAGTTCTGATGGCTTCTTTCATGCCAATATAATTCTTCCTCTTCTAAACTTTTCATATTCTCACAAATAAGCCAAGCTTTCCTATCAATCTAGGTTTCAAATAAACCAACATTCTCTTCAAGTTCTTCTAAAATAGCCAATTCTTCTTGATGCACTTTCCTCAATTTTCTTAAAGTACCTTGCAAATTAAACCCCCACCCCTTAAAAAACTGTTTGCATAACTTTAACTTTTGCTGCACCTTGTCTAAGGAAGATTTTGTTCTACATGGTTTTTCCCAAATATTCCTAACGTGCAGATAAAACTCAGAGTTTTGGAGCCAACTCAACTCAAATTTGAACTGAATAAAAGGGAGTTCTTCACATTGATCATAACAAACAATGAGTGGATTGTGGTCTGACATTTCTCTAGGTAGTCTTTTCACCATTGCTTTTGGAAAAAGATTCTCCCATTCTTTAGAAACAAGGATTCTATCTAATTTTTCAAGCACAGGTGGTTCCTGCTTCTTAGTCCAAGTAAAAGTCCCTCCAGTCATGATCAATTCTCTTAACTCATAGAAACTAATAAGAGAGTTGAACATAGGGGTGTATCTATGAACAGAGTCACTGCTATTTTTTTCAAAAGAGTATCTGATGATGTTAAAATCACCACCAATGAGTAAAGGTTCTTTACTTGAAGCACAAAAGCGAGATAACTCAGTAAGGAAATCAACTTTTTTATCTTCCTGGGCAGCCCCATAAACCACTAACAAATTCCATTTCACTCTAAGGATTTTAACCCACAAATTCATTTGAAGCCTAAATTGACCTTGCTGAAAGGACCCCACATCAAATCTTTCATTGAGAGTGCCAACTAAAATACCCCTAGATTTGCCAACAGAGGGATTAAATAACCATAGATAATCTTGGTTTGGGTCAAATTTTCTTATTAAGCTTTCAGAGCAATCCTTCACCATGGTTTCCTGAATACCAATGAAATTGAATTTGTACTCTAAAATCAGATTTTTTAAGAAGGTAGAGATACCCTTTTTCTTAATACCTCTACAATTCCATAAAAGGCCCGACACCGTCATTTCTTCCTTTGTTTTTTCTTTTGTTTTGGAAATCAAAGAGTGCTACCACCTTGGTATCCTGCAGTCAGGACATTCCTGGCCCTGCTTCCTCCCACCAAGGGAAAATTTGACCTTTTCTTTTTACCAGAACCAGCATTTGTCTTTTCCACAACCAAAATGACCTCTACATCAGACTCCTCGCCATAATGATCGCTATCAACATGTTGCTCAATATCAGGAACAAATTCATGAATCTCTACAACACTTGTATTATAATTCATGTTAGCATGCTTATTAAAAAGGTTTTGTCTAGCAGTTTCCAAATCCTTAATCATGTCAAAGGCATCAAAGTTATCATTCTTAATAGAAACACCTAGCACACCATCAATATTACTCAAAGTAGAATTATCTAAAGTAGCAATTTTAAAGGGTTTGCTAGTGTTACCTTCCAAAGATCTTTTTCTAGCAGCAGCTTCATTTTTTTTCTTGAGTAGTAAGATGAACCTCGTTTTTGAGCCTATCACTTCTCCTTCTTTCTTGATTAGCTGCCTTTTGGTTAGTCTTCTTGCCATTATCCACAATATCAGAACTCTTTGCATTGAAACTGATGTTCTCCTTATCAGTAACCATTGCCATCTCTTGGATATTGGTTACATTGAACCCTTCCTCTTGGGAGAACAAAAACTGAATGTTACTGTTAGCTTGCTTTCCAAACTCCAGGCTGCAATCCATAGGAACTGTCAGCTCCTCTCCTGCTTTGCACACAATAGATTTGTAAGTGTCATCCTGAGTCAACAGAGAAAGGTCTACTGCACCTTTTGTGTACCCCATATCCTCTCCAACCTTATCCTCCATTGTAACCCAGCTTTCTTGTGAAGTCAATATACCATTACTTTCCCCCATAGAGTTGTCAGGGCTAGCAATTATTAAGGACACCTTGTGATCCTCTTTTAGCTTCATGGAGCAACCAACAGTAACCTGATCTCCATTACCAACAGCAAATTCACTCCAGATAAGATTCAATTGTAGATTAATCTCAATCAGTTCCACTCTTCCAATTTGCTGAACATGTCCACCATCAGCAGGTTCCATCTTATCAGACTCTTGACATATTTCATCCTCTAATAACTCACTGTCTTGAAGCGGACCATCATAGGCACCAATTTTTCTTAGCTTTTCACTTAAGGACTCACTGTCAGCATCAGATCCAGCTGCACACGTATCAGCCTGCATGTTTTTAGTAGAACCATCCACTTTAAGCTCCACATTTTCAGCAATTGTCTTGTTGGCATTCGTATCCACCAGAACTTTCCCAGAGCACTCCAACGCGCCATCAGCAGCCACGTTCACCTGATGTTTTTTGCCACTATTGGTTCCACTTTGATTCACCAGATTATCGCCGTCTTGACTTACACCCCCCTGAGTTGAAGGTAGTGACCCCTGTCCATCATTCTTGTATTTCTTCTGTGGGGGGCCCGGTCTCCGACTTTGATCCCACTGGTTAAAGTCTTGGAGGGTTTCTCAACCGGCTCTTCCCTTGTGAAAGTAAAGTCATATTCATACAGTCTGATGTAAGCTTCAGCAATTCTTAGGACTCTCTTCACATTTCTACAGGCAATTTTCACTCTCACATACTCAACCTTGAATCTAGTTTTTTCATCTATCTCCATAACCTTACCAACTAGTCCAGCAACCTTAGCTATTGTCTTAAGCGACCTTTGATCTGTTGGAATTTCCCCCACTCTAAACCAGGCAGTTTCCAACATTCCTTTTGAGCCAGTCCTAAAAGTAGACTTCTCAATTTTCATCAAAGCATCAACATCATTCATAGTAATCCCTCTGATTCTGGACCATTCCTCCAAGATAACAGCACTAGGGAACCTCATCAGGAATTTATTTTCTTCTATCTGTCTGGCATTCCACTTCCAAGGGTGATCTCTCATCAGATATTTCATCTGCTACTCAATTTGCTTGCCAGTAGCCTGGCCCTCTAGGATTAGCACAACACCCATAGAGTCTTTCTCCCTTGAGACCCTGGGATCAATACGCTCCTCTATAAAGAAAAAACTCTGGTCCCCCACCTGAGTAGCACAAAGTTCTGGTCCAATGTTCCAAGGAATACACATCTTGCATTCATAAGTTGAGTGACTGTTGGTGCCACAAGATTCACAAAACTTTTTCCTACAATCTCTAGTCAAATGATTGAACAGTCCACAAATATCATAGGCCACTCTAGATGGAATGGGAACTGCATTACCGGTGTTGTTGCTTGTAGTCCTCACCACATTGTCAGATGTACCTTGCTTGGGTGCAATTTGATTAACTTCAGGCTGGCTGCTCATATCAGCTGGTTCTGCCTTCTCATCCTTGTCTCCAGATTTTGCTTCTCTGAGTTGTGGACTGATTACTTCCTCACGAACATGAGTCACAATCTCAACCTTTCCTTTATTTTCTTCCTGACCCTGATTTGTCCTATTCCAAGTGTTGCTCCTGAAAGACCCAGATCCCCTTCCACCATTGTCGCCTACCAAGCCTTCTCCCAGTTAACCCCTTCCTGATCCACCACCGCTCTGTTCACCACCGTAGCCTTGCCCACCCAGACCGCTTCCTGATCCGCCACCGCCGAAACCTTCCCCGAATCCGCCGACAGCCATACCTCTGCCAAAGCCTGCATCGCCGTAGCCATTACCCTGCCCTCCCCTGCTCGGTCCACCGCCAAAACCACCACCGCCAAAGCTGCCCCTCGCTCCCCATAACCACCTCCATAACCTTGATCTCCACCGCCAAACCCGCCGCCATAATTCACGCCACCATCTCCATAACCACCACTGTATCGAGCACCTCCAAAACCCCCGCCACGATTTCCATCACCAAAACCTCGCCCACTGCCGCCACCCCTGCTGTAATTCCAATCCTGACCACGACCACCATTGTTTCTACCGCCGCCACCTCTTCCTCCGCCCTCACCCCATCGAGACCCCCACGGTTGACTGCGGCCACCTCCTTGATTCATCGCAACCTTCATTGTATTTGCAAGTTCCACTCGAACCACTGATGCAAATGATCTAGATGGGGAATTCCACAAGTGCCCGACAAATTTGGCTATACTGGATCTATTTTGCTTGAGATGCACTTCGGGGGAGGACGGGATGAGATCTGGAGCAGGAGTAGGTCGAAGCTGGTTCGATCCCCCTTGTCGCCAACCTGCGGCTCACCACCCTCAGGAATGCTGCCGCGTGGCAGTACCTCTGGTATATTCCCAAGGATACCCGGGACTATCTGCACCTTGGGTAACCTGAACCACGGTCGCCGACAGGTAGGGCCCTGCTTCTTCGAACCACTCTGCTCCGCTCCCGCCATGGCCGCCTCCTCCGCAGGAATCGAGCTTGACTTCCATGACAATCTGATGGGCACCGCTTTAAGCTTAACCTACTCATGATTGATGCTCTCAAAAGGGACCGAATCACTATAGATCTTCCTTGTAAATCTACGTGCTGTGGGATCGATCGGGAAACACACCTTCGCTGTCTGCCCATGCCGCAGAGAGCTCTCCACGATCGACGGAAAATTTGTCGCGAAACTCGCTGAAATCGCCACGGACGACGCCCCAACTCTCCAATTCCACCCTCGCTGGGAAGTGGCCTTCGCTGCCCCAGGACAATCCCGGAACATGAGGCAAGGGTCCGCCGTCGGAGCAGAGCAGGATGGGTGGGATTCCGGCTCAGAGGAGGGAGGTGAGGGTGGCGGGGAAGCGAACGCGACGTAGGGGGAGAGACGGTTACGATCGCCATCTCTCCTGTGCCAATCGACCATGGTGTCATGATGACGAGATAGATCGCGAGGGTGCGGTACATCGTGCGAATGACCAGGAGGCAGCAGCTGCCACCGCATAGTCGTCCTAGCGCACATTCATCGCAGTACCGGATCAGTCACTGCCGCCGCATGTGCTAGTTAGATTCGCCCCATGCCGTCATGCGTTTCAGCTGTTGTGGAGTCCAGCGAGCAGTAAAACCACTTTTGTAGGTCAATCGCGTTTACTACTCGTCCTCCTTACCCACGCAGGCAAGCTTAATACTCTGACTGACACGGAGGGTTTAGAATGGAGGTTAAAGTGAATGGCCTTTTCTTTAAGACGAGGCGCAGCGCACGAAAGCGTGTTTTTCTGTCAGCGCACGCTGCCTAACGGCCAAAATATTCCGACCCTTTCTGGACAACGCCAGGCCAGGCTAGTGCAGTGAGTCTGAGGCCACCGTCACCCGCCCAACTCGGGTGTCCTTTTCCCTCCGGGCGCTTCGCGTCGCACCAGCCACCAGACCACCAGACCGGCACTGCTCCTCGCCGCGCCGCGCGGGGCTGCCGGCCGCTGCCAATTGCCAAATTCCCAGGGGCCATCGCCCATCCCATCCCCACCAGGCCACCACCACACCATCCGCCACCAGCCGCTTCCCCTACCCTGCCGCTGCCGCTGCCGCGCTCTCTCCCTAATAATTGCATCGCCCTGCTTAATCCTGCTGCAGTTGTCAGTAGCCTATCCTGCCTGCCACCTCGCTGCTTATATCACCAGCCACCTCCCCATCACCGCCACCGCCGACGCCGACTCCAGCTGCCACCGCCCGCTGCCTGGCTTAGCGCGTAGGCTGTGACGAGCACCGCACCGAAGACCGGAGGGGAGAACGCTCCCCGCGCGCGCGAACCGCAGCGCAGAGGCAGGGGAGCGCGCGGGATCTTGTCCTCCGCAGCTCGGTCGGTCCGTCGGTCGGCATGAAGCTCCCGCTGCTGCGGCCGCTGTGGTCGGGGCTGGGCCCCGCGGCGGGGCCGGCCGACGCGGCGCCGGAGCCGGCCAAGCCGTCGCTGCCGGCGACGTGGCTGCTGCTGCACGCGCTCTTCTGCGCCACCTCCATGGCCGTCGGCTTCCGCTTCTCGCGCCTCATCGTCTACCTCCTCTTCCTGCCCACCCTGCCCATCAACCCGGCCGCGGACCTCGTCTCGCTCGTGTCGTCCCCTCCCGCCGCCGTCGTGCTCGCGGGGGCCAACGCCACGGCCGCCATGGCCACGATCACCACCACCACCACGACAACAACAACCGTCACCACCACAACAACCGTGGCCGCCGAGATCGGCGGCGGCGCCCAGCCGCAGCAGCAGCACCACCACGGCCCCGTCTTCGTCGGCCGCCACCCGATCCGCGTCCGCGCCTGGCCTCACCCGGACCCCACCGAGCTCCTCAAGGCGCACCGCATCCTCGCCGCCGTCCAGAACGCGCAGCGCAGCACCAAGCGCCGTGGAGCGGGACCCGCGAGGCCTGTCATTGCCGTCACCCCGACCACCACCTCCGCGCTCCAGGTGCCGTCGCTCACGTCACTGGCGCACACGCTCCGTCTCGTCGACGCCCAGCTCGTGTGGATCGTCGTCGAGCCGGGGCACCGCACCGACGCCGTCGCCGCGGTGCTCTCCCGCTCCAACCTCGATTTCCTCCACATCACCGGCCCTGGCGACTCCACGGCGAGCCTGCGATTGCACGCCCTCAGGTACGTACGAAGCAGGCTCCAACCACGAGATGGGATCTCACGCATCTCTCTGATAAACTGGCACGATTTCCTTACAGCTCATAATTTAGATCTCCCTCACGGCCTCTCCGCTCACTAATTAATAATTAATTAATAATAATGCAACAGGGAGATTCGGGCGAAGCGGATGGACGGCATCGTGGTGTTCGCCGACGAGAACAGCATCCTCCGCACGGAGCTGTTCGACGAGGCGCAGAAAGTGACCACCGTGGGCGCCGTGCCCGTCGGCATCCTGGGCGAGGACGACGGCGCCAGCGAGTCCTTCCTCCAGGCGCCGTCGTGCGACGCGGAGGGGCGCATGGTGGGCTACCGCGTCTCGGAGGAGACCGTGCTGCCGGCGAACAGGAGCGACATGCTCATGTCCAGCAGGCTCGAGTGGGCCGGCTTCGTGGTGAACGCGCGGGCGTTGTGGGAGGACACCAAGGAGCGCCCGGTGTGGGTTCGCGATCTCAGCGCCATCGACGACGCCGACGCGCGCGCCGCCAGCCCTCTCGCGCTCGTCACCGACGCCGGACGCGTCGAGCCGCTCGCCAGCTGCGCCCAGGCGGCGCTCGCGTGGTCGCTGCGTTCCGACAGTCTCCACGAGGTCAAATTCCCACACGAGTAAGTTCGCCGGAAACCTCGCCTGCTACTTTGGAATTTCAACTTTTATTACTACACAATTGCCTGCAATTGGTACTTACGGCCAGATTAATTGCCCATGATAGTTACTTGCATGCTTAGATCTACAAGAGTTGGTTTCGTGGTGCGACACGAGGTACACTTTAGTTGCTCAAATTATGGTTGGCGATGGTGGCCACTGTGTTCCTAATTGATTCGGTGGGGATGGTGGCGCGATCCCACGAAAGCAATTTGCGTAGGCCTTGATCACATGCGCACCGCGCATAACAGGGACTTTTTTTAAGAACAATTCCACAAAGAGTACTGTTACCCCTGCAACAGAATACTCTCTGTGTACAGACTACAGACTGCGAGTTGTGATCTGTCGATCTCAGGGTGCGTTTGCATGGCTACCACAGTTTGCCGCACCGTGCCACACTATCCGTGACGCAACCTGGGCATGCGTTTGGTTCGGAGCCGCAGTTACGGCATGCCACATCGTTGCCACATGCAGCTAGTTCATTTGGGCTGCCAAAACATGCCGCACATGCGGCGGACGATTTCAGCGCCGAAGTTGTGGTATGACCGCACATTTGGCTCGGCAGTTTGTGGACTCCGTCCAAACCTCAGTCTCCACAACCTGACCCCGCCGGTGGTTGCCGTTTTCATAAACAGAGTTGGTGTCGTTGGTTCCTGTTCCTTTCGTCTTCGTGTCGTCGTCTCGTATAGCATGGCGCCTGATGTTATATAATTTAGTGTTCCCTAAATACAGCCAGATATTAGGATTCGTCCTTTTAATATAAGCTGAACAATGATGGCTAATAACTAGTACTAAACATGCATCCTTTCTAAAAAAAAAAAGATAGTACTAACTACTAAACATGCAGCATGGCACTTCATTGACTGAGAAAATCGTTTTCCTTCCAACAAATCATTTCATGATCTTCGTGGTGCGTGTTGTTTATTCACAAAGGATTATATAATTGAGGTAGTACACCTTACTTTCTCCAAAAGTTCTCTATTTGTTCATGCCCACGTAATCTATCTAGCTGTCCTATGCGTTGTGTCAAAAGCAGAGCCAGGTCATTCTAAATATTCATACCTATCACTTCAATTAACATATCCGTCCTACTCCATCCATGGAACATTTTTAAACCAGTACTTTTTAAAAAAATTATAAGTACTATTTTTTTATACAAAATGCGCTTGTCATGGTTTATGGTTACTTTGGGCCTTGTTTAGACGAAGCAAAAAGGTGAATTTTTTTTAAGATTTTCTGTTACATCAAATGTTATGGTGTATGCATGGAGCATTAAATGTTGATAAAATAAATAACTAATTATATAAATTAGTTGTAAATCATAAGACGAACCTTTTAAGCTAGTTAGGATATAATTGGATAATATTTGTCAAATACAAACGAAATGTTACAGTGTTTTTCAGGCTAGAAATTTTGCGATCTAAAAAAGGCCTCGGTGTTTCGTTGTTTTGTCATGCACACAAATTCAGATTTGAAGGATCTGAGAGCTGAAGACTGAAACCTGCTGTCGGCATCTCTGATCAGTGCCATATGATAAGAGTTTTGAACTTTGGTCAGTGCACGCCTAATTAAATTGAAGGGGTCAAATCTAAGATCGTATTATGTGGCACATATTTTGAAAATACACATTCAATCCAAATAACAATAACTGATTGAAACAAATACCTTCGTGGTGTCATGAGTCCAGCTGTTCTACCGTTTTTGCTTGTCCTGTCACTATACATTACCATGACTAGACCATTACGTATTTGACTTAGGGATCACATATACAGTAAATGTATGTTTAATCATGTGGCATTTTTGTGTGCAGGTGGAAAATCGATCCTCCACAGCTGAATACCGATGCCCGTCAGCAAACTGTTCAACCAGAGACGCAACCGATGCAAACTGAAGACCAGCACTAGAGGACATTTCTTTCTTTTTCTTTTCGTGGACACTAGAAGTCAGAGCAAATCAGGCAGCTGTTGCCCCAAGATTTGTCAAGTCCCCAGTTGCCCACTGATGCACCGTCGGTGCCAACCGCTGCCAAAGTAACAGAAGCCGCCTCAGCTCAGCTCATTTCTTTGGACTTCACTACAGATAAAAAGCTACCAGCAGTGCATGTAATCTTGGACACTTCGTCGTCTAAATCCCTCTGTATCGACGTATAAAGATAGGTAAAAGAAAAAGTTTAATTATCTGTACCTCCGTTCCCCGTTCCCCTTGCTGTAGAATAGCATTGTAGGCATATTGTTTTCGTGTAAAATAGATGAGAGCAGGGACTTGCAAAAGTCTTGTGGTTTGGAAATCAAAGCATTGGTTGTACACTTGTATGAAATAATGACGATCCAGTTTTCTATGCACGTTGTACGTATGTCAAGATGTTTGGCCGTGCGGCTCATGGTGGTGTTCCTAACTTTGAAACCAGCTCGTCAGCTTTCCAAAACACTAGGGCAGCTTATATTTCATTTGTTACTGTCAAAGTCAAATCTCATCTAGGCATTGGTTGGTGTCTATTTCGCACAATAGAATCATTCTGTTTTAGATTCATATTTTATTCGACTCAAATACTATTACCTCCTGCTAGCGGTCTTAAATTTTTTAAAAACCTTCAGGGTTTTGTCCAGATCTTCATTTCCGAAGTCCTGAACTGATGGCTCAAAATTTTGACCAGATGTTCCCCTACCCTTATATAAACATGGAAATTGGAAGATGCATCATCGCATGGACCTGGGCGGTCTGACATTTGTTGGGAGGACTTGGCCCACTTTGGAGTAGAGTTTAACTTGGGAATTCCTTTAACTTGCCACCACCGTCTCCCTGAAAAGAAAATGTCAGCACGGTCCATGTCGTGTGCACAAACTACGAAGCTAACTAAACTTCTTGGGCTAGATGTAGACAAGCGATGGTCACGACGAATCCTATACATCATGGGCCGTAAGCTGGATGGACCGGTGATGAATCCACGCATAACAGCCCACAGCTCACTACCCACCTCTTTTTCCCATTTCTGATGAATCTTCTAAAAAAATAGACCAATCTACAAGGCCATCTTGGTGTTTTTTAATGTAAAAAATCACACCTAAGGGCTTTATTTAGATACAAGTATATTTATATCAATCCACATGTGTTGAAGTGATTAGAGATTAATTAAATTAAGTTACACTCAAATCCGCTCCAACACATGTGGATTGAAGTGAACGCACTTGCATCCAAACACAATAAATTCAAAGAGTAATAAACTTGGGTGGTTGAGTGTATGACCATATTTCCCTCCCAACCAATGGAGTTAGGTTCACTTTTTGTTTTTCATGAATCGTTGATGAACAGCTTTGTAAATGTGAAACGATCACAGACAACATAATCAAAACAGCGAGAATGCAAAAAGAAAAGAGAGAGAGAGGGAGAGAAACGGAATAACCCGGAGACGTGACTGGGTTAACCGGCTAACTCATCAGCTTCAGAGTTCACAGCATACGGAGTATGTATTTAGGTTCAAAGGCTAAAACCTGGTCGTGAAGTTAGAGTGCAAACGAGAAATGGCACAAGAAAGCAACAGGAAGGAGCGCTGTTACAGTAATAATGCGACGTTTCGTGCTGGAAACAACATCATGCACTTGTTCGATTTTTTTTTCTCTCTCTCCACCGTTTGGTTGGCCTGTTTTTGGCCGTAACGCGGGCATCTTTCAACCTCAGATGGGTTCACACTTGACAGCTCAACTCCACACTACCGATTATTTAACCTTTGTTGGACTGATTCGCGTGGTAGCGTTTTTTTTTGTTTTTCGAAAAGAAATTGCGTGGCGGCTTGATTGCTCAGTGATGTAGGTTTGCGTATGAACTTGGTCATCATTCTCGAGAGCCCGAAGAAGAAACTTTCAGGGAAATTGACCGCTATCCGCGCGCCTTATCTGAACCTGAGTTTAGAGCAAGGAGTCATTAGTTTTTGCTTTTTAATTATTATTATTTTTTTTTGTGTAGAGAGGAAGGATATGATTTTAGTTATATCTGAACATGTCCGAATCATGGGCCGTCAGCTGGATGTTTCCCTTTTTCAGATAACTGGACATCAGGAGTTGTATCCGAGGTACCATGTTTATGTTTTTCTTGGTACCGTGCAGTGCTCCGATCCAATTCGCAACTAAACGAAGCAGAGCTGCCATCGATAGGTCGCTGTCCGAGACCTGAAAATGGATTCCCCTCGTCACCCCGCGTCGGCGGGAGGACAACCACCACCGAAATATCCGGCGGCGCCCGTGGAGCTCCGAACGCCGAGGCCCGCGTGTTGGCGCCTTTTGGAAGGAGACCCTGTCTGATCCACAGGACAGGAGCGTGGACGTGCAATACTCCGCTCGCGCGCTGGGTCGCGTTGCGTGCGCCGGCAGTGTGGTTGGCTTTGACCCCGCGGCAGTGGCACGGCACGCTACGCTACGCCGCCGGCGCCAGTTGACGTACACATGGTTCCGGTCGATCCACCGGTCGCGCCTGGCTCTACGGCGCATCACGATAATCACATGATGGGTGTGCTCTCCGCGTTGCATCTGCGTACTGTATCATTCAAGTCACATGCCTGCCGTATAGTAGCTCTTTTTTATCTTGCAGTGCCGATCTGCGTTCTCCTCCTGCCGTCACAACGGCACATGCCTCAAGCGGTTAATCCTACAGGACACGGACGCTATCTCACAAACCGATAGGACACGGCCACACGACGGAGGACTGGGATGTTCGTGCCGTGTCCGCAACAAGTTGTATGGCATGCGGCCCTCCCGGTGCATTCAGATTCAGCTACCGGGTCAGATCAGATCACTGATCCGGCAGCAGCCCGTCCAGTGGGCGATCGACATGGCAAGCACCAGCAGATAAGCCGCGGCTGCACGTTCTGCAATGCATCAAGTGGTGGTACTGGCCCGTATGGGTCGCCGTCTTCCTTTGCCCGGCCGGAGATCGAGCGCGCGGGTGGGTGGTCGCTGAGAGCTACTCTACTACCGCCGACTGCCGTCACAGGCACTGCCGCTGCGGGCGTGTCGTAGGTGGCGCTGATCGGTCTTCACGTTAATTCGTTCCAACTCGTCTCCGACTCCGAGCCCTGTTTCAAGTGTCTACGGCAGTGGTAGCGCTATCTTGTTTCTCAAGTCGACTGGGACGTCAAATGAGTTTTTATTCCGCCAATAATATAAATATCTAGCAGAAAAACAGCTGCGTTGCGATAGTCCATCCGTAATCCATCCAGCTACTGATAAGCCATGCTTCGGCAGCTGAAAACTTATCACAAACGCAACCCCAAGTTATGAAAATGAGTAGTACCTTTTCTGTTTGAGCACAACCAATGGCAACTGCTATTGACCATATGTATTATCATCAGAATAAACAAAACAATGAATTAAAAAACAGACACTTTTTTAGACTAGTCACTAGTACTAGAAAAACAAATTTGTACTACATGACACGCAGGACGATTCATCATCATCCACTGGGCCAGTGTGCAGGCATGGGGGCCAAGGCCAATAATCAGCGTGTTATAAAAAAAAAGGGGCCAATAATCACCATGGGAATGGGGTACGGTACTACGGTGGCGTGCTTGGGTGGTTCGCTGACTGGCGATGGTCGTCTCCTCACGGCTCTCGTTTTCCCCGGGGAGAATTTTTAACTCCTCCAAAGGCTCCGGTGTGCGGGGGCTCCACGCATCACCCAACCTATGGCCGCCGCGATGCCTCGTCGAGATTCCGACGACTCGATAGATATTTCATTTTCGTGATTATTCAGATCATATAAACAACAAAATAGTATTGTCTTTTCCTCTCTATTTTTTTTCTGCACCCATGCGGCCGGCACTATTTTTTTGTTTAAAGAGATTCCACGGTGCGCTTTGTTGCGTCGCTACGGCCTGTGGTCATCACTGTTGCCGCAAGGTTCCTTCTTCTAGCTAGCAATGCGTGGCATGGGGTCCCGTTTCAAACTCGAGTTGCTTCCCACAAATGTTTCTCAAGTGAATCATGACTCAATGCTTTCTCAAAACGTTTGGCTACCTTGCACATGACAACGTTCATATTGCTGTAAGGGAGGAAAAAAAAAACACATTGTTGTACATGAAAAAAACATAAAAATGGCTAGATTTTTTTTTAAAGTCAATAAACCTTGGTGGATGAAGAACAAATTAGTGTGGTCCATTTGAGCTGGTTGCATTTGAATAGGACCACTACGAAACTCTCTAGATTAGAGGGAAGGTAAGAAAGAATAATAGAAACTGCTCACGTGCGGTACGTGGGAAGTGATTCTTCTTGGTCTATACAAAGCAGAAAGACTGAAAACGTTTCTAGCTAGTAGAATTGATCACGCAGTGAACGTTTGGCAGCAGTGCCGTCCATGCCGTTTTGTGTTGATACCACGATCACTTCAGTGCAATATTATATGTGCAATACTTGTCATGAAGTGTTTGGATGCAACAATCTTTATGGTTTTCATGAAAAACCATTGCATTGCTACTTTTAAACCGTAATCTTATCGGAGTTTTATAATCTCTAATTTATATCTATTTTTCTTTTAAAAAACAATAGTTTTGCGCATTCATGGTACTAAATTTGTAACTACATACTGTAGTTGGATTTATTTTGTAAGCTTGGTTCAGTCATTGTATGGGTGAACTTGTAATAAGTTAGTTTGGTTTCTCTTTTTAAGGAGAAAGCCCAATATTGTTTCTATCTACTATCTAAAACACTTTCAGCCTAAATGTTGTTCGAAAACTCATGTTCCACACCCTCAATAAAACACAGGTACCAAAACATTGATGCGTCGGTGGTACATCAACACCCGTATAATAATATCGTCGTACGAATGCAAGTGAGCGCCTCAACGCAGTATAATAATATCGTCATACAATTGTAATTGTAATCCAAGCGCTCCATGACACCAACGGCCACAAGAAGACCCCTTTGCGTCTACACACCTACAAAACTACGATGGGGTTAGATCATGTGGGATTTTGAGAAGAATGGCAAAAAAAAAACTATTAGATTTTGGGATTCAAAAAAAATCTATGAGTTAACATTCTTCTAAAACGTATACGGTTGGGACAAGATACTTGAATTTTGAAATTTTTTTCTATCTATATGAGAACCTCGAAGGAATGAAATGGGGCTACGCGGGGTGTGCAGCACGGGGGCGGAGGACCACGACGGAGCTGGTGCAGACGATCCTCATCCCGATAGCGAGGAATCCTCGGGTGTGCTCACCTCATCAAGTCCTCAACCACCGGAATCTTCATTGCCCCAATGGCCAATGCGATGCTGCGCCCGGCTGCCCTCTGCCCCGTCCATCCAGCAGCCCCAAATGCCGAAGGGGGCCCGTCCCGTCTACAGGGGTTGTTGGTACAGCGCGTTTCGGGGTGCACCACGCTGTCCACTGGATGGTTTGGCCCTCCTGCCCGCCGTTCATGCCAACTACTCCTATCCTACCACTGGCATGGGCACTCTCAAATTTCAAAGTGTCATGTGTGCAAGCTACTTCCACTGCGTCGTGCTAGTGCCATACCAGAACACGCCTTCCAGTAGGAGCGCCAATGCAAGCGCCAAGAGGCATGTAATCTCCCAACACGGAACCGCGTCGTGTTCTCTGAAAAAGATACTCTGCCCGGCCGGAGGTCCTTCAGCAGTTCAGCTAATCAAAGGCCAGTGATCGTTTTTTTTCCCCTTTAGACTCCTTGTTTTATCCGGCGGATGACCAATTAAAGTTGCAGCGGATGCCAAGGTGGACCCTGATTAAACAAACAATGGCAGTAATTAATACTCCGATCATTCCAGTCAAAATCATCCACCTCCACGTTGCTACCGCGTCACCCCCCTTCTCGGCCTCTCCTTGCACCTTCCCCGGATTAAAAAAACTGGCTAATCCGGGATTACCATTTGGACCGGCAGGCTCTCTGCACGCATTCATTCTCAGCAACACGTCAAGAAGAAAAAAAAAAGAAAAAGAAATCATTGGTCGCCTTCAATCCAAATATCCAATCCAACCTGTCCACTTCCGCGCCACCTCCACGACCCCAACAACAACAACAATCAAGTCTGTCAGTCCTAAGCAAGTTGGGGTAGGCTAGATTTGAGACCCAACAAACCACCCTCGGTCACGGTTTAGGCACGTCGATAGCCAATTTTCAAGCACTCCTATTCAGACACAGATCTCTAGGTATATCTCATTCTTTCAAATCTTTTTTTATTGCCTCCTCCCATGTCAACTTTGGCCTTCCTCTGCCTCTCCTCACATTATTATCTTGACTTAGAACTCCATAATGCACTGGTGCCTCTGGAGGTCTCCTTTCGACATGGCCAAACCACCTCAACCGATGCTGGACAAGCTTCTCTTCGATAGGTGCTACCCCTAGGCGATCACGAATATCATCATTCCGCACTCGGCCCATCCTCGTGTGACCACAAATTTAACGCAACATACGCATTTCTGAAACACTCAGTTGTTGAACATGTCTTCTTTTTGTGGGCCAGCATTCTGCTCCGTACAGCATGGCGGGTCTATAAAACTTGTCTTTTAGCTTTTGTGGTATCCTCTTGTCACAGAGAATGTCAGAAGCTTGGCGCCACTTTATCCACCCAGCTTGGATTCTATGGCTGACGTCCGTATCAATATCTCCATTCCTCTGTAGCATCGATTCTAGATACCGAAAGGTATCTTTTCTAGACACTACTTGACCTCCCAGACTCACGTCTCCCTACTCACGTCTCCCTCCTCCTGTGCAGCAGTGTCAAAGTCGCATCTCATGTATTCGGTTTTAGTTCTGCTTACTCTAAAACCTTTAGACTCAAGGGTCTGCCGCCACAACTCTAGTTTCCTATTTACCCCCACTCGGCTTTCATCAACTAACACTACATCATCGGCGAACAGCATACACCAAGGGATATCCCCTTGGATGTCCCTTGTAACCTCATCCATTACTAAGGCAAAGAGATATGGGCTCAAGGCAGACCCTTGATGAAGCCCAATCTTAATCGGGAAGTAGTCTGTGTTACCATCATTTGTTCGAACATTAGTCACAGCATTGTTATACATGTCCTTGATGAGGGTAACATACTTTGCTGGGACTTTATGCTTGTTCAAAGCCCACCACATAACATTCCTTGGTATCTTATCGTAAGCCTTCTCCAAATCAATAAAAACCATGTGTAGGTCCTTCTTCTGTTCTCTAAACCGCTCCATAACTTATCTTATTAAGAAGATTGCTTCTATGGTTGACCTTCCAGGCATGAAACCAAATTGGTTCATGGATATCCGCGTTGTTCCTCGCAAGCGACGCTCTATGACTCTCTCCCATAGCTTCATGGTGTGGCTCATCACTTGATTCCTCGATAATTAGTACAACTTTGGATGTCTCCCTTGTTCTTGTAGATTGGTACCGATATGCTTCTTCTCCACTCCTCAGGCATCTTGTTCGATCAGAAAATATTATTAAACACCTTGGTTAGCCATACTATAGCTATATCCCCGACACATTCAAATTTCTGCCACCTCCGCGACCCCACGACCAATAAAATACCAGCCGAAAATATCGTACTGCCGAGACTGGTCCCGTAGATTAGATGTGTTAGCAGAAGATGTGAAACTGAATTAAAACACATTTTAAAAATAACCAAGCGATGGGAAGAAAAAAGAAAAGAAAAAAAAAGAAAAACCCAAAGGGATCACGGAAACTGGGCCCACCACTCCCACGCCCCCACTTGTATAAAGCGATCCGGATACCAGCCCGTTGTGGAAAGAAAAGGAAGGGCCTGCGGCCTCCTCTCATCCTCTTCATCGTCCTCTCCTCTGCCTAGCTAGCTCTAGCCTGCCTTCCTGTAGCGCGGCGGAGATGGCCGCCTCCACCACTCTAGCGGCGGCGGCGCTGCTGCTGCTCGTGTCGCTGGCCGCGGCGGCGGACATGTCGATCATCTCCTACGGGGAGCGGAGCGAGGAGGAGACGCGGCGGATGTACGCGGAGTGGATGGCGACGCACGGCCGGACCTACAACGCCATCGGCGAGGAGGAGCGGCGGTTCCAGGTGTTCAGGGACAACCTCCGCTACATCGACGAGCACAACGCCGCCGCCGACGCGGGCGTCCACTCGTTCCGCCTCGGGCTCAACCGCTTCGCCGACCTCACCAACGAGGAGTACCGCGCGACCTACCTCGGCATCAGGAACAAGCCGCAGAGGGAGAAGAAGCTCAGCTCCAGGTACCACGCCAGCGACAACGAGGACCTGCCGGAGTCCGTTGACTGGAGGAAGAAGGGCGCCGTCGCGGAGGTTAAGGACCAGGGCAGCTGCGGTGAGCTCCCCCATACCAATCTCCTCTCTGACCCCTTTGTTTTTATTGGTCCCCTGCTACTGAAACCTGACCTGCTTAATAATTCTAGATAGAACATGGCAAGGTTCTTTGGGCGTGTTTTTTTGTTTGGCTCAAAAAAAAAAAAGAACTGTAAAGTTTGTTCATCCACGACTTGCAGTAGTTTAGTTTTCATTGTTTGTTATCCCCTTGAACAAAAGAGAGAGAGAGTAAAGAGTAGGGGATTTGTGTCTTCTACGTTTCTACCTAAAGGTCAACGCTAAGCAGCAAGCTTCAGATTCTGCAATTCGTTAGTCGTGCCCCCAGAATGGTGGGAGGTTGCAGAGATGCCACGCATATAGATTAGTATCCTTTTGAATTCGAACGATATAGATGGGCACGCTAAGAATTCAAATTACTTCAAATAAAATTAGGCATAACTTGGTCATGTGTCTTGTGTGTGACAAATATTACTGGAATGATTTTCGATACATTAGGTGTACAAGTGATCCGTGCATATTTGATCTTTATTGTCTTGCATGAAAGGGGCCATATACTATGTAAGGTTGATCGAACATGGACATCACCTTGCTCCTTGTGAACTCCACTGAGGCACTCACCCTGCTCACCTCATGGAAGGCCCAACCAAGAAAAAATATCACTACACTAATAGCAGTCGCTGTCTAGCTGACAAGGTGGCTGGACCTGTGGACCAATAAGCTCCTTTTCTCCTCTGGACAAGCTCACTTCATGATTCCAGATATTAGCCTCTTGGAAACGACTTTCATCACGGCTCTTGTCACCGTCTCACGTTCCTATTGGTCACCTGTCTCCCTCGTCATCCAATTCATCACCACAAATTTCTTCTCTCGAATAAAATATGCTTGGGACAACAGCTATGTTGTTGTTGTTGAATAAAATATGCTGGGCCCATAAAGATATTTTCCACTATATTGTGGGTAGCTTTCACTCTTTTGATTTTAGTAACTCTTGTGTGTGCTACTTGTCTGCCTTTTTTAATTTAATTGATGTGCAGGATTAAACAATGATACTGATGACATATTGACATTGAAATCTGATCTATGTTTATCTCTTCCAGGGAGTTGCTGGGCTTTCTCAACAATAGCAGCTGTGGAAGGCATCAACCAGATTGTTACAGGCGACTTGATCTCCTTGTCTGAGCAGGAGCTTGTCGACTGTGACACTTCATACAACCAGGGGTGCAATGGAGGTCTGATGGACTATGCGTTTGAGTTCATCATCAACAATGGTGGAATCGACACAGAGTCGGATTACCCTTACAAGGGCACAGACGGCCGGTGTGATGCCAACAAGGTATTTCTCGCTTCATAGTTTCCTTTGAATAGTTTCCTTTGATTTTCCAAAGACCTGCATCATTTTTTTCTTACTGCTGGTTTTGTGCGTTGTGGGTTCATTGCAGAAAAACGCGAAGGTTGTTACTATTGACAGCTATGAAGATGTACCAGCGAACAGTGAGAAGAGTCTGAAGAAGGCAGTGGCAAACCAGCCCGTCAGTGTTGCTATTGAGGCTGCTGGCACTGCATTTCAGCTCTACAGCTCGGTAATTGACACTAACCTCGTTGCTGGATTCATTGTGGACCACTTGGTTCAATTCAAAGATGACTTTATGGAATCATCTAGTATTTTACTATCAGTAGGTAGCGATTAGTTGATGGTATCTCCATGACCGTAAAAGAAATATAGACCATCTTCCTTGAAGAAGACATGCACATGTTAGTTGAGTCACCTAATTGCTTTAAAATTGTCCCCATCATATCGCTTTACTCAAGATTATTTTCTCTAGAGGAATGGTTCTGCTGCCACTCTGCAAGTTGCAACTGCCACATCAATTATGATACCTTGTTCATACCCCTGACTTGGTTTACTAAATTCAGACTACATAATAGCAATGCAAAGACTACATAATAGCAATGCAATACAATAGTGCTTCAGTGCCCCACCACTTGGCACGAATCATGCTTTTTTATTTTTCTCGAAGATATACTACCCCTCCTTGGTTCCTTGTGAAGCATTTTTAATGGTACACAGTTTTGATGTGTTTTTGTGAGGGCTTTCGGAAGGATGTTCTTTGGTAAGAGAGTGGTGTGAGCTATCATCCACTTCTAGCAAAATCTGGACAGGAGATTTTGAAAATGTTTTCCCTTGTCATAAAGTTAAATAGGCATTTGTTCACAAAAAAGTTAAAGAAGCATTTTCAGGCAAATGCATTGGCCACATAATATATCTCAGATACCCACACCTACACCATTTTTTTTTCTCTCCTTCGTTGTTGTTACTTAACTTCATGAATCATATGCCTTGTACTGATGACTAATTATCATTTCCTGGTCTCAGGGTATCTTCACTGGAAGCTGTGGAACATCGTTGGACCATGGTGTCACAGCCGTCGGCTACGGCACAGAGAATGGCAAGGACTACTGGATCGTTAAGAACTCATGGGGCAGCAGCTGGGGCGAGTCCGGTTACATCAGGATGGAGCGCAACATCAAGGCATCCAGCGGCAAGTGCGGTATTGCCGTTGAACCATCGTATCCCCTGAAGAAGGGTGCCAACCCCCCGAACCCTGGCCCGACCCCGCCTTCTCCCGAACCAGAGCCCAGCGTTTGCGACAACTACTACTCGTGCCCTGAGAGCACCACCTGCTGCTGCATCTACGAGTATGGCAAGTACTGCTTCGCCTGGGGCTGCTGCCCGCTTGAGGGAGCCACCTGCTGTGACGATCACTACAGCTGCTGCCCCCATGACTACCCCATCTGCAACGTACAGCAAGGAACCTGCCTCATGGTAAATGCTAGGATCATTTCATGGGTCTTTTCTTCTTCAGTTAGCTATGAAAATCACTGTAAGTTTTCGTCTGATTCTAACTGGCAAATTCGCTGCTTGACGAACAGGGCAAGAACAGCCCACTGTCAGTGAAGGCTACAAAGCGCACCTTGGCCAAGCCGCACTGGGCTTTCTCTGGCAAGACAGCTGAGGATGGCATGAAGAGCAGTGCATGAGAAAACGAGGCATGGCATTAAGGCCGTCAACAGCCAGGGCGTTTAGATTCCCTGCATGCAAAATGATCACAACTAAAGCATGGCTCGGCGGTCGCTGTTTACCTTTATCTCTATAGTAGGTACTCCTGTACATAAGCCTGAAAAAATGGGTTCAGTTGTTATGGAACTCTGGCAAATTTGCTTTCGCATACAATGTAAAATTCAGCTAGCTCTGCTAAGCTCCTCGGCGCAGTTCGACCGAACTGCGATTGATATTTGATGTAATGGAAATTGATATTGGAACAATCAGCATTGCTATGCTTTATTCATTTCTTTGATGCTCTATATTCTGTGACGATGATATCTCTCCAAGGATGGTTTAATTTTCCACCTTTACTGACGAATTGGACAGACAATAGATTGCCTGGTCCAGTTCTCAGGTTGATGTTGTGCTAATGATACGTGCTTTCAGTTTCAGTTCTGTCTCGACGGAATTGGTCCGTTTTTGTGTGCCTGTCACATGCCTCGAGCTTGATTGCATCGGTGAACTGTGATTCAAAGCTTAAAGTTGCATTGGTGAACTGCGACTCAAAGCTCAAAGTTTTTTATGGAATTTTCTTTTGTAGCTCTATCCACATTCTTGAGTGTTGGAATTAACCAACTCCGTTCAAGCGTGCACTGTGAACGCTTCTAAAATAAGTGGTGACAGAAAGAGCTTCAGAACAAAGAAACCACTCTCTAGTGCTGAAATGGCCGATTTTGAAGCTACCATAGAGATGGGAACGTCAACAGCATGTTAGGTAAACCAACTGTTGGCCCAGCATTTCCATTTCCAATCATGCAAGGGACTGAAGGAGCCTGCTGTTTTCAGTTTCGTATGCTGCCATGCACCTATATCTCCAATGCACGTATACATAATTTTTTTTAAAAAAAAAACCTTCTGTCTCTCTCATCCATTGCTTATTAATCATATAATCCAGTCCACATAACCCAATAACTTAATAATATTTTAGTTTCCTTAGCAATAGCATCAAATCAAAACATATTTCTTGCGCCAAATTTTGCTATCAACAGTTCAGCGACCAGCTGACTATGCACCAGGTGGCGTGGGTGACATGTGCTGACTTTTCTCTCCATCTCGCTTGGCGAGATTTGAATCTACCAATTTCATACATATGGCGTCCCTTTGAATCTGTGAACCGTGAATCGCTGTTTTGACAAGCGACTAATTTACCCCCAACTCAGTTGGTGGCAGGAGTACATTTTAGCCAAAAGAATAGGTAATAACTAGAAAGTACGCGCGGCTACACGATCGTATCTCAAAATGGCAATGGATACCCGATATTCGAGTACCCGACGGATTTTATCCGATAAAAAGACGGGTATAGAAGGCATTTTATATCCGTGGGTACGCTATTAGGTAAAATATTATACCCATCGGGTATGACGGGTACGGGTGTAGAAATGTACTACCCATACCCGTACACCGCGGGTAGAAAATATCCGCATAAATAAATAGCCACCTCTGTAATTTTAGCCCATATAAGCATGTAACCCATGAATTTGGCCCATATAAACCCATGATTTTTTGCATGTGAATGTTAAATTTGAATATATCGTCGGGTATGGAATACCCGTCGGGTAAGTACGGGTATGAAATGAATTTCTTACCCGTCTGCTTTCGCAGGTAACCCGACGAAATAGATTTTAACCTGGTGGATGCGAATATAGGTGGCTAGTACCCGTCGGATACATACCCGTTGCCATCTTGAATCGTAGCAGGGCCAGTGATCCTTTAATTGTGTACTATGCAGTATGGCAGCTTAAAATGCATTAGACTACTTCCTCCGTTCCCTAAATAATTGAATATTTTTTATTTCTATAGTTTTTATTTGACCATTCATCTTATTTAAATTTTTTATATAATTAATGAAATACACAATTTATTATAAAAATATATATAATTATAAAGTAATTTATAATAAAATAAAAAATATATATTAAATTTTTTAAATAAGATAAATAATAAAAAACTATAAAAGTCAAAAATATTGTTTTATTCGTGAAACAGAGAGAGTACGTAAAATGCATTAGACTACTTAGGGGAGGGCAGAGACGCGGGGGTGACAGGAGGGCACAGAGGGAGAGAGGAGAGGGGAAAGCGGATCGGACCAGTCCATTTCTCGTTTTGATTGATGCCTCCTTGAAATAATAATGAGTGCCGTAGGCGCTGCTATGTATGATGTACTCTTTTTTTTATTTAGAAAATGAGTAGGCTTATAATAACAATTTTGTTTGTGATTGAGTGAATAATTTTTTTACCTGCCCTCTCCGTCCGAAAATAAGTCATCTTTTTAATTTTAATACATTATGTTTGACCGTCTGTCTTATTTAAAATTTATATACAAACATCATCTATTTTAATATGATTTATTTTATCATTAAAAATACTATAATAATAATTTATTTATTTTATAAGTTATATAAAAATTTTAAATAATACCAACAGTCAAACAAGATGAGTTAGACGGAGGGAGTACATGATATACTGCTAGATATATGATTGCTCACGCGTAGGCCAAGTGGTGGGGTTAGACAGGCGGTCCCAGAACGTGTACATGTTGTGCACTGTGGTATGTACCGGAGCTGTCCACCCACTTGGTGTACGTGAATCATGTGCGCGCAGAAAAAAGAGAAGGGGAGATGGGCTCCCTGTGATTGCGCGTGGGCCTCAAAGGGCGTGGTGGTGTGCTCCCATTGGTTAGGCGATGTGGCCATGTGCTCCGCTTTGGGGTGTGTGGTCATCCTGATCTCTTCGTCATCCGGTTTCAGCGGCAGAGTGAACGGAAGGAGAGAGAGAGAGAGAGCACAGGGCTCGGCGGACGGGATGAGCGAAATAGAGGGCTCGGCGGTGCGTCGGAGGTGGCCGGGGTCGCGGCGGCCGGACGCGCGAGCGCGCTCCCTAGCGGCGGCGTCGGCATTGTCTGCGCTCGGCGTGCGTGCGGGTCATGGCGAAGACGCACGGCGGTGCTGTGCAGCCTAGGGGCGCCGTCGCCTTGGCAGTGCGTCGCGCGGTGAGGCGCCGGCATGGTCCCGGCTGCCATGCCGCGACACGATGGGGGGACGAGGACGAGGAGGGGGGCTGCCGCAGCTGTCGTGACCTGCTCGCGATGGTAGCAGCCTCATGTGCTGGCGCTGCCGCAGCAACCGCAGCCCGCCGGCCACCGGCGACCCGCTGCGTGGGGGCCTGGGCGGGCACGGCGACGGCGGCGCGGGCGGGTGATCGGCTAGCGGTGTTAGGCCCGCGGGGCATCCTCGACGCGACTGGCCATCGCGTGGGCATGGGCGGCAGCCCAGCGTGGGCGGTGGCGTCGGCGCGGCGGCCCCGGGGGGGGGGGGGGGGGGCCCCCCGCGGTGTGCGGCGGCCCCGGCGGACCTCCCAACCCCGGCGCGGAGTCCCCGACGGGCCAACACCTGCGATATACGCAGCCGTGTGGTACGCCGAGAACCGCGCCGCTTCTTCCGGAAGGCGCTGGAAATACATCTGGCCTTCTGTAACTACGATTTGGAGTGCAGGCTAATTTCTTCATACTTTCAGGGCCTTTTTGCAAAAATACTATGGCTCGCAAGATCTGAGCCGTCGACGCGACCGATCCGACGGCCATGAAATGGAAGCGACGTGGCCACGCTGGTTGGCCCGGGCTTGAACTCGCGTTTCAAAAGGAAAAGATTGCAAGGTAAAATAAAATAAAAATAAAAATTAAGAAACACACTAGAATCGGTGGGCTCGTTATATATGCTGCGGAAAAGGCCACGACCATATTTTGGGCGATTAGAGAGCCGCCCAACTAGGCCCACGCAAAAAAAAAAAAAACTAAGCCCTCTTATCGCTCTCATTGATCGAGCAAGGCTTTTTATGGAGGCCCAATTATGTGTTTCTGTTCTACGGCAAACGGTCCATTTTGGAGGCGCCACGCAGCTTCGCCGGCGGCAACTCACTGAACAGGGGAGGAAACATGAATTTGGGGAGGAAGCAGCGAGAACAGAACAACAGCAGTGATACGTTGCAGCAATTTGCGAGGAAGTGGAAGGCGATCATTCATGAGTTTGAAAGATGCAGCCAACGGTTACACAATTCGGCTTGTTTAGTTCCGAGATTTTGGGTTAAGATTTACTATGCAAAAAAAGATTTTTCATCACATCAAAATGCCAGTACATGCATGGATTACTAAATATAGATAAAATCAAAAACTAATTGCACCGTTTGGTTGTACTTTATAAGATGAAGGTTTGAAGCCTAATTAGTTAATGTTTAGATAATTTTTATCAAATACAAACGAAATGTTACAGTGCGCTATAGTGCCACAACAAAAACAGGAATTCGGCCATCCCCAAATTAGGGAATTAAACAAGGCCTTCGTGTCTCACACAGTTGTTCCAATCATCGTGCCACTAGCCGTGGTGTTATCGACGTCAAGCAAAGCAGACAAGTGAAGTCGCTTCGTGTCAAGTCAGTCGCCGGCCTCGTGCTGCCTGAGCCTGTCCTCCACGGCTCCACTCCTCCTGCCCGAGCCCTCGGCACGGCGATCCATCGATAATTTTTTGTTGTTCCATTCCCTTGGCTTCCTCGCGTGCCCACGCTCGCCAGCAACTAGTTGTTCCATGTTCGTTCGGCCTGTGACACCCTAGCTATTCTATTCATTTGGAGTAGAGTACTACCCTAAATTCTATTCATTTTGTGGCCAGGCCAGTTTTCTCGATAAGATACCCCAACATCCCATGTGATCAGATCCATGATGCAGTTGTTTACAGTTACAACAAACTCAAGGTTGTCATCTCCTTGGTACGATACGAAGCATCCTGGCTGCAAAGAGTCAACAAACAAACTACTATTTTATACGCGTCAAACATGCAGAGAGTAGGAGCACAATGCTAATGGTGAAGATGGCCGGAGCTGGAGATCAAGCGTTTTCACCTCCCTAAACTGTGGGTCACGCTCGTCCTCCGTTTCTGTTATCGAGCGAGCTGGTCCTCCGTCTCTGCCGCCCGATGAGCGTCCAATTGAGTAGTATACCCACCTCTCGGTACAGATCTAGGATGAACGTTTATGTTGTTGAAGTCGCCATCATCAATGTAGTCTTTCATCCTCAAAGAAACCACCACAAGAATTCTTGGAGGAGCTCTAGGGGGGCACAAGCCCCCCTGCCCCACCACTAGATCTATCCTGGACTCCGTGCTTTTTGGTGGCAAGGATGACTTTCGAGACTATAAATCGGTCAGCAAACTAGATCGCTTGCAATTCCTATGAGTCCTTAGGCACTTGAATGTATGTGAGTCATCCAACTTTCTCCCGTATTTGGAACGTAGCACAATCTAGGGATACAAGTTGTGTTTTCAACTAGAAACACATACATTGCTCTTAACAAATAATTGTGCAAAAGCCTCACCTCTCTGTAGTGCTTGTATTTTGTCAATGTTCAAGAGACAAGACTCATTGAAGAGCAAGAGAGTGCGCTGTGACACTCTAAGAGAATTTCCTATGGGTTTGCACTTTCTACGGTCCCTGATGAAATTGAAGGTCTTTAATTGCCCCTTATCGATCTTATAGCTGCCAGAACATGCCTCTCATCACTAGAGGAATTAGAGATTACTCATCGCACTAGCATGTAGCTCACCGAGCAATGCTGAAAGCTGGCATTAGCAAGCAAGCCAAGGGTGAAAATAAATCATGAATATGTCAATTGATTACTCGGATTGTTAACACAAGTTCCTACCATCAAAGAAGTTGCCCTCTCTTTCTATGGCCCCAATACATTATCAGTTATTTTTTTGATCAATGACTAATAATTTCATGGATAAGGTTTGAAATCTTCATGGTTGTGCTTGGTACTGAATCATATATTGGGTGAAATATCCATGTTCCGGAATGTGCCTGGATTCTGCTGCATCACCGATGAGTGGTTCACTCTGATTTTCTTTAGCAGATCCAGTGAATATTTTACTCTTTTTTTGATAGATATTGTTACTGTTACTGTTAATGTTACTGTTAATGTTAATGTTACTGTTACTATTACTATTACTTAACATTTCTTTTTGTTTATTTTTAGTTCTACCAGCCCTTATTCATTAAGGGTTCAGGTTTGATCTTCTTAGAACTATAGAGGACTTGGATGGAGTCCACTGATGTGCCGTTTGTTCAAATAAAATAAAAGTAGCTATCTTGCTATTCGTAGTCGTGTAGAAACAAGTTATGTTTAACTTGCTATACTTAAATTTGTTTTCGTGTGATTCCTTACAATTAAAAGACAACCGCATCACTGCTTCTCAATTGTTATTATCATGTGCAAGAAACAAAAGAGGTATAGGCTATGGACCAATTATACTTCCTATATGGTTGTCGGTGGTCTCATTTCTTTTTGATTGCTTTGATTGGAACAGATCAAAATGAGTTTTGCAGTTTTTTTTGAGATGGGGGATATAGCCCGTTTTTCATTAAGCAGAAGGGAATGGTCAATAGACCTACACATATTTGATACAAAAGGATTTATAGGTAATCCATGATTTACCAACGAAATCCTCAACAAACATGAGGGGGGATCCTCCACCACACAACCCCAACAACTACACCTAATACAACAAATATCTCAACACCTAAGGTAGCCAGTAGAGTTCGGAGCCATAGATGAAACAGCGGCAAAGCCTCCGTTAGAACTCCAGACGGCAAAGCATCCTTCCAAACCAACCTCAACAGCAGAGCATCTGTCGGAAATGACCTCGGTGGCAAAGCATCCACCAGAACCACCTCGGCGGCAAAGCATCCGCTGGACCAACCACGACCTCAGCGGCAACGCGCCAGCCAAAAACGCGACCCCAGAAACCTAGAGATCCTCCGAGTCACAAAGGCCAAAGGCCTTTGGACCACGGGTGAGGACTTACCTGCAAATACACTGGCGGCCAAGCATCCGCCCAAGCAACAAAGAAACCCACGGCGACAAAGCATCCGCCGAAACAACCTCGACGGTAAAGCACCCGCCGGCAAAGACCACGACTACGGCTACAACAAACACTAGCTAGAAAAGCCCAAGTGAGGAGAATCATGAAGCACAATTAGGTGTAGCAATACGACCAAAGTGACCAAGTTGGAGTAGCAGCAATACGACAATTAGGTGCAGCACAATTCTTCAGCAACACCTTCAAGAAGGGGGTGACGCCAAGGTCGCCTTCACCGCTGGCCTTAGAGGGCTAAGGCGAGGCTTTCGTCCAGAATCTATCACCGGTGACATGAGCATGAGACCCAAAGACGGTGCTTTCAAGAAGGGTGTGACACCAAAGGCGTCACCGTCGTCCGCCCGACATCGTCGGACTGAGCTTTCGCCCGGAACTCAATGCTGGAAATCATGCAATGGGGCGAGCAAGGAAACACCATCCACGCCACCATGGCGTCAATGGTGTGCCACCAGAGCAGCCGCCCACACCACCACAGTGCGAGACCGTCGCAACCGGCCATGCAAATCACCGCTCACCCCGCACACCAGCCACCACGAACCATCGGCCCCGCATGAGCCGTCAGCGACCCCGACAAGCAGAGGGCCTGCCCGCCAAGGGCCCCGACCCAGCTAGGCCTTCACCAGCATGGCCACCCACTGACGAAGGAAGGAGCTAACGGTGGGGTGAGGGGGCGAGCCTGCCAGCCAGGTCTAGGGTCCATGGGCCCGGATCCTGCCAGATCCAGTCGGCCCCCACCCGACGGTCACCGGAGAGCCCCATCCGTGAGGCCCCCCGGCGTGGAGACATGGCCGGCGGCGCCCCACCGGCCATCGCAGCAGGGAGCCATGGCAGTAGGGGGTGCATGGCCGAAGCCAGATCCCAGGCTCCAGGGCCCGGATCCGGCCCCAGATTCGCCGGGACGCCAAGGGCCGGCCCAGGACGACAACTGTCGGGGAGCTGGAGAGGACGAGCCGAGCTTCCTCGACCCCGGATCCGGCCAGCCGCCGCCCCAACCCACCCGCAGGGGGGCAGGATCCGTCCATCCCACCGGTGCTCGCCGGAGAGAGAGCCGGAGCGGAGAGGCCGAGCGTCCATGACGCCGGATCTGGCTAGCTGCCACACTGATCCACCCGCAGGGGGCAGGATCCAGCCAGCGTTGATGGTCGCCGAAGAAAGGAGTGGGGTGGAGGGGGGTTGGAGCGCGGGGGTTGGGTGAAGCAGGGAGAGGGCGGCTCTCCTTTTTGAGAGCGCCGCCGCTGACCGCCGCCGCAGCGAGCAAGGGCGGCGACGGCGGTTGGGATGAGGCCGGCGGAGGGGGGCCGCTCGGCGGCGGGCGGTGGCGCCGCCCGAGTCGCCCCGCGCGAGGGCGACGTGGGGGCCGACGCTGGGTGGGGAGAGACAGCTTGATGAGGACATCACTTCTTCTTGTGCGCCTGCTGATCCTCTCCAAGGCCCAATGACCCGAGCTCGAATGCGTCAACTACATTTACAGGTGAGCTCGTTTTTAAGCGATACTTTTCATACTTTTGAGAATAGATTACTACCTAATGATTTAATATTGCTTAGGAACAATGGAGAGGCTTCTGAAGAACTTGGACGAGGAGTTGGAGACGAGCTGGGCCAGCAAGGGCGTGCAACACAAGCTGATTTCGCGTCTGTCTCGGACTGCCAGACCAGCCTGGACTAGAACTGGTCATACGGACTCATACGAACTCCGTTTTCGACGTTCTACATATGGTTGGAAAGCTAACTTCATAAGGAAGCCAATAGAAGTGGTCTCATGTCAAAACCTCTTCGGAGTCCACGGGAATTGTCAAAGCAAGTCAGCATTCCGAATCTGTCTTGGTGCTGCGTCACCTTATTTTGGTCCAATGGGCCGTGTATCGTTTATGAGCCTGTTAGTGGGCGCGTCCAGGGTAGGCGACGACCCTAAGTCCTTTATAAACATACGCCGCTGCCGTCGTTAGGTTTTGGGTTTTGCTTAGATTATTCTGTCCATCGACAGCCGCCGTTCATCGGTTTGTGGAACCCCAACTCGAGTGCTTAATCATTCATTTGCAGACTGTCCCATTAATTGAGCTGCGTTCTTTCGAGTTCTTGCTTGTGTTCTTCGTTTCGCAGGCAGGGATTAGCCTTCGTGGCGAGGTCAACCGGTTGGAGACACGGTTGATAACCAGAGGAGTCGTGGTGCTAAGATTGCAGGGTTCGGGTCTTTGGATCTGAAGCCGGATCGGTGTGTCGTGCTCCACCAAAACGATAGTTATCTCCATCTGACGGAAGATCAGGGAATCACGTCCCCATCAAGTGGTATCAGAGCTAAGGTATACCGTCAGATTTACGTTTATCCCTAGTTTTTGAGTGTTTCATTTTTGTCCCATAGTCCAAAGCCATATTCAATTTCCTGTCCTAGAACCCTTCCGCGCTTTAGCCTTTGCATAATTCAGTCCAGAGTCCGTAATGTTGAATTTGTGTCCTGGTCAGGGTCTTGTTGCTGGTAGGTTGTGTTAGAGTCCAGTCGTGTGTTTTTCCTTTCAACGTTGTCCCTTCCACCGTTCCAACCAACAAGTCGAATCACCACATTACTCGACTTGCCCCCGCCAGCCGCCTTGTGTCGACTCTCGCCGCCGCGCAAACCCTAGACGTTGGAGTTTAGGGACGCTTTTTGTTGCTCTTTGTTGCTTGCATCGCAACCTTCCTTAAATCATCTGGCGAATACCTATTGCTGTGATCGGTGTTGGAGTTTAGGGACGCTTCGCCCTAACTGCCGACTGCCGCGTTGTGCCTTCTGAGAAAACATAACTTGAGATACCTTCGGTAAAACAGGCATAACTTTTCGCTCGTTTATCAGAAAAATCTGAAATTTTTATAGCAGCTTCTTGACTCCATTTGAAGCCGACCCAAACTAGCCTTTGGCCTGTTTGGTTTCATTAGAATTGCCAAAAAAATTCAGGAAGATAAAGAAAAAAATTGTCAAGGTTCTTGCACGCTTTTCAGAGAACGTGCTGATTTTCTGTAGGCCACATCCCACCTCTGTTTTAGGTGAAATTTTTTGTGGTTACATCTTTTGTCATCCTTGTTCACAGAAAAATATAAAAAAAAAGTAAAAAAAAAGAGAACAAGGAGACAGTTGTTTGTTCTGCGATTGCGAGTGTTTCATTGGGTTCTTTCATACTTGTGCTTCCATACTTGTACTTCCTTTGTCCTTGTTCACACACTTTTGGTACTTGGAACACGTTAGGCCAGCAACAAGCATAAGTACTTTGGACTAGAGTTCAGCATTGCTCGCTGTTACTGAGTTGTGTGCCATATATATACATATATTTTCTGTTTGTGCGCCTTCCAAGCTCCACATTATCTTCAGATCAGTACAGAAAAAGACCTTGCAATCGTGGCCCACATCCTCAGGTATCACAACCGAGATCCACCGGTTGCCATCCTCTGCATGTGTTGGTAAGAACTTGGGTAAGAACTGCTTAAGACGTGTGTGAGGGTGTGATTCCACCAATTGAACCCAAGTAGCTCATAGGAGTTTTTGCTAATCACTAATCATGCCAGACGACACTCCTGTTTTGCAAAGTGACTTG
This sequence comes from Bothriochloa decipiens, assembly GCA_023333625.1. Taxonomy (NCBI): domain Eukaryota; kingdom Viridiplantae; phylum Streptophyta; class Magnoliopsida; order Poales; family Poaceae; genus Bothriochloa; species Bothriochloa decipiens. Next base: position 4,331,440 of record CM041642.1, read on the forward strand.
CAGGTCATCAGGGATTTACTCACCAACCAGTCGAGGATGCTGGAGGCGTTACAAAAGGATATTCGAACAGTCCACATTGATGTTGAACGTGTGGACAGGCGAGTATCCACGATTTCTGGAAGGGTGGAACAGCTTGAGAACAATCCACCCAAGCCGGACGATGATCAAGGACAAGAGGGAGGTGATGACGAGGCTGCTTTTCCTGAAATAGAAGAAGATGTTGTTTATAATTCCGATGGCCTTCCTGATCACATTAGGACAAATGAAAACCGCTTACGCAGAAGATGCAAGATGAAGAATACAATTGGTATGGGAGGTAATAGATATCAAGGTAACGATGATCCATATGCTAAAATTAAATTTTCCATACCATCTTTTGTTGGTAAATATGATGCTGAGGAATATTTAGATTGGGAGCTGACAGTAGAACAAAAATTTTCTGCTCATCTTGTACCTGAACGTCATAAGGTTAGACAAGCCACTAGTGAATTTAAAGATTTCGCTCTAATCTGGTGGACTGCTTTGAAAGTAAAACCTTCAACATAGGAGAATCTTAAATTTGCTATGCGTGATAGGTTTGTTCCAATTACTTATCAGCGAGATATGCGTAAGAAACTACAGCGCTTAGACCAGGGAGATACGCTTGTTCAGGATTATTTTGCAGCGCTACAAAAGGGTATGATGCGTTGTGGTATAGAAGAAGAACCCGAGGATAAATTGTGTCGTTTTTATGGTGGTTTGAGAAAAGAAATTCAGGATCTTGTTGATTATAGGGAATATAATACTACCAACCAGTTGTTTCAGCTTGCCATGCTTGCAGAAAAAGAATTGCAGGGACGACAACCACAACAGCAAAGGAGCCGAAGTAACTATGGCAGTTCTTTTTCGTCGAAGAATGTGCCATCGGGCGCTAAGGCTGCGAGTGCTTCTCCTTCAGCAGCGGCGCCAGCAGCCACGCGTTCGCCACCCGCTGCATCTTTTCCTTCAACCGCCGGTAAGACTCGTATGCAGGAACCGTCATCTTCTGTGGCTTCTACCGGTCGCTCTACAGGTATTCAGTGCCGTCGCTGCCAAGGGTACGGTCACATAGCAAGAGAATGTCCAAGCACACGGGCATACATTGCAACTGAAGATGGTTACATTAGTGCCTCGGATGAAGAACCTGACGAAGCAGATGCTACAAATGAGGACGGAGTAATTGTGAGTTCCGAAGATGCTGGCAACCAACGAATTTTTATTGTGCAGCGAGTTCTTAGTACGCAGGTTCACGATGCAGAGAAGCAACAGCGCCATAACTTGTTCCAGATTTTATTTGTGATTAAAGAAACACGTGTACGCGTGATCATTGATGGAGGCAGCTGCAACAATTTGGTAAGTGAAGATTTGGTCAAGCATCTTGAATTAACGACCCGACCTCATAAAAATCCATACCATATTCAGTGGCTCAACGATTCAGGTAAGGCCAAGGTAACTAAAACGGCACGAGTTTATTTTTCCCTTGGTCCATATTCTGATTATGTAGATTGTGATGTTGTTCCAATGCAAGCTTGTTCTCTTTTGTTGGGTAGACCTTGGGAATATGATAATGATGCTGTCCACCATGGTAGAAGTAATACATATACTCTTATGCATAAAGGACAAAAACTTACTTTGCAACCCATGACGCCTGCTCAAATTGTACAAGCTGAGAAGGATAGACTAGCTGTTGATGCTAAAATTGAGAATAAGTCAGAAATTAAATTAAAAAAATCTGTGATGCTTGCCACCAAATCTGATCTTGCAGAGATTAATGATACGTGCTATGCTTTAATATGCAAAGATGCTTTATTTTCTGTGGAAGATATATCTAGCACAGTGCCATCTTCTGTCGCTGACCTTTTGCAGGAGTACAGTGACATTTTTCCCTCTGAGATTCCCCCGGGGCTTCCACCCATTAGAGGGATCGAACATCAGATCGACTTAATTCCTGGAGCAAGTTTGCCAAATCGGGCTGCTTATAGGGCCAATCCTGAGGAGACTAAGGAGATTCAGCGCCAAGTCCAAGACCTTTTGGACCGTGGGTACGTCCGTGAGAGCCTTAGTCCTTGTGCCGTTCCAGTTATTTTAGTTCCAAAAAAAGATGGCAGTTGGCGCATGTGTGTAGATTGTAGAGCCATTAATAATATCACCATAAGGTACCATCATCCTATTCCTAGGTTAGACGACATGCTTGATGAGTTAAGTGGTTCTGTAATTTTTTCGAAAGTAGATTTGAGAAGTGGCTACCACCAAATACGAATGAAATTAGGCGATGAATGGAAAACTGCTTTTAAAACCAAGTTCGGCCTGTATGAGTGGTTAGTAATGCCTTTTGGGTTAACAAATGCACCTAGTACTTTCATGCGATTAATGAACGAGGTGTTACGTCCTTTCATTGGTAAATTTGTGGTGGTTTATTTTGATGATATCTTGATTTACAGCAAGTCTTTACATGAACATGTTGATCACCTGCGTGCTGTTTTTCAAGCATTGCGAGCTGCAAGTTTGTTTGGTAACCTCGAGAAGTGCAACTTTTGCACTGAACGAGTATCGTTTCTTGGCTATGTTGTTACCTCGCAGGGGATTGAAGTTGATGAGGCGAAGGTGGAGGCTATAAGGAGCTGGCCAACTCCCACTACAGTGACACAAGTCCGGAGCTTTCATGGACTTGCAGGATTTTATAGGCGCTTCGTCAAGGATTTTAGCACTATTGCAGCCCCGCTTAATGAGTTGACGAAAAAGGGTGTGGTTTTCCATTGGGGAGAAGAACAAGAGGCGTCCTTTGCTCTTTTGAAGGACAAGCTTACTCATGCACCGTTGCTGCAACTTCCTGATTTTGGTAAGACTTTTGAACTTGAGTGTGACGCTAGTGGTATTGGCATTGGTGGCGTCTTGATGCAAGAAGGTAAACCCGTTGCTTACTTTAGTGAAAAATTAAGTGGGCCTGTTCTTAATTACTCCACGTATGATAAGGAATTATATGCTCTTGTTCGTACTTTACAAACGTGGCAGCATTATCTATGGCCTAAAGAATTTGTTATTCATTCTGATCATGAATCATTGAAGCATATTAGAACACAAAATAAATTGAATCATAGACACGCTAAGTGGGCTGAATTTATTGAATCTTTTCCTTATATTATCAAACACAAGAAAGGAAAAGACAATGTTATTGCTGATGCTTTGTCTAGACGATATGCCATGTTGTCTCAACTTGATTGTCGGATTTTTGGGCTTGAAACAATTAAGGATCAATATGTTAATGATGTTGAATTTAGAGACGTCTTGGAGAATTGTAAAGAGGGACGCACATGGAATAAATATGTGATGAACGATGGATTTTTGTTTAGAGCTAACCGCCTATGCATTCTAGTTGGTTCCATTCGTCTTTTGTTGTTGCAGGAGGCCCATGGCGGCGGATTGATGGGTCATTTTGGTGCCAAGAAGACAATCGAGGTGCTGTCCACACACTTCTTTTGGCCACAAATGAGGCGCGACGTTGAGCGGTTTGTGTCTCGGTGCGCCACATGTCAAAAAGCTAAGTCACGATTGAACCCACATGGTTTGTACATGCCGCTGTCTGTTCCTTCGATTCCTTGGGCTGATATTTCTATGGATTTTGTTTTGGGATTGCCAAGGACTAAGAGGGGGAGGGATAGTATTTTTGTGGTTGTGGATCGTTTTTCGAAGATGGCACATTTTATTCCTTGCCATAAGAGTGATAATGCCATTCATATTGCTGACCTATTCTTTCAAGAAATCGTTCGCTTGCATGGTATGCCTTCTACTATTGTTTCAGATCGCGATGCGAAGTTTTTGAGTCACTTTTGGCGCACTTTGTGGAATAAATTGGGAACAAAGTTACTGTTTTCTACAACTTGTCATCCACAAACTGACGGCCAAACTGAGGTGGTGAATCGCACATTGTCCACCATGTTGAGAGCAATTTTAAAGCGTAATTTGAAGATGTGGGAGGAGTGTTTGCCTCATGTGGAGTTTGCATACAATAGGGCTGTACATTCTACAACAAAGGTAAGTCCCTTCCAAGTAGTGTATGGCTTTAACCCCCGTGCTCCAATTGATGTTTTGCCTTTACCATCTGTTGAGAGAACGCATAGTGATGCTATGGAGCGTGCTGAATTTATTAGAAAACTGCATGAAACAACAAAAATAAATATTGAAAAGATGAATGAGAAGTATAGAATTGCTGGAAGTGAAGGTAGAAAGGAAGTAAAACTTGAACCAGGTGATTTGGTATGGTTATATTTAAGAAAAGAAAGATTTCCAGATTTGCGTAAGTCTAAATTAATGCCAAGAGGTGCTGGTCCTTATAAAATAATTGAGAAAATAAATGATAATGCATATAAACTTGAGTTGCCGCCCGAGTTCGCGGTTAGTCCCATATTTAACATTGCAGATTTAAAACCATACTTGGGAGAGGAAGATGAGCTTGAGTCGAGGACGACTC
>CM041642.1:4340925-4380081 GCA_023333625.1 Bothriochloa decipiens
TGGCGCTAGACAACCTGACACCGAATGAGAATATATATGGCCCTAAGCTTTGGCGCTAGACTACCTATCTATATATATATATATATATATTCTCATTCGGGATTTTAGTTAACAGAAACAAATATAAAAGTATGACGGACTAGGTCCATAATATGATACGTGTCAATACTAGTACAAATTAATACCACAAGTTAATGATGTGGTGCTTCGGGCGACATGCCATGTGGGCCCTAAGCCTTGGCGCTAGACAACCTGACACCGAAGGGGTTCCATCTACGTAAAGGAAGACCAGAAGGCCACGGCATCTAATGAACCAAAATATCAATTGTCTTTATCTTTTTATCTAGTTGCTTAGTTAATATTCATCATGTTCCTTAGATTATACTAGTTTCTGCAACTTGTATCTAAATTGTTGGTTGGCAATTCGGTTGGAGTTGCTAACATTGGTATCAGCTCTACCGATTCGCGGCACCATGAAAATTCGCGGCACCATGAATCCCTCGCTCGATCGAGCCTTCGACGAGGTCTTCATGAACCTCGGCGAGCTCAAGGCTCTGATGGAGCGTCGTTGGGCCACGCTGGAGTAGCGGGGCGACGCTGTCGAGTTTCCCATCGGCGGCCTCAAGCAGTTCAGCGCGGCGCAACATGTCGAGGCCGACACATGGGGCGGGCTGTTCGAGGACCGAGCCCACGTCGAGGAGGAACGCGTCTTCGTCCCGGCCTCTTCCGTCTCTGCCTCCCTACCGTCGATGAAGGAGCATGCCGCGGTCGTCGCGGACAATTGGGAAGGGCTGTTTGACTAGCCGACCCACACCTCGAAGGAGTGCAACCTCGTCCTCCCCGCCATCGACGACTTCATAGGATTCGCTTCCTCTGTCCAGATCCGCACCTCAGGGTTGAAGAAGGAGCCAGTGGACTTTGGCCCCACCTGGTCCGCGCCGCACCTCTTCCCCTGCACCACCACCGCCGCAGTCGCTCCTCGCCCCGACTCCACCAACTACCCATTGCAGAAGCTCGGCCCCTTCGCCAAGGAGCTCACGGGCATCGAGCATGACCGAGAGAAGCCCCGCGGCACGGTCAACGAGCTCGACTTGCCGCTGCACCCTTCCTCGCCGCGTATCCTAGCGTACATCGTCGCATCCGACAAGGAGCTGGAGGTGGAGCAGTACGAGGAAGACAACCCGTCCACGGGTAGCGAGCTTCCCAAGGCCGTCATCCCCACGCTCCACATGTCCCTCGCCCAGAGCACCCTCTCTGCTCCGCATCCACTGCGGCGAGCCCTCCTGCGTCGCATCGGCTTCACTAGCTGGGGCGTGTTGTGCGCCGACGGCGGTGCGCTCCTCTGCCTCGCCAACTGCGGTTTCTTCCTCCACATTGACATGGTTGGCCTCCACGGCTTTTGCTACGAGGACGCCACCCTCATTGGGAAGCCCGCACGCGGCCCCAAACTTGAGCCCCGCGAGTTCTCCTCTGCCTCCACCGTCTTCATCTTCGTAGACGCGTCTTCCTCGGGGAGACGATCCCGCACTTGCGCCAAGGGAAACGGGCTCGCCAACCGCAGCATGCTCCACTACTTCCGCCTCAGCCTCGTTGGGTGTGGCGTTCTCCACTGCGGCCAACTCGGTTTCGCCGTCAGCGCGTGCTCGTTCGCCTTGCCGTCCATGTCGAGTTCCTCCGCAGTCGCCTCGGCGTCGGCCACCGTGTAAGGTCGAGATGGACTAGAGGGGGGTGAATAGTCCTTTATAAAAACTTATTGTATTGGCTAACCAAAATAATTATAGAATTAAACTAAACGGTCTAACCAAGACTTCACCCCTCTAACTGTGACTCTAGATGCACCTTGATAAAAGATCCAAAGCAAGAATTCAAGGTGTCAATGTAGCTAGTGCTCTTCTAATTAAGTCTAGCTTGCAAGGTCACACCAACCTAAGCAACTAGTACTTTAACAACCAAGGGAGCACTTATACAATTCTAATGAGTAAAAAGCACAAAGCCAACCTAAGTTCACTAGATGCTCAAGGACAAAGTTACACAAATAGAACCCACGAGCTCAATTACTTAGCTAGACAAACTAAGCAAAGTGAGAGATAAACTTCTAGCTACATAAGCAAGAAGGCAATTAGAAAGCTACACAAGCTATCTAAATACAAGAGTAACTACACAAGCAAGATATATATATAAGAATGTAAATACAAGCTTGTGAAGAGAATTACAAACCACGAAGTGTGAAACAAGATGACACGGCGATTTTTCACCTGGTTCACTTGGTTGCCACCAAGCTACGTCCAGTTGTGTCGACCACCACCCTTGTGATTCCTCCGATGTAACTCGCAAGCCACTTGCCTCGCAAGGCACTCCCTCGCAAGGGAACCGAGAGCAAACCCACACAAAATTGGTTCTTCGGTATGACTCACAAGCCAGTTGCCTCGTAAGGCAAGCTCTCTCAAGAGCACCGCAAGACCCCGCTATGTTGAGTGAGGTAACTCAATGACATGAGCAATCCACTAGCGTTACTCTTCGCGATCCCTGTGAGGTGAGCACCAACCTCTCACAAATCAACCTTCAGAGCACCGCACAATCTCTGTTGCGTGTCTCACGAAGTCTCCAGCCACCAAGCCGTCTAGGAGGTGGCAACCTCCAAGAGTAACAAGCTTGCAAGCTTGCAACACGAACACCTAGTGCCACAAGATGCTATCTCTTAAAGCAATCACACTAGAATCACTCACTCACACTATCGAATGATCTCCTATCAAGCATATATGAGTTAGAGGGCTCCTAAGCACCACAAAGCAAGCCACCAAGGCCCTTGTGTTCTCAGCAACCTCAAATGGCCGGCCATCCCTCTTATTTATAGCCCCCATGGGCTAAAGAGCCGTTACATGCAAGTTCAGGTGGCCTACTGGACCTTTCGGTGAAGCCCTACTGGAACTTCCGGTCAGAACAAATATAGCCGTTGTGAAAGATTCCCCAGAAAATGCATACTTCAGACGCCTACCGGAACTTTCGATCATGAACCAGAAGTTATTCGGGGCGCGCGGTTGCTCGGGCTGGGCTAACCGAAACTTCCGGTCCAGGCCCACCGGAACTTCCGCTGGTCTAGCACCACCCCGCACTAAAACGGGCACATCTCTTAGCTCTGAACTCCGTTTTTGATGATCTTAGACTCTATGAAAAGCTTATTCAGAGGGCCACACAACCCACATAGCCACTTGATCCAAAACGCAAAGGATGAAAGTAGTTTTCCAATCCAAGAGCCATCAACTCTCTTTTTCAACACAAGAGTTCGCGAAAACATCTCCAACACCTTCTCCTTTGCAAACGTGCCAACACCACCAAGTGTGCATCACCATGTGCATGTGTGTTAGCATTTTCACAATCATTTTTAAAGTATTTTCTTTTGATCTCACAATGCCACTCGATCCTAGCAACATCACAATATTAGATCGCTCAAGTGGCACTAGATGACCGATATGCAAACTCGTTTGCCCCTCTTGATTGTATGACTTATCAAGCCTAAATCCGGTCATCAACTTATCTAAACACCTCATGACCGGTGAAATGAAATGCCCTAGCTTATACGTTTGCCTTGCGTCTTCATTTCCACCGTCACCTCCAATGTGCCAATGCACCGTGTGCATGACACGCTCAACAAATGATATGATTCAATTCACATCATCACATGACCATCTTGATCCATCGATCTTGACTTCACTTGCTCTTCTCTATTGCATTGGTCCATCAGTGCCAAGTCTTGCCCAAGTTTCACCGTCGCACGGTCCTTCGCTTCAAAGCCTCAACTTGCCCTTCACACTTACAACCGGTCCTTCGAGCCAAGCCTCATCTTGATCTTCACCATGCTTAGGTCACATGACTCCATGTCATGTCTCATATGCAATAAGCTCCTTCAACATGCAACCCTATAGGTCCATTGATCCTTGACTTTACTTGCTCTTCACCGTTGGGGTGGTTTATCAGCGCCAAGTCTTGATCTTCACCTCTTGGTCACATACAAGTACCTGTGGACTAATCCTGTGTATCTCAACCATATACATATTAGTCCACCTAAAGTTGTCACTCAATTACCAAAACCAAATATGGGACTTTCAATCTCTCCCTTTTTGGTAATTGATGACAACTCTACAAAGATATGGAATTTAAGAATATTGGACTCTATGCCACTTACCCAATATTTAAGCTCAATGTTATGATTTGGATAAGTACCACAAAGTCAACTTGGTAGTGATAGCTCCCTTTACATGTGTGCTTTAATGATTTAAATTCAAGCTTGCACACATGCATAAATATGGAAATTTGGGAGAGTAACACTACTAAGTGATGCTAAGGTATATAGGATAAACCTTTGAAGCGTGATATACCAATCGGAGTTGCACCATTGAGTTCATCCTTAGCATCATGATTAGCTAGATATCACATAAAACACACTAGATACCTCATGAGATCTATATTATAAACAAGGTTCTAGTACCACATGAAAGAACACATATCTAGCTATACCATCCTATGCATGCTAGTTATCAAATCATCAATCAAGTTCTATGACTAGCATACACCACACAAGCAATGCATATTGAATTTAAAAACTTATGCAAATGCAAGCAAGCACATGAATATGCACATGTCAAATGCAATCAACCAAGTTCATGAGCTTGCTCCCCCTGTTTGTGTGCTTTTCTTGTCCAAGAATTCTTAATCCCCTTCCATTCTTCAATGTTGCTCCCTCTTGGTCCATGTCCATTGTCTTATCTCCATCTTGATCCAATGTACATTTCTCTCCCCATTTCTAGAGTATGCCTCTTGCATATCTTTGTACATTTCTCTCCCCCTTTGTCATCAATTACCATAAAGGTATTCCAAAACACTTCAAAAATGAACTTCTTGATGCAAAGGGTTGGAACTAGGGGTTGATGGTTGATTCTTGAATCTTCAATTTTTGGTGGACACACCATATATTGGAATGACACCACTTGTAAATACCACATGTAGTTGCATGAAACCACTTAGAATTACCCCATGTAGGTTACTTGAAAGATCTTTGACCTTGATACCGATGAGTTGGGGAAACTCCCCCTATATCAAAACATGGGTCAACCAATCTTGTAGATGAGGGTAGTTTTTTTTGATTGATCACTTAAAGTTGAGGATCACTTGTGGAACCATCTTCTTGATGTACTAGATACCACTTATATTAAGCCTTGTATTCCATGGATAGGAAAGTGATATTCTCGACATATATTGCAAGAACTAGCATTATGGTAACCACTTATTGAATTTGTCTATCATAACCAATTCTTGAACATTTGACATCTTTATGAGCTTCTTTATTATTGACTTTAACTAAAATATTTTGCCCATAAGCTTTCAAGTCTGGTTTGAACCAATGACAAGCTTCTTCACACCTCACTAGAAGGGTTATCTTACCAATGTTGTACTTGTCACTTATGTGCAATCCAAAATAGATCAAGTACTTGGGTTCACTAGCTCATGAATAAAACCATATCCGTACTACTAGATCAAATAACCAATCAAGCAATAGTGGTAGATTATGAATTATAAACATTTTATTTGTCATGCATGATCCTAGTAAGCATGTACTATATGCACTAACCGCATACTAGTAAGGAATGAAATGATCATGCACACTACAATGATACCTTTGCTATGATGGAGTAGAGGATAGTCATTTAGATTCCAATTTCATTACTCCAATAGCAATGTGAAGTCCAGTTATACGCTTGATGAAGTCGATAGATACCCATTAGAATTTCATGCTTCATCCATATGAATTGAGAACCACTAATGATCAAGTGCACTCTTCTTGTTGTGGTTGGCTTGCTTCTTCTTTTGGTCTTGATGCTTGCATGAGTGAATACCACTTGTAATATCACTTGATTTGTCATGTATTGCTCTTTGTTGGGTGTTGCTTGCTTTCTTAATCAACCCTTTTGATTGCTTCAACTAAGCATCGTCTTCAATAATCCTTAGATCACCACTTCCATATTAGCCTTCCAAGTATCCCACTTGGTTTACCCACTCATGGGCGGTATGCCCCCTCGAGGAGAAGTGATCTCTTCAAGAACTATCCTTGATACTCACTTGAATTGCCTTCATTTGATTGATCATATACTCATCTTGATGAATAATCTTCAATTCTTCTTTAAGTCCTTCTCTTTGTTGTTTAATTCATTTCTTTCTTCCAAACAATCTTCAATTGTCACTAGAACTTAAACTTCCATCTTGCTCATGATCTTGATCTTGATCTTTAATTTGAGTACCAAATGTTGTAATAAATACTCTCTCCAATCAAATGACCTTGTACTCATTTCTTGTTATGCTTCTAGATTAGATCAAAACCAAACATAGGTTCCTCAACCACTTATAATCATGATTCCAACTTGAGGACCTTTTAATTTGAGTGACTTATGATTTATCTAAAGTTTGTCACTTTTCTGGCAGATTCTGTACCCTTCAAAGAATGATCCATATCTCCCAAATTACAGATCCAAATGCCATGAAATTTGGTGGATATGTGCAATACTAAGTCTTCTAGTAGCTGTAAAAATTTAACCTTCATTGGACTTCTAGGTTGCTACCAGATTTCACATCTTTCCATATTGCTACATGCAAAAAACTGCTGCACTAAGCTGACAAGATCTACTCCAAAACTGAAGTTATCCTTATCCAATTCTCATGAAATTTGTACAACATCGTGTATCATAAGTGTAGAACATGTATACCAAATTTTAAGCCATTCCAAATAGATTTGATTCATCAATCATGGCTATCTTCACAGCTAGCTCAGATTTTGAATAATGAACATATTTAAGCAAATTTAGCTATGCTTTCTCAAAAGTGAATCAAACTTGATTTCAACTTGTTTGAATACCAACACAAGACATAGATCCATTTATATCACTGATTAAAAGTAATCTTATGATCATATCCATCCAAATAAATCCAAATTTGATTACTAGGCATTTAATCCTTTCAAACATCTCATAGCAAGCAACATGTGCATATATATCTAATTCAATCAACTCATATGCACCCAAAAGAACTAGATCAACTATGGATATACCTTGATAGCTCATGATCATCCAAAGTAAGCTTCTACTCAAATATCTGCAGGCCATCAACTAAATCATCAAATCACCACAACTTGAATTATAGCACTTGTATATTGTAGCACATTTGGACTTCACTTATCATGACTTGGCATTGGGTTAAGATAAACACTAAGCTTAAATACTTGACTCAATCAAATGATGAATGATATGAAATCAATTGAATCAAGTCTCCAATGCCATGGTACCTACAAATATTCAACCACTTTTTGATGGTACCCAAACTAGTTTAGGTCCTCTCAAGTTAGGAGCAACATACTTAGACAATGCCTTAGTATGAGTAGCGAGATGTTTTGCCATAGCAACCGTAGAGGTACCATCACCATCCTTCCTAAGCATATTATTTGCAAGAATTAAAATGGTCTTAGGAGTTTTACCTAGGGGACATGAATGAGCCATGTGTCCCCTTTCCTGGCATGAGTAGCATCTTCTCTTTGGTTGAGCCTTTTTATCCTTGCTCATGTGATGCTTCTCATTGCCTTGCCTCTCATGATTTGCTTGAGCCTTCTTCTCAAGCTTGGTAGGACACCCCGAGGCAAAGTGTCCCATATCTCCACATTCAAAGCACTTGATGTGAGCCAAATTCCTCTTCTCTTGACTCTTGCTCATCATCATCTTGTTGGCATCATGGATATGAGTTTGATGCCTTGCATAAGCTCTTCCACCCCTTCTTGTTTTCTTCTTCATCTTCAAGTCATTAACTTTTTCTTCATGGTCAATCTTGACTTGATCTTGGGGCTTCTTTTCTTGCTTAACTTGTAGCTTTTCTTGAGTTGGGCAAGCATTTGCAAGATGTCTTATTTCATGGCATAGATAGCACATGAAATGAGATACCTTTTCCTCTTCTCGCCTCTTTATCTTCAATGCCAACTTTCTTACTCCTTTGGTCAACTTCTTCATTCCGTATCCAAGACCACTCTTGTCATTGAGGCTTCTTGGATTCTTCAATAATTTCCTAAAGAGGACCTTGGAGTTATAACACCTCTCTAACTTGTTGCTCAACTTCTCCACTTTCTTTTTGAGCTCATTGTTCTCCTTCAAAAGGTTAGTCTCACAAGACATAGAGGAATAACAAGCATATAAATGTGAAGAACATGGCAAAGATAATATATCATCGTAAGAGGTGGATACATGCTTCTTCCTTATATCACAAGGGTTAGTAACAATATGTGATTGATCATTTGTCCCATGTGATGAGCTCTTACTAGTTTTAATATTATCATTGGAAAACTTCTTAGTGAGAAAAGCATGTAACAAATTATCATGAGCAACACTTAGTTCCTCATGAGCTAATTTTAGCACATCATGTGAACAAGTAGTAACATAAAGTAGATGCTCTTGTTGTTCACATGTTGTCTTTAGAAAAGAGTTTTCATTTTACAAATTCATTGTTTTAGCTTTCTCATTTTCTAAAGACATGGTCATGCTAGCAAGTCTACTAACAAGCTCATCATATGAAGCATGATCAATCACATTGCAACTTGATACCTTTGTGTCACCTTGTGACATGAAGCAATATGATGACGTAGGAGAGCTTGTTGTAGCATCGTCATTAGAGCATGAACCATTATCATTTCCATCAAGTGTGCTTGAGGTAGCCTCAACACTTGCATCACTCGAGGCCTCATCATCCATCTTGTCAAGTGATCTTGTGGTAGATAGATTATCATCATCACTTGACCATGAGGTGGTGCAATCCTCAACAATAACCTTATTGTGGTCATGTGAAACAACCTCATGCGCCATCACCTTGGCCTCAACCTCCTTGTACTTGCCATCATCCCAAGTGGAGGCATCACCATAGGTGTGCTTGAAGTTCTCCCACAACACATGTGCGGACACCCTAGTGTACACCTTATCAAACACATCAAAGCTCAAAGATTTGTTTAGATATAAGAGAGCATTTGAATCAAGTGCATAGAGATCCTTTTGAGCTTTGGTGAGGTTCTCTTTGTCTAACACATGGGTGAGACCATTTGTGATAACCCACCAAGCCTTAGGTCCCATGGCACGAAAATAATCAAGCATGTGGTGTTTTCACCGTGCAAAGTGTGTGCCATCAGATATATGTGTGTCATAAAGACAAGCATCATCAAACCCTCTAGTTGCCATCCTCTCGGGCCGATTAAGACCACTAAAATGAGAGACCTAGCTCCGATGCCATGTGTAAGGTCAAGATGGACTAGAGGGGGTGAATAGTCCTTTCTAAAAACTTATCGTATCGGCTAACCAAAATAATTGTAGAATTAAACTAAACGGTCTAACCAAGACTTGACCCCTCTAACTATGACTCTAGATGCACCTTGATAAAAGATCCTAAGCAAGAATTCAAGTGTCAATGTAGCTAGTGCTCTTCTAATCAAGTCTAGCTTGCAAGGTCACACCAACCTAAGCAACTAGTACTTTAACAACCAAGGGAGCACTTATACAATTCTAATGAGTAAAAAGCACAAAGCCAACCTAAGTTCACTAGATGCTCAAGGACAAAGTTACACAAATCAAACCCACGAGCTCAATTACTTAGCTACACAAACTAAGCAAAGCGAGAGATAAACTTCTAGCTACACAAGCAAGAAGGCAATTAGAAAGCTACACAAGCTATCTAAATACAAGAGCAACTACACAAGCAAGATATATATAAGAATGTAAATACAAGCTTGTGAAGAGAATTGTAAACCACCGTGAAGTGTGGAGAACAAGATGACACGGTGATTTTTCACCTGGTTCACTTGGTTGCCACCAAGCTACGTCCAGTTGTGTCGACCACCACCCTTATGATTCCTCCAGTGTGACTCGCAAGCCACTTACCTCGCAAGGCACTCCCTCGCAAGGGAACCGTGAGCGAACCCACACACAATTGGTTCTTCGGTATGACTCGCAAGCCAGTTGCCTCGCAAGGCAAGCTCTCTCAAGAGCACCACAAGACCCCGCTATGTTGAGTGAGGTAACTCAATGATACGAGCAATCCACTAGCGTTACTCTTTGTGATCCCCGCGAGGTGAGCACCAACCTCTCACAAATCAACCTTCGGAGCAACGCACAATCTCTGTTGCGTGTCTCACAAAGTCTCCAGCCACCAAGCCATCTAGGAGGTGGCAACCTCCAAGAGTAACAAGCTTGCAAGCTTGCTACATGAACACCTAGTGCCACACGATGCTATCTCTTAAAGCAATCACACTAGAATCGCTCACTCACACTATTGAATGATCTCCTATCAAGCATATATGAGTTAGAGGGCTCCCAAGCACCACAAAGCAAGCCACCAAGGCCCTTGTGTGTTCAAAAACATCAAATGGCTAGCCACCCCTCTTATTTATAGCCCCCATGGGCTAAAGAGTCGTTACATTCAAATTCAGGTGGCCTACCGGAACTTTCGGTGAAGCCCTACTGGAACTTTCGGTCAGAACAAATATAGCCGTTGTGAAAGATTCTCTAGAAAACACATACTTCGGATGCCTACCGAAACTTCCAGTCACCTAACCGAAACTTCCGGTCGTCCACCGAAACTCCACTGGAACTTCCGGTCGTGAATCGGAAGTTATTCGGGGCGTGCGGTTTCTCGGGCTGGGCTAACCGAAACTTTCAGTCCAGGCCCACCGGAACTTCCGCTGGTCTAGCACCACCGGAACTTCCGCTGGTCTAGCACCACCCCGCACTAAAACGGGCATATCTCTTAGCTCTGAACTCCATTTTTGATGATCTTAGACTCTATGGAAAGCTTATTCAGAGGGCTACACAACCCACATAGCTACTTGATCCAAAACGCAAAGGATGAAAGTAGTTTTCCAATCCAAGAGCCATCAACTCTCTTTTTCAATGCAAGAGTTCACGAAAACATCTCCAACACCTTCTCCTTTGCAAACATGCCAACACCACCAAGAGTACATCACCATGTGCATGTTTGTTAGCATTTTCACAATTATTTTCAAAGGATTTCCTCTTGATCTCACAACGCCACTTGATCCTAGCAACATCGCAATGTTGGATCGCTCAAGTGGCACTAGATGACCGATATGCAAACTCGTTTGCTCCTCTTGATAGTACGGCCTATCAAGCCTAAATCCGGTCATCAACTTCTCTAAACACCTCATGACCGGTGAAATGAAATTCCCTAGCTTATATCTTTGCCTTGCATCTTTATTTCCACCGTCACCTCCAATGTGCCAATGCACCGCGTGTATGATACGCTCAACAAATGATATGATTCAATTCACATCATCACATGACCATCTTGATCCATCGATCTTGACTTCACTTGCTCTTCTCCGTTGCATTGGTCCATCGGTGCCAAGTCTTGCCCAAGCTTCACCGTCGCATGGTCCTTCGCTTCGAAGCCTCAACTCGCCCTTCACACTTGCAACCGGTCCTTCGAGCCAAGCCTCATCTTGATCTTGACCATGCTTAGGTCACATGACTCCATGTCATGTCTCATATGCAATAAGCTCCTTCAACATGCAACCCTCTAGGTCCATCGATCCTTGAATTTACTTGCTCTTCACCGTTGGACGGTTCATTAGTGCCAAGTCTTGATCTTCACCTCTTAGTCACATACAAGTACCTGTGGACTAATCCTGTATATCTCAACCATATACATATTTGTCCACCTAAAGTTGTCACTCAATTACCAAAACCAAACATGGGACTTTCACACCGCGGCATGTTCTTCGTCGCCCGCTCGCCGCCGACGAGCGTCGCCTTTGCATCAGACACCATCCTGGGCTATGACATCGTGCGGAAGTTTGACTACTCCAACTTGTTCCTCGTCCGCATCTCGGCGCCTTCTTGGCCACCCACCAAGAGCTCGTGCCCCACCCTTCAGACGCAGCCATGGCCACGGCCTCCGAGCTCTCGACCGAGAAGGTCACGCGCGACATCCAGGTTCTCAGCTCGCGCGGGTACCCCGTCGACATCAAGGGCGCGTTTGTGGGGGTGGCCCGTGGGCCAAACTGCGCCCACAGGGCGCAACTCATTGTGTTTGGGCACCTAGCCCAGCTGTGAGCCTGGCTCGGCGGATGTAAAACCGACGCCTAAGCCTGGCCCTGGAGAAACGCCGCTGGGCTTCGTTTCTCCCGAGCTCGGCTTTGTGCGGCTCCTTACAGCTCTCCTCACGCAGTTCGAGTCACCTTCCACTCCCATTCTCTCAGCCACCGGTGCCTCTCCCTTGTCGCCTCGCTCGGCCGGCGGAGCTCACCTGCGGCCGTCTGGGAGGCCCATCCCTAGCTGCGCGCATGGCCACCAAGGGAGGAGCGCGGCCGTCCGGGAGGGCGCGGGCCACCGGCCGCCGGGGAGGAGCGTGATCGTTCGGCAGTACGCAGGGCCGTGTATTGCGCGACCACCTGGCGTTTGGCTGCCGGGGCGAACCGCCACAGAGCGTGCGGGCACTAGGAGCGGCGCGCTGGTTGTCGGGAAGATGACGGGCGTGAACCAAGGCGGGCATGTGTCACACTCCACTTTTAAGGACAAAAGTAGAATGCATAAATAGCCTTATATGCGCCCCAGGAACAGTCGCACATATAGGATGACAAATTACAAAGAGTATCATCACCTTGTTTATTACATAGCGAACCAATATTTATTACAGAGTATTGCGCATAAATAATAAATAACTAAGATATCTTTATTGCGGAAGCTCCACACAGGGACACGTCAACTGGTGAACATCAAGCCTAGTACTCATCGCGATAGCTCTCATTCCAACCTTCATCTGTTACCCATCCGGGATTTTCCAAAATTGAAAGTAAAGCAAGCGTAAGTACACAACCGTACTCAACAAGCATAACATGGGTTAATGAGGCTCAAATAAGCTGACACTGTTTGACTGCATTTAGCTTTTATAACTTAATCATATTAAAGCATAGCATCAAGGTAGTAATAATTCCCATATTCTCATGATCAAAATAACATTAACCAGTGTGTAGCAAGAACGACATTAAGATGCACACATTAACAATTTGAGAACCAATATCTTTTGTAAATGTGTCAAGGCCGCCCTAACCGAAGGGCACGGACAATATATTGATTTAAACTCTGATCAGAGGTGTACACTTTCACTGTGAGTCATGTTTTGCAACTGAGTGGACTTATAACTTCCAAACCACCACAAAACATATAAAGCCTCCTATAGGTTCTCCCAACCAATCAGAGATGCGGAAATACCGTTGTGTTAGGAACTCCCCTTCCAATATGGCACACACCTACCCGGCTATACTCATAAGGACAGAGGCAGTCCTAAACCCCAACTTCCAGACCACCAACCAGCTAGAAAAGGGCCTACAAGTGACTAGAGCCAGAGCCATATAGCCCTCACAGCTGTACGGATTCTCCATGATAAATCACTTACAGACAAAAGTCCATGTTTGTTAAAAGTCATCATTTTCGTTGATAGCATAACACACATCAAGTTATAAGATCATGATCATTAGAGCACTAGCATCATAACTACCCAATGCAACCCAAAAGGTTCAAGGAATCAGGGTATCAAAGCTAGTTATAATCTCTAGGTCATCAAAGACACATGCATATGAATTGTTATTAATAGTGAATAGGTAACAAGGATGGTCCATGCTATACTTGCCTTGGTTCACGAAGTCCTGCTGATCCTCAAAGTAGCTTTGCTCAGCAAAAACCTCACCGTCTGAACTCGACATTAACAATCAACACCAGACAATCCAATCGAGCATACATACACGAAGCAAACAAAGAGCTATTAGAGGAACAGTACATCAATCTCATCAGAACAGAATAAAAAGGTTATAAAACTATTCTACTCGTTTCTACGATCACACAGACGTCAAGTTCACCGAAATCGGACTTATAACGGCGAAGATATGAATTTTCAAAGATTTCCTGTATATAAATATTTAATTTAAATATAGGCTAAAAATATAAACTTTCCAAAATACTTCAAAAATAATACCACTGCGTAGATTATGAAATTATGAATCTAAGGCAATTTAAACGGACCAAATCGGAGTTAAAACGTGAAAGTTATAAGCTTTTAAAGATAATGGCAAAACTGTAAATAGCTGAAAACGTATTCTGAACTGAAACGGGAAAATACGTTTTTCAGAGAAGAAAACGTATTCTGGAAGCAGTTATAAAGGAAATACGCTTTCCAGTGGACAAAGCGTATTATGGATCTGCTAAGAAAAATTTACGTTTTCTCGTGGAGAAAACGGATTCTGACCACGGCGCCAAGGACTCTTAACAGAATACATCAAAACCCAGGGAGTTTTCTGCAAAAACGCCACGCGAAACGTTGCGGTGTATTTCTGGCCGTCCGAATCAAAACGGACAACGCAGATTCAAGGTCCAAAACGGACAACCGATCGGACAACGTCTGATGTTGTCCGATGTTGCCCGATGTTGTCCGATGTTGCCCGATGTTGTCCGATGTTGCCCGATGTTGTCCGATCGGACAACGTCCGATCGCGGCCCGGACCAAATTTCGATCGCGGCGGCGTCCATGGCCGTCGGCGTACGGAACTCGCCGGAGTTCATGGAACTCACGACTCCGATCACCATTGAACACAAGACCAGTACCGTTCGATAGAGGAGCTTACACCGCGCTCACCTGAGACGAAGATGGAGACCGAGGCGCGGCGGGGACGGTGTATGGCTCGAAACGGCGGACGGCAGCGAGCTGCACACGATCGGAGCTCGAGTTAGAGGAGTTTGAGTCAAATTGACGGCACAAACCTGCTCAAGGAATCAAGGCAAGGCTTTCCAACCAGAAGATGGCAAGGTTGACCCGAGGACGGCGGCCAATTTTGAGTTTTGGCGGCGGCGGTCAATGGCGGCGGCTAGGGTTTCACGCGTGGCTCGATGAAACCGAAAGCGGCGCTGACTTAGGGTTGCGGGTGGGTGCTGCGGCGCGGAGTCAAAGGCTTAAATAGCCTGGAGTAGCGGCTCGGGCGGAGCGAGTCACGCGGGGTCGGTTTCGACGTCCGGGTCGCGGCCGAGTCGGAGGAGGACGAAGGCGACGCGGGGTCCACCTGTCGGCGACGCAGAGAGAGAGGGGCGGACGCGGACGCAACATCTTGATGGGCCGGCGGCATGCGGCCCAAGAAGAAAACGACGGCGCGCGCGGATGGGCCGAGCGGAGGCAGGGAGAAGAAAGGGTTTTCCATTTATTTGAAACATTTTCAAAGCAATTTCAAATGAATTTTGAATTCCAAATCAAATTCAAACATCACACAAGAAAAATATGCACCAGCATGAATGCACAAGCATGTTTCTACCATGTTGCAACTTCATTTTCATAAAAGCATTTATTTTGCTATTTATTTATCCACCCAAAAATCATTTTGACTATTTATATATATATATTTTTTTGGAAATTGAAAACTAGGGTGTTACAGCATGACTCCGGTGGCAACGGTGTTGGCGCACGCAGTGGCGGAGGTGGTGTGCACCCGGTCACGGCCAAGGCCATGACACTGGCACGCGAGGCGCTTGCCGGCTCACCCACCTCTTCCTCCCCCACCTTCTTCCTAGGCGTCGCGTGGCTGTGCGCCACCACCACCATGGCCAGACCTCGCGGTGGACAGGGCGTGCCCCTCCCTCGACGACGGCGAGGTACGCACGCTGCTGGCGCTGGGGGCCGCGCTGGACTCGACGGGCCACCTGCTCCCGTCGTGGGCGCTCAGCCGCGACCCCTGTGCGCCCGGCGGCGGCGGGTTCGAGGGCATCGCGTGCGACGCCAGCGGCGCCGTCGCCAACGTCTCGCTTTAGGGAATGGGGCTCGCCGGCAAGCTCCCGCCCGCGCGGGCAACGGAAGGGCATAGCCGCCTGGCGCGCGTGGCCACCGGTGCGCGCCGCCACAGGGCACGCGGGGCACCAGTAGCTCTTAGCTGCCTGGCGCGTGGGGCACTGGGAGGGCGCAGCAGTCTGGCGCGAGTGGCCGCCGGGGCACGCCGCCGCCGAGCGTGCGGGCATGGAGAGCGTCCATGGACCTCCATCGGCTTCGGACTAGCCCCAGTAGCAGCAGCCTTGGACCTTTGACGACACGCTGTGCCGGTGCACGCCCCTCCGCCGCTGCTCCCTAGCTGCTCGATGAAATGCTACTGAGGGCTTCTCTGGCGGTAAGTTTACACATTGCTGTGCATGGTCACCACACTTTTTCGGTACAAGCACCACAAAAATGATCTCGTCTCAGCTCAGCTTCCCAGGAATGTGCACGTAAATACACCGAGTTGCACCGTCTGGACCAATCTCTCGGCCACCATGCCCAAACCAGCCGGCCAGGCCCGCCAGGTACAGGTGCACAAACGCGCCCCAAGCAGTTCTTCTCCTGCGATGCATCCGCTATGCCGATGGAGAGCGTGCGGCTCTCGATTTTGTGGATCCCCGTGGATGCCAGCGGCCGTATCCCCTTCCGTCCCGTCTCCCACCACATCGCGCACCAGGTGGATCCCATTCTCCAAGTCCCTGTCTGTGGCCTCCGCGCGCTCGACGACCCCAGCGTCGTCATCACCTTTAGCTTTATCCCACGTGATGCTGACCCCGTGTGCATCGACGCCCTTGTCTGCATGTTATGGCGCCCACCATTCGGCGTTTTGGCATCCATGCCGTTCCTCTGCTTCGAGCCTGGCTTGCGCTGCATTGAACTTATCCCCGAGCTTGCCGAGGTGAAGATGTGGCCCTGCTCGGAGCTTGGCAAGATGGAGGCCATGCTCGTGGCCACCGTGGGCAACTGAGACTCCGGTCGGACACAGACGCGTCATGTTGTTGGGCATCTGCTGCTCGTGCGGATGCTGGAGCTCGGCAATATGAAGGGCACACTCTGCGTCACGGGCACGGACGTCCGTGTGGACACCGTTCTCAACTTCTCTGAGATTATGCTGCTGGTGGGCGTTTTGCTGCAGGTGCCAGCGTCGCTGGCCAAGGATCGCAACACGTTCGGCTTGGTGGCGAACCCCACACTGGAGGTCCCTAGCTTCTTCAGCATCGTCCCCTGCAGCTCCTGCCTCACCGTCAAGACGCTGGCCAAGTGTTCGAAGCAAGGCACCGTCCACCTCGCTGAAGCCGTCTTTGGGGCTACGGGCATCAGAGCCTGTACCGTTGTGGCCGTTGTGCAGGGTCGACCTGGTCGTGCTCGTCTCCGTCGATAGTGCCGAGCACTTCACGCTCGTGTTCGACCATGGTGTGCTCATCTCCGCCGACACTGCCATGTCTCTGGAGCATTCCACCTTCAAGCTGTGTGGTTGGACTATGGCTGCTCAATCGTCTCCATGGTCATGCTTCCCAAGCCACCAAGTAGAGTGTCCACAACAGCAGCTTGAACGACGGTGAAGGCTGCAGTGGCTTCGCTGGGGCTCCAGCACACACCGCTGGCGTGCACGAAGACGAGCAGCACATGAACTTCAACTCCATCCTCAATGTCAGGAGACGACCTGCCACGTGGGACCAAGCCTTGGCGTTGGACAACCTGACACTGAAGGGGTTGGCATCTAATGAACCAAAATATCAATTGTCTTTACCTTTTTACCTAGTTGCTTAGTTACCGTTCATCATGTTCCTTAGATTTGTGCTAGTTTTCTCAACATGTATCTGAATTGTTGGTGGGCAATCCAGTTAGGGTTGCTAACACTTTCTGACCAAACGAAGCTAAAAATCGAGCTTGGTACGCATGCTGAACATTACCGAGTTAACTGACAAGCTGGATGCAGTAAAATGTGGTGTGGCGGTAGTTTGCACTACGTCCGCACAGATCGGGCACGTCCATTTTGTGAAGGAATGTTTCCATCTATGCTCTTAAAAACTTTTTTGAGGGCAACTTTGGGGGATCAAACTGACCCCCACCTGCATTTCATTCCATGGTTGCTCGGCAAGCCGAGCGGTCGAAGGGCATTAGAGCCAATCCTCATACAAATAGTTCAAAGACATACAGGGAAAAGGAGAGAGGAGTTACAACACTTAAACTGAAACAATCACAGTACAACAAGTACAACGAGGATAATCCTTGACTTAAGCCGATAGACGCCAACCGATCGTCAATTTGCATCCCCGCTGAACAGCATGCTCGTCGTTTTCACCAAAGACGTTGTGCCCTGCACCACTCCTCGTAGCTACACTGCTTCGCTGCTGCCCTCCACCTGAGAAGTGAAACTGTGGAATGGGAACGAACAACGAAATGGGGACTAAGAGCAGTGACGAGCACGCAAGCTCAGGATCATCGGACACGACGACCTCCTTTGAGAATGATGGTGACACCTCTAGCCCATCCGGGCCCATGTATCGCCATTCAACGCCACTCATGGGAAGGAAGCCGTAAAGGGGAATGGAGACACTGATGGAATCTCCACCTGGCATTTGATTTTATGGCACCACCAAGGAGAGCACCGACGAAGCAGAGGCGCCAGAGGAAGACGCTCATCGAAGTGGTGGCAACGGCTAGCAGCTAGCCCAATCTTACCCAAGAGGGGAACAAGGAGCAACAAGGGGAAGGAGAGGATAGAGAGAGCTCAGATCAGGGACAAGGATGGCCAAAAGTAACGACGCCTTCATCAAGGAAGTGACATCCACAGACGCCACCGTCGTAGGCCGAGGGCAGGAGGGCTCTCACCCCAAGATGCACACAACCCAATCGAGCTTAGAATCTTCAACGACGCCTCCAGGAAGGGGCATGACGCTAGACGCACCATCGTCGTCGAACCAGAATAGAGCCAGCTTGAGGCTTTCGCCCAGATTCTACTAGCTGCAATAGGCATATGGCGATTTCGACCACGGCATGAGCGGCCAAAACGGAAACCGTAGACAATGCCTCTAAGGAGGTAGGTGACGCAAAATTGCGCCACCACTGTCGGCCAGCAAGGAGCTAGGCAGGGTTTTCACCTAGGTTTCATTCGGTGCGCAGCCCCACCGCCGGCAAGCCCGCGGCCAAACTACGCACACGCACCACAGCATGGTCCCTGTAGAGAACACAAAGAAGAAGCAGGCACACTGCCCCGCAGCAGGGACTTACCCAGATGGTGGGGATATAGATCCAGCCTCAAAGAGTGCCAGCCAGGGGGCACCGCCCAGCAAGCAGGCAACTGTGTGCTAGGCCATAGGCGCTCCGCATACGCTGGCCTGGGCCCTGCCCCCGACGTCTGGACACCGCGCGCCGCCGGCATCGCGCGCCCAGGATCTAGGCTGGCCGCATGGGCGCCACGCGCCCGTCCACCATAGCTGCGGGTCACCAGCGCGCCTCCAGCCAGCACGCGACGTGATGCCTCAGAGCGAGGGGAGGCCAGCTGCTCCACCACGCGCCGGACCAAGGCGCCCGGCCACCGGAGTGCCTCCGGTCAACATGCCTTGCTGCACGCCGGATCCATCGTGGGGGTCGTCGAATCCGGGCTCATAGGCCCCAGATCTGGTACCCCAGGTCACGGCTGGCCATCCTTGAACCAAGCTCCAAAGCTCGAATGGGGAAGACAAACTGGGGAAGAGGAGGCAGGGAGAGAGGGTGGGATGCGGGAGAAGCTGCTACAGGAGGCCCTTTGGGGCACCATGACGGGCCGCCGCCGCCACTGGCCGAGGAGCGGCGACGACGGCCGGGGAGGTTCGCTTGGCGGCGGCGGTGTCGGGGTGGAGGGGGAGTGTAACATACCAGATGTTAGTACGTAATTAAATTATTAATCATGTGCATTATAAAGCATAATGATTGAGCATCATGGCATAAATGCATTCATGTTTTTTAATGTATTTTTGTGGTGTTTGTTTAATACATGAAATAATGATGCTAAGGGTGTTTGTTTAATTTTAAAATCCTTCGAATTGAAATATCCCTTTTATCCCCTTTTCTACAATTCAAAATCCATAAAGAATTTTGGTATACTCTCAAAATATGGTTTGTAGATCTTGACAAGAGCTACAATAATGATATTCAAAGTTTTTCAAGTTTCTAAAAACAATTTCAAATGAATTTGAAAATACAGTTTTCCAGCATTTGTCCCCTTTGATTTTAAATCCATATTTCAAAAATTATGTATATTTTAGGAAAACTTTGTATATGAAAAATGTTTGGTTTGAAAATTTGAGCATTCCATAGTTTTGAAGATTTTCAAGTTTAATTGAAAAATCAAAAGTAATTTCAAATATTTGTTTCTAGGGTTTGTTCCCCTTTTGAATTTCAATTCATATTTCAAAAAGTAAGTAGAATTTGAAAATGTTTATTAAATGAAAAGTGTAGCTCTTGAAAAGTTATGCAAATTATATTTTTGGGGATTTTCAAGTTGCTATACATTTTTGTGAGTAATTGGTAAATTTCCGAATGATTTTGGTTGCTACAGTATTGCTGACGTCACTTTCTCCTTCGTCCCTCACTGCTCAACGGCGTTGAGGTGGCCGCCGTGCACTTTCTCGCCTTCGCGTGCCCGATAGAGCACCTGGACGTCTTCACGAAGATGCTGGCCACCTCACCGACTTTCTTCCCCTCCTATTTAAGCCGAGCAGCCAGCCGCTGTGCCTCAATTTTTTCTCCTCCGCTTGCCACCGGCTGCCATTGCTTCGCCGACCAAATTCGGCTCTGCTGGTCCATCTTTATCTGCTCCGCCTTGCAGGCAGGTTTGCCTCGTCCTTTCGAGTTCAACTAGCCCGCTTGTGCCTTATTTGGTGGCCGGAGTTGCCCACGCACCCGTTCTTCCTCACGGTCGACCGTCGCGCCGCCGCGAGCACTTCACCGTTGCCAACTCACTCTGGTGAGCCTCGCGTTGCATTTTCTTGCCCTTTAGCTTTGCCTCAATGCCTTGATCATGACCGGCTCCATAGTTTTGCCTATAAGCCTCTAGACGCAACGGAACGTCGTCGAGCCGCCATGTCCGGTTCGCTGATCTGCCCTGGCCGCGGGAAAGCTCGCTCTGAGCCATTGTCTAGCCATTTAACTCCTTGAGTGGGTGTGTGGGATCGCGAGGGGCACGCCGGTGTTCTTCCCGTTCCCGGAGGACTCGCCGTTGGCAAGTCCCGCGGTCGGCCGAGCGTCACCGCGACGTGCTCTGCTCGAGCGCCGCCTAGGGATGTCATTTTGTAAATAGAAACAAACCCAGGGGTCTTGATGCAAAGCTCATGACTCATGTCAATAGTGCCAGAAAGTACTTTGGACTTAGTTGTAATTTTGTAAAAGTATAAGGGCCTTTTTGAAAAAACTACTAGGCTAGACAAACAGGCCGCATTGGGCCGGCCTGTTCAATTTCCTGGGCCGACCTGTTTGGCCGAGTTGGGCCGCTTTGAGCCGAGGCAGTTCTTTTTCTTTTTCCATGTTTTATTCTTTTTCCTGATTTGATGAATAGTGTTGTAATTTGTTAATTTCATAGTAATTTGTGTATTGCTCCAAAAATTATGAAAATTGTTGTGTATGCTCTTTATGATGTTCTCTACCGAGAAAAAAATATAAAATGCCAAATTTGAATACTTTTTGCATAAGTTAAAATTAGCTCTTTTAATTAAAAAATGCATCTTCTATGATTTTTAATAAATAAAATAATTGGCTTTTATTTCTGAAAATTGTTTTTCCTTCTAATTAGACCAAGACCTTTTTAAAATAAAATTTTGAGCTTTATTAGACAACTTTAGTTTTATGTCTTTATTTATGCTTTTTAATTAATTAATTAACCCTTTTAATCTTGCTTAATCATTATAGGATTGTTTGACTTTGGGATTGATTGATTACCTTGGGTCGTTAACCTTAATGACCCTTGGCACCCTAAGTAATTGTTTGAGCTTACCTTTACCATGTTTTTAGGGTTTATTTAATGTTATTTTATGTGCTTAATGAAAGTCTTTACATCTTGTTAGGGTACAACTTTATCGTGAAGTAAAGTTATACTCAAGTTAATTAAGTTGTTATGCTTTCATCCATGTATCCACATGCATCATGCCTTGAGCTCATCATTGTAAATCATGCATCATTTCATTACGTGTAGTTGTTTCGAGAGTGAATTGGATCGTGTTGATCAACGTTCGGAAAGAAGCCATCCAACAAGATTGTTCGAGAAGGTGACATCCATCAATGATGTTGAAATCCTTATCCATGGTGTTTGTGCCAAATCTAACATTTGTGATCCCGACGAGAACTAACCACCGCTGGAACAAAGGCAAGCCCCGGATGCATTTAAACCCTTCCTTAATTTTATAAAAGTTTTATCGCTTCAGTTATGAAATGTTGCATTAAGTAATAGGCGTTGAGTGATAACCCACCAATTGCATTTACCTGCCTTATTTTCCATATTTCTTGTTACCTGTTTTTGGAAAATGCGTAGTTATGCTTAGCCCTGCTTAATTAGTAGGTTTTCAAAAAGAAAAAGAATGAAAAAGATGAGATTGGCTTCACTTGTTGGAATCATGATGGTACTTAATAAATCGAGTCTGGATAGGTAACTTGCATTGGGAAAGGAGTCTCTTTGTAGTGTTTCCATTTGTTGATGCCCTAGGTACCGTTCGATGGTGAATTGGTGATATCGAGACTTAGATAGCCACCCACACATGGTGTGGTATACTTGTGGGTATGAGAGTCCCATGTATATTGATATGCTTAGGAGTTTGAGTCTCCTATATATCATGTGGTTGATATATGGTTGCGATTGTTATCCCAGTATATCGTGTCATCTGATATGCTTAGGAGTTAGAGTCTCCTGTATATCAGTGACCTAGGACCCAGTAGGGTATATAAAAATGGATTCGAATCACCAGTTGCTTCTCGGAGAAGAAGACTCGATCGGTGTTCATCATCATAGTAACAACTTGAATGATGTTTAAGGTTTAAGAATAGAGTTGGTTGGTAATCTTGAGCTAGAGCAAGACAACTTTACTTTCTGTCGAGCTTTTCTGCAAAAATCCTTATCTCTTGCAAGCCTTACCTTGTCCCTCTAGCCTGCATTTCTTGAGTCTTCACCCCTGTTTTTCGTCGGGTCAGTCTTGTTGAGTACTTTTGTACTCAGGGTTTGTTGAACCCCTGTTGCAGGTGCTAATTAGTGTTCAAACAAAGTTCATGTCGGTGGGCTTGATGTGATCTATTTGTCCTCTTCCGACTTAGGTGCTCTACCTAAGTTGTCTTGTGTAGTTTTACTCTGCTTCCGCAATTGAAGTTAAGTTGTAAAAGTTAACTTATTCATGTTTTGTAAATTTA
The DNA here is from genome assembly GCA_023333625.1 of Bothriochloa decipiens. Taxonomy (NCBI): domain Eukaryota; kingdom Viridiplantae; phylum Streptophyta; class Magnoliopsida; order Poales; family Poaceae; genus Bothriochloa; species Bothriochloa decipiens. The sequence goes on from CM041642.1 coordinate 4,364,173, forward strand.
ATGTTATTATTCTTCGGCACTATGATGTATATCTTGTAACAAATGTTATAATGTTAGAGCTACTCCTTTGTTGATCCTGGTATGAGTCAAATGTGGTTTAATCGGGGTCTTTTGAGGGCACCCGACAGGGATTTCTAAGTTATCTGGAACATATGCATGGCTGTCAGAGGTCTTTGGGACAACGATAGGTGCGTGTGGGCCATATAATTTAGGAGGTTCTGCCACAGAGAGTCACCCCAAATTGCCCCCGTACAGAGAGCGATGCGGGGGGGGTACACTCCGAAGTTTGGGGCGATGAGTTCTTGGAGTTCTTAAAACTTTAGAGCTCTAAAAGTTTTAATTCGTTCAATGCAGATGGTTTGAGTTGATTAAGGATTATGTTTTGCAGCTGCAATACCATCCTAGCAAAGCTAAGGTGGTCGCGACGCTTTGAGTCAGAAATCACATTGTCATGCTTTTCAGCCGCTAATTGCAGATGGCTTTGACCTTATGCATCCTGTGATCTTGCAAAATATCCAGATTAGCTGTGAACTTGAAAGAAAGATTATGGAAGGTCAGAAATTGGATAGTGAGATAACTGCTATTAAAGAAAGGATAAAAATTAATCCATCTTTGCACTTTAAGGAAGATGACCATGGAGTCTTATGGTTTTATGATCAGTTAGTCATGCCACAGAGTCAAGAACTCAGAACCCAAATTATGGATGAAGCCTATTTGTCTAAGTTATCCATTCATCCTGGTAGTAGTAAGATGTTTCAAGACTTGAAGACTACGTTTTGGTGGTCACATATGAAAAGGGATATTGCAGAGTATGTAGCTAAATGTGACAATTGTTGTAGAGTGAAAGCTGTACACCTGAAGCCCGGTGGTTTACTCCAATCATCGTCTATCCTAGAATGGAAGTGGGAAGATATTTATATGGATTTTATCACTGGTCTTCCCACCTCTTCAAAGGGTAATGACTCTATTTGGGTGATTGTGGATCGACTCACCAAGTCAGCACACTTTCTTCCTGTTCACATCGAGTTTCGAGCACGTCAATATGCTGATTTATATATCAAAGAGATTGTGAGGTTACATGGTGTGCCCAAGACCATTTTATCTGATAGGGGATCTCAATTCATGGCGCACATTTGGGACCAGTTACAGCGAGGCTTAGGGACCAAATTGTTGCGTAGTTCTGCCTATCATCCTCAGACCTCAGGTCAAGTGGAAAGGGTAAATCAAATCCTAGAAGATATGTTACGTGCCTGTGTACTTTCTGCTAAACGTTTATGGGATAAGTGGTTGCCTTTAGCGGAGTTCTCATATAATAATAGTTACCAGGAGAGTATTAAAATGTCTTCTTTCGAGGCACTATATGGCAGAAGGTGTAGAACACCTTTGAGTTGGGTTGAAGCGGGAGACAAAAGCTACTTTGGTGTTGACCTTTTTAAAGAGGTTGCTGATCAGGTAAAAATTATCTAGCAACACCTTGTTGCCGCTTAGTCCCAACAAAAGAGTTATGCCAACAAGAGGCGAAGACCCCTATTCTTCGAAGTTGGTGATAATGTGTATATGAAGGTTTCACCTATGAAGAAAGTGCAACGGTTTGGTGTGAAATGAAAGTTGGCCCCTCGTTTTGTAGGACCTTTTAAGATCCTGGAAGGAAAAGGAGAAGTGGCATATAAGCTAGAATTTCCTGAAGAGATGAATGTAGTTTTCTTGTCTTCTATGTATCGCAACTCAAGAAGTGTGTGCGTGTCCCATCCGAGAAGGTGAAAGCGAAGGACATCCAAATAAGATCAGATTTGACTTATGATGAGCAGCCAACCAAGATCCTTGATGTTAAGGAGAGAATAACTCAGAATTGAGTGGTCAAGGTTTACAAGGTGTGTTGGAGTCACCATGATGATCTAGATGCCACTTGGGAGACCGAGGACTATATTAAGGATGCATATCCTGTTTTTCACAAAACATGGTTAGTACACCTAAATCTCGGGACGAGATTTCTTTAAGGGGGGTAGGCTGTAACATCCACAATGTTAGGCTTAACAAATCTTGCATTATATTGCATAAGCATCTCATGAGCATCTCATTTTTTGCATATTTGAGTTGGGTTGATGCTTGCTTTTATATTTCCAATAAATGGTTAATTGAGATTTCAAAACCTTTTTAGAAAATATTATTTGCATTGCTCATTTTAAGTTGTACCTTTAATATGTTTTATAGAGAAAATAATTTGGAACAAAAAATCTATTTTCACCAAATCATGAAAATGCATTTTAGCTCCTCAAAATGGCAAAAACAGTGTCTATATTTTGATATTTATTAATTTTATAATTTATATTTGAGCCAAATTTGTATTTTCAAAAATATGCTGCATTAACAAAAACTTTCTATATATGAAATGTTCCTCTCTTCAAAAGGAACAACTTTCATATTTTGAGTTTTTCCAAATTCGTAATCATTTGCAAAATACAGAGAGTCAAATTTTCAGTTCAAATTCATAGAAGGTGGGACCCACCCGGCCCCACCTGTCTGTCTCTCTCTCCTCTTCCTGTCTTCTTCCTCTCGCTGCCACGCGCCAGAGCCACCGCCGCCGCTGCAGCACCACTGCTGCTCGCCTGCCCTGCTCGCTGCTTCCGCGCCGTGCTAGCGCCAGCGCTCGCACTTGATTGCTCACGCGCGCCCGCGCCCAGTCGCCCGCGCCCCACACTGCTTGGCCTGCTGGGCCGGAGCGCTGCGCCGCTTGCCCCGCCGGCCGCCATTGCTGCACCGCATGCCAACACTCTGTGCCAAATGCAAAACGACGCGGCAAAATGGGCACTCGAGCACACACTCAAGCACCCACGCGCGCCTGCCCGTTTGCCCCTCGCTTCCCCGCTACATCGCTGCCCCGTGCGCCGTCGTCGCCGTCCTGTCGCCCTCGCCACTCGGCCCGACCCTCACGCCCCTGTGCTCAATTCAAGGAGCCTGAGCCGTCTTTATCTATCTCCCCACCTCCTTCACTCCCTTCCCCCACGCCATTCTCTTCTTCTTACCCTCGCAAGCCACCGTGGCCACGGAACTTGCCATGGTCACCGTCGAGTCTGCCATCGCCTAGCTCCCTTTCCAGCCCACCATTTTCTAAGCCAAGAGCACCAACATGATCGCCATCACCTCCACCATCTTCGTGACATCATCCCGTGCCCGATTGCTCAAGGTAGAGGCCGAATTTGGCCATCCCCTTTTCCCCGCGCGCCACGGCCGCCATGGCCGCCAGAGCGGTTCGCCGTGGCCATGCTCTCTTCATCCCTCTCCGCTCCACTTCTTGCACGTTCCGAGGTCGCTAGGGTGTGTAGGAGCTCCAATGGGAGTCAATGGCATCGGTCGAGGCCTCGTCTCGTCGGATCACGGCCTCCCCGCTGCCTTGCTCACCGCCGTCGCTCGCCAACGTAGTTAGGGTCGCCCAGGGCCTTCATCTTCTACCCCGCTCGGTTCGCCTTGTTGAGCTGAGTCTGTAGGTACTGGCCTTTTCACCGGAGATGCTCGCCGCCGGCCGTTGACCATCCCTTGTTCGGTCTCGCTGACCGGTGGGCCTGTGCTGACGTCAGCTGCTGGCGTCAGCAAGGTGCCTGCCTGGGTACATAGTTAGGTGGAGTTAGCGTAGGAACCTGTCTGGGTACACGCGGGGTACACGTAGCATTTTTAGTTCGAGTTTTCAGAAAAATATACATTTACAGATTTTGGGAAAAGGCTTGTAAAAATCATAGCTTGGTCATTTTAGGTCCAAATGAGGTGGTTCAACTTGCAATATTTTTATTATGAGGAGTGCTATGCATAAAAAATATGAGTTGAGCTTTTTGAGATACTTTTCTGTACAGTTTTATTTAAGGCTATTAAATGAATAAATTTTTGGAAATGCATAACTAATTTTAGGTTTATCCGAAAAATATTATTCTTATTTTGTTGTTCTAGTTATGATATGCTGGATCTATGAAAAATGCTAGTTGCTATGTCAGGTGTAAAAGTTACTCTATCTTTTTAGGGTACTAGTTTTGCTAAGGGTTTGAGAAATTTATAATTAAATATTTATGTAAGATAATAGCTTGATAATTTTTTGTAGGGTGTTTTAGGGCTAAACAGAAGATAGCTATGCTATGGAATCTACTATTTGACATGTTTCTCTGTACAAAGTACTTTATGCCCAAATATTGTTACTACCTTATGAATTTTGTGTAGGGTAAAATACTTAAGGTTTTAACCTAAAAATTTTACAGTAGACTTGGTTTAACATGCTTAAGCTTTTGTAATTTTTGTAGATTTTTTTGAGTAGTATAAAAAGGTGTTCTAGTTCTACCCTAGTTCAATTAGGTGTTTAATTAGGGTTTGTGTTGTTATTTCATGTAATTGCGATGCTCTGTTCGTTTGTTAATCAAGATAATTGCTGGTGGGTTGCTGAAAACTAATTCGGGGCTTTTCTAAGCAGTACCGACATAATGAGTGCATTCTATCATCTGCCACATGGCCATGCATACATTCATAACATACATCATGCCCGCTATAATGCATACATGGTATTCATATGCATCGATGCATTATACAGGTTTACCGACGGACCTTACGCCAGTAGTTCAAGAGGAGTCATAATTGGAAGGACAGTAGGGGGCAGTGATGCAGGAGGCAGCAAAGGATGAGGACCTAGATGCTAACTTGCCAGAGTGCCCTAACCACCAGCTTAGCTGCTTTGAGAAAGGCAAGCCTCGAAGCATTACTCCCTATAGTTTTACAAATAACTTATTTTGTGTCCTTTACTGTTTATGATGTATTAAGTTTATAGGAGTTGATTGATACCGTTGATGCATTATGATTACCCTTGTCCACCTGAGTTACCCAAACACCCTATTAAGTATAGGTTCACTTATATGCTTAGCCCTGCTTAATTAGAACAGTAGAAGTCGGGTGATTTCCTGTCATCCATGAGATATAGGTGGTGACTCATATTGGTGAGCTATATTGTTGTTTTGGAAATAACCATGAGGAGTAATAAATCGAGATCGGGCGGGATTGGAGCTGTGGACAGAACTGGAGGTTCTGTGTGGTTTTATCCTGTCTGTATCAAACTAGGGCCCCGTCCGATGTCACGGCCCTCATGGCATGTTGAACACATGCCCCACAGATAGCTGGAAGGGTGCGATCATCCGACCGTGAAGCCTCAAGTTTTGTTTAGGCCGGGCTTCAACCTAAACACACGTATTGGAGATGGTGTTGTGGTCAAGGGGCGCGGAGAGTAAGCCTGAGGTCGTTACATGACTAGTATGCAGTCGGGCGGCCCCTGGGTACGATGGTTCATGTTGATCCTGCGACTCTACCTGAACAAACCTAGGTGACCTAAGGTGCCTTCGCGCGGTATGTCTGGGGGTGTGTGGGGAATACCTCGCCAGCCGGTTTGCAATCGATTATAATCGCCATCATCCCTGGATAGTGGACACTGTCTTGAGCACCGGCATCTAGTAAAAACTTGAACAAAGACATGAGATGGTTATGATGTTGATGCTGAAAGATGCTCAACCATAATTGGTTAATATTCTTGCTTAATAATTACACCATAACTGTTTAGACCAGGAGCTAATCTAGCAAGATCAGGTTAATGACTTTAAAATGCAAAGTTAGAAAGTTATAATAATTGTTCTTAATTAGCTCAAGCTTTTTATACAAAGAAATGAGTCAGCCAACCTCCTTATAAAGCCTGCATACTCCTTGGAGTCACTTTATTTTTAGTTTATGACGGGTAAGTCTAGCTGAGTACATTCTCGTACTCAGGGTTTTATTCCCCATGTTGTTGCAGATGGTGAGATGTTCTATGGCTACTGCCATACCTGTTTCTACCCAGCAATGGGACATGAATAGACCTTGGGCAAGGTCACTCTGTATTATCGTACCTCTATCCTTTTGTTGGATTCGATATGGACCTGGCACTATGTTCAAAACTATGTGTGCGTCTGTGAAACAAAACTATATTTGCTTTCGCTATTTAAACTTAAATTTGGTATTGTAATAACTTTATTATGACTCTGATGTAATAAACTATGTGCGAACTTTATGTAACATTATGGATGGTGTATGTTGAACCTTATTCGATCTGGGTAACAAGTTGAGATGTTTGAAATCCTCCGAGGTTTCACGGACTACCGGGTTAATATGGGCACAATATGCTAACTAAATTGCTTCGATTGTTTACTTAGTACCTTGGGTTTATATTAATTGGGTGGTTCTGTTATAGCTGGCATCAGAGCAAGGTTCAATGTATACTGTTCGTAAGTATTTAAAAATAAAAGATTTGTTTTTACAAAAGTAATTATAAATTTATAGCCACTTAAACATATATAGGGTTTCCAAAAAGTGTGTGGTTTTCAACCTATATATATTATATATTATATATATATATATGCCATGGACCTGTCATATCCTCTATGCCCAGTTTAGGACACAGGTGGCTTATATAAGTACTGACCTGAGGGTATTGCATCATATTTTTTGTTGTCGCGCTCATACACGGCGGATATGTATGGGGGCCATTCACTTGAATGGTTATGTATGGATCATTTTGCCTCTACGCCATGGTAAGTGTGAGTTGTGAGAGCATGATCAGACGCAATGCTGATCTAGGGGAGTGCTTAATGGTGCTGAATTATATACATGTTCACACATGTTTATATGAAGGTACCCCATGTGAGGGTGTCGTCTTCTGGCGACTTGTTGGGTAGTGCACCTGGGAAATGGGTGCAAGTAATTGGAGTTTTCACCTTGTTTGGAAGGTGTGTGAAATTTTATGTCGCTTGCATTCATTGGGGAATCGGGCTGCAATGAATCTTCTGCAGGTACCATTAACCACAAAAAACGAGTAGAACGTTTAGAATCCCGTATATAAATGAGAGCACTTAATATATGCCACCGCCTAGACGTATTACTTTTAGGAAGTGAGGACGTACGTAACATGCATGCATCATAAATTAAAAATTGCTCATGTCATACATTACATTCTTCCCTTTCCTTATAATTAAATTCGTCTCTTTCCTTATAATTGCTTATATTATAAAACATGTGCTTACCAGGATACCAAAAATTTTTATAGATGGCTCAGACCAAGAAGACGGCCCGCAAGAGTGTGTTTCATCCTCGCCACCGCAGGGTTGCTTCCCCTGTAGATGCACCCCTTGTGGTTCATCGGTTGTCGTCCCGCCAGCGCAGGGAGGCTGGTACTTTCCTGGAGCAGGGTGGTTTGCCCACTCTCCTCTGGAGGTTGTTGCACAGTGCTGGCTACCTTATAGGAGCAAAGCCATAGTACTACTAGGTCAGAGATGACATGGAAAACAATGGCTTTGCATCTGTGGTGGTTGTGGTGCCACCCTTGGGCCTTGACGAGAGTTGGTCTGGTTAGACAACCAAGGGTGAGGGCATCACTCTCTTTGATGGTGCCCAGGACGCTGCTTTCCATATCATTGAGAGGATTGTTGTGGAGCTACCCAATGAGTTGGAGCGGATTCTCCCTGGTGTCTTCCCATTGGTTTGCCCCCGCGATGATAAGTGGAGGTAGGCTAAGGCATGGCACTGACGGCAGGACCACAAGAGGCTGAGAGCAGTCATGCACCTTCACAGAGTGTTGTGTTTGCCTTAATGAAGGCGTATGCAGCATAGGAGGACCTTGCCCTCTCTAGGTACGATGAGCTAGAGCGTGCCAGGAGAGAGCAGGAGGAGCAGCAGGAGAACTATGAGAAGAAGATCGAGGAGCCCAGAGAGGAGTTGGCACTAGTGACTGAGCAGAGGGACCAGTCAGTCTAGAGAGATGAGCTAGCCACGCAGCAGGTTCAGGAGCTTCAGGCGAAGCTTGACCGTTGTGACGCTGGTCTCAAGAACTATGAGGACGCCTTGAGCCACACCGTGTTGGAGCGGAATGCAGCTTGGACTGAGGCACGTAGTTTGAGGTCTGCTCAGCACATTCTTAAGAAGGACCTACATGAGCAGGAGTTGCGCATCGACACCTTGCGTGAGGAGATCTACGCAAGACAATACAGACAGTGGGAGTCTCCCCCACCAGTTGACATTGTCAGTCAGGTAGCTACCAGTCATAGATGCCAGGTTTAGGGAGAGACAGTTCGGAGTTTGTCAGTTGAGGGTACGCTAGTCCATAGTAGAGCTTTCGTGACTCTTTGTGTCATGTTGGGCATGTGATGTAATATGCTAGCGAGACCAAGATGTGACCTTGGATCTCATCTTATGTATGCGATGTACCTTGAACGCCCGTAAAAGTCCAGTGCATGTATGCTGGCAACCATGGATATTGTATAACCTTTGTAATGTTTTGACGTAATATTATTATTAGTGCAGTTGTGATGTAGAAAATGAATTATTATGCCTGTGAGATTGATTGTATGAATTTATTCTATCCAATTTATTTCGCATGGCATAAATTGGACATGGTTATGGTTGAAACATGCAGATGATGGACACACGTAGTGGAGCCGGTGATAGTCGTGGTGGTGGTCGGGGTGGTGAAGAGGCGCGTGGTGCACCATCTCCTCCTGCCCCTACCGCCGAGCAGCTCTTTGCACAATTCCTGGGAGGTCAACACAACATTGAGCAATTGTTGCGTGAGAACTTGGAGGCCAATCGCAACATCCGTCAGGGTCATCAGCCTAACCAGTACAGTGACTTTATGGACTTCATTGACACCAAGCCTGCAGTGTTCAAGGATGCCCCTGAGCCCCTTATGGTTGATGCCTGGATTAACACCATGGAAGAAAGGTTCCGTCTACTGAGGCTGTCAGAAGACCTGAAGGCTACCTATGTTGCGCACATGCTTGAAGGTGACGCAGGGCTGCGGTGGAGACAGCATCGCAACACCTTTCCTGCTGGTCAGCCTATCACTTGGAATCAGTTTGTTGCTGCCTTCCGTGCAGCCTACATTCCTGTCACTCTTGTGGTAATGAAGAAGGTTGAGTTCCATGCTTTGACCATGGGTACTCATTCTGTGAAGGAGTACTTCTATGCTTTCAACAACCTGTCCTGTTATGCACCTGAATTTGTGAACAATGATGAGAACAAGATTGCCGCTTTCAAGAAAGGCCTCGGTACTAAGTTGATGAAGACCATGGGTACTTCTACTTGTGTGATTCAATGACTTCTACAATGACTGTTTGACTCAGGAGAATCAGAATAACTTGCATGCTGCTACCAAGAATCGGAAGAGGGTGCATGAGGGTGGTCCTTCCCAGCCAAGGGCTCCACCTGCATACCGTCCTCCTTATCGTCCTCAAGGTTTGGGGTCTAAGTTTAGGCCTCCACAATAGAAGAATGTTCCCACTCAGAATCAGCAAAAGTCTCAGAGGGCCTTCAGGATGCGCGTTCCACAAGGAAAGTCTGGATAGACCAGTGCCACAGGTGCCAAGACCGGAATGGTTGGCCCCTGTTACAATTGTGGCCAAAATGGACACTTCATCAAGTATTGCCCTTATCCTAAGAAGCAGCAGCCGGCACGTGTGCATCACACCACCTTAGAGGAGATTCTTGCTGGAGAACCCGTGACAGTTGGTATGTTTCCTGTGAATCAGATCCCTGCTGCTATTCTGTTTGATACTGGATCATCGCATTCCTTTATGAGTCAAGCATTTGCATAGAAACATAATCAATCCATAACTGAATTGAGCATAGAGTTTCGTGTGAGCTCGGCTGGGGCTGAACTTCATAGTTCTTCCCGGATTGGGTGTGGATGTGATAGTGGGGATGAGTTGGATGAATCATTGGGGTGTAGTGTTGGATACTACCAATAGGATGGTGTTAATCCAGAATCCACTAGGCGAAGGAACTTTCCAGGTGTCCTTACCTCAAAAGTTTAAGTTGGAGAGTGTGTCGTATGCTACTAGGGTAACCCCTCTACCTGAAATCCCAGTAGTATGTGAGTTTTCGTATGTCTTCCCAGATGAGCTTCCAGGCCTTCTGCCAGACAGGGATGTTGAGTTTCGTATTGAGTTGCTGCCTGGAACAGCCCCAATATCTAGGAGACCTTATCGCATGCCACCAAATGAGCTAAGGGAACTTAAGAAGCAGTTAAAAGAGTTGTTGGATAAGGGTCTGATTCGTCCTAGTGCATCCGAATGGGGTATTCCCGTCCTATTCGTAAAGAAAAAGGATCAATCTTTGCGAATGTGCGTGGATTATCGTCAACTTAATGCAGTAACAGTCAAGGACAAATATCCTTTGCCCCGCATCAACATTCCATTTGATCAGTTGTCTAAGGCTAAGGTTTTCTCTAAGATAGATTTGAGGTCAGGTTACCATCAGATCAAGATCAGGCCACAGGACATTCCTAAGACCGTTTTTCTACTAGATACGGGTTGTATGAGTATTTGGTAATGTCCTTTGGATTAACCAATGCTCCTGATGGAATCAACTATGTGCGAACTTTATGTAACATTATGGATGGTGTATGTTGAACCTTATTCGATCTGGGTAACAAGTTGAGATATTTGAAATCCTCCGAGGTTTCATGGACTACCGAGTTAATATGGGCACAATGTGCTAACTAAATTGTTTCGGCGGTTTACTTAGTACCTTGGGTTTATATTAATTGGACGATTCTGTTACAATGAGATCCAAACAAACTCTAATTAAATGAAACAGGTTTTTGTATGTGTCTAAAAAATTGTAATTGGGAAACTTAGCACGTAACGACCAATATGAAAGGCACACATACTGTATTGCTTATTAATGGCAAATTAAAGAAGTACTCCCTCTATCAAAAAAGTAATTATAACTTTGAAAGTAGTAGTGAGTTAAAAACATGTTGAGTTTTTTCATTGCCCCAAACACCAAGTACACATAACACATCACCTACTTTGCGTAGGAATTTTGCCATCCAAACTCGGTTTTCATATCATGGACCGGTGGTTTCTGACCTCTGTCACTAACCGGAATTCTCAATTCCATTTGTTAACCAGCTAGGCAGACGAAAACTGTAGACGTTAGGCGTTGGAGTTGGAGAAGTTAGTTGGAATGTCACCGACTCACCGGGCCGGCCGGACTTGCCTAAAAGAGTCACCAGCACCAAATGGGTGGCCGCCGGTGGGGCAGCCTGTAATGCCGCCCGCTGGTACCGTGCCATTATCCAAATTATAATTGTCCTATACGAGTTGTTCGAGCGAGTCTAACCCTACAACCATAGGATAGGAGAAGCCTAGTCATAGGCCATACTAGCCCCACGGTCGGCACACGGGAGGAGACCAGCAGCAGCACATCTGATCTGACGACGAGCAGGTGGTGGTAGTAGCCAATGCCATATCGTGACGGCATAATAATGCAATGCAGAACAGGGCACGACGTGGTCATCAATCGTCATCAAGCTACGAAAAGTCCCTTTATAACGTTTGGTCGTTAGCGTGCGATGACAATTTCGCTTGTTTTCGTCAGTGCGTCTGCGTCTGCGTGCGAGGGTAGGCGAGACACAATAGGATGGGGTCGAGTAGGGCGAGCTGGGGGTCGGTGTCATCAGCTCATGGCCGCTTGGGCGACACAGGTTCCCCGTTTCAGGCAGGCAGGCAAGAGATGAGCACGAGTGGTTGGGCCGTCCGATCAGACGTTGCTGTAAAAGAGGCCCAACTTTTAACGAAACCGCCGGCGGCCGCACGGACACGCGCGAGCTTGCCCGTGGGCATGGCAGATCTCTGGTGCTGGTGAAGTGGTGAGTCGTCACCGATGCGGCGATGCTCGCTGATCCGACACGAGCCAACACATGCGCAGGCGCAGGGCAGCAGATCGGGGCGGGCGAGTGAGACCAAGATGCCGCTTTACCGCCTGGCATTGCCAGGCGAGGCACGCGACGGAACGGGAAAAAGAAATGCCACTGTACTGAGACGAGATCCAACCACCACCACTGCACCACACACTCCGTTGTTGTTCTTGTTCCTTGTTGGTTCGTTCTTCCTGGACCTGGATCCCGCTCGCCGGCGATCGCCGTCTCACCGCCACCACCAGCAGCAAGCCAGCAAGCAGTAGGCAGCTACCAAATCGTTCGTACAAACCGTCGGATTTGCCATCGCATGATCACATCCTTTTCTCTGTCAAGTGTAGTGTAAAGCTCCTAGCTAGTATATATATTTTCAGGGTTGTTGCTACATCACTTCTCTTCTTTTTTTTTTTTTTGTGAAATCATATTACCAGGGTTGTTCTTACAGTTTGCCCCCATAAACAAAACAACAAACATATATATATGCAAGAAAAATACAAAAAAAAAATTAACAGCTGATGACTGAGCAGGAGCGGTGAAGATTAGCTACCGTAGCCAGGAAGGGAGGTGGCTGGCCTGGCGGCGGCTAATGCCTTCTCCGTCTCCGTGACAAGCAGTAAAATTTACTTGCGGCGGCGGCGGCGGCGCGTCTTCTCCCCCGACTGCTCCACCGACCCAGCGTCCTCCTGTCCGGCGCAGAAAACGTCGCCAGCCCCGCCCGCGGGGATGACGAAGTGGCCGAGCGACGGGGTGCTGCTGCCGGCGACGCGGTTCTCGTCGCACAGAAACTCCTTACTAAGCACCTGCTCCACCTCGAACTGAAAATCGTGGACCATCACGTCGGTGGGCCGGCCCTTCGCCGCGGTAGCGCCGGACCGGGCCAGCACGGCGGTGGTGAAGATGGACGGCATCCGCCCCGGCGAGTTGGGGTTCCACCCGGACGGCCCGTCGATGAGGACCACGTCCCAGGGCACGTCGTAGAGGTCGTTGGGCAGGTCGTTGATGGCGAGGCGGCACTCGGAGAAGAGCAGGTTCTGGACCGGGCGGCACTCCTTGGCCCTGGACGCCCGCGCCGCCGCCAGCAGGTCACGGAAGTCGCGCACCTTGGTGGTGTAGGACACGTCGTATGCCTCCATCCCCGGGTGCTTGGGCTCCAGGTACTTGACGTAGAACTCGTTCTCCTCCAGGAACACGGTGCGCCCGCCGTGGTTGAGCGCTAGCCAGAGCGGGGACTCCGCGCCCAGGCCGAAGACGAGGAGGTTGCAGGGCCCCCGCGCGCGGAGGACCGCCGAGATGGCGCGGATGTCCGTGTCTGACATCCGGTGCGTCGCGTTCGAGATGGAGGCGAAGTGGACCAGCGCCTCGAACACCGGGAGTGGGAGCCTGGACCCGGAGGCTGCTGCTTGGGCGCCACCGTTGCCGCTGGAGCCGGAGGAGGAGATGGTGGTGGTGGTTGAGGCTGCGGAGGCGGAGGCGGAGGCGGAGGCGGGGGAGGTTGTGAAGTGGGAGGTGGTGTAGAGGAAGGTGAGGAAGGTGGCGAAGGCGAAGCAGGAGGCGAAGACGACGAAGAGGACGCGCCGGTGGCCCGACGACGCCGCGAGCTTGTCGCGGCTGCCCATAGACTTCATGCTCTGCCCCGCCTCGCTCGCTGTGTGCTCTCTCTCGGCGGCGGCTTCACTGGCGACTCGGTCGATCTGATTTTCTTTTCTCGGAGGTGGACTCAGCGACGAGGGTGTCGATCGAGGCAACGAGCAGGGGAGGATCCGGAGAGAGGCGGAGTGGGGGCAAAGAAAGGTCGTCGTCGTGGACTCTGTACCAGCTGGGGAGGAAGCTGGTCAGGAACGAGCCATCCAAGGCAGAGGAGGACGAAGGCAAGAGGGCGTCGTAATTATGGTGTCAGCGGCTGATTAGCAGGTGTTGTTGCCCGGTCCTTGCCTGGTTTGTTGGCTAAAGCTAAAAGAAAAAGAAAATCTTATCATCTACCGCGTCAGGTCGCGGGCTCGCGGCACGGCACGTTGTTCGTGCGGTGCGGATCAAACCAAATCAAGGGGCTTAAACTTTTTGATTGAGGCTGTGGCGCATCGTACTTTACCATCCTTGGGATAGGTCATCGTATCGTATATGATGGGGCGCCACCGTGTGGTGTGACTGTGAGTGGTCCTGTCACATGTAGCAGGACTACAGGAGTACGTCCTGCGAGTGCGAGTCTGGGAGACGCAATGGTATGGCGGTGGTATGGTTTGGAAATGGAACACAGGTGCCCCACGAGGTGCCGACTACTCACTCAAGTCACTAAAAAAAAATTGTAGTTTCCAATCAATGGCTCAATCAACCGCAGATTCAATAAATATATTTAAAATACTATATTATATAGGGATTTGCTTAAATTCAGTTCAGACACCGATTATTGCACACATTTAATTAACACTATAAATTTAGTTTGTTAAAATTTATGCAGGCACAATCTGCGATTATTTGCTCCAAGAAAAAAAAAGGACAATTAGACATAACCACAAACTTGACACAATCTGATTTGTGTTGGCACAAGACAATCAATAATATAAAAAAATGTTTCTATTGTAAGAGAAGGACATGAGATTCATATATTATGACGTAAAGATAAATAACAAATCGTAAAGTGTTGCCTAAAATCATCTTAAAATTTAGACACATGAAATACAAGAAAATGATTATTTATAATGCTCAATATTAGTATCACTAAGTTAGTCATGAAATATATAAATCTAAATAAAATAAAATCAGATTTTCATATAGGTATTACAGCTTACAAGATAGAGATGCCGGCGTCTTATCCTATCATTTTCTTTTATTTTATCTTTTCAAGAAAAGGGTTTTGCTTTTGTGGAAAGCATATATGGATCCAATCCAACGTACATGTGGCTGCATGAGTGCTAGCTTATAACGCTAACAAAGAACGGGACCAAGACAAAAGACAGGTATCCTATTCACAACATCAAACGTTCAAACCTACCCTACGTCTACGTCCGTCTGAAAGCAGCGACGAAGTCAGTGTCTTCGTCACTGAGGCTTCAATTTTTTTCCTCGGTCTTTTTCATTAAGAAGGATGCTCCATTTCTGCCTAAAATAAGGGCACTACAGTCGGAGAATTTAAAGGAATTTCCTTTCAATGTCTATCTCATTGCAAATATTCCAGATAGCCCATGCGTGAAGAACCTCGAAATATGAACACAATAATTCATCCTTTTGTCCCCAGGTTTGCCAGGAGTCAAGCACTCAGCTCAGCACAGGAGGTAGGGACCCATCCCATTCCCACCCAATTGTGTCTCTATGAGACAGCATCGTGGAAAACTCCGAAGAGAATAACCAAAAAGAGAAGTGTCTTTTCCACGTGTGAAAGTTCGTAGTTCCACACAAGTCACTACAAAGTTGGGTCGGTCACACGTGCCATTGCGAAAAAACTCTTTGACCACTCACGCCATTCCGTCCGCTTTCTGTTACATTTTCACTGTCTTACGGCCTAACAGGTGAGCCCGGTCGATTAAGAAGTCAAAAATGCCCTCTTTTCTCCTTCCTCCAGTCCGGGTTGCAGTGGCATGTCGTCGAAGCCGATTCCGGCCCAGGAAGAGGAAAGCGGCACAGCTCCGCGAGCTCAGCACAGGTGCGGCACGGCGAGTGCACATAGGCGTCCGTCCGCATGGGGAACAACAGCCATGGCCACCGAGCTAAGCTCTACGCCGCCGGAGCCGCCGGCGACCTCCGTCTCCATAGCCACCGCCCGAGCAGACAAGGTGTGCGGAAGCAATGCTTGCCTCTCTTCTAGGGGCCATCGACATTGGCCTCGCCCACATCCCCTCCAGATTCGCGCTGCTCAAGGTATCGCTCCTGTCGTCCAAGCTTCCGTGCTCCACCCATGGCAGCGCTCTTGACGACGGAGAAGAAAGAGCCGCCGCTGGCGATGGTGCTGCGTGGGCCGGGCGGAGCTCCCCCGCGCACGCGCACGCGGTGGCCGGGCGGGGCTCCCCACACTCGCGGCAGCGGCGGCGGCGCGGACCTCTCCGCGCCCGCGGCGGCAGGGCGCAGTCCCCCCGCAACAGGCCCGCGGCGGCGGAGGCTGGGCGGAGCTCCCCCGCGCACACGCACGCGCACGCGGCGGCCGGCGGCCCCGTGGACCTCCCCGCGCCCTC
>CM041642.1:4385081-4401254 GCA_023333625.1 Bothriochloa decipiens
ACCGGATTAGGGAGCACGCGAATACAATATTACTCGTTGGTGTTAACTCCTCGAGGGTCAGAACACCGACAGTTGGCGCGCCAGATAGGGGAGCCGCATGTCACTAACGATTTCCCGCCATTTTTCCGGATGGGCGATTTCGTTTTACCACTTCCGCACACTACGGTGATCTGGTTCGGGAGCCTGGAGTTCATGACCCTCGGCCAGGGCTACGACATGACCCTGCTCTCGATCAGTGACCCGAACGGAGGTCGTGGTGCGCCCCCACGTTCATGGGGAGCCGCTCGCCAGTCTCATGACCACGCTTCCACATCCAGAAGGAGGCACGGTCGGCGCCGTCATCGTCGTCAACCCGAGTCGAGAAGAGTCCCCGCCGCTTTCTCCACGCCCCAGACCGAAGATGAGAAACCTCTTGTTGAGGGCGTATCTGACCCGAGTTTAGAGGCAGAGGGCAAACCGGCAGGATCCCGGCACAACCCTGACTCCGCTCTCACCGTGCGCTCGTCGGGGAAGTGCGACGAAACCCCCGCTCGATCAAGCTCGCTTCCGCACGGGCTGTTCGAGCGTCGCCGGTGGTCTTCGACCGACTCCAACAATCTCACGACGACGGCTATGACAGCAACCCACTCCGACACGAGCGCGTTGGAGGACCGCCCAGACATCCTTCTCCGCGCGATGACGGACGTGGGGACAGTCACACCGGCCTCCGAGGGTTGGGCATTCGCAAGAGCGCCCGGCCCCCGGAGGTACACCGTCGGCACACTCCGACGGCGGCTGCAGGAGGAGGCGCGGGGGCAATTCCCCGTCTTCTACTGTGGCGACCCTGACTCTGACTCTGATCACTGGGATCCTACCCGAGAGTGCCTCCACATCGATGGTGGCGTCGACTCCGATCAGGAAACCATCGATCCAGCGGCCGCGGCGTCTACCGCCGTGGCGAGAGACGCGCCCCCCCAGAGCAGAGGACCGACAACCAGATGCACCCCGAGAAGCGTGCCCTCGTCCTGGCGAGCAGGACGCGCAGATGGCACAGATTCGGGAGTTGCAGGCGAAGCTTGCCGACGAGCAGGAACGCTTGCGCTTACTCGAGCTGACCCTCGAACAAGAGCGGCGACCGCTCGGCGGTAGAGCCCGAGCCAGGGCCCGAGAGGTCAACCGGCAGATTATCGAGGAAGGAGTACCCGAGCAACCCGTCCACCGTTATCCCCGAGCAAGCCAGAACGTTGTTGCGGCGGCTATGCTCCTCCGCAATATGCCCGCACCGTCCAACTCGCAAGCTCGGCGGATACAACGCGAGGTCGAGGGTCTCCTCCAAGTTGCTGCTGCCCAACAAGCCGAGAGCTCAGCCTCGAGGCGTCAAGGAGCTGCCTTCGAGCCTCAGGTCGAGCCCTCCCGGCCAGAGAGGGAAGGCTCGGTCGATCAGGGGGTGGCCCCCCGACAGAAGAAGAACCCGGCCCGAGAGCCTATCAACGATGACCGCGCTACCCGCGACGCGCGCCTCGACATTGTCGAGAACCGCAGATGCAAGCACGGGGATGCCGAGGATCGAGGGTACAGCGCCCATCGAGGAGGGCGTTACGACAGCGAAGAAGACCAACAGGCCCCAGAGCCACCGGGCCCCCGGGTCTTCAGCAGGAGGATCCGCTGCGCCCAGCTACCCGACAAGTTTCGACCCCCCACGAGCCTCGTCAAATATAACGGCGAAACCAATCCCGAGCTCTGGCTAGCCAACTTTTGGTTGGCTTGTCAGGCGGGCGGGGCGCGCGACGATCACGCCATCATACGTCACCTTCCCCTGTTCCTGTCCGACACCGCGCGTAGGTGGCTCGAGGAGCTTCCCCCCCGACCAGATTCGCACTTGGACCGACCTTGTCCGTATCTTCGAGGGGAACTTCAAAGGTACCTACGTGCATCTCAAAAACTCCTGGGAACTGCGCAACTGCAAGCAAAAGCCAGGGGAGTCTCTCCGCGCCTTTGCTCGACGATTCTCCAAGCTCCGCACCGAGCTGCCCCACATCTCCGACCTCGACGTCATTCTAGCGTTTGTTGCGGGTACAACCTGCAAGGACCTAGTTCGCGATTTAGGGCGTAACCGCTCCGACACCGTCGACAAGCTTATGGATGTGGTCGCCAACTACGCGGCTGGCGAAGAGGCCGTCGGTGCCTTCTTCAGCGACGTGAAGGACAAGGGAAGAACGTCGGTAGCCGACAACGCCGGAGCCTCGAGCAAAGGGTCGAAGAGAAATAACAAGAAGAAGAAAAATCAACAAGGCAAGCGGGAGGCTGTGGAAGATGATCTCATCGCTGCAACCGAACGCAAAAGACCTCGAGGTCCCCCCGCGTCCCCCGAGGGCGCCATCTTCGACAAGATGCTCGAGGAGCCCTGTCCTTACCATAAGGACGGGGCAAGGCACAAGCTTAAGGACTGCCGCATGCTTCGAAGGCACTTCGAGCAAGTAGGTGTGAAGAAAGGTGATGACAAGAAAGACCAAGGCGGCGGTGAGGGAGACAACGGGGAAGACGCAAAATTCCCCGAAGTCTATGACTACTACATGATCTACGGGGGTCCCTCGACCCAGCTCACGCCCCGACAGCGTAAGCGGGAGCGTCGAGAGGTCTTCTCCGCTCGTGTCACGACGCCTCACTACCTCGACTGGTCTGATGCTCGACCGCGATGACCACCCGGATCGAGTCCCCAACCCCGGGGCCTATCCGCTCGTCGTCGACCCGATCATCATCAACACCCGCCTCTCGAAGGTCCTCATGGATGGCGGCAGCAGCCTAAATGTCATCTACCTCGAGACCCTCGACCTCCTGGGGGTCAGGAGGCACCAACTCCGACCCAGTGCCGGGGGGTTCCATGGCGTCGTGCCAGGGAAAAAGGCTTTCCCCGTTGGCCGTATCGAACTCCCTGTCTGTTTTGGCACCCCTGCCAACTTCAAGAAAGAGACCCTCACCTTCGAGGTGGTCGGGTTTCGCGGAACGTATCACGCCATCATCGGCCGACCGGGCTACGCACAGTTCATGGCGATCCCGAACTACACCTACCTCAAGCTCAAGATGCCAGGACCCAAAGGCGTCATCACTGTTGCCTCCTCCTACGAGCATGCGTACGACTGCGATGTCGAATGCGTCGAATATGGGGAGGCCGTCGAGCAAAATGCCATGATAGCCGCGACCCTCGAGCACCTCGCCGACGAGATGCCAGATCCCAAGCGACACGCCGGCAACTTCGAGCCAGCACAAGACACCAAGAAAGTCCCCCTCGACCCGAGCTGCCCATGCGAGAAGGTGCTAACGATCATCGCCGACCTCGAGGACAAATACGAAGTCATGCTCGTCGACTTTCTCCGTGCAAACGCTGATATGTTTGCGTGGAGTCCTTCGGATATGCCGGGCATACCGAGGGAAGTCGCCGAGCACGCCTTGGAAATCCGGGCCGGGTCCAGACCGGTGAAGCAACGCCTGCGCCGCTTCGACGAGGAGAAGCGCAGGATCATCGGCGAGGAGGTACACAAGCTTTTGACGGCTGGATTCATCAAGGAAGTTCATCACCCCAAATGGTTAGCTAATCCCGTGTTAGTTAAGAAAAAGAATGGGAAGATGCGGATGTGTATTGACTATACTAGTTTAAACAAAGCATGTCCCAAAGTTCTGTTTCCTTTACCACGCATTGATCAAATTGTCGACTCCACCGCGGGGTGTGAAACCCTCTCATTCCTCGACGCTTACTCCGGCTATCACCAAATTAAGATGAAAGAGTCCGACCAGCTCGCGACTTCCTTCATCACACCTTTTGGCATGTACTGCTACGTGACAATGCCCTTCGGCCTCTGAAACGCCAGGGCAACGTATCAGCGGTGTATGCTCCATGTCTTCGGCGAACACATAGGCGACACGGTCGAAGCCTACGTCGATGACATCGTGGTCAAGTCCAAAAGAGCGGACAACCTCATCCGAGACCTCGAAATCGCGTTCGGGTGCCTTCGAGCCAAAAACATAAAACTCAATCCCGACAAATGTGTTTTCGGAGTGCCTCGGGGCATGCTCCTCGGATACATTGTCTCCCAACGCGGGATCGAGGCCAACCCCGATAAGGTGGCGGCCATCACGCGAATGGGGCCGATTTGGGATCTCAAGGGCGTGCAGAGGGTCACGGGCTGTCTCGCGGCCCTCAGCCGCTTCATCTCACGTTTAGGGGAGAAGGCCATGCCTCTGTACCGTCTCTTGAAAAAATCTAAGCGATTTACGTGGACCGTGGAGGCCGAGGGGGCCCTCGATGAACTCAAAGCCAAGCTAACGTCCACTCCGATCCTCGTCCCTCCTCGACCAGCAACGGCGACTGAACCGCCTGAGCCCCTCCTCCTCTATGTCGCCGCAACCACCCAGGTGGTCAGCGCGGCCATAGTGGTGGAGAGGCAAGAGGAAGGACGCGCCTTGCCAGTCCAGCGGCCGGTTTACTTCGTCAGCGAGGTGCTTTCGGAAACGAAAATCCGCTACCCACAGGTGCAGAAGCTGCTCTACGCCATCGTCCTTACGCGTCGCAAGCTCCAACATTACTTCCTCGGCCACCCGGTTACTGTGGTATCCTCGTTCCCCTTGGGGGAGATCATCCATAACCGGGAGGCCGCTGGAAGGATTGCCAAGTGGTCGGTCGAGCTGATGGGCGAGACCATCACCTACGCACCACGGAAGGCCATCAAGTCTCAAGTGCTGGCGGATTTCGTCGTCGAGTGGACCGACACTCAGTTGCCACCAGTCCAAATTCAAGCCGAGCTGTGGACGATGTACTTCGACGGGTCGCTCATGAAGACAGGAGCAGGTGCGGGCTTGCTCTTCATTTCACCCCTCGGAGTCCACATGCGCTACGTCATTCGCATCCACTTTGCCGCTTCTAACAACGTCACGGAGTACGAGGCACTTGTCGCCGCATTACGAATCGCCCTTGAACTCGGGGTCCGACGCCTTGACGTTTGAGGCGACTCGCAGCTAATCATCGACCAAGTGATGAAGGCCTCGAGCTGCCACGACGCCAAGATGGAAGCATACTGCAACGAAGTGCGCAAGTTGGAAGACAAATTCCAAGGCCTCGAGCTTAGTCATATCGCTCGACGATACAACGAAGCCGCGGATGAGCTCGCGAAAATTGCATCGACTCGAGGTACGGTCCCTCCGGACGTGTTCTCGAGGGACCTCTTCGAGCCCTCCGTCGATTTGGGCTCGGGGGCTTGCTCTACGCCCTCGAAGCTCCACCCCATGACCTCGATCGGGGCCCCCTCGACCGGGGCCTAGGTTATGGAGATCCAGGAGACATCTCCTCCGTCGAACCCGCCACCGGATTGGCGAGCCCCTTTACTCAACTGCCTCATTCGGGGAGAACTTCCGGAGGACCGGACCGAAGCTAGACGGATCGCGCAACGGGCCAAGTCCTATGTCATCTACGGTGACGGCAAGGAACTCTACAGGCGAAGCCCTTCGGGCGTTCTTCAGCACTGCATTACCATCAAGGAAGGCAGGAGGCTACTCGAGGACATACACTCGAGAGCCTGCGGCCACCACGCAGCACCAAGGACCCTCGTAGGCAATGCTTTTCGATAGGGTTTCTACTGGCCGACCGCCGTTTTCGACGCCACGAACATCGTCCGCTCGTGCAAAGGGTGTCAATTCTACGCCAAGCAGACGCACCTCCCAGCTCACGCCCTACAAATGATCCCCATCACCTGGCCGTTTGCGGTCTGGGGGCTCGATCTTGTGGGGCCTCTCAAAAGGACAACCAAAGGGTACACGCACCTGCTCGTTGCCATCGATAAGTTTACCAAATGGATCGAGGCCTGGCCCATCAGCAGCATCCGCTCCGAACGGGCGGTCGAGTTCTTCACTGACATCATCCATCGCTTCGGGGTCCCGAACGTCATCATCACCGACAACGGCACGCAGTTCACCGGCAAGAAGTTCTTGGATTTTTGCGATTGCCATCACATCCGTGTGAATTGGTCCGCGGTTGCGCACCCTCGAACTAACGGCCAGGTCGAGCGTGCCAATGGCATGATTTTGCAGGGCCTCAAGCCAAGGATCCTCAAACGCCTCGGCAAGCACGGAAAAAAATGGGCCGCGGAGTTGCCATCGGTCCTATGGAGCTTAAGGACAACACCTAGTCGAGCCACCGGGTTCACCCCATTCTTCTTGGTCTATGGGTCCGAGGCCGTCCTCCCCACTGACCTCGAGTATGGTTCCCCTCGACTAAAGGCGTACAACGAGCAAACCAACGAAGAAGCCCTCGCAAACGCCGTCGACCAGGTCGAGGAGGCTCGAGACATGGCGCTGCTTCACTCCACGAGGTATCAGCAAAAGCTTCGACGCTACCACGACAAGCACGTGCGCCCGAGGGACCTCCAAGTTGGAGACCTCGTCCTACGTCGACGGCAGAGCAACAAAGGACGTCACAAGCTGACGCCGCCATGGGAAGGTCCATTCGCCGTAGCTGAGGTGCTAAAGCCCGGGACGTATAAGCTCGCTAATGACAAAGGCGAAATCCTCACCAACGCGTGGAACATCGAACAGCTACGTCGTTTCTACCCTTAGGGCACCAGTGCCCTTGTACATTCTCGCATGTCTTGTACATTTTCGCATGACAAATATAAAGACTACTTTCGATTATAAGTTCAAACTCGTTATTGTACATGCAAGAGGTAGCCCCGACCCTGTCTCACCAGAGTCGAGCCTCCCTCGGGGGCTAACGGGGGGAACCCCCTAAATTCCTAAAAATACAAACGATTTTTTTTCGCACGCCCCCCTCTTTCTGCTTCCCAACTAAGTTGACAACGCCTCGGACTCCCTAGGGGTCGAGGGCTGTCGAACCGGAGCTCTCCTACGCTTTCGGGCTACGGTACCTCCACTCGCTCCCCCCCTCGAGGGATACGAGTTCACGTCGAACGCTCAGTCGGAAAGCAAAAATGAGGCGAGCAAAACTCGAGCGCTTCTTCTTTCTCACACCTCGATATGCTTCGCGACTAAGTAGAAAGCGCCTCGAACTCCCTTAGGGTCGAGGGCTGTCGAGCCGGAGATCTCCTACGCCCCCAGGCTACGGTACCTCCACTCGCTCCCCCTCGAGGGATACGTGCTTGCGTCAAAAACTTAGTCAAAAAAGCAAAGTTTAGGTGAGAAGGAAGCAGAAAAGGTTCGAAAGTAAAAGGACGCATCACATTACGATAGATGTATTAATGTCCAAAAAGGGCTTTCGAAGCCACAATTGAATATAAATTACAAAAAAGTAATTCATTACATGGGCACCCTCGCCCAGTCTTGCCCCGTCACCGCCCTCCTCGACGTGGTACCCTCCATCCGCGGGGGGGGAGGACTTCGCCCTCGAATAACTTCGCCAGCTCTCCCCCCGGCCTCTCGGCGTCGTTGATGAGCCCTCGGCAGCGCTCCTCATTCTCGGCGTCGGTCTTCGAGATGTCAGGAACAAAGCCTTGGGCCACCACGTTCATATCAAAAACGAAGCCCGAGGAGACCACCGCAAGCGCCCGCTTCACGCCAGTGTGAAGCGCCTCCCGCACGCGATCGCGAAGGGTGGCGTCGAGGTAGTAGATCCGGTCCACGAGCGCGGCACCCGGGATGTCTTCTTCGGCACCCTCGACGGGCCCGACCTCCCAGAGGACGCAGAGCCCATCGAGGGCAACCCGGAGCCGACCAAGAAGCGCCCCCTCCGCCGCAAGGCTCTCCTGCAGCGCCTTGGCGGCGTTCTGGGTTGCAAGCAGCTCGGACTCGATGCCTGAAACACAAAGTAAGAATTTGATAAACCATACGGAAAGAACAAAGATCAAAAACCCTTTGAGGAACTCACCAGTACAGCGAGTCTCGAGGGCCTTGCGATCCCCCAGCACGGCGTCGCGCTCCCCCCGAGCCTCGTCCCGCTCCTGCTGGGCCTCTTTGAAGGCTCGGGTCACCTCCGTCTTCTTGAAGCGGAGGGTCTCGAGGGCGCCACCAGCTAGGATGATGGCCTGCTCCTTGTCCTGGAGGGTGGCCTTCATTGCCCCGAGCTGGGTTTCCAGGTCGGCGGCACGGCTCTTCTCCTCCTGGACCAAGGCGGAAAGGGCGTTGCGCGTGGCGGAGACTTCAGCGAAGCTGGCCTCGAGCGAGCGGATGCGCTCCATGGAGCTCTGAGCCTCCGCCATGAGCAGCTCGACGCGCTCCTGGGCTCGGACGCTCTCGACCCTGGCCTTCTCCGATTCGGCCTTTGCCGCGTCAGCCTCCTCCCTCGCACGCTTGAGCTCCCCCTCGAGGCGGGCGGCTTCCCCTCGAGCGGCGTCGGAGTCCGCCTTCGCCAGGGCGGCCTCCTCTTTGGCCTTGGCGGCCTCCTCCCTCGTCTACTTCAACTCCTCCTCGAGCTCGGCCACCCTGCTCCGCGCAAAGCCGCCGGCCTCGAGTTGGCGAAGCACTTCCTCCCGGCTGTTGTGCGTTTCGTGGAGGAAGACTGACTTGGAGTAGGACCGCCTCCGCACCACCTGGGGATAGGAAATCGAGGGTTAAGGCATCTCATACGAAAAAACTTAAAAAACTACATACAGCCTAACACTGAGACTCACCGCGAGGTTCCGGTCAAGGCCTTCGGCGAGCTCGACGCTTAGTTTCAGCAAGTGCCGCAGCCATGCCCGGGACCGCTCGGCCTCCTCCCAGCACTTGACCTCCGCCGGGTCGTTCATCTCGATCCCCGGAGCGCTGGAATCGCCGAGTTCCCAGAGCACGATGCGCTCCTTGCCCCAATTCGGGAGGACCATCTTGACCTTGGCTCGCGCCAAGGACTCGATCTCCTCCACCACATCGCCCGGAACGCCGTAGCCCACGGCCAACTCCCCCGGGATGTGGAACTCCGACGCGGCGCGGGCACCCCTCAGCCCGGGGTCGGACATCGACCTCCTCAGCACGCCAGAAGCCGCCGTCTCCTCCGGCTGCTCCGTCGACGGTTGCGGCGCCTGATCCGGTGCTGCTTCTGGCGCGGTCGGAGGCAGCGAAGGTGTGGAGGCCATCGCTTCACCCAACGCCACGACTTGTGGCACCGGTGGGACCACCATCGGCGCATCTTCTGCCGGGCTCGGTACCGAGGCATCCTCCGGTTGCGCCCCTGCCAGCCGCGGGACCGTCGACGTCTTTGACGCCGCTTCTCCTGCGGCCAGCAACTCGTCCAGAGTAATCACGGACACCCATTGTTTGGGCAGTCCGGAAGTCGCTTCCGCCTGCGACATCTCGGGCGGTTGCTGCGCTGACGGGCCCAGCAGCACCGCGTCCCCCGGCGGCGTCTGCTGCGCCTGCTGATGCTGGGGCTGGTCCCCAGTTTTCTCCTCCTCCTGCTATGGCCGTGGCAGCTCCACTTCTTGCAAGGCCCCCTGCTCCTGCTCCCTCCGGGCCTCGAGCTCGCGCAGCCCCGCCGGCCAGGGCCGCCGCTCTCCCATCGAGGGGGGAAGGGTCGAGGTCTCCTCACCCTCGAGGTCCACGATGACGACCTCCTCTCCCGGCTCATGGCCCTCGGGGGCTCCCGCCTGGGGTGCGGGGATCGAAGCCTCCGGACCACCAGGAACGGAAGCCCTCGATGTCGGGGCGCCGCCTCCTGGTGCCGGGTCGAGCTCGAGGGCCGCAGGCGGTGACGTCAAGGAGGCGCTCCCTCCCTCATGCGTCCTCCTAGGCATGGAGTCGCCACCCGCCGCGGCCCCTGGGACGCTCGACCCTGCAGCAGGAGTGGAACCCGTCAGCCTACCGCGCGCCATAGCACCAAGGGCGGAGGACAACCACTTGGCTTCCCACGGGGCCAAAGGCCTCAACGACGCACCTGTAGCCGGGGCCTCCATCTTCGAGGCTGCATCCATCTTGAGCCGGTTGGCCGGCGCGAGAGACGCCTCCTCGATCTGGCGCTTGGGCCTGAATGGAAAGCAGAACGGCAAAAAGTTTATTAAAGCGCACAAAGACGACGCAACGAAAAGAAAACGATTTAGCGGAACTTACCCGAAGGGTATAGAGGCCTTTCGGGCACCCCTCGAACTGCCCGTAGATTTCGAGACCCCTCCCGAAGCCGAGCTCTTCGCAGGGCTGGGGCTGCTCGGGGCCGTCGGTGGGGTCGCCGCACTTCCCTGCTTTGACGGGGCCTCCTGGGCACGCCTCTGCTCCGCGCGCGCCGACGACCGGGACCGGGTCTCCCGGATCGAAGTGGGTGGGCTCCCGCCTCGAGTACGACGCGAGGTGGGTGATCCCCCTCGAGGCGAGGCCTCGGCCCCCCTTTTTCCACGTCGGCGCTCCGAGGCCGACGCCGCCGGCTGAGGGGCGCGCTGCTCCGCCACCTCCTCCTGCACGAAGGGGCGGTCAGCATGGGAGGATTCTGACAGGATGCGATCGAGGCGCCCCTCCACCCCCTCGATGTCATCACTGTCATCATCATCATCTTCTTCATCTCCATCAGAGGGAGATTCCTCCTCCGGGAGCCCGTCGCGCCTCTGCTCAGCGCGGCGCTTCGCGAGCCTTTCGCGCTCCCGGAGCTCCTTGGCTTTCTTTTTCTCCTCCTCGTCCTTACTCTGCTTCTCTTGCTGGGCGGTGAAGCGTCTTACCTGACGATCGGGAGCGTCCTCCCTCAGTGGAGGCCTCGATCTCCAGTAGTCGATTCTCCCCTGCGCAAAGACATTTAGTCATAGGGACATAAGAAAGGGGAGGAGGGGGGAAGAACTCGAAGGGCACGAGCCGGGGCACTCACCAGATCGAGGCAACCCTCCTCCGGCTGCATGGGGAGACGGTTGACGTCTTCCACCCTGAACGAGCCAGACACCATCCCCTTTACCCGCGCGACGACTTCCGAGGCGGACGGCCTCTCGCCGGACATCCGGCACCTCCTGAGAAGCTCGGGCGCCGCCGAGGGGAGCATCTCGTCCAACCGCAATGGGCGCTCCATCAGAGGGAGCACCCGTCGACTGTGAAAGGCCGAGGCGACCATCCCCGCCGTCAGGCCCGCTTCTCGAAGGGTCCTCATCGCGACGATGAGGGGGTGAAGTCGACGCTGAAGGTCTCCCACGACACCGAACGGCCAATTGTATGGACGCTCGGCGATGAGCCGCCCGGTGTACGGCGGGAGATAGCCGCCGTCGTTGCGAAGATAGAACCACTGCTCGTCCCACCGGGAGTGGTTAGTCACCAACCCGGTGGGGATGTACTCGTGTGGCTCCTCCGACCTCCTGGTCTTCAACGCGAAGTTGAGGCATCCCGCTCTGACGATTCGCCTTACTCCGACCGACACCGGGGAGGCGAACCACTCCCCCTTGTAGAGGTGGAGCCATAGCTCCCAATGTGGCTCCATTTCGAGATAGCCCTCGCAGACGGCCGCGAAGATGGCGGCGTTGGAGATGGCGTTGGGGGAGAAATGGTGGAGCTCGACGCCGTAGTAGTTCATCAGCCCCCGCATGAACTCGCTTGGGGGAACGCCGAACCCGTGCCGATGAAACTTGAGGAAGCTCACCACATACCCCTCCGGCGGATTTGGCTCTTCGTGGTCCCTGGGCGGCGCAATCCACTCCGGCCGATTCAAATCTGTGACGGGGCGGAGAAGTCCTTCTTTCACCAGCTCGGTCAGCCTCTGCCGCGTCACGGTCGATGGGCGCCAGGGCTCGGCGGGCTGGAGAACTGGGGCCATGGTGGCGGCGGCGGCACAGATCTGCTCGGTGGGCGCGGCGGCGGCAACAACAGCACGAATCTCCTCGGCAGACGGTCGACCAGGAAGGTTCCCAATCGCGACTTCTCGCTCTAAGTTTTTATCCTCACGCGCGCAGGAAAGCGGGAGCTCAGCAGAATGGCAAAGGTGGGAGCGAACGCCTGCCCCCCTCCGTTTTTATACTCGGGAAGAGCAACGGACGGAGCCCGGCGGCAGGGAAAAGGTAACTTCCCGCAATTAATGCGTTTACCTGACCGTTCCCCCCTCGCCCCTCGACCAGACGCACGCGTCACACTTCTGACAGAGAGCTGTTGCCCGGGCCCGTCACGATCGCACCGCTAAGCCCTTCTCCTCAAAAGGCGTGCCCAACGGTAAGAAAAAAGAACCGTCACTCGCTAACGGAGTTTTCTACATAAGGTAAAATGCACCTCGAAGTCTCAAGGGAGCGAAGGCCAGTCCTCGTGTGAGGGCTTAACGACTGCCCTTGAGCACTGTAAAAGAGCGGGCTCCGACCCCGCCTCGAAGTCTCGAGGGAGCGAAGGCCGGTCCTCGTGTGAGGGCTTAACGACCGCCCTTGAGCACCGTAAAAGAGCGGGCTCCGACCCCGCCTCGAAGTCTCGAGGGAGCGAAGGCCGGTCCTCGTGTGAGGGCTCAACGACCGCCCTTGAGCACCGTAAAAGAGCGGGCTCCGACCCCGCCTCGAAGTCTCAAGGGAGCGAAGGCCGGTCCTCGAGTGAGGGCTTAATGACCGCCCTTGAGCACTGCAAAAGAGCGGGCTCTGACCCCGCCTCGAAGTCTCGAGGGAGCAAAGGCCGGTCCTCGAGTGAGGGCTTAACGACTGCCCTTGAGCGCCGAAAGAGAATGATTACTCGTCGACAGAGATTTCCACGAGAGGAGAAAACGCGCTCTGACCCTATCTCAAAGTCTCGAGGGAGCGAAGGCCGGTCCTCGAGTGAGGGCTTAACCGCCGCCCTTGAGCACCAAAATCGGGCTCCGGCCCTAAGTCTCGAAGGAGCGAAGGCTGACCCCACGAACAAGGTTCGACAGCTGCCCTCGAGCACCCGAGTCAGGGGTGACCAAGGAGGAGCCAACACGAGGCCCTGCTCGAGAATGAACTCTCGAGACCCCTTTGGACGCATCCAAGGCGAAACGCTACAGACTTTATGGAATCCCCCCGAAGGGAGGCATCGAGCCGCCGAGACCTATCGAATGGAATCGGAATCTGTAGGACCATTGCGTTTTGCTTTAATGAGACCGTCTCCGGGCCTCCTGCCGACCTCTATCGAACGAGGAACGAGCTCTCGCTTGGATTTTCCCGTTACCAGCTCACTGAGAACCTCGCGGCTCGCCCTATCGGGGGTAGTCCGATGCTTCTCGCCTCACATCCGATCGAAAGGACTCGTGAGAAGAATGCCGAGGCCAGCAACGCCCCAGCCGCACGAGGCTCGGGGGCTCGCCTGTGTCCGGCGCCCCTCGACGAAAGAGGGTCGAGAATCCCCCGGGGGCTCCCCTCGGTAAAACGCTACGACTCCAGTTCAGGCCTATACCCGACTGGACAAGCACCCTTTAACTAAATATAAAATAAAGCCCTCACAGGAGTCTTTCGACTCCTACGAGGCCTCGGGGGCTACCCCCGCGGGGGTCGCTCGCGCGCCCCCCGCGAAAAAATCCGAATCACGTCTCACTCCTAAATTCCTGACCTCCTCCCCGAGTGACATCACTCGCGCAGGGGCTCGGGGGCTACTGTCGATACCCTGAAAACGGGTATCCCAGACCCCTTGCTTAACAAACTAAAGCCCCGCAAAATCAGCATCTTGACCCCTTCAATAATCTTCCGCGCTAACGTACGAAGGCCCATAGGCTGAGACGTATCGGACTGGCCCGCGAACGAACAACGACGGCCCAAAACCAAAGCCTGCTCGAGAGGTTACCGAACGGACTAGTACTGTGTCACCGAGAGGTTACCGAACGGACCAGTACTGTTCACCCGAGAGGGTACCGAACGGACAAGTACTGTATACGCGAGGGTACGATTCGAGCGACCCCCCGAGGACGGAACTTCATCCTCCGAACGAGCCTGCCCTCGAGGACGTAACTTCGCCCAGCGAACGAGCCTCCCCTCGAGGACGGAACTTCGTCCGGGCGAATAGGCGGCCCTCGAGGACAGTGCACCCCTCGGCCACCAACTCCCCCGTACGGATCCGAGCGCATTTAATGCGATCTATCTACCCCCGCCTAACCGCATGGCCACAGTCACGGTAACAGTTACAGGCGTGGCGGTCAAATCTACTTTTACCGCCCATGCCCCGAAATCCCGCAAGTCATATTACGCTGTTGCGCCATACCGAGCGCTGTGCCACGACCCGCACCGCCTCAAGACGTATAAACTAACATGTTTTCCGTGTTTTCTGGGATTCGATCTTATCCAGCGAAACTCGACCTCCCCGGCACGACCCCCTCGGCTCCGGCCAGGACCCTCGACCGTCGCCCCTCGACTTCACCGAGCGAACCCTCGAGCTGAACTTCAACAACTCCCGATGCGACGGCTGCAGGGCCTCCCATACCGACGTACATCACTACAGTGGCACCGACATGATCGGCCTCAACATCGTACGTCATCAGCGTCATGCGAACTCGAAATACATGTACACCTGTGCCCCTCCTTCTTCTATAAAAGGAGACGCCAGGGCGTTAGAGAGAGGGACCGGACAAAAATCGAGAGGATCTAGAGCATAGAAACATTCAGGCCCTAGATCACAGAGCGACACCGTGAGCCTGTGCAAGGTCGAGAGCAAGGCGTCCGAACGCCCCAACTCCACCTTTCACTCCTCACACCAGCTTGTATTTTCCCCTGTACTAGCACTTCAGTGCAAGATAACACGAATCATCCCCCCGCTGGACGTAGGGCCTTCTTTGCCCGAACCAGGATAAATTATTGTGTCCTTCTTGCATCACCCACCGGATTAGGGAGCACGCGAATACAATATTACTCGTTGGTGTTAACCCCTCGAGAGTCAGAACACCGACACAGCTGTTCCGGAAAACTGTGCATAATCATGATGCGCGTCGCTGGGTTTGAATTCGAATCATTAGGCAGCGTGACAGAAACGTAGTGACGACATGGGGCAAAAACGTCGCTCGTCAGGCAGAGCTACTACTAGAGAAGTGTTCAACTGCCATCTCTACTCCCTGTCCTCTGTTTTTATTGGAGAGTTGGGAGCTCAACGCGGCCATGACGAACGTTGCTCTGCGTGCACAGTACACTGGGGGGCACCGTAGAACATGGATCCGTAACCGTACACCGACTGTTCCTGTGTTTATGGGCGCCAGCGCCATGAATTTCGTATAGCCGCAGGGCCACCTCCTGTCGCCGGCTAGCTGCAGCAGCAACAACACAGCAAAGCAACGGCTGTAGGCAGTTCGGTCGAATTGGTGCTGTTATATACCGTAGTATTTTATTTTTATTTGATAATAATTGTCTGAATATTGATTAATTAGTCTTAAAACGTTATCTCGCAAAGTATAAATAAACTATACAATTAGTTTTTAACTTTATCTACATTTAGTACTCTATGCATGTGCTGACATTTTGATGTGATGAAGGATCTTTTTTAATATAGTGTTAATTTTAAAATTAGGAGTGAACTAACTAAGACTTTTTTTTCTTCACCGAATTCACCGGGAGTCCAGGACAGAAGCCACTTCTTGCAAGTGTACTCCTTCCATTCCAAATTGACTGTCACCGTTGATGTACGTGTCATAAGTTTAACTAAAATTTTAAAAAATACGTGTAATATTTATATCTTTAAATAAATTTATTAAAAAATTAGATTTAAAATTTTTTCTAATAATACTACTTATTTATTATAAATATTAATATTTTTTAATATAAAATTATCGACAGTTTTTGTCGAGAAGCGCGAGCGGAACGGAGGGAGTACGTGAGCATACAAGTTTGTGTGGGAGAGTGTCGACGTCGCCGAAGGTGCCGTCTGTATACAACTTCTCGGTTTGGCTCCAGTGACACTGTGCATTTTGGCGTGACACTGTGCTTGATGAAAGGCCGGCCAGATTGCGCCGCCGTCATGCGAAGCTGTTCCGCGTCGGCGTCGGCGGTGGATGAACATTTCCCGTTTGCCGACAAAAGCATCCACAAGATTTACCACCAGTCTTGCCAGCAGTCACGTGGGCCCCGCAGCCTGATTGAATATCGGCGGGTCCCGCAGTCCCTGTCGTCACTGCACACCAGGCCCAGACTGGCAGGCACAGTAAAACCCTCGTTGATTTTGGTTTTTTAAGATATTATCTGAATACATCTGTAGTATCTGGTAGTATCTGCTTATACATACGTATGCTCACCTCTATATACACCAAACAGACCTATAACTATACACAAACTGAAAACTACGTCCTTTTTAAGATCACCGATTCCATCGACTCACCGAATCCACCGACTCCGTACGTACGTACACCACCCACACACGGAC
>CM041642.1:4401264-4442735 GCA_023333625.1 Bothriochloa decipiens
ACCGAATCCACCGACTCCGTACGTACGTACACCACCCACACACGGACCAACCATATACAAATAGACTGAAGACTGCATCCTTCTTCTTAAGATCCTCGGAGTCCATCGACTCCGTACGTCACGTTCCCCTTTGGGGTGCGAAACTCGCGTCGAGCAGCGCTCGAACGCAGGCCGAAGGGCGCACCACCGAGCGGCCTTACCAACGCGCTACGCACGCGTTCGCCATTGATTTTGGGTTTAGTGAGCATGTACGTCGTCGTCTTTTTTTTTTCTTTTTAAAGTTGCAAGTAGGAGTGCAACGTCATGCTACCGCGCGAGGGCGAGACCCGCGGGTATCAAAGGGGCAACGGCTCCTTTTCAAACATTCCCCCGTGGCCCTTGCATTCGTCGTTTCCGGCATTCCACTACTATTCGGCTACGGAGTACGATTTCTAGCCGTGTTTTTGCACGAATTCCTACATTGCTACTAGAATGTTTGCCCGGTTGTTCCTACAACGAAATCAGAGACATATCTTGTGTATTATGGAGTAATTAAAAAACATACAGCTATGAGTTACATGTTAGAAAAAGTAGTTTACACTTTATATTCATATTTATGACTTCAAATCAATTTGTTATGAAATACATTGGTAATTTATATCTAATAATGATATTTATTTGGTAGTATCATGAATACTAATATAATTTTTTTGTCTATAGTTGGTCAAATTTAAAATACTAAACATGACACCCTGGTAGAATAGAATTATATGTTTTCTCGGACGAATGGAGTACCTCATAATGCATGCAGTGTCTTTCGTTACCACTCGTATATCATGCCATCAAGCAAAGCAATGCATGGCTAATGATTTCTACAGCTGATAAGTCAGCTGATGTTGTTTTGTCGTGTGAGAAGAAGGTTTAAACGAAATGGGCGATGACTCCGGTAGTTAGTCAGTCTTATTTGTGCAATGTACGCTTGCTGATCTGTATTTGGTTTCATTCCAGAGCTGTTGGCGTTAACCCGGAGGGCCATCCAAGTTTCCGTAGCGGGCACAGGCCAGCGTCTCTTCCCGTCTCTTCTCCGTGATTTGCGTTTGAATTGAACTGCCATGCCAAGCAGCTACTGGCTGCTGCGGCGTGCTTTTGCTATCGCTGTCCCTGGCTAATGAGCGTCTCCGTACGCTAGGCCCAAAAAAGCACGCTAAACTCCACGTACCACCCACGTGCCGCGGCAGCCACCCTCTGACCCCCCGTCCCCGTCGTCCCCCTCCCGTTCCCGACCCGATATCTCGCATCTCGGCGTGCCACCCCACGCCGCAGCCCACTCCACGCCACCGCTGCACTGAAAAGAAACCAACCACCGCGGCCACGGCACCACCCCTAAATCCCGAGCCCCAAAACCCCCGTACGCGCCCGCCGCGCCGCAATGGCGCACCGCCACCGCGCCCCGCTCCTCCCCACCCTCCTCCTCCTCCTCGCCACCACTACGGCCTCCGCGGCCCCCGGGGCCTCCGCATCGCACTCGCAGCCGACGCTGCCAGCACCACCGGTCCAATCCACCGCGGTGCCCCCGTCCGTGGCGCTGGCGTCGCGGCCGGCTCCGGTCTCGCCGTCGACCGCGGCCCTCGCGGCGTTCCTCGCCAAGGCCGACCCGGCCTCCCGCCTGGGCGGCGTCCCCAGCCCCGCCGCCTCCCCCTGCTCCCGCCCGGGGATCACCTGCACGCCGTCCGGCCAGATCATCCGCCTAGTGCTCGAGTCCTCCGGGCTCAACGGGACGTTCGCGGCGGGTACGCTGTCGCGCCTGGCGGAGCTTCGCGTGCTCAGCCTCAAGTCCAACGCGCTGCACGGGGCCATCCCGGACCTCTCCCCGCTGTCCAACCTCAAGGCGCTCTACCTCGCGGGGAACCGCTTCTCGGGGCCCTTCCCGCCCTCGCTCGCCGCCCTGCGCCGCCTCCGCTCCATCGACCTCTCCGGGAACAGGCTCTCCGGCGCGCTCCCGCCGGGCATCGAGGCCGCCTTTCCGCACCTCACGCTCCTCCGCCTCGACGGCAACCGCTTCAGCGGCGCGCTCCCGCCCTGGAACCAGTCCTCACTCAAGGTGCTCAACGTCTCCTACAACAACTTCTCGGGCCCCGTGCCCGTCACGCCCGTCATTACGCAGGTCGGCGCCGCCGCGTTCGCGGGCAACCCCGAGCTCTGCGGCGAGGTGGTCCGCCGCGAGTGCCGCGGCTCGCACCTCCTCTTCTTCCACGGAGGCGACGGCGCCAACGGCACCGCCGCCGCCGCCCCTGTGCAGAGCGCTGCCGCGAGCGACAGCGGGCCGCAGCGAGAGAACTTGAGCATGCCGGATTCGTCCGCGCCGAATGCCAAGAGGGTGAGGCGGAGGAGGACCACGGTGGCAGTTGCGGTCGCCGCGGGGTCCGTCCTCGCCGCGCTTCTTGTCTGCGCCATGATTGCCATGAAGAGGAGCAACAATCGGACTAGGCACCCCCGCTCCGCGTCGTACGAGAGCCCCAACCCCAAGAAGAGCGCGCCCGCGTCCGAGGTGAGCAGGGACAATGCTGACATGGGCTACGTCGAGTGCGTGCCTGATGAGGAGACGGTGGCCATTATGGTGCCGGAGGAGAAGGCGCGGCGCCTGGAGCGGAGCGGGTGCCTGACATTCTGCGCGGGCGAGGCGGCGAGCTACAGCCTCGAGCAGCTCATGCGCGCTTCGGCAGAGGTGCTCGGCCGCGGGAGCGTGGGGACCACGTACAAGGCGGTGCTCGACGGCCGGCTCGTAGTCATTGTCAAGAGGCTGGACGCCGCCAAGATTGGCCCCGCGGCACTGGAAGCAGAGGCGTTCGAGCAGAACATGGACGCCGTTGGCCGACTGCGCCATCCGAACCTTGTACCACTCCGAGCATTCTTCCAGGCTAAGGAGGAGCGGCTGCTTGTGTACGACTACCAGCCCAATGGCAGCCTCTACTCTCTCATCTATGGTAAAGTTCCGTGCTCTTTGCTCTGGATCTGAGTGAGTGGTTAATTTTGTAGTACAGTAGTATCTGATGGGTGGTGGGAACAATTCTACTATCTACCTTTACATCAGTACTACCACAGTACCACTAGATTATTAGTGGTCTAGGCTGGCATTACCTTTCTAAAGAAGACATTCTTCATTCCAACATGACCACGAATTGAAATTCAAAAGACTTGGGTCACGTGAAAACCAGGCAACAGAATGTGAACTGCACTAGTGGGCCTATATTCTCCTATATAAGGGATGCTTTATTGTTTGATTGCTTGGTATCTTTTCTCTGAGAAGTGAGAGCATACCCATTAAACAAAGTATACATGCATTGTTAAGTGTCCCTAGTCACCTTGGTCGATTGCTTGATATCTTTTCTCCTGATAACCCATTAAACATTGCTAAGGGGGCCTGGTCACCTATAAAGTTCAACTGTTCATGTACACTAGACATTTTATGTAAATTCATGGAATAAAAACAAATAGCAAGCCAGCTTGGGGTGTTTTACTGGCAAGTAGTCACTGACAATAGTTTGGAATTGTGGATGATATTGCTTATCCTCTGGATATTGGTTAGAAAAATTATGTAGTACTATTAGGAAATAGCGGTAAACAATTTAGCAGGCAGTGAAAAGTTTCAGTTGAACCTCCACACTACACTGGTTTTTGGGAGTGATAACCCATTAAACAATTTTGGGTTAGCTCTTCCAACATTTAGCAGCCTTGTAGCTCCTTTGTGACAGTGATATTGTTATAGAAGTTGATATGATAGTGGTGAGTACTTTGGGATGTGTGGATTGGATAAAATTGATGTATCAGGACTACAGGAGGTTTCATTAACTTGCTATGTTTATTTGGTTGTGAGCATCATTTTGCAATGTAAACATTCCATTTAGTTCTAGCTAAATAGCACACTTATTTTATTGCAAAAAAAACTCTCCATAAGCTAGAATATGTCAAGACATCCATACATTTTTTTGTACATTCAAATTGCATCAGTAGATATTTTTTATCAATCGTTTTTACCTTTTCAAACTAGGCATACTTCACCCAACATGGCTATGGAATGAAATTCAGAATAACATGAATATCTGGTTAGACTTTTCCTTTGTGAACCCACTAAACAAAACATACATGCACTTATAACCCATAAGTGGTTGCTGATTACATGTAGTGGCCATCTTACTAATGATTTGTTTAGATTCAAGGGGAAACACAAGGTTGCACGTAACATTTTACTGACTATTAATCATTGCCAAGAGTATAATGATGATATTACTTATTCACTGGATGTTGGGGTGATAAGTCTTGTAACAGTATTAGGAAGTAGCAGAGGTATGACTGATTTTTGTGGGCCATGAAAAACATCATTTGAACTTGAACCTCTTAAGTGGACGAGACCATAATAATTTAA
This sequence comes from Bothriochloa decipiens, assembly GCA_023333625.1. Lineage (NCBI taxonomy): Eukaryota > Viridiplantae > Streptophyta > Magnoliopsida > Poales > Poaceae > Bothriochloa > Bothriochloa decipiens. The sequence goes on from CM041642.1 coordinate 4,405,667, forward strand.
TGTTACATCACTTCTACTTTCTATTTTCCTTTGCTTGACCTATAAAAAAGTTGTGGTCATACATGTATGGACTTAAATGCTGGGTTGCTGTTGTTTTGAAGTATCTGAAATTTGCAACTAGGTCTACAAATAGTGTCATCTGACATCTGTACTTATTGGGTTCTGGTTGAAATTTCTTTGTTAACAGTGGTATGCTTATATTAGTTCGTATGTGGGAGAATATTGGTCAGTGCTTATGAATATTGTAGTAAAACAGTAGTAACAGAAGGTTTTATTCATTTGGTTATTATTTCTTATGATGATTCGGCTCTGAGAATTGTTATGTGACACAATGTGCTATTCATACTCCAGCTAAATATCACACTTGTTTCATAGCGAAGCCAAACAAAAAACTCTCCACAAGTTAGAGCATAGCAATATCTCAATACACTTTTATGCATTCATAAGATATTTATGCGATAAATTGTACAAATAAATGTTTTATCAATTGTGCTTATTTTTTCTGATAACTTTTGTGAACTTTTGAAGGTTCAAGGTCATCCCGAGCAAAACCACTTCACTGGACATCATGCCTGAAGATAGCAGAAGATGTTGCACAGGGTCTTGCTTACATTCATCAAGCATCTCGGCTTGTCCACGGGAACATCAAGTCTTCCAACATTCTGCTTGGTTCAGACTTTGAGGCTTGCCTTACGGACAATTGCTTGTCGTTCCTCCTGGAATCATCAGAAATCAAAGACGATGCTGCTTACAGAGCACCAGAAAACATGAAGTCCAACAGAATGCTAACGCCTAAGTCAGACATATATGCTTTTGGTGTCCTCCTCCTTGAGCTCCTTAGCGGAAAGCCACCACTTCAGCACTCAGTCTTGGTCGCAAGTAATCTCCAAACCTATGTCCAGTCAGCGAGAGAGGATGAAGGAGTGGACAGTGAACGCATCACAATGATTGTTGACATAGCCGCTACTTGCGTTCGGTCCTCACCAGAAAGTCGGCCTGCGGCCTGGCAAGTACTTAAGATGATTCAAGAAGTGAAGGAAGCAGATGCAACTGGCGATAATGACAGTGATCTTACCAGCAACTCCTAGTTGCCTCTATGGGTCCATCTCAGGTGGATGGATCAAAGCAACTGCATCAACTGGATGCAAGTTCTTGCTGGATGGATGTAGACTGGGTAATTGGAAGTGAAGGTGAACTCTAGGGTAGGACCATAGGAGTATTGCAATAGCATAACGATCTCTATGTTTGGTGTGTTTTGAGCTACGGATGCTGTAACATATTATAGGATTTCTTATTGTCAGCAACTCAGTACGTTATGGTCTGGTTCTAGTACTACCAGCAGTTTTAGTACTAGTCTGTTATGTGAAAGTTTATTACTAGGATTCATAGTATGATAGCGATCAAGCCACAAAAGCCGTGTGACGATTTAAGACCTGGTTTAATATCTTACACCTACTACCAGCAGGTGTGTTGTGGGAATGACTAGTTGAGGATGGAATGGTGAATAGACCACTTTGTCTTCCCACATTGAGGGCCTATTTGGAATGTGGGAAATTTCACTATTCTTGTGTTTTTCTTGTGACGAACTGATTTCTGTAACCGAAACGCACCATGTTTGTAAGTGGTAGGAAGAATGACCTCCAGATCTCCAGTACCACGCATGTGTTGTTTTGCCGTTATTTTGAAGGCTTTCAGAATCGTAACTCAAATTTTGGTATTTTTATGAGTTGCTTACTTTTATGCTGTTATTATGAAGAAGGAACCGGTTTTACTCCAATCTCCGTAACAAATCTCATGTTTAAACATGTGAAATGCATAAGAAATCGTACAAGAACTATGGACTCGTACAATACTGTCTATAGGAATTGTATAGTAATCAGTTCATTCAATTTACGCAGATAAAACATAGAAAACAGGAATTTATCCCACAATCCAAAGGGGGTGTCAAGGATATTTTAGTGCCAAGGCAGGTACTCCATGTTGTCGCTGGTTTTCTGTTGCAGCGTCGTCGTCGCTGGCTCGCTGCCATTGTCTTATGCAGTGCTACTAGACAGGTTCGGTGTTATTTCTTCTGGTTTTCCATTCCATTCGTTCTCGCTTGGATCCACAATGGTCTTGGTGTTATCAGAGTTCACCTAGTCACCAGTTGACTTTGAGCCTTCTTGCTGTTTAGTGCACGTAACTAAATATGGACTTTAAGATTTATTTGATTTCAATTAAACTAAAATAAGCCAAGTCTAATTAAAATCCAACGCGGGAACGAATGGCATGTTTCCCAGCCATTTCCGGCCGTGATAATGGTCGTCGGAGGCTGCTCGCGAGCGAAACGGCATAGCAGAGCTCGGCTCCCGTAACGAGACATTTTGTCAAGTCAGAGTATAGTAAATAGGCTGGATTGATGTAACCCGGGTACAAGGACAGATTTGTTATTCTAATACTGTATATGTGCCAATATGCTTCAAGGCAGACTGCTGAAAAAACAACCAAATGTGCTAACCGTATCAACGTCTGCAGATGTGGCTGGAGACGACGAACCTGAACAATTGCAGGATATGACCAACTATAATATATGAGTCTTTTGAAGCACATTGCAATTTCACATTGGGTAATCAAACCACTTCTTCTGACCGAGTCTCTGCTCTGACTGGAGGCTGGAGCAACATGATCACATCCTATTAGAAGAAAAGCAAGAATGAGATGGAGACCATTATATGAGCATCTATACTCGCTTAGTTCTTCCCCAAAGGGGGCCTGCATCATATACTGTAGGACAAAAAAGGCAGAGGCAGAAAAACACAGAAATGGCTCGAGTGTTACCGTGGCTAATTGTTGCAGCAGCCAGCCTGCTGTTAGAATCCATCAAGAGCAGCACAGCGTTGAAGATGGCAAGGCCTGGCTGCAAAGAAACATGCGGCAACCTCACCATTCCCTACCCCTTCGGCATCGGTCCTGGCTGCTATTACAAACAAGGGTTCGAGTTTCCTGCGAGGATAACCGCACTTTCATGCCTAATTCAAGCAGCCGAATACAGGTGTACAACATCAGCCTGCTAGGTGGGCAGGTTCAAGTCAGCACATTCATTGCCTCCAAGTGCAACTACACCAACGGCGAGAGCACAGATGGATCTGTCTCGGTAATTGCTTCTCCATTTTTCACAGCAAGGCCAACAAGCTCACGGCCATTGGATGCAACACTGTGGCATTCTTGGGAGGCTACAATAAGCACAGGGCTCAAACCGGGTGCTTATCTATTTGCCTGGACAAGGGGAGCGTGGACTTCAGTGGCCAGTGCTCTGGCATGGGCTGTTGCCAGACATCCATTGCACCAAATCTTGCTTCCTTAAACATAAGCTTCGACAAGAGCTTCAACAATTATATGGTAAATGACTTTAACCCATGCAGTTATGCCTTCGTCGCCGAAAAGGATTGGTTCAGGTTTGAGGCTTCTTACCTCGAGGATGAAAAGTTAACAGACAAGTACAAGGATGGAGTTCCTTCTGTGTTTGATTGGGTTGCTGGAAATCAACCCTGTGATGAAGCAGTCAAGAACATATCGTCATATGCCTGCATCAGCAGGAATAGCCAGTGTTTCAACTCACCAAATGCTACTGGGTACCTCCGTAGTTGCAGCGATGGCTTCGAAGGGAACCCCTACCTGGTGGATGGGTGCCAAGGTCCGCAACTCTGCAGAGTTCACTTCATTACATTACACCACAAGTTAATTGTTCACTGATCAGTTATTGTGTACTCTTGTTTGGTGTTTGTAGATTTCGACGAATGCCAACATCCACTTCAGTATCCATGCTACGGAATTTGCAGTAACACAAATGGGGGTTACAGTTGCTCCTGCGCAGCTGGGACTCGGAGCAAAGATCCAAAGACTTCAGTCTGCGGTCCAGATGCAGCATCAGAAAGGGCTAAATTAACAAAATTGCTTATAGGTAATTACTTCTGCTCGAAGGATTTCAGTACAGGTTCTCTCAAAAAGGATTTCAGTACAGTTATCAGAATGGCATGGATAAGTCACTCTGATGCAGCAGATATATCCAGGCATTGGTGACATGAAATCTGTTAGCCCTGATTCCCTGAATAGGCTCCTCATAATACTTGTTAAAAAGCTTTATGCAGTTACGCTCATTTGAGTTTTGACAACTTACACTTAGGTAGTAGCGAAACACAATACAAATGGGTTGACAGAATATTGTTAAGATTCTGAAGCAGCTGAAAATTTTCGTGCATCCAGCATTGACTTCTCGGCCATTATATTTGTTTTCTACAGGTTTAACAGTAGGCAGTGCTTGTTTTGGCCTACTGTTTTCATTCCTCGGTGTTGCAAAAGTCATCAATAAACTCAAGCAACAAAGAATCAAGAAGCTGAGAAGAACTATTTTCAAGAGGAACCATGGATTGCTTCTTCAACAGTTAATCTCATCAAACAAAGACATAGTTGAGAAGATGAAGATTTTCGGATTACAAGAACTAGAGCAAGCAACCAATAAATTTGACCAGAATCGCATCCTTGGAGGTGGAGGACATGGCATAGTCTTTAAGGGCATCTTAGCTGATCAACGTATTGCGGCCATCAATAAGTCTAAAATTGCAGTTCAGAGGGAAATTGATCAATTCATAAATGAAGTTGTCATACTTTCACAAACTAATCATAGAAATGTGGTGACTCTATTCGGTTGCTGCCTTGAGAACGAAGTTCCTCTACTAGTTTATGAGTTTATATCAAATGGGACTCTGTCATATCATCTCCATGAGCAAAGTGATAATCTTTTGTCATGGAAAGACAGACTGAGGATTGCACTGGAAACTTCAAGGGCCATTGCATATCTACATAGTGCTGCTTCCATATTAGTGTTTCATAGAGATATCAAGTCTTCAAACATACTACTGACTGATGCTTTAACAGCAAAGGTGTCAGATTTTGGAGCTTCAAGGTCAGTTTCAATAGATGACACGGGAATACATACAGCCATCCAAGGAACTCATGGTTACCTTGATCCTGAGTACTACTACACTAGTCAACTTACAGAAAAGAGTGATGTTTATAGCTTTGGTGTCATCTTAGCGGAACTTTTAACAAGGGTTAAACCGGTTTTCTCAACTCCGTCATCAGAAGTTACTAACTTAGCTTCACACTTTGTGTCACATATGAGACACAATCGCTTGTTTGATATTCTAGACCCTCGTATTGTAGAACAGGGAAGCACTGAAGACATCAAGGTGGTTGCAGCGCTCGCAGAAGCATGCTTAAGCCTAAAAGGTGAAGAAAGGCCTACCATGAGGCAAGTCGAGATAACGCTTGAAGATCTGCAAGGATCAAAAGTCCTCCCCTAACTCTCGGTCTCGGATGGCAAGTCAAAATGCTATACATGATGAACCATGTAATGGATGCAAAGGCAGCGAAAGCACTAGACTATACAGCTTGGAGAAAGAGTTCATACAATCATCTGAAATTCCAAAATGATTCTGGACTGCCGGAAATTACTACATGTTTCAATCGATCTAGAAGAATGTGAACAACCTTCACTAAAGAGTTTTTTGATTCATAGGGCTAAGGACAAATCTCTAACACTGTTGAAAATATGGATTCAGAGCCTTTTGTGAATTTTCTTGTTTTGCTCATCCTCTTTCTTTCCTTTTCTGCTTCTTGAATCTTGCTTGTAAGACTATCTTGTTTTGCTCTTTTTATGGGAGATCAGCCCCTCCTGTATTATGCCATTTTGCAAACTGGGTGCCAATTAGGAATCTAGGAAGGCTCAGCATTGTGCGCGTCCATAATACCAGTATACCACATTGACCTTAATCTAAAAAAGTAATACCACAGTGACAATGGGCCGGCGGTGACAGGCCGTGCGATCTCTTCCTGGTTCAGCATAGGCACGCAAGCACAGGCAAAACCAGGCTGATGGGCATGCAAGCAAAAATCATCAAGGTGCTCTGGACACTCTGATTCGAGTACTGTCAAGTTTGTTTATTCCCCCACAAGGCAAAGCAAAACGCAATGCAATTCTAATGCCGCCAATACACGGATGACAAATCCCACAGTACGATACGCTAACGCAACCACATCCAGGTTTGCTGCTCACGCTGATGTCCTCACCTCGCGGCTCGGCGGCGCGGTTCAGAAATCGGAGCAGCGGCCGCCGCGCTCCCAGTAGCCGTACCTCGTTGGATCGGGCCCCCGCGGTCCTCCGATCTCGCCGGTAGCCTTGTTCACGTGCACGCCGCCGCCGCCGCCGCCGCCGTCGTCCTCGTCCTCCACCTTCCCCGCGTCGACATCGGTGACCTTGGCTTCCGTCGCTTCCTCTTCCTCCCCCTTCCGGGCGGGATCCGGCGGTGGCGGTGGGACCGTGGAGGGGGCGGAGCTGGAGAGAGCCACGCGGAGTAGGAGGGACGGAGGAGGAGCTGGAGGCGGGGGGCCATGGGAGAGAGCGGAGGCGAGGCGGCGGAGGCACTGGTTGGCCGTCATGGCTTTGCTTGGCGTGGCTTCTTCGTGCGCTACTGGCGCGTTCGTCCCCCGGATTCCAAAGTATGTTGGACCGTTGGGCTGTAATTGTCCGGCCCATCAGTGAGGAAACTATGCCCCCGGCACACACAGAGTTATACAAGCCCAGCTGCGTTTGCGAAGTTGTTGCAGTGTCAGCGAGGCCATAAAACATGACCCATAACCAAGGGTTTCCTAATCCTGCTTCCAAGGCCGGAGTAAACAGCACGTGAGTTGAAAGGAATTGGTACTGGAAGCAGCATTGGAGCAATCAGAATTCAATATTCGCTTGGACTGGAACGATGAGACCAACAGTGAGAAAGCTCTGCGATTAAGAGGAGACGGAGCCGAAGATGATTCTTTTCATTTGCTTTCACCACATGCATCTTTTTTCCTATGAAAAGTGAAAGCGACGGAACCTTTTCATTCAGAGGAGCAACGCCAAACGTTTTCATCCATTTGGTCTAAAAAAAAACGTTTTCATCCAAACAGTTGTGCATCTTTAAATTTTCCATCGACCTTTGTTCCCTTTCAGTATCAACAAGAGAATGATTTCTAAAAAAAAAAAATCCAACAAGGGCCTAGAAAAGGTGTGTGCTGTCTCGGAAGAGTGAATTATTTAGTAGTACGTATTTAGTTGCGCTTGGACACCCTCGAATTGAACGCTGCTGCCACCATTTTTTAGATTGACCTTCATTCAATCATATACAAAGTCCAAGCTGGAGTACGTGTACGAAAACTCCAAAAACTTGGCTTTCAATCAGGTTAAACGGGCCCCGCTGGTCCGTTGCCTGGCATGCAGGCGCAACTGGCCCGGTCATCACACAACTTTCCTATCCCACTAATAAAGGACGTTTTCGTAAAACAAATAAAGCATGTAGGTCCCACCACCAGGCACAGTAGCCCCCCCACCCGGGTCCACGGACGCAACTGCAGCCCTGACCGCGATGCAATGCATCTTTTCACCGTGTCCGTCCCTCATGACATGAGTACATGATGGCCTTATCTGGAATCCACGCGAAGATGGAAAGATCCCGCCCGTCAGCACGTGTCCGTCATCATTATTATTAACCCAACAACAGCAACAGCTAGTCGCTCGTCCGCGCTCGCAACTGGGGAAGGCCGCACCCGCCACCGCGAGCCGCGCAACCCGGGCGCCACAGCCCACCGGCAAGCGAGTGAGTGATTAGCACCGTCCGAGCGCAGCGACGTCCGTCGCGGTCCTTTACTTAACCCGCGAGCTGAGCTGAGGAAGAGCAGGACGGCGCCCCGGCCACCCCACAGAATTGCTCTCTCGTCCACCTCCACCACCAGCTGAGCTCGGCGGGGTCGGAGAAGAACAACCTCCGCCGGCGAGGATTGGATTGGAACCCTACGTCGCCCGCCCGTCGATGGGGATCCACCTGGTGGCGGTCGTGGCGGCGAGGGGCTTCCTGCAGGTGTTCCAGGTGTCGGCGCCGCTGCTGTGGCCGCTCAACCTCTGGCTGCCACTCGCGCGCCACCTGCCCGAGGCCTGCGCCGCCTTCCACGACGCCCTCGTCTCGCACGCCGCCCGCCTGCGCGCTACCGTCCGCCGCCACCGGCGCGACGACGGCGGCCGCCGCAGCGCCATCGACGAGTACCTCCACAACGCCACGATGCTGACGCTCTCGGACTGAATGAAGAAGTGAAGGGGCTGATGAGCCCGAGCGGCCACAGCCAAGCAACGGCCAGTATCGGTCGGAGGCGTGCTGCGTGGACAGCATGCCGCCGGCGACGGCGCTGCAAGTCCGGCGCGCGTTTCGTGGGCTCTTGCTCTTCCACCTGTGAGTAGCTATAGCTAGGATCTGTTATCTCCGTTTGTTTTTTTCCCCTTCTCTGTTCTGCTTTTCGATGCTGAAGTAGCTAGTAGCTGCTAGCACCTCAACGTGTGGTAAATTTGTACTGTAATGCTCATGTGCAACTGAAGAACAGACACATTTTAATTGGCATCGAGCTTACTGTTATGTTAATTTACTTTCTTTCTTATAAAAAAAATTGCTTTCTTTCTTGCAACGACGACGAATGCCGATATTACCCGCTTGATCGAGGACCGTAGCTGCGCCGGCGTTGGGACGTTTTATTCGTCGCCACCCAAGCGCACAAGCGCGTCGAATGACAGTGGCCACCATTGCGCACTATCCATTGTCTCGTACGAGTACTACCTCCACCTAACAATAATTTATTAATAAGCATTTGACCGAATATTATTATATTGAGCCGAATGTATTTTCATCATTTATAGAATTATAAATACGGATATTGTTTTCAATAAATCGAACTGAGGATAAGATATTTTGATGTGGCTGAAACTTGTGCGGTGATGATCTGTCTACCTCGTAGACACGCAAGTTAGTCTAAAGAGATCGATCACCCAGTCGAGGACTCGAGGATAATTGATCACCATGTCTCCGAAAAGCCAGAGGAAACAAAATGAAAAAGCGGCTCCTCGGAGCAGGAGGGGTTGTCGGCACATCCATTCGTCCATGGGAGGCACCCGAAGCAGATCGAAGGACGACGCTGGGAACAGACCATGTGTGCCGCAGTATATGAATGTATCATTGGACCATTGGTGTTGGGTGCTCACTGCTCAGGGAATAATGCATGCGAGGTCGATGCTTTTTGCAGTTTTTTGCCTCTCGAGTAGATCTCTCCACCACCAAACCTGTCATTTGTGTGCAGTGGTGGCGGCCTTGTTGTGGGGACGGAACACGTAGACAGTGCAAATATCCTATCTCAACATGCAACATTGCCACTGTCTGCCTGCTCGGACTTATGAGTACTAATAGTCACCCCAGCCGTCTGCAAGCGATTTATCATTAATTTGTGTGAAGCTAGCTAGTGCTCAGCCTGGAGCTTTACATTACATCTGTACATATATGTAAATGTACATGTGAAGAAAAGAACAAAGCAATCTGGTTTCCGCGATTTTCTTATATACGTGCTACTGGCCCCTGGTGATCTAGCTATATATAGCCCGAGATATATCATAAGCCTCAACCTTATCCATTGCTGTAAATGATGTCGCGCACCAATCTAGGCTTTGTTTAGATGCTGAAATTTTTTCAATTTTGTTATTATAGCACTTTCGTTTATATTTAATAATTATTTTTAATCATGAACTAATTAGGTTTAAAAGATTTGTCTCATGATTTACAACCGAACTATGTAATTAATTTTTTAACTATATTTAATGTTTCGTACAAATGGCTAAATATTAATATGATAAAAAGAGAGTAAAAAATTTAAAATTTAGGATGCATTTAAACAAAGCCCTGCACAAGTGGAACTGTCCTCTGGCAGCGCAAGTGGATGAATTTGGTAGTAAGCCGTTAGCCGTACGTGGTGAGTCGGCACAACTGATCGACCGGGTCACTTTGTTTGGTTGTCACTCCCAGACAAAATATGTGTTAGCTTAGCTGATGGTTAGTCTTAAAGACAACAGTCGTCGTAGCTAAATTGCTGAAATAGATCTCTATGCATGTTTTTTAAAAAAAACGATTTGATGTTAAATTGATCATATTCGACGCCTACCACGCTAACCTATTTTCATTTCTAACTTACCACCTGTATCTCCGAAACCATTTTCGAAGGTAAAATAGAGAGAATAAAAGTAACTTATACAGCTCGTATATCACAGTGTAGTGTATACTAAAAAGTGTCATTTTGATTCTTTTCTAAAGTCAAATTGTTCTAATTTTTATATGGACTGTTCGGCTAATGATTTCTACAGCTAATAAGACAGATGATACTTATTTGTTGTGAGAAAAACACTGTACCATGACAAGTTCAGTCATTTGAAATATATCAACTCCATTGATTTTTAGTGAAAAAACTACTATCAATATTATCACGAAAGACATATGTTTCATATAAATTTTAGTTATTGAAATTTATTTGTATCATAACGTTAATATATCTTTTGATAAATTGGTTAAGTTTAAAATAGATCCAGAAAAATAAAACTTCGACAACCTTATTTCAGAACATAGAGAATACCGGGTAATAAGCTAAATCCAAGTACGCTGTTGACATAGAATAACGCAAAATAAAGTGAAAAGTATCACTTGCTGTGGGATGCTTCTACTTTAATTGTTTGCTACTAGTATGTTTTGTTTCACTTTTTTGTTATAAGTTTGACCACTCGTTTTATTAAAAAAAAATTAAAATTTTATTTTTCTTGTTAAAGCTTGCTTTATTAACAAAATAATTTTCAAAAATGATCTAAATTTGATTATGTTTGCTCAGTTTTTTTAATAAAATAAATGGTCAAACTTGAGGTGAAAAAAGCCAAAAAAAACTATATTTTTTTCTTGACCGGGATTTAACAAAAAAAAAAAGGTGAAATACAGTGTCGTATAGTACACGACTAGTCCTAGTCAGCCGGTGGCTGTTTGCCGCTCGCAACTGGGGAAGGGCGCAACCCCCCTCGGCCCCGGCAGGCGGCAGCGGCTGCCCCCACCACCACGACCACCACGGCCCCACCAGCGTGGCAGCGACATTGCCTGCCGTCCTCGGGTGTCCTTTGTCTACTTAACCCGCGAGGACACGCCGGCGAGCTCAAATCAAGCTGGGATTAATTGTCCCGTCGGCACAACAAGTGCACGCGACCGGCCGGGGAGGCAGGCATTATTTCCCGCTAGCCGCTGCCAACAAGAGACGACGATGATAGCCACCGTACCAAGGCGATCGAGCTCCGCGACGTACCTCTGTGCCCCGGCGGCCGCGCCGGTGCTGGATTAATTCGGCCTCGACGGCTCGACGAGACGGCGATGGGGCTCCACCTGATTGCGTTCGTGGCGGCGAGGGGGATCATGCAGGCGTTCAACCTCTCGGCGCCGCTCAACCTGCGGCTGCCGCTCGGGCGGAACCTGCCCGAGGCCTTCGCCGTCCTGTACGGCGTTCTCGCGTCTCACGCCGCGTGGCTCAATGACGCCCTGGCGCGCGGCGCCGCCTGGAGGAGCCATAGCGGGAGCGGCGGCGGCGGCGGCGGCGTCGTCGACGAGTACTTCCGCTACGCCATGCTCAGCATCTCCGACTGACGCGCGCGCGCACCGGCGGTCGGACGGACACGATCGTGATGGCAAGTGCGCGCATGCCGCCCTTTGCTAGCTTAGCTTAGGATCTAGCTCTTCGGCTCTTCCGTTCCTTGTTCCCTTGTGGCCTTGTCCATTGCTCCCTCTTTGGTTTCTCCTTGTTCGTAGCATGCATGATTTTTGGCAGCTTCCAAAATGTGAGATTACTAGGGTAACAGGGAAATATGGTAGCTAGGGTATCAATTAACACTAGATAATTTCAAGTTTCGGCGGTAATGGCCAAGGTTCGCCGGCGGCGATGAGCACGGCAGCGCAGCGCTGCTGCTCACCAATTCCCACCTCCTAGACCCCCCCAAAACCAACCCGGCTCCTCTCTTTATCATACGGTTACAACGGCTTAACGGGCCGCAATTTCTCCCGACGCAGCGGGCCTGGATCAGGTGCTCCATTGCGGGCCTGATATTCTTGTACTTGGTTTCCTGAGCCGCTTCTTCCTGGTCTTGGGCTCTGGAGGTTTAGGGCGTACTGTGACATCCCCCCTCCTTCAGCAACGGCTTGTCCCCAAGCCACGAAATTAGGAAACATGCGTAGGATCTCATCTTCATCTTCCCAAGTAGCCAGCTCAGGAGGCCAACCCGACTACTTTACCAATAATTGATAAAAAGTGAGGCGGGCCTTAGAGCAAACACGACGATCCAGGACCATTTCTGGGACCTGATTGGTAGAGACATCTTCAGGCAATGGAGAAAATTCATGAGGTTCAGTGCCAGTTACCTTCTTCAAGAGACACATGAAAAACTAGATGGATCTTGGATTCAGGAGGTAACTTGAGTTTATAAGCCACTGACCCAATCTTGGATTCAACTTCATAAGGACCAAAGTATCGATAAGACAACTTGTGACATAACCTGGCCTTAACAGAAGTTTGAGCATAGGGTTGGAGCTTCAACCAAACCATGTCACCTTCAGCAAAATGGCGTTCAGACCGATGCTTGTCTGCCTGAGCCTTCTGGCGCTGCTGAGCACGAAGCAATTGCTGATGAAGCAAGGCATTAACAGTCTGTCTATGTTTCAACCATGTATCAAGATCAGTGGAAATACAATCAGTGTCAGGATCAATGCCAAAATGAGTAGGAGGATGTCCATAGAGAACCTCAAAAGGTGTATGCTGCAGAGAGGTATGGAAACATGTGTTGTACCAAAATTCTGAAAGATAAAGCCACTCAGACCACTTGGAGGGACAAGAGTGAATGAAACATCTCAGATAAGCTTCAATGCATTGATTGACTCTTTCTGTTTGACCATCACTTTGAGGATGGTAAGCAGAGCTCATACATAATTGTGTTCTAGATTTTTCAAACAACTCCTTCCACAAGGCACTGGTAAAAACCTTATCCCTATCTGAAACAAGATGCTTAGGCATACCATGTAATCTGTATACTTGTTCCATGAATACTTTAGCCACTTGGAAAGCAGAAAAGGGATGTTTAAGCTTGATAAAATGAGCATACTTGGAAAATTTGACCACAATGACTAGGATGCAATTGAACAGGTTTAAAGTGGGCAAACCCTCAATAAAGTCCATAGTAACTACTTGCCAAGCCTGATCAGGAACAAGGAGAGGTTGCAGCAAACCTGGATAGGAGACATGTTCAATCTTAGCTTGCTGGCAGACAGTACATGCTGCTACAAAGTCCTTGATGACTTGTTTCATGTGTGGCCAATAGAACAGTTTCCTGATCCTTTTATAAGTGACCAGAAAGCCTGAATGTCCACCAACAGGACTAGAGTGGAACTGTTTCATGACCAGTTGCTAGAAATGTTCAGAATGTCCTAGCCAAATGGACAGTTTATACTTGATGATACCGTGATCCAGAGAATAATGGCCATGAGGGGATTTCAGAGCTAATTGTTGCAGCAACTGTATAGCTTGAGCATGATCAGAGTAGCTATTATGCAAGTCTTCCAGCCAAGTAGGTACAACCACAGATAATGCATTAAGAATACCAGTAGAATGATGAGCTCTAGATAAGGAGTCAGCAGCACAATTAGAAGTACCTTCTTGTACATGATCTTATATTGATAAGCCATTAACTTGGTCATGACTTTCTGCTGCCAATAGGAATGAAGTTTCTGATCAGAAAGATGAACCAAGCTCCTTTGATCAGTATGAATAATAAACTCTGTTGGGAGCAAATAAGTCTTCCATTGTTCAATAGCCAAAAGAATAGCTAGGCTTACTAACATAAGCAATTGGGTGGCCATCTTGATGAAGTACAACACCAATACCATAGTCTGAAGCATCAGTTTCTACCACAAATGGTTTAGAGAAATCAGGAACAGCTAGTACTGGTGCAGAGATAAGAGCTTATTTGAGATGCTAAAAGGAAGCTTCAGTGACAGATGTCCAAGTGAAGAAAACCCCTTTCTTTAACAGTTCGGTCAAAGGTTTGTCCAACAGTCCAAAATCCTTGACAAATCTCCTATAGTAACCAGCTAGCCCCAGGAAGCTTCTTAAATCTTTAACATTTGTAGGACTAGGCCAATTTTGAACTATAGAAATCTTTGCTGGGTCAGTGGAAACACCATTTGGACTGAGAACATGGCCCAGATAGTGAAGTTGTTGCTGAGCAAAAGAACACTTCGACAGATTTACCTTAAACAGATGCTGTTGTAGGAGATCAAACACTTGTTGCAAGTGTGTCAGGTGTTCTTCATAAGAGGCACTATAAATAAGAATATCATCAATGAACACAACAACACATTTCCTGAGCAAGGGTGCCAGAATATAATTCATGATAGCTTGAAATGTGGCTGGGGCACCAGTTAAACCATAAGGCATGACTTTGTATTCAAAATGCCCATGATGAGTCTGAAAAGCAGTTTTATATTGATCATCAGGATGAACTGTAATTTGATGAAAGCCAGACTTTAAATCCAGAGTGGTGAACCACTTTGCTCCATGAAGTTCCTCAAAGAGTTCTTCAATTATTGGCAAAGGAAACTTATTCTTCACTGTATAAGCATTAAGTATCCTATAATCCACACACATCCTCCATTCTCCATTTTTCTTTTTGACTAAGAGTGCAGGAGAAGCAAAAGGACTTATACTATGCTTTATCATATCTGTCTTTTGAAGAATAACCCAGCAACAGTTCTTCCTGTAAAAGAGCAAGAGAGCTTGCAGTATCCAAATATTTTGGCCTTTGTAACATAACAACACCTTTAATTTCATCTCTTAAACCATCAGCAAATCTATTGACAAGGAAGGCTGGGTTAACTAAAGGATCATGAGCTAACAACTGGTGCATGAGTTCATCAAACTGCGTGATGTACTCTGAAACTGTTCCAGTCTGTTTGATTTTGTAAAACTTTCTAATGAAATAATTGAACTGGTCCCTCTCAAATCTAGACACTACCTCATGACAGAGGAGATCCCAAGGAAGTTTACAAAGGTCAATTTCAATGGTCTGCATCCAGAACGCTGCAGTACCCTTAAAATTGACTGTGGCTAACTTGACCCAACGACTAGATGGAACCTCATACAGATCAAAATAAGACTCACACTGTTTGATCCATAATTTGGGATTTGAGCCAGAAAACTTAGGAAACTACATAGGAGGCATAGCATGATTGAAACTATGGTGACCACAACAACTAGCAGACTGATGAAACTCATAATGAACAAGTTTGTAGTAATGAGGTGAGTCGGGTGGAGTAGGTTGCTCACCTTTGACCGGAGGTGGATCTAGGGTGGGATCCCCCCAATCCAGACCTCCGGAGACTATGTTCAACGCCGTGGTCTAACGACCCTTGCGCCGCCCCTTTGGGGAGCGGTTTCAGATGAGCGAACCCCGGTGACTTGAAGTAGGAGAGCGCGGCCGCCTTGTTCTTCGGCTCGGCGGAACAGAGCTCCTCCACTTGCTTGCGGAGTTTCTCGACAGAGGTGCCGAGATGCTCCACCTTCGAATCGACGGTGGGCTTCCACAACTCGAATTCCGCCCTTGCCGTCTTGAGTTCGTCAACGATGGTCTGCACCTCGCCGAGCTTATGATTTCCCTCGTTGATGCCCTTCGTCTGCTCCTCGAGCTGCTTGAGGATAGCGGCGAGCTGATCGGCGATCTTCATGGTGAACTTGCTTCGGGTAAGCATGGGATCCGCCAGAATTTCAATTGCGACCCAACAAACCTCGAATCGGACCTCTGGCGAACGCGATTCAACACCGAAGCGTCGAACTGCAACGCCTGCCGACGGGGATTACAGTTGTAGATCAAGCGCACGAAAAATTTGACGAATCGGTGGGGATCAGAGGATTGGAGCGGTAGGGTGGATGTGGATCGGGATGAATCTGATACTAGATGTGAGATTAGTAGGGTAACAGGGAAATATGGTAGCTAAGGTAACAGGGAAATATGGTAGCTAAGGTAACAAGGAAATATGGTAGCTAGGGTATCAATTAACACTAGATAATTTCAAGTTTCGGCGGTAATGGCCAAGGTTCGCCGGCGGCGATGAGCACGGCAGCGCTGCACTTCTGCTCACCAATTCCCACCTCCTAGACCCCACAAAACCAACCCGGCTCCTCTCTTTATCAGACGGTTACAACAACTTAACGGGCCGCAATTTCTCCCGACGCAGCGGGCCTGGATCAGGTGCTCCACTGCGGGCCTGATATTCTTGTACTTGGTTTCCTGGGCCGCTTCTTCCTGGTCTTGGGCTCTGGAGGTTTAGGGCGTACTGTGACACAAAAATTTGGGAGATTGTTGTAACATAATGCAACTGTGGCTTATAATTTGTAAATACACACACGTGAATTTTGGTCGACTGAATTTTCTCATAAGGTCGAAACATTGATGTCCACCGCTCTCATCAGGTCACTAGGTAGCTACCTCCTCGGATCGAGAAGTGCTCAGGCGATGAGGCGTTTGTCCTCAGCCTATACCGACCGGAGTCGAAATTTCGGTACCCACCTGAGAACTATGTTGCCGAATAAAATCACGTTGCCTTGTTTTCTTCGCGTGATGCCACAATAATCAGTACGACGTGTCTGTCGTCTATGGAGCTCTGGACGGTTCTGTCGATCTTAAGAAAGACGTGATTTTTACTGTGTGTATTTGTAGGTCTGTAGACGTGCAGCGTGGTGTGCGTGTGGTGTGAGTGTGTGAGTATGTACGCTGAACGGATACTAGCTGTATCAGTATCAGCAAGAGAGCCAGTAAAAAAAACTTCTTCTCCGCAAACAACTGGTGTAGCTTGTGATAGATCTGTACACGCAATATATGAACACTGATTTAATTAACCGAATCTTGATTAGAATATATAGTGTTGCTTATAGATGTACACCCAAGCATATGTTTGTGAAGAAAAAAATAGAACATCATGTGCAAACTGCACCCGGTCAAGAGTGTTAACGGAGTGCCCTCCGAAAGAAAAAGACTGTTAACTCAGTGGAAGAGTCTTAGCCCTTTCGCTATATCTGCTACATCAGATAATTAATAAGGACCTAGAGCTAGCAATCAGGATGCAGAGAGCTCGGTTAAAAGAGACCCTTGTCATGCCCACCGTCGAGACGGACAGAGAGATGCAACGACCTGCTCCTAGTAGCGCGCCGGTGGCGCTCGCTGCCGTAGTATATAGACTCCACACAGACGGCGGCAGCGGTTCACATACATGCTGCTCCTCGCTCTGCCGGCCGTGGCGGCCGTGATCCTGAAGCCGTTCCGGTTCGCGTTCCTGCTGTGGCCGTTCAACCTCGCGCTGCCGATGGCGCGAGACCTGCCGCGGGCCTGTATCACGCTCCGGGGCATCGTGTCCTTCTACGCCGCCGGCCTGCGGGGCAACGTCGCCGGTGCCCGGCGCGGCCTGCAGCTGCTGCAGGCGCGGAGCCAGCTGGGCCAGCAGCAACAGCAGGACACCGCCGCCTCTTCATCATCCTCCGCACGCGGCGTGGCGAGCACGCGCCAGGATGCCGTCGCGCTTGCCAAGCTCGCCTTCGACGACATCTACTGATCCGCAACCGCAAGGGTCGTGTGTTGCTCTTGGATCGGTTAGGTTAGCGTGCCACTTCTTGATTCCTCAACATATATAGTTTCGTCCCTCCAAATATTTTTTTATTTCGTCAGAATTTCCAAATTCAAGTCCTCCTTGTTGCGTGGCCATTTTGGTTCTCTCACTTCCTTGCATATATACTCTTTTCTTTGAACCTTTCTATTAATTTTTGTGCAAAATTTATAATCTGTTGTGGAACGGGAACCCTATCGTGACATTATACAGTATTATCTCATATTATTTCACCCATTTAGTCCTCCTATTTGGATCCTAAGTTTAGCAAATAGTTGTTATTTAGCTCAAGGGATCCAGGGTCTTGGTTTGAATCCAAAGAGATAACCATTAGCAGCTGACTATTATCTCTTTAGATCCAACAGAGCCTATGTATTTAATCTAGTTGGATCACTTTTTCAAAAAAAAATATAATACTCATGAAACATAATCTAATAAAAATTGGGCGAGATTTAGTAAAAAATGACGTATATAGAAGAAATGGGATCATGGATGGAACTCTAGAGATCATCCGAGTCCTAGTAGAAATCCCAATTGGAAGTCACTCATATCTTGTTTTAATTTCTTCTCTTGTCTTGTAAACGAAATCTCGAGTTTGAATCATCAATGGTCCATCCTGGAGCTGAGATTCCTCGTAGCGTTCGCGAAGTCATAGCTGAGGCCTGAGATTCCTCCGGTCCTCGTCGCCCAAACCGCTACTCGTAGTAGAGGCGTTAAATGAGCGCGGTACGGACTACGGGTGCTCTGCCCTCGCAAGTCGCTACTGGGGGAGGCCGCAACGCAAGGCAATCGTGCCGCCGGCAAATCACACCACCAGCGGGCAGCGACGTCGTCGGCACGTCGCCGTCTCGTGCGAAGCTAGCGCTAACCCTCGAGGGCAGACAGTTCTCTGAGACCGGGAGAGCTGTGTGGCCAGGTGCAGGGGAGCCATCAACCAGGTCACCGGGCCGGGCTCCATGCCATCGGCAGATGCAGCGTGCCGGTGTCGTTTGCGCCGCTGACGATGCTGTGCGTGGCCTTGTGACTGTACCCGCGCGGGCGGTCTCTGGCGGCTTGCACGCCGCGTGGCAGCGCGCCGCCTACGCGCGTGGCGCACCCCCGTCTAGCATGCACTGCCGGTACCGCCTGCGATGGCATCGATCAACGAGAGTGACGACCACGCATCCGGCCCGGCACGCGTTGCTGCCAGCAGCCTTAGGGTCTGTTTGGCTGTCTTCCCAGCCTAGCCTGGGTCGCATGAACCTAACCTGGCTAGGTTTGCTCAGGCTGAATGCATACAAGGGTGGTTGTTTGGTTGTCTGTTTCTCACCAGTCAGGCCAACATGAGACAGTGTTTGGTTCTCTTCTCTCACCAGCCTAGATAACATGAGATCATGTTTGGTTGTATGCATGCATGAAGGTGGAGTCACCACTTCTTTGTAGTGGTATGCTTACCACCAGCCAAACCAGCTCATTGTTCAATAGTTTGCAATGAAAACACAGATTTGCCGACTAAAGATTACACCAACTTTAAAATTAAATAACCTATTGTCACAGCCACTACTACGACTGTTACTACAACCACTAAAATTTGACACAAACCGAAACCATGAACTTCATGTTGTCCAATTGGATGTACTGGTTGTAGAAGAGGATGATCTTGTTCTAGGTCTTGTTGATGGACAAGTTCTCCAGGACCATAGAAGGCTATCCTGGCTTCTATCTCTGTGTTGTATTTCTTATAGCAGTTCCCTTGGTATCCATGTACTTAGGCATGTGCAACAGCCTAACTAGAGTACACACCAGGCACCCTCCCTCTATGAACAACATACCATGCCATCCCTACACAAAAATCATCATAGACTATAGGCATGTCCTCATATTCGAAAAGAACATCACAGAAAAATATACATGTGCTCAGCTAGGTAAAAGAACATCATAGGCAAATAGACATGAGCTCAGCTTAGTAAAACAGTATCACATCATAGGCAAATGGACATGTTCTCAGCTGGAACAGTCTAAATAAAATAACAGGCCATAGATTGCACTGGCAATCTCTCCACCACCTAAAATCACACCAGCAGCTTGGGTGTGCAGTGGTGGTTCTTTTTGTGCCTAACTACAGCTGGTGGATGTAGAGTGGGCTGACTTATTCTTTTGTGCAGTTGATGAGATAATGCATCTTTACTAACACTAACATATAGTTAGTGTGTTAGATGACCCTAGCTGCACAAAAGCCTCAAACATGAAGCTGTGAGGGTCTCACATGTAGTAGTGCTTGGCCAAGTGCCCCCTAAGCCACAGCACCCTATGGTTGTCACCCCACTGCACAAAGGATGTCCCAAGTGCCTTGTTGTCCAGCAGATGGCCATAAGCAAACATGAGGGCCTCCTCAGTGAAGCCAGGGATGAACATGATGGAACCATATAGCTCAGGGTGGCAGTCCTCCACCTTGGTGGACCTAATGGCAGAGGCCACCTCCTTCACTGCCTCAGACATGCCACTGAGCACAACCACATCCTCTTCTCCAAACAGGGACCTCTTCCTCTTGCTACCAGATACAATCTCTGCCTTGGTAGTGTCACATGTGTCAGTCTTGGCACTATGGAGGATCTCTGTTGCAGTTGTCTCAGTCTTCATGGAGCTCTCAGCATAGTCAGATGGAGCACCAAGTGGCTCATTGCTGCCCATAGCCCACTTCCCTGTAGCCTGGCCATTGCCAAAGATGACCACCATTTCCTTGTAGTGTTCAATTGGCTTGTTGAGTAGGTATGCATCATTGGGGTGGTCCTGCAGCAGTCAGACAAGTGACCTTGGTCAGTCAATAGTCAGCAAAAGAACTTGACATTGCTACAAGATGAGAATATTGAACTAACCTTGGTGTGCCCATTGTAGTGTTCTTCCTCCAGCACTATCATACACTTGTTATCATCCCAAAGAGCTCCACTCAGATCCCTAAGCTTTGACAGTTTCACCCACCTCTGCCTCCACTTTCTCAGGTGGTTGTACACCTGGATGCTACTGACAGCATGGCCAAATGAGTCCTGCAGTGTCTTAGCCACTTTGTTGAGATGCACCTCTTTGAACCCTTTGTCAGTCCTCACCCCTGTGGCTATGATCTGGCACATCTGTCTCAGCATGAAGGCAGACATGGGATCAGTCCACCTAAGGAGTGACCTCTGCTGAGCCTGGGAAGCTAGAATGAAACCCTCAGCAGCTTCAGTCTCAGCAACATGCACACCCTCATTAGCAGCAGCATTGCCCCCCCTCAGCATCCCCCAAACCATCCACACCAGGGAACACAAGGTCATCAGGGATCAGCTTGCCATCAGCCATAGCCTAGTTCAAGTGTAGTATCAAATACATTCAATCATCATAGAACATGTCCATTTGCCTCAGCTCAAGTGCAGTATCACATTGACTATGTCATCACAGCACATGTCCATTTGCCTCAGTTCAAATAATACAGTATGATAGATAAAAAGATATCATAGCAAATGTCCATTTGCCTTAGTTCAAGTTAAGTATAAAAGACATCAAAGCATCACAACACATGTCCATTTGCCTCAGTTCAAGGAAAGTTTAAAAACTAGCAAAGCATCACAGCATAGCCTCAGTATGTGTAGTAACAGAACAGAATCATCATTAGTATTGCCAAAATTCTCATAATGAGTGTAGTAACATAGAAGAAAAGCCATCATTGCTGTAGCCCAAATTCTCAGAATGAGTGTAGTAACATACAAAAAAGCCATCATTGCTGTAGCCCAAATTCTCAGAATTTTAATAGTGTAGTATCATTATAGAAAAAAGCCATCATTGTTGTTGCCCAAATTCTCAGAATTTTTATAGTCTCATGTCCATAAGCAAATGGAGAACAAAAATCACAGAACTTGTCCAAAACAACAACAAAATATTACAACTTATTCATGTCTGCAAGCATGGATACAAATGACCTAGATCCTAGAGAGCCCCCTATTAGCCCACATATGCTCAGCCCATTGATCCCTCTTCAGCAGCCAGGCAGCATTATCATCCATGCCAAGAGGTGGATGAGTATTAGTTTCATGTGGAACCCAGGAAAACTCTTCAGGAACCATCTCATCAACCCCAAAACTAAGGATCCAGTTGTGTAATATACAACATGCAAGCACTAACTTCACTTGTGTCTTCAAGGGGTGGAATGGCTTGTTTGTGTCAATGATGCGAAAGCGGTTCTTCAAACAACCAAAAGCCCTCTCAATTGTGACTCTCAAACTGCAGTGCCTCAAGTTAAAGAGCTCTTTGGGGTTGGTTGGGTAGTTATTATTTGCATACTCTTTGAGATGATACCTAACACCTCGATATGGGGGGAGAAACCCAGGGCGACAAGCATATCCAGCATCTACTAAGAAAAATTTGCCTAAAATAAATGTGGAGTTCAATTAGTTTCAATAGAGTGCACTAATTCCTCACAACAAGTAATTCTTTTATGTTGAATTGGATTAATTACCTGGTGGAACCCTTAACCCATCAGTTCTTTCCAATGCATCAGCAAGAATAGTGGCATCATGTGCTGACCCCTCCCACCCAGCCAAGACATAGACAAACTTGAGGTCAAAGCTAACTGTAGCTAATACATTTTGTGTTGGGGCATGCTTTCTACCCCTAAATGCAGCTTGCATCTTAGCAGGAACTTTAGCAAATACATGAGTCCCATCAATGGCAGCAACATAGTCCTACATGTCATCCACAAATTGAAATTAAGTTAACAAGCCCTAATGCATGACAATCCTAACAGCTCTAGCATTTAGTAGTTACCTTCCAATAAGGATACCATCTATGGCTGTTGCTTATCTTAACTGGTGTCTCAATGCTTGGTGCTCTAATCATGTCACCCCTAAGCTCTCCAATACCATACAAAACATCTCTGAAATGGCGGTGAACGGTCTCTATAGACCTTCTCCAGTTTTGGCTAACCACTCTAAATCGTTGGTTATGGCCAACAATGTGGAGAAACATAGCAACTTGCTCTTCAACACAACAATTAATGTTGTCTACAACAAGTTTCCTGTCTCTAAGCAGGTTGCACAAATTGAAAAAGGGGGCTCTCTTCATGTGAAGCATGTTCACACACTCTATGTCATTGTAGTTATACATTAAGTTCAGGTTCCTTTGCCTCTCCTCATCCCTAACACTCATTGGACCATAGGTGATTTGAGGCCTCTCACACCTAAGGACTCTAAGCCTAGCAAGCAGTAGGGCATACATAGCAGAGATAAGAGCACCAGCTCTAGCAATCAGAAACCTTCTTTTTTCTTCCATGTCCATCTAGGAAAAAATAAAATTTTTCAGGACAGAATCTAAGAAAGAAACAATGAATAACATAGAAAATGGGCAAATAGCTCAGATTATAGGTCATCATCATAGAAAATGGGCAACAGCTCAGATTAATTAAAGTTCATCATCATAGAAAATGGGCAACAGCTCAGATTAATTAAGTTCATCATCATAGAAAATGGGCACAGCTCAGATTAATTAAGTTCATCATCATAGAATATGGCCATCAACTCAAACCACAGTTCCAAAAAGACCGCAATAATCACTATCGCGCAATACAGATTAGAGGGGGCAGGGAGGGGGAAGAGATGTGCAAAATACCCACGTCAACAAGCAGCACAGCCAGCAAAGTCCCAACAACGACCGAGAGGAGTCAGATCTGCAAGCACAACAACCAAAACAAATAGATTAGCATACAAAATATTGGTTCTTCACAACGTAAAGCAAAAAAAAAAGAAATCACATGAAGATTTAGGTTCTTACCGCAAGAACAGCAAGGGACCAGATCTGGCGTGCCTGCATCTCAGATCGAAACATGTTATTACCTAGGGTTTCGAATCGGAGAGGAAAAAGAGGGGAAAGAGATGGGGAAAACGCACTTGCTTGGAGTGGAAGACCGATCCACGAAACCTGCCAAAGATCGAATCAATCAAGAACACAGCGAATCAACAAAGAACACCTCCAATCAAACAACAACACCAGCACCAGAGCGATAAAGAGGGGGGAGCAAACCCTACCGGCGACGCACACGGGGACAGACAAGAAGAAACAGGGAGGGAAGAGGAGGGAAGGGGGCTTTATAGGGCGGCGACGTGCGGGAACGAGGGCGGTGACGCGCGGGAAGGAGGGCGGTGACCCTAGTTTTCGCGCCATCTCTGCGCGCACGGAGGGAGCCAGCCGCGAGCTCGGACGGAGCATGGCGAGAGCCAGGATGAGGAGGAACGGCCGAATCGGGCGTTCCTCGGGAGCCTGGCTGGAGGGCCTCTTTTGCATCTCGCGAGCCTGACCAGGGGAGAGACACAGGCAACCAAACTTGGCCTCATTGCATCCCGCGAGCCATGTATGGCCTCAGCAGGCCAACCAAACAGGCCCTTACATGTTGCCAGATGCTTCATTGCTTTGCCGAGTAGATCAGATGCCACCTGTGCAAATATCTTATCTGATGAGTTCCATGGCCCCTTCTGCAAGGCTGCAACTGTCTATGTCGAAACCTAACCCTGTAAATTAAACTAATTCATACTGGCCGTCTGCAAGCGATCTATAGTAATTTGTGTGAGGTGCTTAGCCTGAAGCTTTAATTTTCAACTGTACGATAGCTGCTGGCTATTTTTCTTTCCTTCAACCCCATAGTGTGGGAGTCTACGACACTGGGTACGTCTTTTTTTTATATCGTATTGCTTATATAGGTCCAGAATATATGTTGGCGCGCACACACCAGACAAAAGCTTTCATTTGTTTTTATATATATGCGAGCTGGCCCCGCCGGTGATCTAGCTTGCCCGATATCTGATGATGAGCCTCAACCTTATCCATTGCTGAAAATGATGTTACATAAATGGAACTGTTCCTGTCCTTCAGCAGCGCTAGTGGATGATACAGGGGTAAGGCGCCGTTAGCCGTACACGTTAGTGGTGAATCGGCACAAAGTGACCGGGGGGTCACCTCGTCACCCCAACGGACACCCATGACACACCACACACAAAAATAGAAACTTTGTCGTAGCTATTGACTGTAGTAAGCAACATTCATAGCTATTTTTTTGATGGGCATTCATAGCTAAATTGGTAGAATAATATAGGTCTCTATGCATTTTTTTAATGCAAATTGTTTGACTGTGGAAAAATTATGGATTATTTTTATGTGTTGCTTTTTAATTAATTGTACTAGTTTGTTGTGTAAGATTGTTGTCTAAAAGTCCATCCATTTTTAGCTAAATTAATTTATAAGAAAAAAGCAATATTATGGCTAAGAAGTATATCTCATGATATATTTTGTTAACATTTATTTACATCACGAATATTAATATCTGTTTTATATAGATTTGGATGATGAATTTAAACATATAAAACAATATTTTTAGGACAAAGAGAGTAACAATGGCGGTACATATCAGTTATGTATGGATATATCTAAATGTATGACAAAATTAGTATCTAGAAAAGTAAAGTCGTAATTTAGAAAATCTGGAATGGAGGGGGTACTCGGATGGGTGAAATACGGTATTCTATCCATGTGTATACCACGTCATAGGAGTACACGTCACAACTAACCAATGAAAACCCTGGCCCGCCCTTGCCCAAACCAGCAACTGGTCCTAGTCAGTAGTCAACCAGTGGCTGCTTCCCCTCGTTGCCGCTCGCGACTGGGGAAGGCCACAACCCCCTCGGCCCCCGGCAGCGGCAGTGGCATCAGCCCCCACCACCACCACGGCACTACCAGGGTGGCAGCGACGTTGTCGCTGCTATCCTGGCGCGTCCTTTGCCTACTTTTAATCCGCGAGGACACGCCCGCGACCGGCAGTGCATTATTTCCCGCTAGCTGCTGCCGACAAGAGACGACGAGGGACGGCCACCGTGCCAGTAAGGCGAGCTCCGCGGCTACCTGCAGTGTACGCCAACGGCCGGTGCTGACTTCTTTTACCTCGACGATGGGGTTCCACCTGCTGGCGTTCGTGGCGGCGAGGGGGATCATGCAGGTGTTCAACCTCTCGGCGCCGCTCAACCTCCGGCTGCCGCTCGCGCGGCACCTCCCTGAGGCCTTCGCCGTCCTGTACGGCGTGCTCGCGTCGCACGCCGCATGGCTCAACGACACCCTGCCGCGCGGCGCCGCCTGGAGCCACAGCGGGAACCGGGGCGGCGTCGATGAGTACGTCCGCTACGCCATGCTCAGCATCTCCGACTGACGCATGCAGCGACGGGCGGACTGACAACGGCCTGGCTGCTGTCCGTCGTGCTCGTCGTGATGACGAGCAGGTGCTTGCATATATGCATGCCGCCCTTCGCCAGTTTAGCTTAAAGATCTCTTCTTCCCTGATCTTGTCCATCGCTCGTTTGTTTGGTTAGTTTCTTCTTGTTCGTAGCAAGATTGTTTTTTTTTCTTGAATATATAAAAGATTTGTGCATCTTTGTATTTAAGTAGAAGAAATTTTATAAGGCGCCGAAGCGTTTGCCGGGTGGATACAAATAGAACAACACTCTCCGTCACCCACGGCTTGATTATATTACGGACTATTCACGCACTAAACTCCCTAACTTGCACGCCCCGGCTTTGATCCATTGATCGGCGGTATGCTTGACGATGGCTAGGACCTGGTGGATGCTAGATTGGCCGTTCCTGAAGCACATCGCGTTCCTTTCCTTCTAGATCTCCCACGCCACAGCCGCAAAAAAGAGAATCCGCTCCTTTGCGCTTGTCGCCGTGCCACCTTCGACGCCACTGTTCCCACCAGTCGAACAAGTCCTCCGCTCCAATTAGTGAGGTATCCGCTCCAAGGAATGCCAGAATTGACCACCAGATCTGAAGCGAGAAGGAGCAAGAGGCGATGATGTGGTCGATGGTCTCTGGCTCTTGGTCACAGAGGTAGCAGTTGTCGGTCGCTTAGAGTCCGTGTCTTCGCCTCTGGTCTGCCGTTCAGTGCCTCCGTCGGATAGCGAGCCATAGGAACAGTTTGACTTGTAGTGGCGTCCATATCCTCGCACAACCCTCGATGGTGTGGGAAGTCATCTCTATCGGAGATTGTTGTAAATACAGGTGATGAATTCTGTCAGAATTATGTTCGACTGAATATCGGGTCTAAAACTTGGATGGTGTGGGAAGTGATCTCTATCGGAGATTGTTGTAAATACAGGTGATGAATTCTGTCAGAATTATGTTTGACTGAATATCGGGTCCAAAACTTGATGGTCTCCATTTCCATGTGAGAGCGCGATCTCCTTGGGACGAGAAAGGGCAACAACACATAATCGCCTCTCTGAAAGGGACCTCTGAAAAACGCTGGGAAACGACGACGCGCCCTTATGCATGTTACTCCTCCGATCCATGTAGGATACCACATGGAGTGATAGACCGAGAAAATGTAACTTCTGTGGGGACTGTACAGCGAAGTTTTTATTTTTTTTACAAGGAGATCACTGTACAGCGAAGTTGGTGCATATGGATTGTTCTTCACTTTACAACTTTTTCGGTGCAGTATGTCGTACGTGTGGGGGCTTAAATGTCAAATCTTGTGCAAATACCCGACAAATCCTGCACTTTGATTGAGATCTGTACACGCAATATATGAAGACGGATTAATCAATTGAATCTAGACCACAGTGCTGTTTGCTTAGATCTACTACACCCAAACGATATATTTGCGAGAAAAAACAGAACACATGTATTAGTTTTTTTTTTTTTACTTATACTGCTGAGATGCTGACTTATCCGTTCTGACTTTCTCCTACATGCAAGCACATGCAGTTGCGGTGGTGCTACCGAAGTACCGAATATAGACTCGCCACGCAGCCACGCAGATGGAGGCGGTTCTTCACATGCTGCTCCTAGGCCTCGCCATGCCGACCATGGCGGCCGGGTTCCTGAAGCCGTTCGGGCTCGCGTTCGTGCTGTGGCCGTTCAACCTCGCGCTGCCGCTGGCGCGCGACCTGCCGCAGGCCTGCATCACGCTCCGGGGCATCGTGTCCTTCTACGCCGCCGGTCTGCGGGGCTACGTCACGGCGCCTGGCGCGGCGTGCAACTGCTGCAGGCTCGGAGCAAGTGGCGGACCTACAGGGTGTGCAGGTAGGTCCACCGCATACCCTGGAATCCAGCCATATACGTATACATATACGCTAAGTGCTACTGTACGGGACAAAGTCTTGTACCTATTCAATCCGGCCTGTTAGCAGCCTAAGCGTCGTGGAGGCTGAAGATTGGCAAGCGGCAAGAGTTTTGCAGTTTGGCACAGTCCTCTTCATGTGCTGTTTATTGATCGTTTTAGTTACATTAAAATATTAATGGTAAAATTATAGTTGCATACCCTGAGCAAAATTGCTAGGTCCGCCGCTGCTCGGAGCCGGCTGGGCCAGGAGGAGCAGCAGGAGCACGACGACGCCGCCGCCGCCTCCTCTTCGTCTACGGCACGCGGCGTGGCGTGGACGCGCGAGGATGCCGTCGCGTATGCCATGCTCGCCTTCGATGACATCTACTGATGGTCTGCTGCAAGAAGAGGGCTCTTGGATCGGTTCGTTCGTTCCTCTCATTTTTTTTTATTCCACAGGATTTTCCAGAGTCCTCTGCTTGTAGCGTGGCCACTTTGTTTCACACTATTCTCTTAGTTTTGGTCATTGGATTGTATATATAGTGTGGTTCTTCTATCCCGTTTTTGCGCAAATTTTATAATCTGTCGTTGAACGGAACCCTCTAGTGAAATGTATATTTCCATAGAAGGAGGTTATCAACAGGAGGGGTAGAGTTTTGTGTTACCCGTTTCGCCTAAACTTATCAGCAATGGCAATGTTTTCTCTCGTAATAAAAGGACATTATCCGGGTCATCAGTCACAGATACCATCAGCCGATATTCTTGAGCTCATCGTCGAGGGCGATCTAGCAGCTAGCAACAGATCTTCTTACTCAACCACGAGCAAGTAACACCGATTTGCAGGAGTTTTTCCTTATTTCTAGAGATCTCTCACTTGTGTATATAATTTCCAACTGCAAGTTTGTCTAAATTCTTTCGCACTTATTTATCCTCATAATCTCGAGTTTGTCCAGATTCTTTTACTTAATAATATAATAATCACTACATAAACTTTTGCGATCGACTTCTGAGAAAAAATCTCGTTTGAAGCACCAGTTGTCCATCCTCGAGCCGAAGAGATTCCTCGTAGCATACAGTTCTTGGTACAGGTAGGGCACAACCGCCACCTTGGAATGTGGATACGGTCCTACTGTCACTGTGCCACGTCGGATCGGCATATGCTGGCCACGTGATGGGCCACGTCTCGAGTCCTTGTCGATCGCCCGAAGCACAGCCACTAATAATTGGAGAAGAAGAGGCGTTAATTAGCGCTTCCTCGGCGCTCGCAACTGGGGAAGGCCGCAACGACGCAACTGTACCGCCGGCAAGTCACACACCAGCGGGCAGCGACGTCGTCGGCACGCGTCGCCGTCTCGCGTAACCCACGAGGACAGCACAAGACCGGAGGCATACGATCGTTCTATGGGACTGGGACTGCGTCAGCCAGAACCGCGCGCGGGCGACGTGCGGCGGCGTCTGCAGGCACGCAACACTCGTTGCAACACGGCCGAAGGCCGAAGCTGCTCACCCACGAGGGCCGACGGGGAACTAGTCGTGTTTGCGAGGCGTGCAGGCTTGGCCACTTTTACTATTTGGGCCCGACAGGTAGGCCTCCACTACCACAAGACCCGGTGGGTAATTTGGTCCATAATTAGGTTGGTGACTCTCGATCGGACTTTGACTAAAAAAAAAAGACACTCGATCGGACTCGTAGCATTTCCGTGACTCCATAAGACATGCACACATTTCAGACGCTTAGCAACTCGACGATAGGATTCAGAGCAGGGCAAGCCTGAAGAAGAAGAACCAAATTCTTCACCTATTGTTTTGTTTTACTTTTAAACCTCTAGTTTGGTCGTTCATCTTATTTTTAATTTTTATATAAATAATAAAATAAATAAAATATTATTAAAGTATCTCTATCTAATGATAAAATAAGTAATAATAAAATAAATTATCTTTATATAAACTGAGTTAAACTTAAAAAAAAAATTCACCTACATACATAAAACTTAGATGACTTTCTTTATGCGATGGAGGAAGTAGCCTTGGTTTGTCGCCTACCGCATGCTTGCATTATTACTCATACGTGATGCCAAGCAGCCAACGTCATGATGGACCGAGGATCGACTTGGCGTCGTTGTCGCCTATCGTCCATCCCATCGGATATCCATGCCAGCCGCAACTATCCACGCTCACGTTCCTCTATATTCATTTTTTTAAAAAAATATTCTGTCCTGATCAGTCAGATTCTCTCCTTCATACCAGTTTTTTCCGTACTCATACATCCTTTATATCAATCCCCTATCCAGTATGGGGTCCACTTGTTAAAATTTTTTCCTTTTTTCTTTTTCGTTTTTCTCTTCTTTTTTTCCTCTCCTTATCCATTCGGATGACACCTTCTACTCCGACACCTCCCCGCACGGCCGTGCCTATCTCGGCCCCTCCACCGGACTCCAGCTCCCCAGCGGCGGCCTCCACCTCCAGCTCCCCGAGAGCGGCCTCCACCTCTACCTCCCCGCAGCCATGGACAGAGCCAGAGCGCGCGCGAGCGGCCCTCCTCTGGGAGCGGCGAGCGGGGCCGCCCAGGGAGCTCGCCGGAGGGGCGCACGGGGCGGAGCAAGTTCCCTGGCGGCGGCCTCCACCTCCACCTCCCCCTGCGGCCATGGACCAAGGCGGAGCGCGCGCAGGCGGCCCTCCTATGGGGGCGGCGAGCGGGGCTGCCTAGGGAGCTCGCTGGAGGGGCGCACGGGTGCGGAGCAAGCTCCCCGGCGGCGGCTCTCCCGCCTAGCCACCGTGCTCCTTCCTCCGCCTTCCTCCTCGGCGTTCCTCTTCCTCTGCTCCTCGTCCTCCGACGCGGGGACGGCCGCCTCCTCCTCACCCGTGCCCTCTGCTCCTCGTCATCCGGTGCGGGGACGGCTGCCTCCTCCCCGGTGCGGCGCGGCGCGGCGGGCGGGCCGGCGCCCGTCTCTTCCTCTGCTCGCTCCCATGGTGCGGCGTGGACGGGCGAGGACAAGCGCGGGCCCGGAGGACCTCCCATGGCGCGGCGTGGACGGGCTGCGCCTCCGTGCTCGTTGCTCGCCGCCCGCGGCCTCCACCCCTTCCTCTCCGGCGGCGGCCCTCCACCTCCTTCACCGTCGCGTTCGTCCGCATCGTCGACCTCCCGTCTTCTCTGACACGTCCCTCCACCTCCCTCTGCTCCCTCCCTTTCTCCCTTGTCCTTCTGGCCATGGCGTGCGGAGGACGAGCACGGAGGACGAAGACGCGGGGCAGCACGGAGGACGAGGACACATGGTCCCAGCGTGGCACGTACAGGATGCTCCGTACGTCCCGAGAAAGCACTGGATGCGAGCGCGTCCTGGACTTTACGGGAGACTTCCTAGGACACCGCTGTAGCCCTTGGGTCCGGTAAAAGCTCCTGCAGGAGGGCTTCACCGGACCCGCTGCGAGTAGTCTGAAACCATGTAGGAGTACTCTCATGACTTGGCCTGGACCGCTGGACAGGATAGGGCCATGTTGCATTTGAGAGGTTGGTTTCAGGCTTTACGTGCGTGCAGAGCACGAAAGCATGCACGAGTGCACGTATGGATAAAAACGGTACGAATATTTTCCGACCGTATTCGGTACCGAATTCGTTTAGAGGGGTTTTAATCCGTCCGTATCTCAGTCCGGATATTCAACATCCGATACCGTATTCGTATCCGAATATTGAAATCGCATATTTATAATATCGACATCAAACCATATCATATCCAGCATGGTTGACACTATCCGTATTCGTATCCGAATCCGAACAAAATGTGAAAATAAATATGGTATATCCGGTCCTTTTCACCGAGAAGTGCACGTAAACACACAGTCTCGTGTTCTTGTCGTTCTGACAGGAGCTCTATCATATACGTATAATATTCAAATATGCTACTAATTTAATTCGTGTCTTATAATTAATACCGTTATGGTTGACCACGAAAACAAAAAAAAAACTGCACACTACATCCACACATACAATCTGATCCAAATATATGTGGATGTGGATATATCTGCTGAGTGCTGAGACAGACGAAAGGGCAGCACAAACTGAGAAAAGCGGCTCCTGGAACCGAGAAAGGCCGAGCCATCCATCCCAAATTCCTGATCCAAAAACAACCTGTGGAGAAACGACCGTGCACCGCCGGGCCGCTTGATTCCTCATGGAAAGCGACGCGGTGCTTGCCGGTCGATCCATGCATATGCATCGTCCCGATCGAGTCCCGAGTCCCCCACCTACTAATAGTAGCTTGTTGGTCGAGCTCAAGTCGCGATCTCTTGCAAAATATCTATCTGATGCAGAATGCAGCTAGCTCCTGGTGAGCCTGCATGCACGCACCTGTCACGAATTAACCTTAGTCCCAGCTGTCCGGACGCGATCCATGTGAAATAATCACACTTATCCTGAACCAACTCCATGCATGATTGATGATTTGATCGCTCGTGTGTTGTCCTTGTGGTACTACCGGGTGGGTGGATCGACCGCGGTGTAAATCACCTGACTTCTGACGCATCCGTTCTGAACTGCTGAAATGGCCGTTCGGTTCTTCTCTTGCAGGGCTTTTGCTCCTCCAGAAATAGCTCTGCTCTGGTTGATGGGAACAAATTCAGTGAGGATATTTCAAAGGTTGTTCTGAATTCCCATATGCAGAAACGGCCGTTCGGTTCTTCTCTTGCAGGGCTTCTGCTCCTTCCAGAAATAGCCCTGCCGGTTAATGGGGACAAGTTCAGTGTTGGTCTTGTTGGCGTACGGAGTAATCGTAGGTGCGATACCGAAGCCAATGCAAAGATTGTTTTCCAAATTCAGCCTATTTTGGCTTTCGCATCAACCGTTGAACTGGGCAACTCTAGAGTTTTTTGCTCTTTTTTTTGCATGTCATAGAATTCGTTCCATCACCATATCGGAGCACATAATATGTCAGTATTACGATTTCACAGCATTTCAGAGTGGATATTTCAAAGGCATACGCGCGTACCCGATATGTACAGCAGTACTGACTATTCAGCATGCATGTTGTTGGACGTTGGTTGGTTCAGAGACTTCAGACTTCAGAATGACTACTGAAGTAACTACTTGTAGCTGATCCAACCGACCATAAAACTTAGCGTGTGATTTAGTGCCTATATATTGAATTATGTTGCAAAACTTATAATTATTTACTGAATTTGGTAAATGATATTTCCAAATTGTATATGACATTTTTTGTACAGCATACCAAATGGTAAAAATTCTTGATCCATCGTTGGTTTGAACAGATTATGCTTCGACCAAATTTTACTGTCTGGCTGGTTCGAAGTCGTAACTGATAGGCTCATAATGTGGTACTCTCTGTTCCCATAAAGAGTCATTCGTGTTAATCAAACCTTTTTCTATTAACTAGATTTATATAAAACATTAATAATATTTATATCTCTAAGTAAGTTTATTATAAAATATATTCAATAATATATTGATAATATATCTCTAGCAGCTACTCTAAACAATCAGTGTAGTGGCGGAACAATTATATATGTAGAGAATTAGCCACACCTCGCCACTGCCCGCAAGCAAGGTACGCATCTGTTCCCCGTCCATGGCTTTTGATCAGGTCGTCTTCGCTAACCATCAACGCCATCACTAGATCGAGCTCGTCGGGCATAAAGCCATGCCATGGGAAGCACAGAGGGATAGTTAGACAGATCGAGATAGGTCCAGTGCAAGCAAGCAGACTGCGGACATCATCGTCTAGCAGGGAGCAGCGGTGGTGTGGTGGCTCATCGACGATCGATGCCGGTTCACGTGGCGCTCCTCGCCGTGCCGGCGGTGGCGGCCGGGTTCCTGCAGGCGTTCCAGTTCGCGTTCCTGCTCTGGCCCTTCAACCTGGCGCTGCCGCTCGCGCGCCACCTGCCGCGGGCGTGCATCGCGCTCCGCGGGGTCGCGTCCTTCTACGACGCCGAGCTGCGCCGCTACGCCTACGCGGGCGCCGCCGCTGCCCGGGCCGCCGTGCCAGTGCCCGTGCACGTGCAGCCGCGGAGCCACCGGTACGCCTCGCTCCGAGACGTGCACCAGAGGACGCACGGGGACGCCGTCGTCGCGCACGCCATGGTCGCGCTCGTCGACATCTCCTATTGACGCTGCCTGCAGCACATTGCGACTCCGCACGCACTTCCGGGAGATCAATTCGCCGGACGAATTGAGCACATCCAAAGTGATTCTTCAGTCTTTTATCAAGCCATTTCCCGATTCAGTGTGTAAATAATACAGTGCGTGTTCTTCTCACCTTTTAGACCAAAGGCATTACGCCCAGCTTATATTGAAAGCTTAAAAGGTAACGAGTACAGACTTTGCTGGGGCTACCAGATTTAGCGCAAGCTCCATACAGAACATCACAAACGAAAACAGACTCTCCTCCTCACCAGAAACTATCAGCAACTAAGATAACCAACTAGACTGGAATTGGATCAAATTACGCTCATGCTGGTAGCTTAGGTAACTGTCATCCCAACAGCAGTCCTACTTCCAGTTGCCGCAACATCTCCTCCTCCTTCACGCAGTCCTTCTTCTCCATCACTAGCCATTGCCTCAGCAGTCCTAGCACTTGTACGCCACCTGCTTTGTGGATTTGATAATTTTGTTAGAGAAAACAAGATCATTTCTAACTTTCCACAGAGTCCAACCTACAGCCCCCATTACCCACCATACCACCATCCTCATCTATTTTGTTGTTTGTTGAGTTTAAAGTCTCCTGGAAACAAGTGATGGAAGTGGGGATGCAAGGCCAGCCCAAGCTATCCCGAATCCAGCACCAGGTCGTTATGGCTATGGGACACTGGAACAGCAGGTGATCAATTGTTTCCTCCTGGTCACAGAACTTGCATGACTCTGCCTCGTCCCAATTATGTTTTCTTAGTTGTTGAACCCTGTCGTGCCATGCCATCCATAAGAAATTTTTCACTTTTAGGGGCATCCCCCCCC
The DNA here is from genome assembly GCA_023333625.1 of Bothriochloa decipiens. Taxonomy (NCBI): domain Eukaryota; kingdom Viridiplantae; phylum Streptophyta; class Magnoliopsida; order Poales; family Poaceae; genus Bothriochloa; species Bothriochloa decipiens. Next base: position 4,440,324 of record CM041642.1, read on the forward strand.
CCCCCCCCTCCCCCCCCCCCCCCAAAAAAATATCTCCATCATCGGCACATTTGCGACCCCTGAGTTTGTTATCATCCTATACATACTCCTTGTTATGAACTTGCCCGAGTGATTTGAGTTTCCATTGAACTGAGTCGTCCTCCCTATTTAGCTCAGTACTGCCCAACAATCTCATCAGCTCATTCCATTCTTGCTTCTTCCTCTCGCCAAAGATTCTCCTGTAGCTAAGTTGCCAATTGTTTTGACTTGCCGCCATCGCTGAGACTCCCTGATCATGGCAGGTTTTGAACAGGTTGGGACATATGGTTTTTAGTGGAACCTCCCCTATCCAAATGTCAATCCAAAACCTGGTTTGTCTCTCTCCCCTTACTGGATGAGCTTTACCCCGTTCGTACCAGTCTTTTACTGAGTGCAGACCTTGCCATAATTGGGAGGCGTGTTCTTCTTACCTGCATTCGTAAGCTCAGGTGTCATGCTTTACCGTACTTGAAGTCGACACTAGAAAAGGTACGGCATGCGCAATGGATTAACACTAATACACTTTGGAATTGGGCCAGCCACACAGTGCTGCTAGTGACTGCACAGCTACACCAGGTTGTAGTCCCAATATTTCCCATGCAGAGATCCGAACAGCAACGGATATGAAGTTGCCTTTGACCTACTCCCTCGGTCCCCAAAACAACATAATTCTATTCTAGTTATAAACCAGCACACGTGTCTGCCTCTATTTCTAAAGAAGACTTATTTGGATCCATCTAGCTAACTAAGAGCAATTTCAAAAGATAAAAAAACAAATTGGTAAATCAATAAGTTTTCCAAGTGGCTAAAAAAATTTGAAGCATATTTATTGGGTTTCTCCAACAATTTTCGGCTAAAACTTGTGAAATTAATTTCTATCTATTGTAATTCTGAGCTCAAAATTTCCTTGCTTGTCCTGATAAAATTTCCCGAGGGGAGGGGTGAGGGGCACAAGGTCGTTCTGCCTCGAAAATTCTGGGTTGACTTAGGAGCATGAGGATCTACATTGTATTGAGCACAAATTTTCAAAGAATTTCAGGGTGGATATGAAAATTGGGCCAACGGATGTAACTCCACCTTCCCGTTCTCTCTCTTGGCCATTTGCATCTTTCATCTACTTTGAGACAAAGCAATCCAACTTTCTCTTTCTCCCAATTTCTTTCTCACTCAAGCTTAGATCCCTATCTTTGTGACTGAATTTGGAGGGAGACCTTTGTGCTTCCACTCCGGGAGTAAGATCCACCTTTTAAGCACTTGTGGCATCGAGCGGCGATTTGTTTTTCGTTCTATTGCTCTACGGTTCTTTGAACCCTAGCTGACTATGTGTTGCCCATTGTAGCACTCGATTCTTGCTCGCCAGGTGCTCCATGAAGGTTGTATTACCCACTTTGTTGTAGCTACATTCCTGGCTTCATCTTTGTGGTCTCCTCAACAAGGGTGACAACCTTTGTGGTCGCCTCAACAACGGTGACATAGGCTCAACTTTATGGTGTGCCCGAAATTCGGATAAATCTTTTCCCCGCTTGTGCTTTGTGACCTTGTGATTGCACATATTATATTACTTGTTGTGGTGGCTCAAAATATATTGTGTGTAGGTGTTGAAGCAAGAGAAATGGTGGAATCACTTTGTATTACATCCCTACACACGTGGAGAAAATCTAGTGTTTGAGTTCCATTTTCATTACTCCATTTAGCTCTTTTCTCTCTCCAAGGCTAGGAAATTTGGTCCTCACCAGAAATTCTAGATAACTCTAGAAATTTAGATTAGGATTGGATATTTCGTTACCTATGACTTAATTTGCTGCAAAGTTTTTAAATTTTGTATTACGTCTATTCACACCCCTCCAGGCATTGTAATCCTTTCAACATTTGTACAGTATAGAGTTGTACATATGTGTTATTTTCTCCATGCCCATTTCCCACATAAATTTGGAATGGAGTTTGTAGTGAAGTGTGCACGCGTAGGTTGCAAAGGGCAATCCTCGCAACCAGGGTTCAAGTTGTCTTTGCTCATCTTCTTGTATGAGCATATGTTAGGTCATGTTGTACCGCCCATAGCCTAATAACTAAGGAGCTACTTTTTTTCTGAGGGGGGGGCATTGAGGTATATGGGCCAATTCTCTCCCTAAACTTGAACCTGGTAGGTAGAGTCATGTGAAATCTAAACCCACCAAAAGGGGACACTTGTAAATAGTCATTGCCTATATAAGTGCATCAGGGCAAGAAACTCACCTCCTACTAATTCCACTTAGTTCAAAACCTCTACACCAAGAGCTCTCTCCTCTATCCCTCTTACTTTCTCTCCTATTTCAAAACGTCAGCTGCAGCACATTAAAACTTCATCATATCAATCAATGTACTATTGTGATCAGCAATCAATAATCAACAATACAA
>CM041642.1:4442745-4503374 GCA_023333625.1 Bothriochloa decipiens
TCAATCAATGTACTATTGTGATCAGCAATCAATAATCAACAATACAATAATTACTTAATGGTTTGTTACATTGTTTATTAAGTAGGGAACCTAAAGGAGAGACACATAGATTATAATCATACAAATTAAATAATGAATATATACCTTGGTTAAAATAGTGGTGCTAAAAATATATCACGTCCTCTCCCTCTCAAACCATCAGTTGCGTGTTAACTTTTCACCATATCAATCAATGTACTATTGTGATCAGCAATCAATATTCAACATTACAATAATTATTTAATTGTTTGTTACATTGTTTATTAAGTAGAGAACCTAAAGGAGAGAAACATAGGCTATAGTCATGCAAACTAAATAATGAATATATACCTCGGTTAGAATAGTAGTGCTGAAAATATATCGCGTCGTGTTTAACGTAGCTAAAATGTCCTTAGCAGCAGTAGTGGGACAATTAGCAATAATGTACTAATAGACCCTCTTGCAAGCTATAGGCTATTTAAACATGAATCCTCAATATTTTAGTATGATATTTCCCAATCTCAAGTGTGTTTAAAGAGATCCAAGAAGATAAATCGAATATCTGGTGAGAGCGATGGCCATGATAAGAGTTGGGATATCGACCACACCAGCAGTCTTCCTAAGTTCCTCACATTGCTCCAGCACCGATGGTCAAGCAGCTTCTCCAGGCCAGCAATTACCTTCACGGATGCCATCTCCTTTGGGTTCAGCACATTGCATTGGTGAGGCCCTAGCTACAGTTGGGTTATTGCTCCTCTGGCAAAATGAGGACAAGGCTACCCTGCACTCCGATCTCCTGTGGGTGAAGGGTGAGCTGATGGATGCAAGGGCAGCCATGGTGCGTCTAGGGGATCTTAAGTGATTTACCTCTCTGCTATATGCTACAACTTTTAAGGTGCAAATTTTGGGTTGCTACTTGTGAATCGGACCTATAATGTCATAACATAGTGACAATACCCCTGGTTGATTTGGTTTTGTTTGTGGAATTGATCCTAATTTGCTTCTAAAAGTTGATTTTGTTCCTCATCCATATTACTTGATTGATTTTTTCGTTGGGTGCTCTCCTTGCATTGTCTTCTCATGCATCCATAATCCATTTTCCTCTTTAAATGGAATCCCCTTCCTCATTTGGGGCTGATTTTCATGATTTGTGCAATTCAGACAGGGAAGCTATTTGTTAGTTTCATCTTTTTTTCTCTATGCATTTCCTGGCCTTGTAGCCACAATGAATGTCTCTTCTAATGATCTGTCATGTTACTATCTGTCAATTAGTTACTACTAATGGCTCTACCCCATAGACAATCATTCGCATAATTGCCTTCATTGGTTTGTGCAAGTTGTAAGGTATGCGACACACACAATGCAATATTTGATCGGTTTCGGAAATTGAGATGGCAGATGGGTTTTGTGCATCAATCAATAATTGACATCTTAAATTCAAATTTATTCTCAGTTTGCAATTTTGGACTACTTAAGTCAAGGGTTGTCGTTGTATGCCGTGGCACTTTGTCCCCAAAGACGTCTGTTATTTTAGACGTTGGATGAAGATCACAAAGGATGAGCTCGTTATCTGAACCAAACCGAGTTTTCGGACGGTTGCGTTATAACATCACCCCTTTCTTTTATCTAGACTAGATCAATGCTAGTCATGTACTCTCTCAATCCAAATTATAAAATATTTGTCTTTTTTAACATTAAGTTTGAACGTTCGTCTTATTTTAAAATTTTGATTGAAATATTACTTATTTTGTTATGGTTTTCTTTATTAATAAAAGTTTTTCAAAAGTAATATTTTATTTTTACATGTGAATGAATCTTTTAAACGTCTTTAATTTGGGATGAATTGAGCTGCCCCGGGGTGTATCCCTTCACCGCAGTACTCATGGCGTACGACGCTCACTCCCTATACACACGATCCGCCTCCCGAGTCCCGACGGCCTCTTCCCCAACACTCGCCTGCCCCACGCCGCTGTCACTGTGGCCGCCTCCACCTGACTGAGATCCGGTGCAGTGGCTATTGATACTGCAACTTAAGCAGTGGGTCGTTCCCAGCCTTCCGATGACCATCCGACGGCCCAAGCGAACCAGCAACAATACTTCCTCCTCCTCTGCTACTTCTTCCTCGTGCTTGTCTTCTTGAATTCTTGTTCAACAAACAAAGCACGGTGGCATCCGTGGCCAACGGCATGGCGCTGGCGGTTAGCCACCTGCTCTGCGGCGGCGAGGCTACTGGCCTGCTCCTTCGTGAGCCACACCCTGGTCTCTCATGGCCACCGCGAACACCATCACATTCTTCAAGTGCTGGCCCATCGTTAGGCATCACATTCCTCAGCTGCTTTGCCGCGGTACTCCATGTAATTTAGTTCCATTTTGTTTCAGTTATAGACTTGCATTAGGTGCATGTTTATCTTGTAATCAGTCACGGGCTGCCCAAGATTGCGTCCAACTTCGTGTTCGTTACCGATCCTGTTCGAGCTGAAATCTCCGGCGCCCTGTCTCAACACTCCACGATGCCCGTCTCGATGCAGCAGTTGTTTGCTGCATGGAAACATCGAGATGCTAGGAGAGGATCAAGGAAGAGACCCGTGAGGGCAGCATGCCGGCGGCGTTGATGTCGCGCATAGATAGCGATGCGATGGAGCAGCGCACAGCGGCGTTCCGGAATGCGAGATACACGCCAGCAACAAAGGAGGCAGTGGTGCATGTGCATTAACAGGCGCTGCGAAGCATGCATCTTCAGGCGATCTGGCTATGGCCACTCTGAACTCTGAAGACCACCATGCCCGTGCAGGCGTGCAGCTGCGCTTCAGCAAGGTGTTGCAGACGTTGACCGTTCATGCCAGGGCGCACAGTGACGCGGTGGTCGACAGACTCTCCGGCGGCGTGGCCGGTAACAAGGGGTGCAGGGTAAGGCCGCTCTAGTGGTGAACTGGTGATTGCCGTGACGCTAGTACTCGCTGAGTTGCTGGTTCATGTCCATGGGCGCTACCTGAATAGAGGCAGAGGAGGAAGAAGGCTTCCTTGTTTCGTTTGGGCTGTCGGATGATGATCGGAAGGCTAAAAAGGACCCACTGCTTAAGTTGCAGTATCAATAGCCACTGCACGGGATCTCGGTCCCCTTCCTCCGCCCCGGCGCCTCCCCGCTGTCGCCGTCTTCCTCGCCGCCTCCACCATACTCCGCCCCGGCGCTTCCCTTCCGTGTGGCTGCGCCCAGCCTCCGACACCTCACCTCCGACGCCGTACACCGGCCAGGGTCGCGCCTACGCGCTCCGAGGGCAAACCGGACAACGGTCGCGCTCTGGCCCACGGGAGCGTCTCGGAGCCGGGCAAAGCTGGTGTTTTCCAGCTCCTCCTCTCCCTCCAGGCTTTGTCAGCGGGGTTCACGGAGCTTCGGCCGGCGGAGCTGTACCAAACGGACTCGATTTCGAATCGAAATCGAGAGCTTGCCCAAGTTGAGTAATAGGTGTGGCCGTGTGGGGCAAACACGCTTAATAATAAGCACAGAGACAGTTGGAGAACAGAATATCGGCCTACCGCCGCCTTCGTGCCCTCACTATCAGGTGCCATGGGGATGGTGTCGCTGAATCGCCTCATGTTCAAGCAACAGCGGAGGCGTCGCCGCCGAATCCAAGCCCGCAGTAAGTCACATCTCAGCCCCCTTCTCCGCCTCTGTGCATCTCGTCTATGGCCTGAATCGAAATCAATTGCATGCTCTGTGTATCATTGACCTAAGTAACTAGCCTCTGAGGGTTGCTTATACTTTTCTTCGTTAAAAAGATTAAATTTTTATGGTGTCTGCTGAATCCTGTTCGGGGGTTCGTGTTTACTCGTCTCCTTTTGAGGGAGGAGGAAACTGGTTCAATTAGATTGATCTAGACCTGTTATCAACAGTTCATTTGACCTTAAAAACTTATTTTGTTCCCTATGCCCAAAACTTGCTTTGGTGGATGCCAAGTCACTGTGATCACTCCCTCTGTACCAAAATAAGTGCTCATGTCGCATTTTGAGAAGTTCATATATGACGCAATTAATCTAATCATACTTATCTGGCATAATAAACATCAGTAAATTTATATACATGTTTGTTCAAATTTGAGACTGTTTGGCCTCTTGAAATGCAAGATAAGCACTTATTTTGAGATGGAAGGAGTACTCCTTTTTCTGTTTTGATGAGTAGAGTAGGGATTCAGCCATGCTTTTTGTTGGGTTGGGAGGAGATTTCAAGAGTTAAAGAAATAATTATCAAGTAAAGTAGTCGTGTATTAAGAACACCAAGTAATGGTAGGTGTGCATGGAGAACATCAAGTAATGGTAATCATGCATGGAGATTTCAAGGCTCAAAACACTGCAGTAAACATGACATGATTTGAGTAGCAGTGTGCTACCAGTCCTCTGTCCACATATAGGAGGGAGGCCAATGCCTTGTTTTGCTGATATGTGTTCTGACACGACACACGAGACTTAAACGGAAGAGAGTCAAGGTGGTTAGGGAATATTGATCCTGTTGTGTGTTGGTTAGCTCCTCGACTCCAACACATACTTGAAGGGCTTGCAATGTTTTTGCCAAAAATATTGATGGTCAGTTGTAAGTTCCTTGCTTCTTGAATTGGAAAAAATGGATTTTTTTAATTGAAGTTAGTGTTCTTGCAAAAGCTGGATAATAGAAAGAAATTGGATTGCTGTTAGCGAGTTGGTATGCTGGACTTCGTTTTTCATTATCTTACTATCTTTGACATTCTGTAATATGCATGATGCTGCAGATGGATTGATTCCTTCGGTACCAAAAGAAAATGATTCACTCTGCCAGGAAAATGGCTGTTCTGAGGGTGGTAAAGGATCAAGATATTCAGTGCCGAACTTTTCTGAGGTATGGCATATATTGATAATGAAAAGCTTATATGCAAGTGAAAGATCATTATGACTGCTCTAATTCCTTATTTATTAATAGAATAAACTTTTCTTGTACTCCTAGCAGAAAATAGATTTAACGTTGACCAGTATTCAAATTGAATTAGTAAGATTTACAGATTTTTCGCGAAGAGCTTGATCAGTCTATCAGGCCACAATATAACTACGATAAATATGAAACATTGCCTTCTTGAGTTTGTATTCCAGCCATTTTTGAGAGAATGTTGTGATATTGTAATTATCTTCAAAGTACTGCAATCATATTGAGTACAGAAATACTGCCTTGTAACCTAGCAAAGAGTTATTTTTTAGAACTTTTCTCCGTATGCACATATCATTTTGATCAGGACCAAAGTACCGAGTCATGCCTGTTCTCTGCTATGCCTTCATGACCTTATGCGAAATTGAAGGCAATCTACCATTCTACCATAAGACTGTCCCCAACTAAGAAAATTAAGCTATGTGTATGACTTAGGGATGACATTGAGTACCCACGACCCAAAAACCGATGGTTTTTTTACCCCATTAGGACATTTATATGTATATGTGTGCTAATTTACGTTCCCATTGGTATGTAGTATGTTAATGGACAAAAGTCCTGACCATTGGGTTCCTCGGTATAAGTATGGTTCTGCACTACTCGAACCCATATGCCCATGGCTATGGTATATATATACCCGATATGCTTATAATTCAAAGCCATCTCCTAACCTAATATACTCCAAAATGTGATACAGTTAGCACACCTAGTGCCATGTAAGGTGGAGCGGCATATATATACGTGTATATCTTTTTTCTTTTACATTTTGTTACATATTTGTTGTTTATTGAAGGGCGGCCCTGGTGCAAGCGGTAGAGCTTTACCGTCTGTGACCAAGAGGTCCAGGGTTCAAGCCCCAGTCTCTGCATATTTGTGCAGGGATGACTGCTGGCTATTTTTTCTTTCCCAGACCCCGCAGTGCGGGAGCCTAGGGCACTGGGTACGTCCTTTTACATATTTGTGTTGTTTATTATTTGCTCATTTAGTCATAGTTTAGTGCCTATGTTACATTTCTTCTTGGGTACAAGTATGAGCAACCCGTGGGTACCAGCTACCTGCATGGGCATAGATATGGGCGCAAAATTGCACCCGCTCATGGGCATGAGGTTCTTTGTGGGTATAATTTTTTTATGGGTATGGCCAGGTGTTCAAAAAGGCGATCTTCCGCACTTGCCTAGACATGCCTCTGCGCTGGGTGGAGGGATACTGCCTTGCCTAGGGGGGTAGGTGGTGCCAGCCTGTCAGCGGCAATATGCTTGCTGGTGGGGGAGGAGCGTCGCGCGGAGTTGGACTGGTGGGCGCGGGCACATGCGTGTGTGGGCGGCAGCAGGTTCCACGAGAGAGAGAGAGAGAGATGCCGGAGAGGGAGAGGAACCGGTGGCCGGGAGGAAGCAAAGGCGACGGGTGCGAGGCGCGACTCGTGAGCGAGTGCTGCGGCTGGATGGAGGTGGATGGATAAGGTTGCAATGAGTAGGATGGGCTAGACTCTTAATGGGCCTTTCTATCTAATCTAAGCCCACTAATCTATTGTTTATTTTTTCTTTTAGATGTTATATATGTCTACTCTACTGTTTATTTTTGGTTTTAAATGCAATACATGTATATATATAAAACACCTAGAAAAAAGCCCTAAAACAGCTCGCTTAGGCTCTAGTGGGAGGTGGGTTGCCACCAAGAGGGCCTAGCGTCTAATGTAACCTTTGGGTATGACCGTACGAGTATGGTTGGTGATACCCAGCGGGTAAACCCATTGCCATCCCTCAGTATGAGTGAGTGAGACCATTGTGGTGTCTATCTATGCTTGAATAAATGGGAAAGGTATCACTTGTGATCTTGTGCATAAGTGAGAGATACCTCGCGGTATTTTTGAGGTCTTGTGCTGCATCCAAGTTTCAACACAGAAGGCAAGGTGTAACGATGATTAGTTGATTACACGATATTTTCTAGTGTGCACTCTTCATTGCTTTCACTATTATGCCTCCAAAGTGCTTAAAAACGGTCGATCAAGCTGCATATTCCTATTCCTCTATAGATTTGATATTCTGGTCTATTACCCTATACTAGCCACCATTTTTTACGCCATGTATTCTTACTCTGCAGCTGCTAAGAGGCCATTTACATATTATTGAGTACTTTGTATCATATGCAGACTTTAATGATATTTTTTCTATATGAGTTTAGTTAATTATTGTATGCTACATACAGTGTTGTATAACACCTCTTCTCTAGTTAGCAGTTAGCACAGATGATGTCAGAAACGTTGCATCAGGCTTTAATGAAGTTTATTACGGAATAAAGGGGACGGTATTGTTGCCTGTTACAGAACAAAAAAAAAACAATATATTATTGATGACCTAGTGATAATAGTGATCATGACAATTACCAAGGAATGTTGTTCTTGAAAAAGTATCATACGCTCTTTACAAGAAGAAAAAGAGCTCTACACATGCTGAACTTACCTACCTAAATTGCATTTCAATGCATTTACCTTTGTGGTGTCATGCATTTTGTACAAACATGAACACAGATAAAATTTACACCATATGGATCCATTGTTCTTTTAAAAAGAATATTAATGAAGAAATCATTTGCCACTAAAATCCCAGTATTCAGCAACATCTTCCATGCTTGTGCAGGATATCTGGTGGCACATACATTCTCTGATGCCACTCCAAGATTCTGCTCGCTCTGCCTGTGTTTCGTCCACATTTCTACGTTCTTGGAGGTGCCACCCCAAACTGACATTCACTAAGGAAGCACTGGGCTTGAAACAAACAGAAGACCAAAATATAGGAGTGGATTTTCCTAACAGAGTTGACCACATTCTGTTAGGAAAATCCACTCCTATATTTTGACCACATTCTGTTAGGAAAATCCACTCCTATATTTTGGTCTTCTGTTTGTTTCAAGCCCAGTGCTTCCTTAGTGAATGTCAGTTTGGGGTGGCACCTCCAAGAACGTAGAAATGTGGACGAAACACAGGCAGAGCGAGCAGAATCTTGGAGTGGCATCAGAGAATGTATGTGCCACCAGATATCCTGCACAAGCATGGAAGATGTTGCTGAATACTAGGATTTTAGTGGCAAATGATTTCTTCATTAATATTCTTTTTAAAAGAACAATGGATCCATATGGTGTAAATTTTATCTGTGTTCATGTTTGTACAAAATGCATGACACCTGTAAATTTTATCTGTGTTCATGTTTGTACAAAATGCATGACACCACAAAGGTAAATGCATTGAAATGCAATTTAGGTAGGTAAGTTCAGCATGTGTAGAGCTGGGCGTAACCCTCTTAGCGACGCGCTACATCGGAACCCGGATGTAGTGTCAAATGTGCAAGGGCCGGGTCATCATCCCCTTAGTGGCGTGTCGTATCATGATCCGGGTACGATGATAAATGAGCAAGGGTCGGGTCGTCGCAACCTTTGTGACGCGCTACATCTGCGCCCGGGTGTAGTGAAAATGAGCAAGGGTCTTCGCATTTCCCTCGACGGGTGCGAAGGGTAAGGAAGCTAGCCGAGCCAACTAGGATTTGTCTAGGTAGCTGGAATGTAGGGTCTCTAACGGGTAAGTTAAGAGAGCTAGTCGATACAGCAATTAGGAGGCATGTAAATATTCTATGCGTTCAGGAGACTAAATGGAAGGGTCAGAAGGCGAAGGTGGTGGAGGATATTGGCTACAAACTTTGGTACACGGGGATAACATCGGGTAGGAATGGTGTAAGCATCTTGATCGATAGGAGCCTTAAGGATGGAGTAGTTGAGGTGTGGAGGCAAGGCGACCGGATTATCCTAGTCCGGTTGGTAGTTGGAGATTTGGCTCTGAATGTGCTCAGTGCCTATGCCCCACAGGTAGGTCTTTGCGAGAGCACCAAGAGGCAGTTTTGGGAAGATCTCGATATCATGGTTAGTACTGTGCTTATCAGCGAGAAACTCTTCATAGGAGGAGACCTCAACGGTCATGTGGGTGCGACTAATGTAGGTTTCGAGCGGGTGCATGGGGGTTTCGGGTATGGTAGTAGAAATCAAGAGGGGGAGGATGTTTTGAACTTCGCGTTGGCCTACGATTTGTTGATAGCGAACACCGTCTTTAAGAAGAGGGAATCCCATCTAGTGACCTTTCGTAGCGGACAACACCTGAGTCAGATCGACTTTATCCTTACAAGGAGGGGGGATAGACGTGCTTGCTTAGATTGTAAGGTGTTACCTGGGGAGTGTGTTGTCCCTCAACACAAGCTTGTGGTGGCGGATTTTCGCTTTCGGGTACGTGTCCATCGGGACAATCGGGCCAAGATTGCGAGAACAAAATGGTGGAAGCTTAGGGGGAAGCAGCGCAAACATTTAAGGAGAGGATGCTAGATGAGGGGCCGTGGAAAGAAGAAGATGCAGATGACATGTGGCTAAAGATGGCAAGATGTGTTCGGAAGGTGGCTTCGGATGTGTTTGAAATGAGTAGGGGAGGCAAACGGGAAGCGAAAGACACCTGGTGGTGGAATAACGAGGTGCAAAGGGCTATTAGGGAGAAGAAGGAGTGGTTCAAGTGCCTCCATCACGACAAGAGTGCAGCCAACATTGAGGGCTATAAAATAGCGAAGAGGGCTGCAAAACGAGCGGTGAGTGTAGCAAAAGGTCAGGCGTATGATGACCTTTATCAGCGACTAGGCACGAAGGAAGGGGAGAAGGACATTTATAGGATGGCTAGGATCCGCGAGAGGAAGACGAGGGACATCAACCAAATCAAATGCATCAAGGATGGGATGGATCAACTTTTGGTGAGGGATGAGGAGATCAAGGACAGGTGGAGAGAGTACTTTGACAAGTTGTTTAATGGGGAGAATGAGGGTCCTACCTTAGAGTTGGATGACTCATTTGACGATACCAACAGACGTTTCGTGAGGAGATTTCAGGAGGCAGAGATCGGGGAGGCTTTGAAGAGGATGAAGGGAGGTAAAACGATGGGCCTTGACGGTATCCCCATTGAGATGTGGAGATGCCTAGGTGCCAGAGCGATAGTATGGTTAACTAAGCTTTTTAACCTTATTTTCGGGTCAAACAAGATGCCTGAAGAATGGAGGAGAAGTATATTAGTACCGATCTTCAAGAACAAGGGAGATCTTCAAAGTTGTACTAATTACCGTGGGATTAAGTTGAGGAGCCATACGATGAAGCTCTGGGAGAGGGTTATCGAGCATCGCCTAAGAAGAGTGATAAGTGTGACCCAAAACCAATTTAGGTTTATGCCTGGTAGGTCAACCATGGAGGCAATTTTCTTATTACGACAGTTGATGGAGATGTATAGGGAGCAGAAGAAAGACTTGCACATGGTCTTTATTGACCTCGAGAGGGCATATGACAAAGTACCGAGAAATGCCATGTGGTGGGCCTTGGAAAAGCACAAAGTCCCAACTAAGTACATCACCCTCATCAAGGATATGTACAGGGATGTGGTGACGTGTGTCCGAACATGTGATGGCGACACCAGTGACTTTCCAATTAAAATAGGACTACATCAAGGGTCGGTATTGAGCCCTTATTTATTTGTTTTGGTGATGGATGAGGTCACAAGGGACATACAAGGTGATATCCCTTGGTGTATGCTCTTTGCTGATGATGTGGTGCTAGTGGATGAGACTAGGGCAGGGGTTAATAGGAAGTTAGAACTATGGAGGCACACGTTAGAGTCGAAAGGGTTTAGACTTAGTAGGACCAAGACCGAGTACATGAGGTGCGATTTCAGCGCGACTAGGAATGAGGAGGGAGACGTTAGCCTCGATGGGCAAGTGGTGGCCAAGAAGGATACTTTTTGGTATTTAGGATCGATGCTACAAAAGGATGGTGACATTGATGAAGATGTTAGGCATAGAATTTCAGCCGGTTAGTTGAAATGGCGTCATGTTTCAGGTGTCCTCTGTGACAGAATGGTGCCTCAGAAGTTAAAAGGTAAGTTTTATAGGACAGCGATTCGTCCGGCGATGTTATACGGTGCTAAATGTTGGCCTACAAAAAAGCGACATATCCAGCAATTGAGTGTAGCAGAGATGCGTATGTTACGATGGTGTTGTGGGCACACAAGGAGGGATAGAGTCCGGAACGACGATATTCGGGATAGGGTTGGGGTGGCACTAATTGAGGAAAAATTGATTCAACACCGGTTGAGATGGTTTGGCCATGTCCAACGGAGGCCTCCTGAGGCACCGGTGCGTAGTGGGGTTCTAAAACGGGTCGATAATGTAAGGAGAGGTAGAGGTCGACCTAAACTGACTTGGGACGAGTCGGTTAAGAGAGACCTTAAGGAGTGGAATATCCCTAAGAATTTAGCTATGGATAGGAGCGCTTGAAGACTAGCAATTAACGTGCCTGAACCGTAATCTTTTTCTTGTACCATTTATGTGTTCTTTGTTTTTATGTCTCTTTTGAGTTTCATCTCTAGCCTATCTCAATTTATTTGAGACAAAAGGTTATGTTGTTGTTATTATAGATGTGTTTTCGATGGTATACCTCCTTACTTGGCTAGAGCCTCATTACTTGCTAGTGAGGACCTATATATTGTGGCGTTTGGCTGGGGCTAAAAGTATCTTTTATCTTTTTACCTGGGTTTGTCTAATTAAAACTCAGAGTGATGTTAGCCCTATGGTCACTCGAGTGACCAACCACATGCAATCACTAGAATAAAGTAGCAAAGAGAAATCGAGTGATTGAATCCCTTCGGTCACATGAATCCTGAAACCACAGGATCAAAATCCAACGGATCAAGAAGACCAAATCAAATGAAAAAAATTAAAAAACATAATACACTTGATTCTCGTATTCATAGGATCCAGATCAAATTGAATAAAAGATAGAACATATCAAGCAAAAAAAATACCTCGATTATTTTTATGAAAGCTAAATTAGAAGATTTCAAACGGAAACAATTAAAACAAAAATTACCCAGATTATTTTTATGAAAGCCAACTTAAAAGATTTCAAAAGTAAACAAATAAATCATACAGAAAAACAAAAGGAGAAAAAAATACAAACAAATTTGTTAGATCATTTTCTATGAAAGGCAAATATGCCATTGTCGGTGTAGAGGCGGACCACATCAACAGACCATGCACCGGCCCTATAGAGTATCCACATGCACCGGCCCTATAGGACGTGTTTGGTTTTCGTCCCAACTCAGCCTGGCTAGCAAAAGCTAGCCTGACTAGACTTAGCCTGTGTGAATCGAGTCAGAGCATGGTTGTTTGATTTTCTATATTAGGTTAGACTGGCTAGACAAAGATTATGTTTGGTTGGATGGCTTGCTCTGTATACAGTCACCTCTTCTCTGAACTGGTGAACTCACCCCCTTTGAGGTATTTTGTAGAACTGCTTCACCTCTTCTATGCCGACTGTACACTGAGCATGGCCAACTGAACTTGACGCCTCCCGAGAGGAAGCCTTGCCTGTTGATGCTCTTCTTAGGAAATGCTGAAACAACAACTCACAAAATAACAGGAAGGATTGAACTGAACATAATTTCAGAAATACAAAAGCTTGTTAGACTACAAACACTGAACAAAAGTCTGGCCAGGTAGTTCGTACATCAGACTGAAACACTGAACATTAGCATGGTTCATTCTCAAGAGCTAGCAAACTCACTTCACGAATTTAGCCTGAAAGCTAGCATTTCAGTTTGCAAACTCAGTTCACGAAAGCAACAACACTGAAGGCTTTCACAAATTTAGCCTGAAAGCAACAAGGCTGATTGCTAACATTGGGGTAGATGATTACTGTATCACTAGTCCCAAGGCTGATTGCTAGATCACCAGGATTGCTCAAAGCTAAGCCTGCAGAATCACACATGTATGGAAGCTACAAGCACTTTTTAAGTTTGCAGCATGCAAGCAATCTTGACATACATATGGCCCAATTAATTTGGTCATTCCTTTATCTAGACAAACAAACATCAGAACATACAAAGATACTTGAATGCAACAAATTAGGATGAACCTATGTACCTGCAAGGCTATTGTGGTTGTCACCTGACCACTGAATAACTAGAGAGCTGCTTGAAAACTGAAACTGCAACAACATAAAAACATAAAAACAGAAGTATCAATCTGACAAGTTGGTGTCACGAGTAAACAATGATCAAAAAGTTGCTGCAGCTCATTCACATTATCCAGCCTTTCATTATGTGAAGTTATGAACACAGACAGACACCCAAAAAACGAAAGATATTCAGTTATATTTACTTCTGAACAAAATACGGAGCTATCTTTCCAGCCACAGCATGTGCAGGTGCTAGTTTCCCAATCCGCTCTTCCAAATTTGGAGCCATAGCCTACAAAATTGAAATGTAAAAACGTTGAACTGAGCTTAATTCGTCTTTGCGCTGATTGGGCTTAATTCAAGTTGTGCCAGTTCCATCTTTTTAGTCATTTCATTTAAAATCCCAATCTACGGTGCTGTGGCGAACACAATTGCAAGTCTGAAACTCTGAATCAGTGAAGGGAATCATGAACAACCAGAGAACCTGAAGAGCAGCGACGAGCAGGCATACCCGCCAGTCTCATCGATGCAGGCATACCCGCCGACGAGCAGCGACGCCATGAACGAGCTCACCAGCGACACCCTCTCAAGTGGCCTCGTACACCTGCGGCCGGGTCTGGTGCATCTTCCGTATCTGCGGCCCCGTGCAGCGCCGGTGCGTGCGGCACCCCGTGAGCCTCGCCAACCGCAGGGCGCCACCCATGGCTGCCTCCACCTCCCGGCACTGCGTCGCGGTGCTGCTGTCCATCCACACGGGCGACAGCTCATACACTCCTGCTTTCCTCCCCCAACCACCCACACCTCCACGCCGCCACAGCTCCATCTGACCTCATGAGATGAGATGCGAAGTGCAATGCCGCCGGCCCTATCCTCTCCTGCTGCCTGGATGCGAGATCTGGGGAGGGTGCCTATCACCGGCCGCAACTCGTCATCGTCGACCAAGCCGGCGATCAAGCACAGGGCTTCGGTACAGGGGCGGACGAACAGCTACAGAGCAGAGAGATGCGGAGGTGAAGGGAGTTGGAGCAGACGCGACGGCAGTGCGGAGGGCTCGCTCAAGCAGGGGTCCTTCGCCGTCGAAGAGGAGCAGGGACCTCCAGCGGCCATCTCCGTTGACGAAGAGGAGAGCGGAGCAGCAAACGAGCGGTGAGGAGCGTGGGGAGGTAACAGCAGGCGGCTGGCTCTGGCCTGGCCAGCATTGAACGACCGATTTGGTCGTTCGAGTTGGGCCAGGCCAGGGGCGTACGGATGGCCGAATTGGGCCATGTTAGGACCACGTACAAAAAACCAAACACCAACATTTGTGCTCCGGGCCGGCCTGGCTAGAGATAGCTAAGAACCAAACACACCCATAGACTATCCACCGACAGGTTCTTACGGGTTTGTCTCTTGTCCAGTTGGTTTTGCATTATTGGGCCGCAAATCCTTTGCAGCTGGGCCACATCGGGGGAAAAAAAAAAACCCTCGTGGGACGGCTTTGCGGGCTCGTAGAAGAACCCGCGCCCCGCCTGCAATCCTACCCACACGATACTTTGAGAGTCCAAACCATGCATGCATAGCATTATGTTGTGTGGCCTCAAATTATAAATAAATTATGCATCACCACGTTGCGTGGCCTGATCTGATGGGTCACTATGGAAGGTGGCCTGCACGGGCGTGTACTTGACCGTGCACGACTCCCTGCCGACGCACGCGTCCATGAACGCCTTGAGCGCGGCCTTGGACTCGCAGCCGCCTCGATCCCCGGTCACGCCGAAGCTGGCCACGTCGACGCTGGCGACGACGCGCCCCTGGCCGCCGCATGACAGCGTGACGTTGTCCCCATCCTCGGCGGCCGGCCACGCACACGGGTCGGCCTCCTCGGAGAGGACCAGCGTGGTAGAACCGCTGCGATGGCTCGCCGCTGCCCGTCAGGCAGCCCTCCGCCCTGAACTTGCCCTCGGTAGTCGCAGACGACGTCGTGGCACCCGCGGACCTGCCCGTCTCCCGTTCGGTGTAGGACGGCCAGTGCATAGTGGCCTAGGCTGTTGCTGTTCACCCACGACGCGCCCTTATTGAGGCCCAGCAGGTCCGCCACTTGTAGCCGGGCTTGTCAGAGGTTGATTTGCCTGTGCTCACAGTCACCGGCCATGGCCCACCCAGACTGCAAACAAGACGACCAAAGACGTGTTATTATGGTCATGCTTACACGCAGATGATCCATATACATACCTTGTAAGACTAGGAGCTGTTGGTAAGAATAAGACCAATGGCGGTGCCGTTCGAGGTTGGACCCCACAAGTTTAACCGGGCGTCCGGCGATGCCCGCCGGCACAAGTTCAAACAAAGCAACTTAATTTTCGCTGGGAGCAACTTTGACATATAAACTTTCATCATAAACTTTGGAGTCGAGAACAAACTCTCGTTATAAATATTTGAGATAACTCAATATTCGGCGAAGATGACGTGGATACTTCGCCGCGATTATTTTAAACTTCGTATATATGTTTTTACATGTTTCAGGTTATCCGGCGAAGATGACTTCGGTAAATTCTTGATGACCAGCGAAGCTGACATAGCGGCTTCGCATGAAGAGTCAATGAGGTTATCAGCTAAGTCAAGAAATCATGATCAAGTGCAAAGTTGCTTAAGGAGATAAAAAGGAAAGGGGCGAAGTGTGTTTCACCACTTCGCCGATGTGCTTTCTAGCTAAATGTATAGGAGGTTCCATGACTAATTTTGTAAGATTCCTTGAATGACGAAGCCAGGAGGGTCTATAAATACCCCCGGGGTGTAAGTTTTTAGACAGAATGAAATATAACTGCGACCAGCACATTGTTTTCAACACTTATTCATTCGTGTGATTTTATCATCCAAACATCTGACGCCGTCTGTTTGTGTGATCGAAGACACTCACGACCACCAAAATGGGAAGACCTAGTAAAAAGACAGTTCCGACTGATGGCAACTCCACTCAAAACCCAATTATAGAAGATGTAACAGAAACTGAAACCAGACATGTTCAAGAAGAACAAGAAACTCAGAACGAAGAAAGAAAACTCAAGGAACTCGAGGATCAACTCGTTGTCAAGAAAAAATAGCTAGAAGAAGCAAGAGCGAAGACAAGGAAAAAGTCCCTGAAGCAAAAAATTACGGAAGCAGAAGCAGAAATAAGAAAGCTCAACGAAGAGATAGAAAATGAAAGCGAAGTCACGATCCAAGACCCAAACTCAACAAGCAAAAACACCAACAGCAAAGACAACCAAAGCCAAATAGTAACAATTGACACAGAGTCGTCTCTGTCAATCGACATTCAGCTAGCGAAGTGGCCAACAGGATTCAAGTTCAACATCATCCTAACTTACAATGGCAGGTCTGACCCAAGACAATTTCTCATGAGCTTTGAAGCAGCAGTTACATCAAGCGGGGGAGATGCGAACACTCTAGCGAAGTCACTCATCATGGCAGTAAGAGGACCAGCACAACATTGGTACTCTTCACTAAAGCCAAGTTCAATCAAATCTTGGGAATAACTTCGCACAACTTTGCTCCTAGCACAAGCGATGATCTTTTCAACATCAAGCAGCAACCAAAGGAACCGCTGAGCCAGTATTACAAAAGATTTGTACAAGCAAAAGCCCAAATCCTAAATATACCAGATGAAATTATCATCAGTGCAGCAATCAAAGGACTACGGGCAGGCCAACTTTCTTTTCACTTCAAAAGGAAAAGACCAACCACAGTGAAAAAGTTATATGAAGAAATAAGAAAATACTATAAGTCCGACGAAGACTACAGAAAAAGAATAGAAGAAGAGAACAGAGAAAGAAACATGTCAAGATCAAATAATAATTCCCAACACTCAAGAATAAATGCTGAGCGAAGACCATTTTAGAGGATAAATCACATCAACAACACGAGCGAAGCTGCCAGTCAAGGTCCAAGATCAAACAATCAAAGAAATTTTTAAAACAACAGAAGTTACAAGGAAAACTTCTAGCAAAGGGCAAACAACAACAATCAAGGCAGAAATTTTGAAAAGAAGATATTGAGGCCTGAGAAAATATATTGCATCATACACGGCAAAGGGGCTGGCCACATGTCCAAAATGTGCCCAAGAGTAAAGAAAAGCATTGAAGAAATACAAGAAGAAAACAGGGCAACTTTACAGTTAAAAGTTGTCAATCACCTAGCCTCCTAGGGAACAAATTACATGCCAATAACTTATCTTCAGCACATGTTGCCACCACCTTCACCAATCTACAATTGCCAGCCACTAGCAGTGTGCTCGCAAAATCAATGGGGCCCAAGTCAGCAGCAAAGTTTCCACACTGAAAGTTCAGTGGCAAATAGCAACCACCAAATTCAACACAACAACAACATGCCCGAAGCGTCAACAAGCAACGGGAATGCAATCATCCCAAGCAAAGACAGAATTATGACAATCTTCGGAGGAAACAACATGGAGCTCGATACAAGAAATGAAAGAAGGAATTATTTCAGAAGAGTAAACTCCATAGCAGTCGAAGGTCCATTCAAGAAAATAAGATGGTCCCACATGCCAATCACATTCTCACAACAAGATCTTAAGCTCAAAGATTACCCTCATATGGACGCAATGGTCATAGAAGCAAACATTGAAGGTTAGGCAGTATCAAAAATTCTAATTGATGGTGGCAGCTCAGCAGATATCATATTCACAAGAACTCTAGATGTAATGCAAATTGACAGAAAAATCCTGGGAAGAGCCGAGCACCCATTGGTTGGCTTCGACGAAAAGAAAATAAACTCTGTCGGTAGAATTGTCTTGCCAATCTCATTCGGAATAGTGAACAATGCGAAAACAGAGCAAATAGCATTTGATGTTGTTGAAATACACAACCAATACAACGCAATCTTTGGAAGGGGAAGTTTAAATACTTTCGAAGCCATAGTAAGCTACCCATACTTATGCATGAAGATGCCAGCAGTCAATGGCATCATAACCGTCTTCGGCGATCAAACAGAGGCAAGAAACATAGAGAGAGATGCAAACCCAGCTTTCAAAAATATCCATGTGATACAAGAAGAAGAAGATGAGGTTGAAACTGAAAACGCGAAGACACAAGAAAAAGCACAGCCTTGCGAAGACACAAAGAAAGTACCACTCGACCAATGGTGCCAAAAAGACAAGTTATCATCGGTACAAATGTATCAAAAGAAGAAGAAGAAAAGATAATACAAGTCTTGTGGAATAATAAGGATATCTTCGCCTGGTCTGCACAGGACTTAGGAGGAGTAAGCAGGAATGTCATAGAACACAAGTTAAATAGTGACCCAAACTTTAGGCCAAAAAAGCAAAAACTCAGAAAGTTGTCAGAAGACAGAACACAAGCTGTAAAAGTTGAAGTCCAGAGATTCCTAGATGCAAAAGTCATAAGAGAAGTACAATTCACAACTTGGCTTGCAAACATAGTCATGGTGCAGAAGAAAAACAAAAAGTGGAGAATGTGTATAGACTTTACAGATCTCAACAAAGCATGCCCAAAAGATAACTTTCATTACCAAGAATATACACTTTGGTAGACTAGGCAGCATGAAGTGAAATGCTCAGTTTCCTCGATTGCTATTTAGGCTACCATCAGATTTGGATGAAAAAAGAAGATGAAGAGTACACAAGTTTCATTACTCCATTTGGAACTTACTTCTTCCAAAGAATGGCCGAGGGGCTTCGCAATGCAAGAACAACTTTCATCAGAATGACATCCACAGTCCTCAAAGATTAAATACCAAGAAACTTGCTCGTATGTTGATGACTTGGTAGTCAAAAGCAAGAAAAGAGAAGACCATGTCGAAGACTTACAAGAAACCTTCTCAAACATCAGAAAAGCAAATCTAAAGTTGAACCCAGAAAAATACACATTTAGAGTTCAAACAGGCAAAATTTTGGGGTGCATCGTATTTGCAAAAGGAATTGACCCGAATCCAGAGAAGGTGAAGGCAACACTGAATATGCAAGTGCCAAGAAACATAAAGGACATCCAAAAGCTGACAGAAAGATTAGCTTCGCTGAACAGATTTATATCCAAATCAGCTGAGCGAAGCCTCCCAATATTTCAAGCACTAAAAGGGAAAAAGGAAAAATTCAACTGGGGTCAAGCATAACAAGAAGCTTTCAAAGAAATAAAGAAGCATCTATCCAACCCCACAACTTTGGCAACACCTGACCCAACGACAGATCTGCTATTGTGTGTATCAGCAAATAAAAGTACAATTAGTGCAGTATTGATACAAGAAGAAAAAAATGAGCACTCAACAAAACAAGTCCCAGTATAATTTGCATCTGAAGCTTTATCTGGATCAAAAATTTTCTATTCAAAAATTGAGAAAATTGCATATGCAGTACTTATGGCATCCAGAAAGTTGAAACACTATTTCCAAGCACACAAAATTAAAGTGCCGACAAATCTACCCCTCAAAGAAGTGTTACAAGGCTGTAAGTCCTCAGGGAGATTGGGAAAATGGGCTGCAGAGTTGTCTCAATACTTCATCAAATTTGAGAAAAGAACAACAATAAAATTCCAAGTGTTGGCTGATTTCGTAGTAGATTGGACACCTTCAAAGTATAATCAAGAAAGAACAGAGTAGCCAGAATGGATAATCTATTGTGATGGCTCCTGGGGCTTCGTCGGTACAGGAGCAGCAGCAATCATAACCTCACCTTCTGGAATCAAACTCAAATACGCAGCAAGACTAGACTTTCAATGCACCAACAATATTACAGAATATGAGAAAGTATTGTTGGGAGTTCGCAAAGCAAGAGCAATGGGAATTCAAAAGCTAATAATCAAGACAGATTCTCAAGTTGTGGCTAGGCATATAGAGAAAAATTACAAAGCAGATCTAGAGCTAGCAAAGTATCTCCAACTATTGAGGGATCAAGAAAAACACTTCGCTGGATTCACAGTGAAAAGTATCTCAAGAAATGGTAATACAGATGCAGACGAAATTGCAAAAGCCATCGCCCAAAAGTTAGAGTTACCACCAGAAGTATTCTTCCAAACTATCACCGAAGCCTCAACAAAAACAAAAGTTGAACAACCGAAAGAAGTACACATCATAAAAAGCGAAGACTGGAGAGCTCCAATTATGGCATTCCTCAAAGGATTTTACGAGCTAGAAAACAAAGTTGATGAAATAAGAATGAAGAAAAAGACCAGAAGTTACGAAATCATCAATGAAGAACTATACAAGGAAGGAGTTTGTCAACCACTACTAAAGTTCATCTCTAGAGAAGATGGGAAAAAACTTATTGAAAGAAATACATGAAGGAATCTGTGGATGTCACGTTGGGGCTAGATCAATAGTTGAGAAAGCCTTCAGGCAAAGGTTTTTCTGGCCAACTGCCCAAAATGACAGCAAAGAAATCATTCGGACTTGTCACAATTATCAAATGGCAGGGAGCAAAGTCAATACACCAGGAACAAACCTACAACTAATTGAACCAACTTGGCCACTTGCAAGATGGGGAATTGACATAGTTAGAAAGTTACCACCGGCTCAAGGCAGTTACCAATATGTAATAGTTGCAGTTGAATATTTCACCAAGTGGATTGAAGCAAAACCAATCACCAACATTCCTCTCACACAATGAAAAAATTCTTATGGCAAAACATCATATGTTGGTTTGGACTCCCAAGACACATCACAGTAGATAATGAAACGCAATTTGACAGCGAAGACTTCAGGGAATATTATCAGTCAATGGGAATCAAACTTTGCTTCGTATCAGTAAGACACCTACAGTCCAATGGAGCAGTCGAAAGAGCAAATGGGATAATTTGCACTGGAATTTTAAAATGATTAACAGACCTAAAAAAAGGAAAATGGGTCGATGAATTACTAAGAGTTATCTGGTCTCACAACACTTCGAAGCCAAGGCCAACAGATTTTTCTCCATTCAAGTTACTATACGGAGATGAAGCAATGACCCCCAAAGAAATAAAGTATGAGGGACCAAGAACAAACATCCAAATGATCACAGAAGAGAATCAAGCAACAAGTAAAGATCTACTCGAAGAAGAAAAAAATGAAACACTTGAGAATATCAAGAAGTACCAACTCAAAACACAAAAATGGTACAACAAAAAAGTCAAGCCAAGAGAGTTAGCACCAGGAGATTTTATCCTCAAAAGAAAAAGAGACGAAGACTCAGTAGGAAAATTGCAACAAAAGTGGGAAGGGTCTTTCATCATCATAAGAACAAGCAAAGAAGGTGCATATCATCTAGCAAATCTGAAAGGTAAAGAACTCAGTCACACTTGGAATATAGAAGAACTTCACAAATACTACCCATAGCCAAACTAGAAGAGTAGTTTTTTTTCTACAAAGTAGAAGTAGAAGTACCATTCCAAACAAATGTATAATGTAATCGAGCTGTATTCTTTTTCCACTCAGGGGAAACCCTCCGTAGGGTGAGTGGTTTTTTAACTAGGCAGTCTCTTTGTAAATCTCATGAAATATAAATGAAAAAATAGTTTCCCTAAAGATATGTCTCTACATTGAAGTATAAAATGCCGAAGAGTATATCCTACATATACTCCCATATCGGCATAAATTTTGCAAAACTAAGTTAGCATCAATATTTTATTAAATCTAAAAAATGCTAACTTATCCAACTCAAATAAGTCCTAGGCAAATTTTTTGACTTTATTTCACCAAGGTGAAAATGTTTTCAGCTTCTAAGGAAGCGTACGCATCTACTTCGCACGAAAAAGAAGGGACAGCGTTTTAAAATTTGCTAAGGCAAATTTTTTGACTTTATTTTACTAAGGTAAAAATGTTTTCAGCTTCTAAGGAAGCGTACGTGTCCACTTCGCACGAAAAAGAAGGGACGGCGTTTCAAAATTTGCTAAGGCAAATTTTTTGACTTTATTTCACCAAGGTGAAAATGTTTTCAGCTTCTAAGAAAGCATACGCGTCCACTTCGCACAAAAAAGAAGGGACGGCATTTCAAAATTTGCTAAGGCAAATTTTTTGACTTTATTTCACCAAGGTGAAAATGTTTTCAGCTTATAAGGAAGCGTACGCGTCCACTTCACACGAAAAAGAAGGGACGGCGTTTCAAAATTTGCTAAGACAAATTTTTTGACTTCATTTCACTAAGGCGAAAATATTTTTAGCTTCTTAGGAAGCATACGCGTCGTCCACTTCGCACGAAAAAGAAGGGACGGTGTTTTAAAATTTGCTAAGGCAAATTTTTCGACTTTGTTTCATTAAGGTGAAAGTGTTTCAAGCTTCTAAGCGAAACGGACATGTTCACTTCTCACGAAAAGGAAGACGACATTTTAAAATTCGCTAAGGCAAATTTCTCAAACTTATTCCACTAAGAAGAAAACATTTTTAGTCTCTAAGCAAAGTATACGCGTCTGCTTCGAACGAAAAGAAGGAACGACGTTTCAAAATTTATTAAATTCTTCAAATCGGTCTCGTCAGAGCAAAAACATTACCAGTCTTTAAGCGAAGCACAGACAATCACCTCAAACAAAAAGCAGGATCTTCAAAAAGAAAGACGATAAAATTTAAATCGATTATATAATACTCATTTACAAGCGAAGGTAAACTCACACACTTCGTAGTACAACAAAGATGTTTTGCAATACAACTTACCCAATTACAAAAATGCGTTTATAAAATTAGTCATCTTGAGAACTAACCACTTCGGCAGCATCACCAACTATGTCGCTCACAACTTCATTAATAATATCGTCCGCTTCACGGCGTAAATAGTCTTCACAAACATTTGTCGGCGAAGTACTTGACCCAGATGACTACAAAAAAAAAGGTTAGAGAACAAAAGTCCAACCACAGTCAAAAAATAAACTTTACATAACAAACTTTACCTGTGCAAAATCCGTGAAATCAAAAACTCGACAGTTGGGAGGCCTGATACTGCAGTATCGTTTATTCACATCTATAAAAGATTTATAAGACAAAACCCCCAAAGAAAAAAAATCCTAAGTTCAAAATAACGAGAGCAAAAACTTATGGGCAAGAAAATCATCGACATCACAATCATCATACTTCGTACGAAAGTCATAAAATTCGCTAGGCTCGAAACAAAGTTATCTTTAGACATTAATAGCGGGGTAATGTCTTCGACATCCTACACAGGCTCAGCATGAGGAATCTGCACAGGATGGACAAATAGTCAAACAACTTCCAAGTATATATATTATAAAGTTAATAACTTAGAACCATTGTATCTTGAAACTCTCTCATCTCACAAAAGGAAAAGACAACTAAAGCCTAAGACTGGCCACCACTAACAT
This sequence comes from Bothriochloa decipiens, assembly GCA_023333625.1. Classification (NCBI taxonomy): domain Eukaryota; kingdom Viridiplantae; phylum Streptophyta; class Magnoliopsida; order Poales; family Poaceae; genus Bothriochloa; species Bothriochloa decipiens. Next base: position 4,466,023 of record CM041642.1, read on the forward strand.
TGCTAGATCCGGCACCGCTTTGACCCTTAGCTCTGGCCTCCCTCTTCGCAATCTCCTCGGCCTCCTTCTGAGCAGCCTCCGCCTCTTTTGAAATTTGCTAACAAGCAAAAAGAAAAAGTTAGACGCAAAAAAATAAAAAACAACAACAAGCTAAATACATTGCATACCTTCTCCAACTTCTCCTTAGCTTTATCAAAACAATCAGCTCGACCACAAGACCTCCAATACTGCTCAAGATACTTGTTATATAATATTTGTGTAGCCTTCGTCACATTAGTCAAGTTATCCACAGAAGGAAACTTGTACTGGTCAACACAAAGATGCGCAAACAAGGGATCCTGGTTTTGTCTCATCAAGTGAAACAAAGCACGAGCAGAATAATAAACTCCGATATCAACCGTGGTCTTCATGACTCGGGACAAATCTTTGTATTGACGGCAAAGCCAACTAAAGAAACTGTCATGGTCACCTAGATCCCAACATTTTTCACCAGGCCTAGCCCCAAACTTATCACAGCTTTCAAAACAGAGCTCTCAAATGCGATTGCAATTATCAAAGAAGGATTTATCCTGATCCTTAATCTTTTTTTCAATACGCATCATGCCTTCCTTCAACTTTTCATTATCCTCCATAACTTTCTTGATATCATCCTCTCTTTTTTCAACTCGAGCAAGAACACTGATAAGTTTGCCCTCCAAAACATTGTGAGCATATACAGCATCAGCTCTTTCCTTTTCCTTTTTAGCAAGTTGCCTCTTCAGATTTTCAATTTCAACTTGATAATCACGTTCGCGAAGAGCAAAATTTTTCTCCTTTTCTTCTAAACCCATTCACAACCCTCTCATCAAGATAGAACCCTTGTACATCATCGACAGACCTGCATCAGCAACTTCAAGCAAAGGCTTTTTTGATAATTCAAGCTTGGCATCCGAAACAGTAAAAGCTTCATCAATGCACTTCGAAAGTTGAATCTCAGAAGTACGAGGCATAACTCGAAGATTATCAGCTCCAATGCCTATGAACTTGAAGCAGTCAAGACCCAAACCTTTCTCTTGACAAAACTCTAAGCCTCGCCTCAGCGCTTCAGAAACTTTCCCTTCACAAACAGCAGGAGCAACAGGAATTACAGGGTCCTGCTAAATATTCTTCATCTTACTAAAGTCAACATTCTTTTGGGGAGAAGACGGTGCATGAGGAAAAATTATTTCTACAAAAATAAAAACCAAAGAATTAGCAAAAGAAAACAATGTAAGACAAAAAAAAACACGGTCCCCCAAAGTACAATCAACCCTCTGACCAGTTTCTACATGAATAGTAGAGTTTGACAAGCGTGTCAGCCATTCCTCGTTAGTTTCTTCTTCAAAATGTCATCATCACTATCTTTAAAATCAAGAGTATAAACCCTTGAACCACAAACTTTTTTTAAAACTTTATCCACCTCAACTTTGCCAACTTTAACTGTGGCAGGAATTTCAGCCGAAGCCATCTCCCTTACATCAGCATTTTGATCATGAGACCTGATAACTGGAGCTCCAGAATCAGGCTTCTGCGAGGCAGGCTTATCAGCGCTTTGGGAATCTTTTGCAGTAGTTTCTTTCTCAGAAATTAGCTGCTCAACTCCAGCCGGATCCTCAGCAGGAAAACTTTGATCTTGCAAATTCTGCAATGTATCATTTAGCGGACTCAGTAAAGGCAAAATTACACCACAAGAAAACATCATAGAAATTTCTCTCACCTCATCTTCAGCATGCTGAGTCAGTGAAACACCCGCATCGTCAACAGCCTTCGCAGTCTCACCACCACCTTTTCCAGAACCACCCAAACCAGCAATCACATTTCCTTCGACATCCAAACTTTGTTCGAGGACAGCCTCGATATCATCCATATCCAGCAAACAAGAAGGACTTTGATCCTTCTTCAATTTCTTTGTGATAACTTTGCCAGCACCACCACCAGCCTTGCGCTTACCGGCCTTAACAACTGTCTCCTTCTCCTTCTTTTTACCCTGTTTCTTGTCATGAGCATAGGCAGGAGGAGGTCTTTCGCCATACTCAACATTAGCAACCTCGAAAACTCTGTTCAAGCGTTTATAGTTCTCTCCAAGTATCTTGTCAATGTTATTCTTCTCGCTTAAGACATATTTACCAAGCAAATCCTCAGCCCGACTTTCAATAGATTTCACAAAATCTTCATCGCAAGCAAAAGTCCTTGGACGATGAAAGTCATTATCCGGGTACTTGTAGTTCACCCCTCGAACTTTTTTAGCATAAAAATATTGAAAAGACCAACCTTTCTTCAACGGCCAAATTCTGACAACTGCATACTCTTCAACGAGATCTCTAGCACACTGTAGCGAAGCTGTGCACTTATATGCCTTTACAACAGTCTTTGAGATCATGGAAGCAGAAAAAGATGGAGATAATTTAAACTTCTCAATCTCCATTCTAGCAGCCATCGGATATTTCTTCACTATTTTCTTCGTCTCTGGGTCCCTCTCTTCAACCATAGGCACCCTATGATAGAACCAATATCTCAACCAATCTCCAACATCTCACTTATTCTTCGTTGCCGGAGAAACTTGAACGGCATTACGAGCCATTTTAAAGCTAGAACAAGCAAAGTACTTGGTAACCACTCGACCATCAAGCATAAACTCTTTGAATTGAGTATGCATCTCAAACAACTCACAAAAAGCGGTAATATCAGTATTAGCTTCCTGGGACTTCACAGCCCAAACAAACTGAGCCAACCTAACCACTCCGTTATGCGTCAAATGATGCATCTGAATGTTGAAGGCCTTTAGCACATCTTCAAGGAAATCTTGACAAGGGAAGCGAAGACCAGCAGTAAACAAATCCTTATAAACAATACATTCATCCGGATACGGCTTTGAATTAGTCTCCACAGGATCAGGCACCCTCACTTGACTGCGCTCAACAAACTTCAATCGAACCATCTCGTCAAGATGACTCTTTTCGAACAAAGTCCTTCCAAAATTCAAAGTATAACCTTCCTCATCCTTCACCAAATTTTCAACAGACGCATCAACCCCATCAAGATTCTCCTCGTCAGAATCCATCTGAGACTTGTCCTCTTCGCCTTTAGAGATTTCTTAGGAATGAATTTGATCTTGTAAGTCTCGCGAAGACATCTATAAAAAATCAAGATCAAAACAATACCTGACAAAATTAAAAGACACAAAAACTTGAAGGAACAAACCTATCCAAAGTTTTCAGACACATTTCGTTCAAGAATTCGAAACAAGACAGGCACAAAAGCAACAGGTGTCAAGAAAAACTATCTCAAACTTTCTAGCTCAAGAAAATTTTTGGCAAAGCTTCCCCTCCTCTGAAAACGATGACTCTAGGGGGGAGACATCACTATTTATAGGCAAAGCTCAGTCAACGAGTTAAAATTAGTCGTAGGATTCAAAATTCAAACAGGCTAACTCCAAAGTTTGGACGACGTTTGTTAGGCAAAGTTTCATATAAACTTCGCGGGATTCAGACCTTTGGAGTAGGCCTTCGCCCGCAAGGGGCTGCTATTGGGGAGCAACTTTGATATACAAACTTCCATCACAAACTTTGGAGTCGAGAACAAACTCTCGTTATAAATATTTGAGACAACTCAATATTCGGCGAAGATGACGTGGACACTTCACCGCGATTATTTCAAACTTTGCATATATGTTTTCACATATTTCAGGTTATCCGGCGAAGATGACTTCGCTAAATTCTTGATGACCAGCGAAGCTGACATAGCGGCTTTGCATGAAGAGTCAATGAGGTTATCGGCTATGTCAAGAAATCATGATCAAGTCCAAAGTTTCTTAAGGAGATAAAAAAGAAAGGGGCGAAGTGTGTTTCACCACTTCACCGATGTGTTTTCTAGCTAAATGTATAGGAGATTCCATGACTAATTTTATAAGATTACTTGAATGGCGAAGCCAGGAGGGTTTATAAATACCCCCTGGTGTGTAAGTTTTTAGACAGAATGAAATACAACCACGACCAGCACATTATTTTTAACACTTATTCACTTGTGTGATTTTATCATCTCAACAGTTCTGTTTTCGTCACATGGTGCTAGACAAGGAACAACTGGTAATGCCTGACGATTTTAGGTACCTTGGGCCCGACGGTGCCGCTGAGGATAAAAACCTACTTCTTCACCGGAGACTGGAGCTTGAAGACGCGAACGCTCCGTTGGCCGAGTGGTTTTACCATGCCAAATAATTTGTTTAATTTAATTTGCAGACGAACAATAGCACTGCCAGCTGACCGATGGCAGGCAGATCGAACATAGTACTGATCAATGACCAAGTTTCACAGGAGCAATCGGACTGTGTACGTGTCCTACTACTCACCGACAAGCTTTCTGTTGGCAAAGCCGTAGATCTCATGGCCAGTTGTGTTACCACAAGTAGTCGCTCTGGTCAGTGGACGTCGCGATGTGTTCCCAGCGCCAGGTCCGCCTGAAGCTGCCATGGTCATCCGTCGTGAAGGGAAGATTTTAATTTTTTGACATGACATCCTTGTGCTTGTCACTCGTTCAGTGGCCAATCTTAAATTTGCAATTACATATTTGCTATACGAAAATATATTGTGCTACATTTTTGTCACTTCTGATGACGTTACAAGCTAGGTCACCGTTCCAAAGTGTAGAGACTACGAGAAATGACCCTGATGCCCAGCCCCCTCAGCTAAAAGATTGGAACGCCAGCTGCCAACGCACGCGGGCACGAACGGCGCCCGCGGCAGGTTCGCGCCGGGACCGTGCTGGCCGCGAGGTTCAGCGCCCGCTCCCGGCGCTGCGGCGGGGACGAGGAGGACGTCAACGAGCTCGTCCGTGCCATGTACCCTCGCGCCAAGCGGCGGTGGCGGCCGGCAGCCGAGGGGAGGACGTGCGGCGGCGACGGTCCCAATCTGCAGCCAGAGCGTGCCGGTGGGGCGGAACGAGCTCGTGCGCCGACGACGTCGTGCGCGTGCTCCAGAACCTGCAGCCAGAGTTCGGCGCCGACGACGTCGTGCATGTCGGCAGCCGGACCGTGCGCCGTGGGGAGCGCCGGCCTTGCCGGAGATGGTGACCTGCAGCTCCCCTCCCCGCCCTTGGACGCGCGCACGGCCACCTCGTGCTCGTCCCGGAGACCCCCTGCCCTCGCAAAACCTGTAGCGTGTGACGTGCGCCCCGTCGCTGCTCGCGCCAGCTGACGAGGAGCGCGGCACGCGCACTCGGGGGAGCGGGGGCCACCGGGCCAGGCCGAGGTCGAGGCCTGGTTGGCGGGAGAGCTCGTGCGCCGCGCCGATCGAGGAGGAGCGCCAACACGACGGCTGGCGGCCGGGCTCCTGAGGTCTCTTGCGACGGCGGCAGCGGCGAACTCACTTGAGCTCTCGGAGTGGATGTTCACTTGCGCCTGGAAGTGCTCTTCGGCGATGCGGTTGTTCTCGAGGGAGCGAACTCCCGTCCGTCTAGTCGATCTTCACCTTACACAAGGACTATCCGAGTTTTGATTCATGAAGCATAACAATTTTGGCTTGAAACAAATGGCAAAGTCATTTGCATGTACATATGTATGCAGCCAGCAGCCTTGGTGCCAAAGCATAAATGACCTTTCCGTTTTGTCAATGTTGTGGATGACAAGCTCACTCCTTGTACTTGCTGTGAGCAGGAAGGTCCGTGGACGACGTCGTGCTCGTGTAATGCCGGCATGCAGAATACGGCGGCCACGTACGCCAGCGGCGGCGACAGCCTTATCACTGCGGCCAATGCACCACCGTCACCAGCACCGTCGATTGCGTGCAAAATTTGGTGTGTGTGCGTGCGGAGGCGGCTACCTTTAGTGGCAGCAGTGTCTTCTACCTTTAGTGGCAAAGACGAAGCCGCCAAATACGGCGTGCGTGCCCCCGGTATCTGGCGACGGGAGTGGCAACTACGGCGGTGGCCTCGTGCAAGGTTGTAGGCCGCATAGAAAGACTCGTCGGCGATTCCCTGTGAAACAGATAAAGAGGCAGGGGGCACAAGGGACATCTAGCATATCCTGTACACGAACGAGGGAGATGGCTTGCCACGTCGTCAAAAACAGTAAAAATATAGCACATTACATTGCTTATTATGCGGTACATATGTAATTGCAAAACTAAGATTTCCCTAGTGAAGAGCTTCAGGTTCTCAGGCATCCACGACCATCTCAAGGCTTCCGGCTTTCTCCACCGAGTTGGCCTTCCTCACCATCACTGATGTCTGCGTCTTGATCTAACGGTATACCATGCATACATCATTTGACAAACGCAGCTCAAATCACAACTGAAAATAAATTGAATGAAGAAGGGGCATCTCCAATGATCTTCGTGTCGATGCCACGCTTCCCGACGCAACTCCTCTTACCGATGTCGATAGCGGTCACCTGAAATTCTGTACGGAGTTGGTCTAGGAGGTTTTCTGGAACTACTGCTTTCTTCAACTCTCTCCTTCCCTTTCAAGTCATCGGCAGTTGCTTGATTTCTAGGATCCACCGATGCTCTCATCTTAGCGCTTGCCGATGTCAACACTTTGGTCTTGTTTACGGCCTCCACTATGTTTGCTGGGAAAGGATGTTGATCAATCTTCATCGGCCTCTGAGCTTTAGAGTTGTCAAACTTGATCCTCCCAGATTCAATTGCCGATTGCAACTGCTGTCTGAAAACCTTGCAATCATTGGTACTGTGCGAGGTTGCATTATGAAACTTGCAGTACCTCATCTTCTTCAGCTCATCTGCCGATGAAATCACATGATTGGGTGACAGCTTGATTTGGCCCTCTTGAAGTAGCAGATCAAATATTTTATCGGCATTTGTGACGTCAAACGTGAATTTCTCTGGCTCTTTCTGACCAATGGGACAAGACATAGGCTTCTTACCCTTTACCCACTCAGCCAGGCCGATAGTTGGTTCTTCATCTGAGTCTGATTCCTTTGCGTCTTCTACAAAGGACACCTTCCTGTTCCAGCTCTTCCTATGTTCTGGAGCTTGAGCACCTTGATCAGAGATCCTCTGCACAATATGGCTTAAGCTTTCAAACTCCTGAGAATCGTATTTGTCCCTGAGATGCGGCAACAAACCTTGGAAAGCTAAACCAGCTAATTGGCGATCATCAGGTACTAGACTGTAGCACCTGTTCTTCATATCTCGTACCCTTTGCACAAAACTCTCTACCGATTCGTCGCTTCGCTGTCTCAATTTCATCAAATCGGTAAGCTTCTTTTTATGGACACCAGCAAAGAAGTATTTATGAAATTGTCTCTCTAGATTGCCCCAAGTAAGAATAGAGTTCGATGGTAATGAGATGAACCACGCGAATGCTGATCCAGACAAAGAGGACGAGAATAAACGGATCCTCAGCTCATCCCTGTTCGCTGCTTCCCCGCACTGAATGATGAATCGGTTGATATGCTCCATTGTTGACGTATCATCTTGCCCAGAAAACTTGGTGAAATCTGGCACTTTGTACCGATTCGGGAAAGGAATTGAGTCATAAGCTGAAGGATACGGAGTCCGATAAGAGTAAGTATTAATCTTGGGCTGAATCTCAAATTGCTCTTTCATCACTTCTGCAATCTTATCGGTCAAGAGTGCATCCTGATCTTGCCGATGCACTGGCTGAATCCCCACTGGAGGCATTGGCTGATATGCTTCTACATACCCCTGTGGCATTTGGCTTGGAGTAATCGGCATAGTCATGGCAGTGGAGTAAAGTTCATCGGCTGTTTTGCCGATGTTTGATCCTGGACAGTTGCCTGTGGACTATACTGCTGAGTCCCCATTGCTTGGTAACTTGGCTGAATAGCAGATTGCTGAACTGGTGTTTGCCCTAACCAATTGAGATTATAACTCATCGGCACCTGACTTGCCGATGGCTGACAGCTTGCGGATAATTGATGCTTTTGTATAGGTAGATGATAACCAGCATAATTGCCCTGAATTGCAGATAACCCAGATTGAGATATGAATGGCGCTATGGGCTGTCCTGCAGTGGAAACTCTCTGTTGAACTGGTGGAGGATTAGTCAATGGATTCGCATAAGATATTGTTGCGGAGGCGCGTATAATCCCATTGACAATGGCTGTATAGCAGGAGGTGCAGTAGAATAATGTAACACTTGAGCCATCGGCCGAATTGGAGTGGCCGATGTCATTGGACCTTTCCCTGCTACATCATGCACTTGAGGCAGTCCAGAGTTGGCAGTAGATGGACCCGGAGGCATCCCATATCCCCACCAATTAGCAGCAGTTTGACTGTGTTGACCTGAAGGACCTGATATTGCCGATGCCGATAGATCTGTGCTCAACTGAGTACTAGGCTTCTCCTGAGACGTTAGATCTGATCCTATCGGCGTGGCTTCAATGATGGATGGTCCTGATATAGCTGGAGGAGTAGGCGCTTCCATACTCTCAACGGCTGGAGTTGCCAATGGAGTACTGGTAGATGCCGATCCCGGCTGATGATATGACGGCCCGACATACCCTGGTGCTTGTCCGTCTCTTAATGTTTGCACAACAGCATTGTAGAAAATATTGGACAGCACAGTGGAGTGGTTGATCAAAGCTTGATTTAATGCAGAATTAACCATCTCCTGTAATTTACCAGGGTTGGAGTCAAAGGTTACCTGCCGAGGCAACGGCAGATCTTGCTTTTGGATGACTTCTCCGCCCCTATTCATGCTGAAAGACTTTAAGCAAAGTTGCCTGTAATCCTCCATAGCTTTTTCCATGGCTTGCTTTTGATCCTCCTTGAGATCTGACTCTGATATCTCGATGATGTTCTCTGGATTGATATCAGTAGGATTCTTCATGATAGATCTGTTGACTTGGTCCCACCGAGCGTGCCAAAAGATGTGTTGATGCAAAATTATATCTGCAAACACACCGGGCTAATACCCACAATCGATATCCGAAGCGTGCCAGTCGATTTGACCTGTTAATCGACAAGGATGATAATTTTAAATAAAATCCGAACGAGACAACAGCGATACGCCCGGACGTCAAAGCTCAGAAAGTATTCGATAACTGTTGAACAGATCAGACGAGATGACAGCGATACGCCCGGACGTCAAAGCCTGAATCGTGCTCGGTAGACGCGGAACCTGCAAGGTTGCCGGAGATCAAGTTGATGCAGCCCGTCGATTCTTGAAAGAACTCGTTGAAAAAGAAAAGGTACTTGGTGAAGTCACCGAAAAGTAAAGTACTGGTAAAGGTAAATAAAAAATAGATTGGTTTATTGATGCTTGGATATCCATTACAATGCTCTGCGGCATATATTTATACTCTGCTAATAAAAAAAGTCCTAATTTAATACGTAAAGCTCAAAATATAGAAGAAATAAACTGATTCCTTATATGAACTCTATTTCTTAAAAAAGAAATAAAACTTGTATAGGAGTTGGACTTAAACTATAATACGAAAAGTCATAAGCTCTGTGTTGCCGATCCTCTGTCCGCTCCCGTCACGATGAAGTCATCTCCTTATCGGCACATCCCTGGTATCGGCAACCTTCTAACCTTCCTACCTATCTTATCGGCAACAGCTCTTTGGCTTCATCGGCAATATACAAGATCAACATGTCCTTCATCGGCAACCACCCATCGGCAACTCAGAAGTAATGCTGAAGAACAACCACCCTCTTGCCGATTCAGTTTAGTCTCCCGATCCTTATTGACACGTGCCAAAAAAACGGTGTCAACGAGATCAAACCGTTCCTACATCAAGCAAATTGAATAACAGGCAGAGTATATTATTGTATCGAACTTGTATAAAATCTGACAGGTCCATCAAGGAGGGCGCGGCAAAGCCGCGCCGGTAACCGTACAAAGGAAAATATGTGCCTTATTTAGCCGTTGTAATTATGAAACCTATATTATGAATATTGAACACACTCCATGATTATAACAAAAATATGAATATATATTGAAAACTAATACAAAAAGTATTAATCCATATTAAAATCTAAATTTTGAACACGTAGCCTAATTTCTTAATCTTTTTGAAACCATTCACTATGTATGCATGTGAATGACTACACTGTTTTCTCTGCAACATTATTGGTTATAATTTGTAGTGAATATGAAATTTTCTGCCTATTCTTTTTTTCATGATATGAAATTTAAACATGGCAGCCACTGCATCACCTAAATAATAAGGTAATTATTAACGACAACTCAATTTTAGAATACATGGGGACGATTACTCATACTAGTATAATGCCTGTGCTAGCACTACGGTTTTATCTTGGAATGCACATAAAACAACCTATATTGGCAGCGGCAAGGCAACTTTACTCACCGGCCAAACTATTTGTCTAGCAGGATTCACAAACGTGCAGTATCTACGGCAAAAAAAAAACATATAAGAGATGACAACCCAATTTTTTTCTTTAATAAATATGCATCCTGCAATTACTCAATAAAAAATTAGCACATATTCCACCTCTATTATGCTAAATTAAAACCTTTTTCTCAGAATCTGACCCACTGGCTTTACATGTGAACGAGAGCCAAAATGACATTCTTTGAGACAATCACGGAGGTAGTATTATACCACAAAAGTATTAAAATAACTGTAGCTCCTACCAACCTATTTAGTTTTTGTTCTGGTCTTGCTGCCAGAAGCAATTTAGTTGTTGGAAGTCATCTTCTCTTGAACCATACCCTTTTAGCTCCTGATATCAGCCTGCTTCTCTTTCTCGAAGCCTTTCCATCTCTTCCCTACGTTTCCGAAACAGAAGAAAAACATAATCCAGTGATCTATTATTTAGTATTCTAAGTTCAAAACTTCAGCTATGGAGTAATAGATCTGTTACAACCAGTCTGCTGCACATAAATATAATTTCATAAACTCTAGAGAATTTATTACAGTAGAATCAACTACATAGATCTTTGGTTGGCCAACAACACAGACATAGAAACTAATAGAGGTGCTCCAGCAACCATACATTTTGAGAACGGATTCCAATTAGCAGATTTATGCATCTTTAAGAAATGCATCAGTTTACCTAAGCCATTTATAGGTGAAATCTGCTAACTTAATGCAACCTTTGTTATCAACAAGCAGTATATTTGCACCCTGGAATATGACAAGATTTTCTTGCATTTATACTGTAAATGCTTACATTGAGATAAAATATTCCCGTCCATGCAAAAGTTGTTTAATATATTTCCTAATGATCTGATAAAAAATAAACTGGATCAAAAAAATACTATTACTGGTTGACTCATTAATACGCAAACCTTCATGTAATAGACAAATCTTCAGCAGAGGGAGAAACCCAATAAACAGCTAGGCGTGATAACTGAGGAAAACATAAAACCGTTTAGCCGTGAGGCTTTTGTGTTTTGGAGGGAGTGGCGACACAGGCATACCTCTGTTAGACCATGGAAATATGCATAAGAACCAGCATGGTGGTGGCTACGATCCAGTGAACAAACTGACATGTACACCATCCATGAATCATTCTTGTCAGCTTCAGAGATGACCCAAACCTTATGCAACCATTCTTGTGCTCGCCTAGATGGTTCAATAACTGAACATATGCCTCAAGCCTCCAGAAGTTACTCTGAATAAAAAGCATGATTGCCTTTCCCCTACAAGAAAAATAAATGAGATGATTTCAAAGGTCATGCAAACAAGTTTGAAGTGCATATTCTAGCGTTTCAAGAATGTTCACCCCAGCCAGGAAAAGAATTACAGATTCACTTTGACTTGTGCTGCAAAATGCTAACATATATTTCATTCAAACCTGTGCAGATGCTTGGATATAATCTCTTGTACTCTCGAAAAGGCAAATCCTCCAATGTAACTGTAATTCCTCTGTAGGTTTCTCATCGCAAAGGATGTTGAACTATTCCAATAACAAAACCGCCAGGCTTTAGCGTTACAAGTTGAACTAATCCAATTACAGGAAGGAATATGGTCTCACTTAACCGAATATTTATTTAAACAAAATCTGAGTTCTTCATAACTGCCAAAACCAACCGACAACAAAAGGCATGTGGAATTAAACATATGCATTGCTGAATTACAGTATGTGCAATAGATAACAAAAAATGTAATCCAATTCTAACATTTAGGAATCAGGATAATTTGAATCTTTTGTTTCTAAAAATGAATCTTTTAGAAACAAAAGAGTAGGGCTTCAGCACCGCTGGCATCCGGCTCAGCAGGGTACCTGTTGGTCGTCATTGTCGAGGATGTGGTGCTCATCGTCACGGTAGGGCTTCAATGCCACCGGCATCTGGGCGTGCGTACTCCTGATAGGGGTCCTGCTAGTCGTCGCTGCGGAGGTTGCGGAGCTCGTCGTCCATCGCGGCCTCGATCTCCACACCCGCGGCGCAGGGACTGCCCGTACGTCGCCGTGGGGGCTCGGGGTCGGGGATGGTTCATCCTCGATCTGATCGATGGTGGCAGCTCCAAGCGCTAGCGATGGGCGGCTGCATCGCGGCCTCCGCGAGTCTCTCGTGCAGGTCGATAGGCACGGAGGAGATGAGGGCACGACGGACACGGAGGAGACGACGGCGGCTCCGAGCACTCGCGATGGGCGGCTGCGTCGTGGCTGGTGCCTCCATGGGAGGCACTCTCGTGCTGGCAACGAACATGGAGGAGACGCCGGCGGCGGATGCACGGTGTAGAGTATCTTCGTTTTGCTTTTTTCCGTGATTCCGTGATTTGTGTTCCCATGAAATCGAACGCGAGGCGCAGGGGTAAGATGCGGGTGAGTTTGAATGACAGGTGGGGCAGGGCGTGTAAGTCATCATTGGATAGAAAATTTAAACATGAAACTCTAATATTTCAGTTGCATAGAAAGTCGGATATTTCAGGTCAAACATATCGTAACGGTAGTATATTCTCTAGTAGATTTTACTCGTAGTTTTACATCCTCCCTTTCCTTCTATTTCGCCAGCAGCAGCACAGCAGGAAGCAGACAGCGGAGTCCGACCGATTTGGTCCGCATGACGCTCGTATCGGTAGCCGGCGAGCTTCGCTGGCCCCGATCGACCCCGGGGCTAGACTTTTCTTGGTCGGAGGCGACCGCGTTGCTCGTGCGCGGCGCTGGCGACGTGGTGGCGCGCGAGGATAAGCGAGAGAGCGGGGGTCAGTCAGGCTGGCGGCGAGGCGCCGTGCGGAAGGCTGACACCCGAGGCGCAGCGTAGCCGCTGTATATTTGTGGTCGAGCAACGCGGTCGCCTCCGACCAAGAAAAGCTCTAGAAAATGTTGTGCCCATTTCACAAAAAAAAAAATGTTGTGCCCTTTTCAGACGGCGGATCAGTTACAGAACTCGAGAGAGTCCGGTAGATTTCGGATCCGTGAAGAAGTGGCATGCGGAGACAAACAAATCTAGTACGTACAGCGAGCTCGCCTGTCGTTGGTTAGCAAGCGACACGGCCTGATCCAAAGGAGGCCTTAGCCTGGACCGTGAGTACGCGTGGCGGGCGGAGAGCTGGAGACGTGGCAAGATGAGACGCCAGTTTCATTGGTGCAAGATTCGTACTGTTAGAGCTCGAATTTGTTCACATGCATGGCAGTAAATTTTACTGGGGTGCTTAAACCTTTTATTTTAGAAAAAAACACAGTACAGCACCAACACTCACAACGCAGGCACATTCATCTCTACGTTGATCTGAGTTTTATCTAGTCTTGATACTTTTTTTTTCAAATTATACATCTAGCTTCTTAATCTTGTCTTGAGTTTTTATCCGGTAGTGGTATGTTAGCTCTCTAAAAGTTGTCTTAAAATCTCAATTTGAGTTTTTTTTCGTGCACATCATACTGCATCGTAAATGATCACCACACCGGTGTAGGGTATGAAGGATTATGAGACATGCGGTGGGAGCTCAGGCGAGAAGCATAGACTAGACCTATTTGGGATTGTTTTGATCTAGTATTTTTAGCTCTGCTCCACCAACTCCATGATGGAGCAACTTTATTGTAGAGTTCCTAGAGCAAGCGTGCCTATTTGGCTTGCAGCTCTACTCCAGCTTTCGTGAAGAGAGATTTTGGTGGGATGAAGACGGAGTTCAACACCTCCGCTAGGTTAGCATGGCGACTGTGGTGCAGTCCTACATGGTTACGCGATTAAGGTGGCCATGTGTAGTGCGCACGGAAGAAAGGACGGTGGTGCAGGGTTGGATGGACCATAATGGTACAATAATACAAATATAGGTACCTGAGTGTGCAACAATAAGTACTATGACCAAGTTGAGAACTCACGATAAGTTTCGGAAGCCAAAAATATGCAATTTGCAAGTACAAAAATGAGAACTCAGGATAAGTTCGATTTACCTCTTGCTAGTGGAATTTACCCTTCAATTTACCTCTTGCTAACCTATCGGTCTAGTATGTTTTTATTAAAAAAGACTTTAAAATCAGAACTTTTTTTAATCCTACGAACTCTTAAAACCATTCAAATCACTGTCTAGCCTGTTTTAAAGTGATTTTGATGGTGTTTTATATTTTTGTTAAAAGTTATTGAATACTTGACAAAGCTTTTAAAACCACGAAAAATATATGTTGTCTTTAAAAAGTGTAACAAAAATCATGGAGATAGATTAGGGTGTGAATAATCCAAATTAAAGTTTTAGAGCTTGTGAAAATATATCTAGAAGTTTTTGAAAAGATAGATTTACCACTAGAAAAATTAGAAAAATATCTCAAAAATATTAGAAAATCCAAAGAAATTAATCACTATGTATATGTATTTTAGAAACTTTGCATTATAAAAATATGAGATGCAACAGCATCAATGCAACATACATTAATTTTACACTGAATGGCCAGCCACTTAGCTACGCAGTTTTTCAAGTGACGCATGACTTACTATAGGAATATACGAAAAGAAAGTGCTATAGGAAACCCGAGAAGGAGCATCTTCTGTGCAGCTGGCAGCGAATTGAAGAAGCAAGCGAGTTTCAAGGCATTCAAAAGTTTCAAACCGTAGAAAGAACCATGAAGCCCTCAGCCTAGCTAACCCGTTCTGCGACCCTACCAAGTCCCAAACCGAGAGCAAATCGGCAACAAACCGTAGGTGAACAGGGCTGGAAGAAATGGGTTTGAGAGTTTAGACCAATTGCAAGGCTGCATTCGGAGGACGGCGGCGAGCTCTGGCTTAGCTCTCGCGATTTGAGATCTTTGTGCGCATGCATGTAAACTGTGATGGACCTGGCGTGAGTTTTATAGATTAGGTGTTCGGTGAACAACTGAACATTGATACCACATTTGATCCGGGTTATTTGTGACATCGAGTTCATAACTCATAATATTCAGATCCAGATTCGCATGCATGTACTCCGTAACGCAGCTTATAGCTAACCTCTCCGCCGATCGCTCGCGCCCTCGCCGTCCGCCCCGCCGGCCCCGGCAGCCGGCTTGACGTACGCTGCTGATGCTGCCTCCTGCTCCTGCGTGCTAGCTGCTTTTCCCTTTTCCGGGCTTTTGGCATTTCACCGCTTTATCGGGATTGACACGATCTCTTTTCACTAATCCCATAACACAGTACACCATGTATACCAGTATACATCCTCCCTCGGTCAAAGAAAAAAAGGGAGTTATGCTTTAGAGCATCTCTAAAGTTCACTCTTTAAATCATCATTTGAAGGTCATTGGCAAAAAATAAATAAATAAATAAAATGTTGTGTGTACTCTAAAAGAGTTAAGAAATCCGAAATAGAAGATAGCTATATTTGAATAATAGCCAAATAAATAAAATGTTGCAGGTTTTTTTCATCAGACTCTCTATTCCTAGCATTAGGAATGATATAGAGTCTCACTTTGGAGCTGCTCTTAGAAATAAATAATTATCCAAAACTGATGATTTAGCTTTTAGGCACTTGGTTAGGTCCATATATCATCAGTCTAAGATTGTAGCATGAATATTATCTCCGTGTATTTCTTTTAAGGACTGGCTTGTTTTTTGATTAACGTGGATAATTACATTCAATAAATAGGGATACGTACTGTATATACGTAGTTAATTTTATTATACTGTTTTTTATCCTAAAAATCCCAAAAACAAGTATATTAGGACGTGCGGAGGTAATACAATGCATATACACGCATGCTGCATGCATGGTCTAATCCCCATGTCTAGGTCACTTCCTCGCTCAGTTTCACCGAATTCCGAAATGCTAATGAGTCTGCCCCATCAGCCCCTTTGTTATTCTATCATTACTGGGGATTAAAAGCCCGACCGATTTGACGGCCCCCGACACTGCATGCTGCATTGGTGTGCCCATGCATTGTGTGTGTGTGACACTCACCTCGATCAGACATTGCTTGCTAGCTTAGCGCGACTGTCTGATCCTCATGCAAGGACCATCCACGCATGCACATGTAAGATCAACCAGCTGTGATTACGAGAACCACCTGCTTTGCAAATATGCTACTCTATATAGTCTCTTTCACATGGAAGCATGCATGCACCTCGTTTTCCTTGGTGTACCCGGCCGGCAACTTTCGCCCGAGAATGATGTGCGTGCCAGGAATTGTGTCAATTGTCATTAGCTAGGAATGGGCTAGCTTCCTTCTCCTCCCGTTGCTTCTGCATGCTGTTTTTATTTATTAGCAGGAGGGTTATAATTATTAGGAGCGTGCATGGTAGGTTAATCAGAAAACCACGCGAGGTTGATAGCTGGAACTACTTTATTTCTAAGTGGAAGACACTTATCGCCTCTACCCGTCCACACATAGCATTTTACATTATTAATTAGTACATATAGCTTCAATTATATTCCTGATGAATCAGAGAAACAAGAAATGCAAAATTTATGCATAATGGAGTCTATTATGCATATAGTTTCAACTGTGAGAGGTGAAGAACTCTAACATAGTGGTGAGAGCTGAAGAACTCTAACATAATGGTCTCTAATTTTTTGCTCATCAACAGAAAATACTCATTTGTTTCATGATCAAATTGCGGCAGTGCCCAAAATCATAGCCATGGCCAGTTCGTTCCCGTAAAAATAGCCTGCATTAAAAGATGTATAATTGGAATTTTCAAAAGATTAAGTTGTAAAGACGTCTCCAAATTGCCCAACATAATGCGCGGCTACTCCAACTATATATATTTTTCCTTTTAAATTAAAATTTGATAACCAACTTTCTAACACTATCTAGAGACCACGGGAGCTAGGAGCAGGAAATGAATTAATATACATGTTGTTTCAGTGGAGAGATATAGGATAAATTCCTCTAGCTAGCTGCTGCTACTATATGCATGGCTAACTGTTCATGTGTGCAGAATCCTGTTCCAGGTCCAACGGTGGATGGCGGCGTTAACTTTTTTTTCTCAATCACGCAAAAGACTTGCGCGTTTTTGTATTAATAAAAAGTTGTTTGTTTACAATCGGGGGCTTTTACATGAGTCATTGAAGCTCGTCCCCGAAGCCATGTTTTGCTAACCGACTACTCGTTGCACTAGACTCCCTAGATGTTCTGCGCCTGTCTGAATCCACAGCTCGGCTTGGTTCTTGATCGTGTCTTTCAGTGCCGGTAGCTATGTGGCTGCGCTCCGGAAGCATCGCGCATTCCTTTCCTTCCATAACTCCTATTGTGATGTTGCAGCTCCCATTGACACCATTTGAAGCTCATTTAAGCATTTATATTATGGAAAATATTGCTTATATGTTTGGTTAGGTGTCTAGGGACTTTTTTGTGACAATCTATAACTTTGGGGGGCCTTCTGCAAAGTGCCAAAACCAGCCTAAAAGGGCTACCCGAACTCACTCTTTGTTTAGTGGCTTGTTCTCCCCCCCCTGTGGGGGTTGACAGAGGGAGAGAGAGCTAGGGTTGAGATAGGAGAGGGTGAGGCTTTGATCTACCAAATCTATCCATTAGAGAGTGAAATCGGAGGGGATTTGGAGCCTCCCCAAACCTTGTTGGCACCCACCTCTTGTATCTTCATCTTCATAGTGGATTGCTTGCTCGTCACCGCCCGTGGTTTTTTCTCGCAAGGGGTTTTCACGTAAATCCTTGTGTTTACTTGTGATTCGGTATTAATCTTGCCATACTTGTTGATTGGTTCCTATCTTGCTTGCTATTAGTGCCATTTTATTCAAGTTCATGGTGTATGGTTGAGATTGGCATATGAGGCATACATGGGTTCTTTGATATGTTGATGATGGGGATTGATATATTAGTGAGCTGATCTTTATAAGTATATTTCCTTGTGTGAAGTTTAGACAGCACCATGTTTATAGAACGGATGCCATGGGATGTTTTGTTGTATGCACACAAGGTGTTCGATGAAATGCTTGTGAGAGATTAGCTTGCTAATTTTGATGCTTCCGCTGCCCTGCTGCGCTCACAAGTGGTACCAGAGTTGTTAATTATCAAAGACACATGTTAGATTATATATTTGCATAAATATGCCAATTTGGAAGCAAGCAAGTTTGTTGTCACTTGTTGATATTTGGCTATGGCAATTTATTTATGTTGGTTCAAGGTAGACAATTTGTGCGGCATATGTATGATGAAATTCATGTTATTTATTTGAGCAAGCATGAAGCTCTTATGTTGAACAAGTCACCCTTTGGACGACAATTTGACAGTGCATTTGATCAATTTGCACATCTTGAAAATTATACTGACCAAGCACAGATTATTTATTTGCTATCTCTCGGTCATTTGATGAAATTGTGACTGAGCCCAATATGTTATATCTATGGTTGGTGCTTCATTTGATCTCTTGCTAAGAGGTTGTTTTGGAAGATTTACAGAGAGAGTTGTGGTGAGTTATAGTCTTGTTGCGACCATATTTGAGACTGATTGCGCATGACATTATTGCCAGTGGTGGTAATAGTTTTATGAAAATGGTGGAAGCTATTGGAAGAAATATTTGAGGTTTGTCATTGCAATGTTATTGGACACTTTTGAGATTCTTCTTTGGCAAGTTGGCAGGTTGAGGTGGATGACACATTTGGTATTCCCTGTTGTCTTCTACTGTTTGGGTGAGCCTTGACAGTGCTATCATATTCAGTTGGTGTGTCTATTTGTATCTTGAGATACACTACTAGTTGGAATTCTGGTTCTATTTGTTCATATCGTTTGTTTGCATTGATTGTGGTTGCCTCCTTTGAGGCTATCTTTGGGTCTCAGTTTGCAGGGCAGTTGCTTGATATGCAAAGTTATCTGGTATGTCCTATGTTAGAATTAGGATGTTAGTTGGTTGTACTGTTATGCTCACAGTTTGTGGCCAGTTATTATGCTGAAGAATTTTGATCAATGTGTCTAGTGGTGCATACTGGATTTATTGGGCAGCCTCAGTTGCTTCTATTTCTGGTCTGATTTGATATCACTATTGTCATTCTATGCGTATTAGCAACTTGGTATATTGTGATGTGACTGAGTATAGTTGTGGAGTATCTCAGTGATAGATATTTGAGTTGCCTCCATTCAGTTGTCCTTTGCATGTGTGGATGCAATTATTGTTGGATGACTAGTTGCAGCTAGTTGGGACATCATTTTGGTGTTGTTTTGATTAGTTGCAATCAGCTGCAACTACTATTGATGAGTTGATGTGATGACAACTAGTTGCAACCGGTTATGGATATTGTCATATGGTCAATTTGCATATGTGAAGTATATTCATCACTTAGTGATAGTCTTGCTATTGTGGAACATGTTGCTTTTGTCTTATCAGTCTTGAGCATCTGAGAAGCACACTTATTAGTTGAGATAGTCTTGATATTATGGGATGAATGCTTCTGTTGATTTAGCCTTGTGCATTTGAGAGGCATCTCTTTGGCTATGACAACCTCAGTGTTCAGACATGGGTTACTTCTATTCATTTGGGCTTATGCATTTAGAAATTATACTCTTCAGTTTGAGGTAGTCATTCAATTTTACTGAGATCACTCTTTATATCGTTACTCAGTAATTTGGGGAATTATCTGATTCAAGCCGTCTTGTGGTGGTCTAAATCACTCATTGTACATCCTACAATTTGATAAAGCTTTGGGTCACATTGTAAGATGAATAGCTTCAATTGTGTTATGCGGCATTCTTGTTATGCTTTGGACACTTATATGGCTTTTGGGTTCTGTTTGGGAGAAAATTTGATTTTCTAGCATGGTTCACCATTGCACCATAGTGGTGATGTTTGGAAGATAAACAGAACATTAATTTGTGTAATCTCATTGTATGCTCTCCCATGCATGGTTGAGATTATTATGTTGGCTTGCTACTTGGTGATTCATTCTTTCTCTATAGTGACTGGATGCAGACCATTTGAGGAGGTATGATTTTTTACTACTATTTATCCTCATTGTGATGACTTGAGGATCATATATCGCCTAGTGTTGTGTATGTCCTTTTGGGTATTTTAAAGATTGGGAAGTTTTTCTGGATCCTTATGGTTGATTTTTGTAGTTGAAGGGTGTCTCTTGTGGTGATACATTTCTTACCCTTGCTTGATTGTGAGTTTGTCTAGTGACCATAATTTGCTTGACAATCTTACTCCTTTCTGCTAGTCTGCATTATGTTCTACTTCAGGTGGAGTTCAGTCAGCTGTTCTGATAAGAGATTGAATGAGTAGTGGGCAGTAACATTTGAGGTGGAGACTATTGTCATCAGCTATCCACTATTTGAGCAGCATTATTTCAGCCATTGTCTAAGCTACTATGAGAGGACGTACTACATTGGCACATCATTCCAGTCATTTGATACTTGAGATAAAGTAGATAGCCACCATGGATCTTGAGACTGTTGATGATGTGATTGAGTTGGCAATTAGCCCATTTGTGATGATTCCTATTGTGTTCTGTTATGAGAATGAGGAATCATCGGCTGCCACCATCCAGGTATGGTATATTGTCAAATTTGGGCTAATATTTGACATATGGTTTAGTTGCATTTTAGGTTAACGTATGAGGAGCCAGGCTCATATAAAAATTCATGTGGTTTGTATGCAACTATTTGGGCTCAAGAATGCATAAAAGGAAATTTGATTTCTAGTGTTGTCCATCATGAAAGAGATGCACTTTATAGATTGCAATTGGGTCTATTGGTTTGCAAGCTAATCTATTGGTGTTTCTTTGTCCAAGACTTGTTAGTTATGAAAGACTTCAATTTGTTAAGAAAGGTTTGTCATTCTGTTGGTATCTCTCATTCATGAGGTTCTTTGGTTGCTTCAGTTGGTTGGAGATGTTAGTTTTACTTGAGGCATTATCTCCTTTGGTCCTTTTGGAGATATTGTTCTGTTCTCAAGTGTATCTCCATTATGAGGCTCTCTTTGTGACTTCAGTCTTTTTGAGGGATTTGGTTACCATTAGGTATTCTCTCAGGTTGTGTGAGGCTCTTTCACTCTAAAGTCTTGTTTGTGGTTGTCAGTTTGCTTTGGCAATTGACATTTAGTTGGAGCAATTGGTTATTTGAGATTGCTTGTGTTGAGATCCCTTTTGTTCAGATCTATAGTTTGTGGCTAGCATTGGCATTTGTTAAGAGGACAGTGTTTGTTCTTTGGTGATTGCTATGTGGGCTAGATGCATCTTCTTTTGTGGCACTGTTACACTAGAGTTGGTTCATTTGTTCAAGAAGAGCCCTTTTGCAAGTTTATTCGTCTTGAGGCGGTTTTAGATGGTTTGTCATATTGTAGCTATTTTGTAAGGATGACATCTTGGTTGCAGCTCATTTGTACCAATCTGAATTATTTATGAAGAAGAGAAGGTTGAGCTCCTATTTGAGTCTGAGATGAAGGATTTTGGTGCAGCATGGAGTTTGTTCTCTACATGGATCATTAGTCTAAGTTGAGGTCAATGTTTGGTGCTGCAGATGTCAGTACATTGGGGTTGCCCTTGCTTGTGGGAGATCTAGTGCAGAGTTTGTTGGTACTCTATTGGCTACACATTTGATAGTTCCTTTCACTTAGATTTCCTGGAGGAGCAAATGTAAATATCATTGCTTTCATTAGTCGGCAGTTTGGTGCACATAGTGCTATTCATATATGCAAGTTGCTCATTTAGTGAGTGTTGGTTGTCGAGTTATGTTTCAGGTGGAGCACATTTGGAAAGCATGGTTTTGCATTCTTTACTATTTGTTCAGTGCCTCAGGTGATTTCGTGGCATATCATTTGGTGATCGAGCAATTTGTTCAGATTTGAGTTAGGAGGTCATTTGCACATGTTCAGACATTTATTGGAGTTAGAATTTGTTGAAGATTCAGTTTTGTTCGTCTGGATTTGGTGAGATGTGATATGGACTTTCTAATTAGAATTTGGTGAAGATTCAGTTTTTTTCGTCTGGATTTGGTGAGATGTGATATGGACTTTCTAATTATCTTGCTTGCTCGATGGCAGCTTCTTGTGAAGCATTTGTTGGAGGTTCTATTTTTGCATTTGACTTGGAGTTGGAGATTTGAGTATTTGGCATCATGATCATGGGTGTGTTGGCCATGTTGTTCACTCATCAGAGTTCACTGATGCATTTGTTTGTGGCTCAATCATTTGTCAAGTAAAACAAAGCTACCTCCATGTTGGAGGCGATGAAGTTGTCGCTTATTGATTTGAAGATGAAGCATTTGAAGATAATTGACTTTTGACGTCAAGAATCTTGATGTGTTTGCTCTATGGTTCAATCATTGCTGAGGTGGAGAATTATGATGTTGCAGCTCCTATTGACACCATTTGAAGCTCATTTAAGCATTTATATTATGGAAAATGTTGCTTATATGTTTGGTTAGGTGTCTAGGGACTTTTTTGTGATAATCTGTAACTTTAGGGGGTCTTCTGCAAAGTGCCAAAACCAGCCCAAAAGGGCTACCCGAACTCACTCTCTCTTTAGTGGCTTGTTCTCCCCCCTTTGGGGTTTGAGAGAGGGAAAGAGAGCTAGGGTTGAGATAGGAG
Source organism: Bothriochloa decipiens (assembly GCA_023333625.1). NCBI lineage: Eukaryota > Viridiplantae > Streptophyta > Magnoliopsida > Poales > Poaceae > Bothriochloa > Bothriochloa decipiens. Next base: position 4,488,880 of record CM041642.1, read on the forward strand.
AGGGTGAGGCTTTGATCTACCAAATTCATCCATTAGAGAGTGAAATCGGAGGGGATTTGGAGCCTCTCCAAATCTTATTGGCTCCCACCTCTTATATCTTCATCTTTACAGTGGATTGCTTGCTCGTCGCCGCCCGTGGTTTTTCCCCGTAAGGGGTTTCCACGTAAATCCTTGTGTCTACTTATGATTCGGTATTTATCTTGTCATATTTATTGATTGGTTCCTATCTTACTTGCTATTGGTGCCATTTTGTTCAAGTTCATGATGTATGGTTGAGATTGGCATATGAGGCATACATAAGTTTTTTGATATGTTGATGATGAGGATTGATATATTAGTGAGCTGATCTTTATAAGTATATTTTCTTACGTGAAGTTTGGACAGGACCATGTTTATAAAACAGATGTCATAGGCTGTTTTGTTATATGCACATAAGGTGTTCGATGAAATATTTGTGAGAGATTAGCTTACTAATTTCGATGCTTTCGCAGCGCTCACACCTATGCTATGCTATGCTATGAGAACCAGCAGTGAGTCCGCTCCCTTGGCGTATTCCGTTGGCCAGAGCGTGCGCCAGGTATCCCATCCCACCATTGCAGAGTTGTTGCTGAATCTGCGCACCCAACGCAGCCGCTGCCTCCGTCCAGAGCTGGCGGGCAAACGCGCATTGGACCAGAATGTGGTCCATCGTCTCTGCTTGCTGATCACACAGGAAGCAGTTGTCATGCGCTTCAAGCCCGTGCCTTCGTCGTCGGTCCGCGGTCCAGTGGCGTCTTCGAATTGCGAGCCATAGTAACAGCTTCACCCGCAGTCCAGCGGCGCTAACTTCCAGGTCAACCTCATCATCCATCATGCTGGTTCTCGCTTTCGTCTGCATGCATGCCTTTTCCAATCATATATTAGCGTGTTGCAGCTTCACTGATGATGGTCTGATATATATAGAGGTTTTTAAGATGGTCTAGTCTTTGATAGGCCTATGTGCCTACTGCCTAGCTACATATAGGTATGGCAAAACCAATCTTACAGATTGTGGCAAGAGATAGATTTGCATCTCTGCTTTAATTTGTTGGCCTTTATCTGGCTTATGATGCGCAATCATACAGATGGGGTGCAGGTTTACAGACAACAGAGAGAGATGAGTATCGTCATCCATACAGATAGAGTAGACAGTAAGTAAGCTACCAAGAGATCGAGGTTGATTTTTAGATGAAGATTTACTTGTACCTAGCACTGCTCCCTTCGTTTTAAATTAGCACATAAAAAATGAAGGCAGCAGAAGGTTGCTAAATTATATATACTTGGTTGCTGAATATAAACTTTGATGAACTCAGTCACACAGCAATATGCACAAGGAAGGTTACTGAACTAATTTACTACTCCGACCTGGTACGTGGTACCAGAAAACGAACTTTCTAGCTAGCTGCAGTGAAGTGTGCATTTTGATATATTAGCGCGAGGTGAAAAGCTCTAGCTGTCGCGTGATCTGGTAACATGCACTTCGAATGCTCTAGTTAGGTGAAGATTAACCGGCGTAGCCACTAGGCTGGATTCAAACTCGCTTTAACAGCATGCGAACGTACAGAGCGGGGAGAGTCGATATCCTCCCCATATATTCCTTGTCAATCGTCATGAATTTCGACGGGAAAGGTGAAAAGAGGGGAGCTCCATGCGAGAATTTTACCTTTTCACCTTTATTACTGCGCCTGCTTTTCGTGGCTCCGCTCATGATTGCGATTCACCACCGCCACCATTGCTGACGCCCTTCCATCAGCAATCTCCCACATTCCCTGTCGCCCCCGGCCGGACGGCCATGAGAGCACGCCTTTCGACTGTTACCTCGACATGGTCTCGCCCAACACTCAAACCCTCGCTACAGTCTACAGCACCCTTAGTAGCTTTCTCCATGGATCGTCTCCGGTCTCCTGTATATTATTGGCGCTAGAACCTAGTATCGACGGGGCGAGTAGTGTCTACTCGATTCTATCCTTGAGACCCTCCTTAAATCAAGGAAGAAGACGAGCCGAGCTCCTGAACACACCGCTCTGATTTCATTGCATTGCATAGAATTTATATACAAAGAAGCTACTCTTTCCATTGCATTACATAGAATTTATATACAAACCTCCACCCTCTACCGAGGACAAGCGAGGCATGGCTACAGTACTCAACTACTCCTAGTACTATGCTGAAATTAGCCAGGACGTGGCTAATGTACCTCTACTGTTTGCACGATCTACTGCCATGCTGCTACAGAAAAACAAAGGTATGGCCTCGACCATGCTGTGACAAGAAAGATGGGATAGCAGCAGATTATTTGTCTAACAATCTTCCCTTAATCCTGCTGCTAGCCCTTGACCTCCACCATGCTAATCATCTTCCTCAGCTCCAGGAACCGAAGACGCCCGAGTGACTTGGTGAGGATGTCAGCGAGCTGCCGGCCAGTGTTGATGAACTCGATGACGATCTGTCCTCCATCGACGCAGTCTCGAAGGAAGTGAAACTTCACATCGATGTGCTTGCTCCTGTCGTGGAGGACGGGATTCTTTGCCAGCGCAATCACCGGCTGGTTGTCCACCTTGAGCGTCGGTGCCTGAGCCTCGACACCAGTGAGCTCGCTCAGCAACCATCACAGCCAGACCACCTGGCACGCCGCCGTGGCCGCAGCCACATACTCCGCCTCATAGGTGGACAGGGCCACCCTCTTTCGCTTCAGCGACTGCCAGGCGATCGGCGCTCCGCCGAGAAAGACAAGTACGCCGGAAGTGCTCCGCCGTCCGTCCACATCACCCGCCATGTCCGCGTCGCTGAACGCCGTGAGTCCCGGCACGCCCTCCTTGGCCTCGGGCGGTGCTTCACTGAACACCTTCAGCTGAAGCCCGCCGCGCTTGGGGAAGACAATCCCCAACTCCACCGTGCCCTGGACGTAGCGCAACAAGCGCTTGACCGCTGTCCAGTGATCCTCCCGCGGATCCTCCATAAACCGGCTCACATAGCCCACCGCAAAAGCAATGTCCGGTCGCGTATGAGTCAACCAACACAACCCACCGACGATGCTCTGGTAGAGCGTAGCGTCCACCTTCGCCGCGGTGCTCTGCCTCGAGAGCTTAATGCGCTCCTCCATTGGCGTGGCCACAACCTTGCAGCCTGTCATGCCTGCTCGCTTGAGCAGCTTCTGCACGTAGGCGCGCTGCCCCAGCCTGATGGCGTCCTCCCCCTGCTTCACCTCGATGCCAAGGTAGTAAGACAGGACACCCAAATCGCTCATCCAAAACCGCGCGGCCATCTCCTTGAAATTTGCGATGTCCTGAGCCCGCGCGCCGGTGACGATGAGGTTGTCCACGTACACCCCGACGATGAGATGCTCCTTCCCCCGTCGACGGGTGTACAGTGCATGCTCCGTGGCGCATCTCCCGAACCCAAGCTCAGCCATGGTGGCATCGAGCTTGGCGTTCCACGCCCGCGGTGCTTGACGCAGGCCGTAGAGGGCCTTGTGCAGGCGCAGCACCTTCTTCTCCATTCCCTTGATGACGAACCCCGGCGCCTGCTTGACGTAGACCATCTTCGCCAGGTCCCCGTTGAGGAACGCTGACTTGACGTCAAGGTGGTGAACCTGCCACTCCTTGGCAGCAGCGAGGGCGAGCAGGAGTCGCACCGACTTCATGCGTGCAATGGGGGCAAAGACCTCCTCGAACCCTCGAGCGACGAGGTGCACCTTGTGTTTCACCACAGCCCTGCGCTCGTCCCGCTTCACCTTGAAGACCCACTTGAGTCCAATCGGCCGGCAGCCCGCTGGCAGATCGACAAGCTCCCAGGTCTTGTTCTCCTCGATGGCCTTCATCTCTTCCAGCATCGCCTTCCGCCACGCCGCGTCACGCTCCACAACGGCGAACATGGTCGGCTCCTCTGCATTCATCAGAAGCAGAGTATGGTCATCATCGAGGGTCCGCGCCGCCAGACTGGGTACCATTGCATCTGCCATGATGTCATCCAAGTGACGGAACCGGACCTCCTCACCCTCGTGGTATGCGTCCATGAATTCTGTGATGTCCAACGTTGACGTTGCATACTCGATGGTTGCAACCGCAGTTCCTCGAGACGGAGTCGTTCACAGTGGAGAAGTTACGTGCTCGACCCCCCTCCGTGGTCGAGGTCCCATGGCCTGCACTCAAGGCTTCCTGATCAGGAATCGAGGCCCCTCTAGCAGTCGAGGCACCCCAGCCCGTACTCGGTCCTGCCGACTCATGGTCAAGACTGCCTGCCTCGGGGTCAAGGCCCCCGGTCGAGGGCCCCCTGCGCGATCGTAGCCCATGGTCCCATGCTCGAGGCCTTCCTCGATTGGGTCGAGTGGTTCGAGGCCTCCCGTGAATGAGTCCGCGGTCGATACCCCGCGTGCCTGTGCGGTCGAGGCCTCCCGCGCCGATACGTGGTCAAAGCCAGTCCACGCCTCCGCGGTCGGGGCCGTCCAGGCCTCTGCGGTCGAGGTCGTCTCAACCCGTGCACGTGACTCAGTCGGGTTCGAGGCCCCCCACTCCCTACGTCTATGGTTCTACAGTCGTGGTCAAGGTCGTGCCTCTCCGATCCGCGTTTGTAGCCGAGGCCCCGGTCGAGGGTGGCCCAGTGGAACGGAGAACGACCTAAGGCAGGAGACTCTGCTCTGAATAGATTGGATGGCTCCTCCGCCCCAGCCGCCGCAGGGTCCACTGCTCCGGCTTCCCCGGTCCCTGATGCCTCCTTAGGTTCGCCATGGCCATGGATTGCCATCCTTTCCATGACGAATGTGTCGCAGAGCCCGCCGCCTTGCTCGAGGCTTCCTACTTTCGGCCTGTCCTAGGTCCATGACGCAGCCTTGTCGAAGACCACATCCAGGGACAACACGACCTTGCCTCTGACCAGATCGTGTAGCCAATAGGCTTTCAACCCCTCCTCGTAGCCAAGGAACACCATGCGCGTGCTCCTATCCTCCAGCTTCCTGAGGCCTGGTTTGACGGTCTTTACATGACCGATGCAGCTGAACGTGCGCGGGTACGAGACATTGGTCTTGCGCCCGTGCCACGCCTCGTACGACGTCTTCCCCTCGAGGGCTTTGGTCGGTGACCGATTGAGGATGTGCATGGCGGTCGTGACCGCCTCTCCCCAGAACACCGCCGGCATCCCCTTGGCCTTCGATAATGGTCTGATTTTGGCGCTCCACGATGCCATTCTGCTGCGGCGAGTAGGATGCTGTGAGGTGTCGACCTACCCCTCCTCGACGCAGTACTCAGAGAACTCGAGCACCGTGAACTCGTCGCCGCGGTTGGTCTGGAGCACCCGCAGCTACTTGCCGCACTCCGCCTCCGCCCGCGCCTTGAAGTGCTTGATGGCATCCGCCGCATCACTCTTGCTCGTCCGGAGCTGTAGCCACATGTAGCGACTACAGTCATCCACGAGCAGGAGGAAATATCTCCGCCCTCCGTGCGTCGCTGGCATGATTGGCCCGCAAAGGTCCCCGTGGACCAGCTCGAGGGGGTCCGTTGCATGGTACCTTGCCTTCTTCGGTAACAACAGCTGCCTATGCTTTCCCGCCAGGCAGCTGTCGCACAGCTCACCGGCGTGCTTGATCTCTGGAAGCCCGAAAACCATCTTGCCAAGCCGGCCAAGAGCGTCGAAGCTCAGATGGCCAAACCGGCCATGCCACAGCCATGGCTCCTGCATGCACGCTGCCGCCAAGCACACAGGGTGTTCCACCTTCAAATTGAGAAGATAGAGGCGGTTCTTGGAGGGCGTTACCTTGGCGAGAAGACGCCGCTCCTTGTCCCTGATCCGCAGCACGCCGTCTCAAATCAGCACCTCCGCCCCGCGCTCGTCAAGCTGACCCAGACTGACGATGCTCGAGCAGAGCTGTGGGATGAAGTACACATCCATCAGCGTGCGCTGCTCCCCGTTCTGGCAATGAAAAATGACCGTGCCTTGGCCTTAGATGTACACCCTTGAGCCATCCCCAAACTTGACTGTGCCGGTCTTATTCATGTCGAGGTCGGTGAAGGCGGTACGGCAACCAGTCATATGGTTGCTCGTGCCGGAGTCGAGGTACCACCGCTACTCCTTCTCGTCGCCGACTGCGCCCAGATGTGCCTGCGCCCGCGGCTCGTCAAGTTCGACAGCCTGCGGCGCAGTCCTCTGTTCTGCCTCCGTCTCCCCTGTTTTGCCTTCCTGCAGAGCGCAGTACTCACCCATCAAGAGCGCTTGCTCGTCGCCGCTGTCGTCCTGAGCCAGGTGTGCCTCCTCCTTCTTCTCCTTCCTCTCCGGCACTCGCGAGCCCAATGCCCCACCTTGCCGCACTTGCGACGGGCGTTGGGGGCAGTGAACTTCTTTTTGCCCTTTTTCTTGTCCGCCGGTGCCTTCCCCTGCTTCTTGCCGCCGTTGCCGCCACAGTCACCACCGCCACGGCTGGAGCCTTCCCCGGACCGGCGCTTCTCCTTCATCCGCACCGTCCACTCCTCCTCGGTCAGCATCAGCTTGGGCTTTTCCTTCTCCGACAGCGCAGGTCTGCGGCTCTCCACCACCCGCAGCCTCCCTGCCACATCCTCGAGGGACAAAGTGGAGATGTCCATCATTGTCTCGATGGACATGGCGAGCTGCGAGTACTTGTGAGGCACCACGCAGAGCAACTTGCTGACGAGATCCTCGTCCTCCAGCGGCTTGCCGTAAGTGGCCAGCTGGCTGGCCAACGACTAGAGACGCAGCATGAAGTCCTCCACCATCTCCCCGGACTTAAATCGGATGTCGTTGAACTCGCGCTTGAGCTGCTGGACCTTGGCGTGCTTGGCTCGATCCGAGCCAACACGGAATGAGGCCAGCATCTCCCAAGCCTCCTTCGCCGTGGCCCTCTGGCCAAGCGTCTCATGGAACTCGCCGGGCGTGGAAGCCATGAGCGCCTCCATGACACCCACATCCGCCTCCTCGCCAGCGTTCTCAATCTCGACAGCCGCCCACCACCTCCGGGCGCACAACTTTCACTTCATCTGCACAGCCCACTGGCCGTAGTTGGTGCGGGTGAGCATCAGCCAGGAGTTGGTCCCACCATACTCTTTGATCACGCGCACCTCCACTTGCTGCGGCTGCGCCACTGGCTGGAGTTGCCCCTCAGCGCCCGCATTCTGCAGAACCGCGTCCGCCATCGCCAGCCGTTGGGCCTAGCAACAATGTACGGCTCTGATACCACGTGTTGGCGCTAGAACCTAGCACCGACGGGGCGAGTAGTGCCTACTCGACCCTATCCTCGAGACCCTCCTTGAACCAAGAAAGAAGACGAGCCGAGCTCCTGAACACACACACACCCCGCTCTGATTTCAGCGTTGGCCAAAACTGAGTACACAAGTGAATGGTCGCAAAGAAGCTACTCTTTTCATTGCATTGCATAGAATTTATATACAAACCTCCACCCTCTACCGAAGACAAGCGAGGCATGGCTACAGTACTCAACTACTTCTAGTACTATGCTGAAATCAGTCAGGACGTGGCTGATGTACCTTTACTGTTTGCACGACCTACTGCCATGCTGCTACAGAAAAAACAAAGACATGGCCTCGACGATGCTGTGACAAGAGAGGACGCCCGATGATCTCTTCTTACCTAGCATAGCCCTGGCCCTCAGGCCTCAGCTGCTTTCCATTTTCTACATATAGTACTCTCTCGATCGATCCGCTGCTACATTCATCTCTAGAAAGTTTGAAACTTTGTAGCTACATATATATCTAATACAGAGTTTATGAACATGAGGCTTCACCATTTCCATGTGGCTTACTTGGACAAAGCGGCAGGATCGCCGCCGTCGTCGTCTCCACCATCCATCCCACAAGCATCTCACAACTGCTCATCTGCTGCCATCCCTCTGGCCCTCCAGCAATATTGTCTGCGCCCGCTTGCTCCGAAGATCTCGTTCGCTGAGGCCAGGAAGATGGTCGTCCTTCCTGAGTTTGCTCGCGTCAGGAACGCTTCGAGGCTGCTAAACTGCACGGTTAGATAGATTATTATTAGAAACCAGAGAGAGAGAGAGAGAGAGAGAGAGACTCATGCACTACGTACTGACTTGATCGATGTATAGTTAACCGATGACCTTTGCATTGTGCAAGCTGCAGGTGCAAGAGCCGACGGGTGGCGCGACGCGGTGGAACCCGTCGCCGGATCAGATAAGGGTGCTGGAGATGCTGTACCGCGGGGGGATGCGCACGCCCAACTCGTTCCAGATTGAGCAGATCACGGAGGAGCTCGGAAAGTACGGCCGGATCGAGGGCAAGAACGTCTTCTACTGGTTCCAGAACCACAAGGCCCGCGAGCGCCAGAAGCAGAAGCGGGCTGCCCTCCTCACCCTCAGCACCACCACTTCCACGCTACCAGCAGCTGCTGAAACCAAAGTATATATACATAATACATACAGTAACTTTGTATGCATGCATAAATTTAAATGCAGTGAACAGCAGTAGTATCATATATGCACATGCAGGATGGAGTGGAGACGAAAAAGGAGGAAGAAGCGTGTGAAGATGCGTCGAGCCGCAAGCGGAGGTGCAGGACCTGGGACGATGTCGTCCATGGCGGCGGCGATGCCGCTACCAAGCAGATAGCTGACGATTACTACAGCGACGATGTGACCCTAGAGCTCTTCCCGTTGCGTCCTCAGGGGAAAGCTAGCTAATTAGGCCAAGCTAGCTGCTAGCGTATATGCGTATGGTCGGTCTACGAAGTATATGTCTTCGATCGGTTCTTCCGATCCATGCATGTTCCCCATAGAATACTGGATTGTGGGTTGTTCGTGTGAGCACTTAGTCGTCGTTGGCGTTGCATCCACATATGTGCTTTGTATTGTAGTATGGTCGTGTACGGACATGCTTGGATTGCTTAAACGTATGCATCGTGTGACCTGAGTGGTCAAAAGTATCATTTACTCAAATATTTACTTCATTTGTTCAGGCTACTACATCAATGAGACACATTAAACTAATTAAAGGGTAGGTAGCTAGTAGCTACACTTTGTATTAGGAAAACTTTACTACGGGACACTAAAAATATGATGTCGTGTTGACTGACACCGAAAAAAGTTTAATTGGCTTCTAGACACTCTGTTCGTGACAAATTTGTTGAACGATATCACGCCCACTAAAGTAATATTTTTTAGGTTAGTATAGAGAAAAAGTCGATGAAATGTCCTTTTTGCCTCTAGCTCTTTTACTCTTTATTCATCTCCCCTTCCCCGCATCAACCTCTTCTTCTCCTCCCCCTCTCTCACCAACCTCTGGTGAACACCTAGGCAGATGGCAAGCACACAACCTTCAAGAGGAGCCTCCTATAGCCGACAAACAGCACTGCCAGCTTCGCGTGCCCCTGTTTTCAGCATTGAACTCGATTAAGAAGGAGATCATCTCAATGTCCCTACCAAAAGGGAACATAAGAGCAATAGAAGATCACGAAGAGGATGCCTCAGCGATTGGGCAGCAGTGAAAGTGATTGCGGGGAGCTCAATCAGGAGGTCACCCGCTCCTCCTTGGCGAAGATGGTGACCCTATGCTCCCTCATCTAAGTAGTGGAGTTGGTGTGGTGTCACCAACAGTCTCGAAGTTGATCTAGCGACCTGCATGGAGATGGCGGTAGTAATGACGACAGTGATGGAGAGGTTAGCAAACGGCGACAAGGACAAATGGGTGTGGGTGATTGCGGTGGAGAGAAAGGCGGGAAGCGCATGGAAGTTGTGCGGGGAAGGGGGGAGAAGAGAGAAAAGAAGAATCCGAGGGAGGAAATAGAGCGAGGTCAATAAGAATATTTTGTCATCTTTCTCGTTCCTACTCACTCGGAAAACATTATTTAGAAGGTGTATAGAACAAATATTGTAGACTTCACACGATAAGTATGTCCGGTAAGGCAGTTGAGCAGATAAGCATCATCATGCTTTATGCACGACAATTGACAAGTAGTGGCATAACCAGAAGTTTAATCTAGGGTGGTACAAATTTGAAATATGCCAAACATATAAATTTTGAAGCAACAAGCAACTTTTTATATATTTCGTCATGAAGCAAATGAAAGGTCTCAGCCTCTACATCAGTCGAGATTCACACAGCCTTGAACATCCATAAAATCACTTCGGCTCACTTAATCCAAAAACGAGCACACGAACTAGATAAAATGCAAAAGAAAAAACACAAACAAAGCTTCAATTTGGCTCGAGAACTTGCATCCAAACTTCGCAAATGCATTTGAGGCGTATATATGTTAATGCATTGCCGACAACACGTATATACGAGTTACGAGGCAAGAGTTTTTGTGCTAGACGACGGATCCTTTTTGGCGCTCCAAATCATGCATTCCTGTCTATATAAGCTGCTTGTAGCCGACGCAAGTTCAGGCTTTATGAGGCAATTATACCCAGGCCTGAGCGGCTGAGCCTGATGAGCCTGAGCAGCAAGGCCTTCTGCTCCAGCTTTATACACATTCCTCGGCTCGCTTTAAACATGTACCGATGACATCATGGTTATAATTGCATGAAACATGCTCCTGACGCCAATCATACTGACTTGGTCGGAGCCTCCTGTTACGCCGTACGGTTTGTATCTCAGTATCTGAAACACATCGTGTACCGCTCACTACACTAGCAGCAGCTAGCAGTACGTACGTGGACAGCCGGTGCGTGGGTGTTCCATGTATACGGCCATGTTAGACACTGAAACACACACACTGTTATGACGACGTCGCACACAGAGAGCTCCCTCGCTTCTTCTTGGCAATGGCATCGATCAGAGAGAGAATCAGGCCGAGGCCGGGCCATCGCTAATCGGCTAATCGCACGCTGAAAAAAGAGGCGGTCGATGTCGATGTCGGGACTGAATCGAGAAGCGAAGTCCGCAGGCGCGGGGGGGCAACCAGCACTGCAGCAGCAAGTTAAGGCATGCATTACGTGGCGTCATTAGCCTGGCTGGTGCGGGGCTGCAGGGAGCCCAGCGACGCCCCGGCCCCCGGCCATGCTGCCGTTAAGGCAGCCGCGGTGCAGCGGCCGGGAAGGGAGGCCCGGCCGGGGCGCGTGCATGCGAATGCGGTGCGCTTTTGTCGCTCTTTTCCGAGACTCCCCCGCAGCCGCGCCCCGCCTTTGGCAAAGGCCTGGAACGTGCGCTTGGAAAACGACGCGCGCAGACCAGGGGCCCCGTCGGCCGAATTCGCTTGCTATTGCTATGCTAGCGGTGACGTATACGAGTCAAGACGAGATGCATGGGTTTGCATTGGTGGACTGGTGGTGCCCGTGCCCGTCTCGTGGGGTCCCGCCCATGGGCCACCGTTCAGGCGGCAGGTCCCGTCGTGTCCTGTACCCGGCCGCTTCATCAGGCAGGCGGGCAGGGGCAGGCCAGGCCAGGGGCCGCGTTGGGCCACCGGACGTTTACCTTTTTATTACTGTAGAGAATGAATGTAGCCTGTGCTGGTTCGGTCTCGGTCATGCTTCCCTACTTCAACTTTGGCCGGGCAAGCTTTGGTTGCACCGGATGGTCCATGCTTACTAGTACTATAGCATATGAGTTGGTTAGAAGAAAAAAAAAATAGCCATGCGTTATATGAGTCCCAACAACACCAACCGACCCCGCAGATATCCTACGGATACGTTGAGCCGCTTGAAAAGCCGGCAGATTCAATAGTAGGTTTGTGAGAGGCAATAAGCTAAAATCTAGATAGAAATGCTGCTCTTCGCACTATTGCTGGCCACATTATGACCAGGCATGTTTCCATTTGTGTCTCTAGCTTCTCGCCTTCTTGTGATGGAAAAAAAATAGAGCAATGTCCGTTCGCAAGTTTTAGTTTTCTCCTCTTGGCTATCTTCATAAATTCTACTCCCTTCACTCTAAATTATAAGTCTCTACAAGATTTCTAAAAGTCAAAGAATCTCAAATTTGACCAAATTTACATTTATGATGTCAACCAAGTATCATTAAAATTTTTATTAATTATATTTTCATAGACCATTTGAGGTCATAAATCTTTATAGTTTTCTCTATAAATTTTGGTAACACTTAAAATATATTGACTGTCTAAGATTTTTGGAATGTCTTATAATTGACATGGAAGGAGTATTACCTTGGATTTGGGCCATAACTATTAACCCATTGTTGATGACATGGGCTTCTTAGGTCAATCACGTCCCAAGAGAACATTTATATAACTAGCCTATGTACTAAAAGGAATCTTTCGGGAAGTAATTAGAGTCGAGGCATTTTTAAGATTGGTTTGTTTTGACCATGCATGCTACTTTCTCCATTCCATATTACTAAGTTAAAAAATCTTAAATATTACCAAAGTTATAGAAAGAATTATAAAGACTTATAGCATTAAATAGGTATGAAAATATAACTAATAAAGAATCAAATAATACATAATATTTGATATAATAAATATCATTATTTAATTATATAAATTTAGTCAAGTTTAAGATATTTTGACTCTCGAATGTCTTAGATTTGGAACGGAGGAAGCGCTAGTTAACAAGTATAAACAGCCCCTCCGACAATTTGAGATTGAGAATTTGTATCACTCCCTCGAGGAAAATTTGGTGGACCGAGGGAACCAATCAATATCCCAAACCTGACGAATTGACTCGTTGTCTCGTTGAAGCTGTGGACGAGCCAACGAGCTCAGACTCACAGAATTGAACTCGCCTCTCCAGTTGGACGTGCAATTTCTCCACGCGCCACATGTACTGCACTGCATCGATTTTGGGGTTGCATGCGAGAGCTGTTTGAGATTCTCAGTGCCCCGGAAGACGATGGTAACAAAGTAGATTTTTTTAATTCTTTTTGAGAAAAATGGTAACAGAGTTGCTAGTGGGTATCATAGTGGGCTACAAGTTTCTGGGCCGGCTGATCCACAAACTGAAAAGGAGCCGCAAGCCGATTGTACGTGTATCTGGGCCGACTGTTCCACAGCTGCGAAGGAGCCGCAAGCAGAATGTAGAATTTTTTTTATTTTTAATTTTTTTAAAAAAAATTTATAATTCTAATTTTTTTGTTTCGAAATATGACATAACTAGTCGCCCATAGTGGGCGTTATATGTGACGTGGTACAGGGCCGGCCGCCGCCGATGCCGGCTTTTGCGGGCGGCCCACTGGCGCCCAAAAAACGCCCACTGCGTGGGCGTTTTTTGGTGGCGAGGGGGCCGCCTGCAAAAGTGCGCGCTGTTTTGCGGGCGGGCCTCGGGGCGTTTTTTACGCGCCAGGGGGCCGCCTGCAAAACAGCGCGCACTTTACCTTGTCATGACCTTGTGGCGAGGGGGCCGCCTGTAAAAGTGCGCGTTGTTTTGCAAGCGGCCCCCTGGAGGACAAAAAACGCCCACACAGTGGGCGTTTTTTGGCTGCTCCGAGGCCCGTCCGCAAAACAGCGCGCACTTTTACAGGCGGGCCGGTCCCTTTGCCACGTCACATATAATGCCCACACAGTGGGCGTTTTTTAAAAAACGCCCACTGTGGACGACTAGTTCTGTCATATTTCGAAAAAAAAATTAAAATTGTAAAAAAATTTTAAAAAAAATTAAAAATAAAAAAATTCGCAGAATGTACGCGTATCTGGGCCGGATTGGCCGAAGTAGAAGGCGGGCCAGTCAGTGCACCCGCCTGCGTTCCTTCTGATAAACACAGAGCTCTAGTTTTCTCAAAAAATAAATAAATAAATAAAATAAACAGAGCTCTAGCTCTTGTGAAAATGCGAAGACATGTTTGAGCTGATGAACCAATTCTACGAGTAACCTGACCTCATCAATTCGTATTGCCCTTCTTCCTCTCGCCTACACTGCTTCTTCCTCAGAGTGGTTGTTAACACCGTTGCGTCCATCGTCCACCCTCTGTTGATAGATTGTGTATCATGTTTCAAGTATTTATTTTTTTTTCGCATGTCTGTAACATAAATAAGAGAAAGGGAACAAAAACTCACAAAACTCACGCACGCACTCAATATATAGGAGTACTGTGAGTACAGACCGTGCCAGCGTGCCTTGATATATATACAACATAAACTGTCACGGAGGATGTATGTTTCTTGAACAAATCGACACTGCTAGTGCAATGTTTCTATTGATAAAGTAGGAAGTTGACACTGCACATCAGCACATAAGAGATGTAACCAAGTTCAGAAACAAAACCAACGTTGCTTTCTGAAAGAAAAAGGGAAACAGAAACTCACAGACACATGCAATCTGTGGTCATTCAGAACAAGGTTCTTTCATCAGAGGAAGCACATTAACACATGCCATTGCCAACAAACTAGGCAACTAGCCACTATCAAACAGGTACAGGAACCTCCCCAGAACAAACAAGGAGGCAGTCTTAAGAAAACAGGGTCATGAGTCCATGACAGAGCACTACCACACACACCACACTAATACATACATCATCTACACATCACATTGCAACTTTATTACTAACCTCACATGAACACGGCTCCACGCACAAACGCACACAAATCTACACATGAAACAAAGACTTGCCATGTCC
>CM041642.1:4503384-4532640 GCA_023333625.1 Bothriochloa decipiens
TCACTGCAGCAAGGGTCCGGGGCCCAAAGGTTAGCCTCTGCAGCAGGTTAATCGCAGCGTGCAAAACCGGTGATGAGCCTGTCAAGTGGATAGATTAGCGTGACAGGGTTTAGATTGGCATAAGTGAGGAGCTTTAAAGTGTCGGCGGTGCCGGCGGTGGACAGGAGGGTTGCGTGCAACAGCATTTGGTTCTCCATTAAATTGGATGTTTTGTTCGTTCCCCTTAAAGTCCGCATGCTGTGCTCCAGGTGTAGCAGCCACCTTATCTGATTCTTCTGTTAATTATGGTGATAGAGCTACAGTTCCCTACCACTGTGTGTTTTTCTAAAGAGGTTCATTAGCGAAATCATGCGGAAGCTAGCTTTACACTGTGGCAAGTACACAGTCTAGAGACGGAACACTAACCTTGAATCAAATGCATTTAATGATACGTGAATGAGAAATAGTATGCAGACTCCACGGGATGATGCAGACATGTCAGTCAGCAGGGCCAGTCTATCTGTGATTCTGTCACGGCTGCTACTAAGACCTTGTTTAGATACTAAAATTGGTATTCTAATTCGACGGAGAATATAAATTCTGCATAGTGAATTTTAGATACCAATTTTGGTATCTAAATAAGGCCTAAGTTCACAAAACCCCCGATATGCCAGTATCCTTATCCATCCAAACCTAAAATATAGTTAAACTATCCGCACTTATAAAACTTTGTATTCGCACTCTATCTATTCTAGTCATTAAAATTCTTTAGTGTAAACTTAATTCTTCCGCACTCGTCCATTCTTTACACCATACTCTAGTCACCGTGGGATCTACTTTTACTTTATCTACGTATATTAGATCTAGTTTTAAAGGGTTTATCGAAACAAATTCAATAATGCAATCAAAATTTAATTTTATTTTTTGGTTTATAAGTCATAGCATTTTTTTTAACAAATGGGGCCGCTCTTCCATGCACTCCCTCTCTCTCCACTCTCTCCTACTCTCTCCGGCGCATGCATCTGCCTGCTCGTGGTGGGCCACAGCACGGTTACGACGCTGTATTTCCCGAATGCTGCGTCCTTTGGCTCGTTTACAGCGCTCGATAGCGCACCCGGTGCAGACGTTTTTTTTGCTCTATCTGCTTTTACAGCATCATTTTACAGCTACTACCGGTGCGTGTGGTCAAGGAACCGTAAAAACAAGTTGAAAACTAACCGAATGGCCGTAGGGTAGAGTTATGGCTAAATCAGTTCGCTGATAGTCAAGTCATCACACAACGGACAGCCTTGTTGGAACCATCTTGGACCACTTGTTATCTTGAATGCCAAACTTAACAATGCTCAAGGGGTTTAGCAGGGGCAAGAATTGCCTGATCCTGTCCAGTTTCAGTGACAGCGACAAGCCGTACCCTCGATTAGAATGGCGGACTCCAACGGCGTGCAGTTCTCTAGTAAAATAGTACAAAGAAAAATGAAAGAACTGGCGTTGAGGCTGCGGTACACACTACACATGATACACACCACTTTCAAAAGGGAAGAGCTATACAGTTTACAGGAAACCACCACTCATCCATGAAATCTGAATCATGACTTCTCCTTGTTCGTGAACCTGGTTTTTGTGCCTCCTGCATATTAAAAAAAAATCAGCAAATATGAGCACACACCAAAAGAAAACCAAATTTAAGTGCCAGTGACATGACATATATAACCGAACTGCACATATTCATCATTCTCATAATTGAACAGGTAGAAGATATATCTAGAGGGAAATGTACAGGATTGTTTGTTAGCTCACAAGAGCAATGCATTTGATTGTTACAAATACCTGAATAAATAGCCTAAGGTCGCTCAAAGCATCTATACTGTGTAAGCTCAATATTAAACATACCATCAACTTCCTCAAATTCGACAACCTTAATAACTTCAGCAGCTGCATGATACTCAAACCTGCAGGATGAAAAACAAGGTCGAACTGTCATTCATCAGCAATAAAAAGATTAGATGTTTTCAGGCGTCAGAGATTATCATTTTTGCCAAATCACAGCAGTGAGAAGGTTCAGATGCTATCAAAACTTCTCTATAAATAGTGAAGATCATTAAAAAGAAACATCAGATATGGTATGCATAGGATAGAACTACTGTTGAAAAACTTGATATAGAAGAGCCTGGATTATATAGTCTTAGCCACTAGGTCAACTATAAATGGTGCAATGATACAGACAATCCAAATGTAGAGGATGGCAGGGTGTAGCAAAAATCAGATCAGCAGAACATTGTAGGCTGGTCTATCAAAGTGTACTTGGCTTTTGGTGGTTGATGTGAAATGTATAACATATGTATGAAACACAATGTACCACATTATAGTTATTTTCCTATTTAATGCTAGTTCTCATTTCACACTTTTTAACTGCAGACGGTAGTACTTTCTTACTATGAGAATTGGTGTCACCAAGTTCATGGAAGACAATGATAACCTGTCAATGATGCATAGAGTTTTTAAAGGTCTAAATTATAGCAATGCAGCTACAGCTCCCAAAAAAACTAGATGAATTTGAGCTGAGAAGCAATTGGCCAGAACAGATCATGAGTATTAGCACATATCAAAGATCCTCGAGAGACAACATACCTGTTAGAGGAAGCCACCTCAGGTTCATACTCAGATGTGCTCTTGATAGCCTTAACTATGACATCAACAATTTCTTTCTTTCTAGTACTGGCCATTAAACAATCGTATTCAGTTGGCACAATGATCGCAAAGAAGTTATCACTAAGATTGCTAATGCATAGCTTATCCACAGCTGCAAGTGTTATCCTCCTCTTCAATATATTGGCATCAGGGTCAACAAGGTATAGAGCAAAGTCTGTGATCACTAGGATGCGCCTTTTCATCTTTCCAGATTGGGTGAACTTTAATACCTTGTCTGCAAAGAGAACTTTGTTGTCCCCTGTAATATACTGAGCAACTACTTAGAGACTTATAAAGCTTAGTTAGAAAACTAAATGGCAACAAGATTGTGCATGAAACTAGGAATAGTTAGTGCCAGGCAACTGTATCTGTATCAATGGCACAGCATTTTATTGTCACAACAAAATATGGTAATGACACATTGCAATTCATGGCCTGGTAGCCCCAACGCATCTGCAGCTCTTCAAATTCATGGATGCATAATAAGGCATGCTATAGATGTGAGTGCAGCATTCGGTACTTGGTAGAACTACATCAGAATGTCAGCACCTCCAACACACCAAAAAAAGGAAAATCAGGTGGTAGTTGGTAGAATTGCCTAATGCTACATGTGGAAACTGGAGACTCATTCATTAATCCGTAATAGTGAATAAGATCAAAACCAGGCATGCTATGAGTCCAAGCTGATGGAGTTACAGCAATTACTGAGGCACCAATATTGCATCAATTCAAAAACACTGACATCATTACCACAAGCAAACGCATCAGATCCACATCGAGCACTACGGAACCAATTGACTTCTAGCATGATCGCACGCATTGTCTTGTCTACCAACGATAAACTAGGACAAGAGATAAATTGAGATATGAGTCAGGGCACTGGGCACGTCACCTTGCTTGGACAGGATCTTGGTGAGACAGGGATCATTAGCAAGGGCGGACCCGGTCAAGGACATGGTGGCACGCATGTATACCCGACAATCTTCACAAGAAAAAATCGAAGTTAGTTGGCATAATACAAACGCGTATTCCTGTAATTAGATCAGATCCCAATTCAATCCCAATACGAATGGCCAAATTGATGACGTTAGGGTTTGGGTGCTCGGTTTCGCACAGCAGGAGGAGAAGAGAAAGGGGTGGGCATACCTGGTGGGTGCTCGTCGCCGGCCAAGGCCCCGACGAAGACCTGGGCACCTGGCGTGGGCCGGCGGCGGTCGCCTACCCGGGTTGAATGCCTGACGGATCACGGATCCCAGTCAGTGAGATCACCGAGAAACTGAGACCTTCACAGATGCAGAGATGCTAGCGACATGTTTTGCATAGCCGCATAGGCAAGCCTTCGGCCCTTCTGGTCAGGCTGGGGATTTTTTTTATTTTGTGTAAAGTTGAATTGATTTTTGATTTGAGCAAAGTTCCTGTGTTTGAAACAGACCCTCATAATTTTGTAAATTGTTTTGTAGAGAATTATTAGGAAATCTAAGCCTCTCACACGTTAAGATGATACGGAGTAGTATTTAAATTTTCCATTTCCAATTGAATTGAAGTTAACATATTTGGTCGCTTCTAAATCATGATAATTATTTTGAGAGTTCAATTGGCGAGAACAGAATCTCGCCATATATCAAAGAAGCCACAAGAAAAGGTGGCAGTGTGAAGGAAGGCACCACTGTGGAACCAATTACATACTGTACCTTATAAAATTATTTATAAAATTATTAGATTTGAAAACCTCATCTTTAAAGATAATGTTTTGTTACTACGAACCATGGCTGGAGACCTGGAGTCGGTAGAGTGTCAGCATTAATAGGATCCTAATCATTATTGATATCCTAGACTAGCCCGGTAGTCAAGCATTATCACAGTCGGCTCTAGCGCAGCTGGCAGTGATAGGCTCCCAATGATTGTCAGTTCGACAAAACTAGCAACCAGTAATAACTTTTTGATGTGACAATGTATGAATATTTCTCGATGTCATCTACGACTTCAGATATCACAATGTTTTCGTTTGAATCCATATTAGTGCCCAAACAATATAAACAAGTATATCGTCGTATTTATTGATCTAAGTGTCATATTGATTATTTTAGCACCAAGATGGATTCAAGTTATAAATTATAAAATTGTAGATATCATCAACTATTTTTTATATAAGAGTTGTATTTTCGTCCAAGCTTATATGAAAAGTTATTTTTAAAAGCAATCATCATCCGTGTTTAAGAAAAAAAATGCACTGCACCGTTTCAATCGACAGAAAGGTAAAAAAAAATCCGTCGTATCAATTGGACATTCGAGTATAAATATTTTTATTTTTATTTTACTTTTTGGGACAAATTAATTCTTCTTGTAAAAAAGTTGAAAAAATATATATATATGAAACGAGAACTGAAGAGTTAACCCGGTAAAAGAAAAGGGCCGCATTTCAGCCCAGCCGGAGGAAACTCGTGGCTCCAACAGATGAGGATGGCCCATACACAGGTTTCCCAAGCTTGCGAGGTCACACGGGCTCGTAACTCGCGGTGGCCTGGGACCTGAATCCCGTGTGACCCCAACCCAAATGGCCGGCGGGCAGATCAGTGGCCTACGTACGTAGACGACATCGGCGCACCGCACAGCGAGGACTTTGACTCACCGGCTGATGCGCCATTATTTACGTTGCGGCCGGCCGGCCGGCCAGCGGTGCAAAATTGTTGGGCCATACCACGTGCACGTGCATCATACTGTAAGGGAAGGCTTTGTTTAGGTGGGCCGAATTTGCACTTGCTAAATCACTATAGCGCACCATAATATTTCGTCTGTATTTGATAATAATTATTTAAATATTAATTAATTATATTTAAAATATTCCTCTTATAAAGTATAATTAAACTGTATAATTAGTTTTTAATTTAATCTATATTTAGTACTCTATGCATGTGTCGATATTTTAATGCGACGAAAAATCTTCTTTTCACGTGGCGCCGATTCTAGAATTGGGAAGGAACTAAAACAGGGCCTAAACTAGCTGGCGTGGCGTCGACCGGCGAGTCAAACTTCCATGCGTACAGTACAGCAGCAGATTACACAGTAGATGTCTTTGGTTACGACATCGCATCGCCATACGCCATCGTCCATGCGCATGCTTGCACGGCAATTCCTCCTACTTTATCCAAGTACTGTGCCACAGGAAAAGGGGACGCATCAGATCGATCCACCACCAGCAGCAGGCCAATTAAGCTTGGAACGTGCAGGACGATCTCCATGTCCATGATGCAGTGCAGCAACAGTCTCCCACGCATTATGCGTACAGTGCGTACGCTGATTACAGTACGCATCAACGCATGCATGGCATTGTCTGCTAACGTGTAGCTTTCACGGATCACGGGCTCTCGATCGGCATCCACGCACGTCGTCTACGCCACCGGGCAAATACAAAACGTGCAAGAGCAGGCACACACACAGCAAAGTCTGGCGGTACTGGTGGCCCGTGGCCTGGCCGTCACAGTCGATCGATCGCTTGCCGCAGGCGAAAAAGGCCGGCCCCGCCCACCCGGCCTGTCGCCACGGGCCCGTCTCGTACGTGCATGCATGCCTGGCACTGCCATACTGGCGCATGCACGATTCAGACTGGGGATCCACGTACGTGTCGTTTGCCCAAGCTAGGAGTACTACAGTAGCACGTAGTACTCCTCGTTAGTGTGTTCGTAGCTTTGAGTACGAGGCCTTCTTTAGTTCGCCCGAGTTAGCGCTGAGAGAATCACCGTAGCGCATCGTAGCATTATGTTTTTATTTGATAATAATTGTCTAAATATTAATTAATTAGTCTTATTATATTCGTCTCGTAAAATACAACTAAATTATATAATTAGTTTTTAATTTTATCTTCATTTAGTAATCCATGCATATGCCGATATTTTAATGTGACGGAGAATCTTCTTTCTACGTAATGAAATTTGATGCCAAATTTAGTAACTAAACAGGGCCTGAGTAGCACACCAACTTAAGTACGCACATGAGTTATTCGCATCTCACTGTCACCCTCTTTGTCTCCTTCCGTTGGATGCCCCAAATGAGACTTGGAGCTAGCTTCGACTGCATGCCTCAAATTTAGTAACTAAACAAGACCTGATTAGCACACCAACTTAAGTACACACATTAGTTATTCGCATCTCACTGTCACCCTCTTTGTCTCCTTCCGTTGGATACCCCAAATGAGACTTGGAGCTAGCTTCGACTGCATGCCTGAGATCAATCGAACAACTAGTACGTAATAATAGCACACAAGCTACTCAAATACAGTAGTGTCGGCACCGTGGAATGTATATTGTAGACAGACCCACAGCAGATACTACTACGTCGTACTGTACTATGCATGCCCATGAAAATCTGCCCGCTAGCATCAATAAGTACGTAGAGTAAAAACATTCGGCCGACCAGATCCACCCACATTCATGCTCACACCTACAGCACACGGCGCGGCGTAGCGACGTGAGCAATTCATCTCCTGCAGTATTGTCCTGCCGCCCGCACCCGGTCGGCGCGCGCGGGCCGGGACCAAACACCGATAGATCGACGACCAACGCGCGCGGGCCGCGCGAGGCCAAACACAAGCGCCGCGCCGAATTAAGCAAGGACGACGTCCGGCGGTGGCGGTACGCACGCGTTACTCGGTCACGCGCGGGCAGCCGGCAGTGCCCACCACACCCACGGCCACGTCCAGGTCCCAGTCCAGCGAGGGAAAGACACGAGAGCGCGGGGGCTCCATCGGGTCCTCGGCGTCCCTCCTATTCCGTACGGCGTCTCTCCATCATTCTCACGTCGCCATCCCCGGCACTGGCGCTGGATCTGGACGGCGGGGAAATAATGCGCGGCATTTTTGCCCGGGCGCCAGGTTGGGGTTGGGTTGGGCGGCCGTGATACCCTAGCTGCGCTGCGCGTCGGTGCCCACTTTCCGTTTCGGGAAGGCCGGCCGTGAACAGGGCCGGCGGGGCGCGCGGCCGGCCGCCCAACCGGCACCACGCCCGCGCCACCAGTGCCGGTCCATGCAAGATCTGTCGAATACATGCAGTGCTGCAGCGCTAGCTAGTAGCTGCTAGCTACGACGACGCTATGCGCATGCAGTAGAGCAGTGCCGATCCACGCATGATTTGTCCTAGATTGCATTGTTCATTCGCTGCCGGTCCATAGGCGCGCGTAATAGGAATAGGATAGACAGACCTCGGTGGTGAACAATGAACAGCTAGCGCCCTGCAGTGGCTAGGCCAAGGGCCAGGGCATGCGTCCACCTTTGTTGTTTCCTTTTCTTTCGTCCTTGTAGCTTGTCCTTATGGGTGCCGTCCATGTGTTATATGTCATGATGCATATTCACATGAGGCCGATCTCAGCTATCCTAGCCATGGAGCGATCCATTGGTCCAGCAATGGACGCACACACACATAGGAGTAGAGGACAATACCAGTAGAACGCGGTCTTTTTACTCCTAGGAGGATATGCGGGTCTGTCTATTATTCACCTGATCGAGTGATTTATATCCTTTCCTCACCCGCGGGTGACACAACACCTAAAATCACTCGATTCTACAAAAAGGATATCTACCCATCACTCCGGTGACCGGTCACCTGAATGTTCGTCTTCCATTCCTCAACCAGCCGACAAATTAAACAAATTGACACAGATCCTTTTCTATGAAAGGCAAATTTGAAGATAGATGAACAGATCAAACAAACAGAGAAGAAAGACAGACATGATTAATAGAAAAATCAAAGCAAAAATAACATATAGTTCAAGTAATCCAAATGATCATTCTCAATTACAAATGACTAATTTACACCAGTTAAAAACACAGAACTTACACCCAAATTGGAAGAGTAAAATATGCAATAGTGAAATGTAAATTCATCCTCAGGCATCAGACTTCCTGTTGCGGTCACCGCCGGCGACGCGAATGAGACGGGTTGTGGTTACATGCCCATGTCAGGTCTCTCCGCGCCCGCGTTGCTCCGGCCATGGTCGTCCTCCAGCCGACCTCAACGGATTCCGCCATGACCAGTGAGCTCGCATGCCTGGAAGCCGGGGAGGGCTGGAGGGGAAAAGTTGAAGTGGTGCGTGGGCGGTGGACCTACACGTGAGACATAGAAAGAAAAATCGGGTGACATAGGCTCAAGAATCACTCGGGTGATTGATAGCTTTGCCGGTGAGACGTGTGTACGCACATTTCTCAATGCAAATTCAGTGGTCCACGCAGTGGAACTTTACCCGATGATGCTGCCTCATGGAGTACTCAGTACTGTCTCACGCTGCATGCATGCCGCTTGTTCCTATCGACCCTGGACCGGCCGCCCAGACTGCATGAACCCGGCTCGGGGGTCCGGTCCACAAGTATTTACCGGCCGCACGATCGACAACGATTGGTTCATTGCATTGTTTGTAGAACGATTGATCGAGCAGTGCGCGAGGTTGAAAGCTCCTAGCTTTGGGTGGATGGATGGATAGAAAGGACTACTGTCCCATCGACCGGAAGCTAGCATAGACGACGATGATATATTGATATCCTAGCGATAGCGAGCTATGGAGCATTATTATCTGGCAAATTTTATTGGTGCGCCAAAGCTGTGCACACGTACAGTGGCCGCATTTGCCGGCAATGTAGCCACCATTCCATCCATCCGTGTATAATCACGGCGTGGGGTAATACGGTCTCTTCTCTCGTCTCATATATCTGGCGATGAAGGTAACGATGCGCCGACCACCGCGCCCACTGCCGCCGTGTTGGATGGGCGGCCACCTTAGCACCTAGCCTTCCGGAACGATGAGATCGAAAGTGGGGGTATCGTGGCTAGCTGGTTGCTCCAGTACGTATGATGACGTCCCTATCTACCCACAAAAATGGTGCAGGACGCGGCAAATAACTCCGTCTCTGCCGCACAACCAGAAGGAGTCGATGGAGACAAGTTTGTCCCAACGATTGCCGGAAGCGCACACACAGACACGGCGCTGAGTTCCAGGGCGAAGACGCAGTAGTTGCCCAATGCAAGCATCCCGAACAAGCATGCAACGCATTCAGAAACCAGAACGATCGATGGCGCGCGGCATGGCGCCAGCCAGATAGTTACTGCGCTTCCCCGCCCACGATGCTTCTGGCAGAGCCAGCAGCCAGGGACCGGAAGAAACGGAGAGACGAAACAAGAGGCGCCAAAGTGAGTGCGCCGGCAATTACTCCGATTGCAGCAAGCAGGGCTGCTGAGCCAGTGAGTGTGATACGACTGGCGACGAGCACGACGGCGGCAGATCCATCCATGATCCATGAATGATGCAGCATCGATCCATGAATGATCTCTGCGACGGCGACAGGGAGAAGAAAGGGAGGAGACGACGAGGCGGCGAACTGATTCGGAGGGCCGGGAGAGCGACGGGGCATCGGAGGAGACAGAGTCCACCACATTAACTGATGATGCCCAAAGCTAGCCAGTTGCTGGAATCAGCTTTACCGCGGGAAGCCTGGCCCAGCCCACTTTTGCAAAAACGAGAGACCCGGCCCTCGACACATGCTCCCGCTTTGCTTGCTTGCTGGTGCCTGGGCTCTCTCTCTCTGGCCCCGTCGTCGTCTCCCTCGCAATTATTGCAGTGCCCGAATTAGAAACAAGGAATCACCTTTCTCCAGCAAAATGTTAGGTCCACTAGGCCGGGGGACTGTTTTCTCTTTTCTTCTTTTTTCTGGGAGCCGCGTAGGCAACACATTTTAGACCCACATCCAAAGGATATGCGAAGAAGCTATTGCATTTTTAACATCAAGAAAAATATTTATGTGTCTGCCATTCCTTCTTTGTTAGTAGGATCTCTGATTACTACACTTCTAGCAGTTTCAAGCTGTTTGAATCATTTGATGGAAAATGATGGATGCTGCAGAAGTCTACCATTGGCTAGCCAGTAGCCACGCTTCCATGATTCCATCCAAACAAGCCTGCATCTGGAAGTTAATTGCAGGCTAAGAGCAATAGTGGGGCTTCAAGCCTACACTGAGATAACTGTCACTTGACAGTTACAGACTCGGACAGTTCATCAGCTTTGCTGTAGTAAGCATTACGCTTCCACGTACATGACAGCAGCCGCCACCGCTGCAGCAGGCTCTGTCGGCTGACCGGCGTCATGTGGACGGAGCAAATTTCCCCAGCCATACCAGCGAGTGATGCAACATGAGACCAAACAAAATGAGCTGCGATGTTGACACCCACTGTCATCATTTTCATTTCATCGGTGCTTGCCAATGGTGAGTGGAGTAAAAGGAGAAAAAAGGCGGCAAAAGGACGCACTGCCATGCCTGACGCGACGCCTAGTAGCCTAGTACTAATCACGCACTCGTCTTCATCTCGGGAACTCCTCATTTACAAGTCCATCCATCCTCGGATCCATGTCTCACCCAATCAAGAACACAGAAAGAAGGGAGAAGGGAAAGAAAGCGGAGATGAATGGCATCCGGTTATTTTTCTCCGGTAAAATTAAGCGCCGCCGTGCAGTGGTTCGAGGCCGGAGTCGTTTGCTTGCCCTGGGTCAAATCAAATGATGGACCTCTGCCGTGCGTGGAAGACGATCGGTGAACGAACGCCAGCCAAGTCGTCGTGGTAGTTCTTGCTTGGTCTACTAGGTGGGCCTGGCCAGCGAATGGAAGCCATTCGTCTGAACCCAGCCCGCCGGGCCTTGCGTCGTAACAACGTAGGGAGGGAATCGTGATGATGCTGCAGCTGCGGTCGCGGCGGCGGAGGTCGGTGGCGGCGGATGCGGCGGGTAGGGCGGCGGCGGCCAGCTCGTGCCGCCGCCGTTGGCCCAGCCACCGCCGCCGTGCAGCCTCTGCTGGTGGTACTGCTGCTGATGCAGCAGCTGGGGAGGCCAGTGGCCACCGCCGGCGCCGCCGATCGCCAGGGACAGGCCTCCCGCGGTCCCCGGATCGCCGTTGCTCAGGAACTGCCGCCGCAATTTGCACCAAACAAACACAAAAGCGTCAGCCAATCAGCTCGCGCCTACCAAGGGAATTCCCCAATACATGGAAAGGGAATACATGGAATCGAACTCGGGAAACAAAAGGAAATCCGATGCAGATACCCACTTGCGGATGCCTGGGGCTGAACGGCAACGGCAGGTGGTGGTGGACTTGCAAGGCGGCAGGAGGAGGAGGCGGCGGCAGGTGGTGGTGGGGTTGCTTCGAGCTCGCGTCGAGCTGCCACCCGGTGGTTGAAACGTGACAAGCTTGCTTTATTAGGCAAAATCAATTTTTTATAAGACACACGCATCTCGTTGATGCGGAACGCGAGACCAAACGGACTGACGACGCGCAGACCAAACGGATACCTTTGCTTTCGTGCTCCGTGGCGCGGCCGTCTGCCAGTCGACGTCGAACGCCATGGGGACGCGCTGGCCCGAGGTCTCGTCGTCGCCACCGCCGCCGCCGCTGTCAAGGCTGCCCCTTTTGTTCCCCGCCGAGCTCCCCAGCGACAGGTCCAGGTTGTGCTCGTCGTCGGCACCGCCGCCGCCCGTCGCCGCTGCACAGCGCACCGTCAGAGATGAACAGAGATTGCCCTGTAGGCTGTTGCGAAATGCGCAGGGATGGATCGACGACGAACCCGCCGCCGGCTCGAGCTCCTCGGCGTAAATGCTGGGATCGAAGTTTGTGACCGCGTCCTTGCCGTTGCACTTGATGGCCGCGCGGTCGTACGCCCTGCGCACACAGAAAGAGAGAGAGAGACGAGCCGAGCCGACAATCCCACGGACACGGGGTATCCATCAGTCAGTTTCGCGGCCCAGAGCTCCGAGAAAACGCCTCGCGAGCACACACAGGTACAGTGCGGTTCAATTATTTTACCTGGCGGCTTCCTCCTCGGTGTCGAACAGGCCCAAGTAGACGTACCTGCAGTGACACAGACCGGCAGTGAGTGACAGCCATGAATAATGAGAGCGAGACGATGACAAAGAAACAAGAGCTGATGCCGACGCAGGGATGAACTGAGGAAGTGGGTTGGCTGGAGAAGAACGAAGAAGCAAGGAATCGAAGACGAGAAGAAGGCATACTTCTTGCCGAGGAACTGGCCCATGCGCGCCTCCCACCTCCCGCACTTGTGGAGCGTGACGCCTCTGAACTTTGAGCTGCCCCGGGGGAACCCCGTGCTCTGCCGCCGGAGCACGTGAACGAACTCCTCCTTGCTCAGGTGGCCCATCTGCTGGTAGACCAAGAGGAAGACATGGATTAGATTAGATACATAGGCGAGGGGGAAAAATTGTATCTTGTTGCTACAATCATGCTCCGTAGCAATCCTATAACCACCTGCTTCATGTCGTCTTTGTAATCCTCCAAGCTGAAATTGATGTCGGCCTCCACGCCGCGGAACTTGATCGCCGCCCGATCGTACGCCCTGAGGTTGGTCGGCAGAGGAGACAGAGAGGGGTTACAATTACAATTTGGCGGCGCGCCCCGCTGCTATTGGCGGAGAACTTGGCATAGGAATTAGGGAAGAGAGCCAATAGGAATCGAAGAAGAGAGAGAGAGGCTTTATTACCGAGCCGCCGCATGAGCGGTGTCAAATCCGCCTGCAAAGCCGCCGTCACAAAACAAACCAAACAGCGATTGTGAGCGAGGAATCCATCCATCTTGAACCGAAAACGCCCGCCTCGGATTGGGCAGCCTCCTCTGCTCTCCCCTTCCTTCAAGTAGGAAGGAGTATGCATGGATGTGTATGGACAAGATGGACATGAAGGAAACTTACCCAAATAGACCTGCTTGCCGCAATCCCTGCATTGCACAAGCACAAGCAGAGAGCAAGTGAGAGATACTCCGTAGGAGATGAGAGAGAGATAGGGGACACAGAGAACAGAGACAGAGAAAGAGCATGGTATATTGGCATGGCAACAGGTGGTAAGAATAACTTTGATAAGATGTTGCTATGAAAGGCAAAAGCAGCAGTGGCGAGAATGCCCAAAACAAGAGGAATCCAATCCCCCCTCCCACCTCGCAAGCTGCTGCTGCTGCTTGCTCCGTCTCTCGCTCCTCGTCGAGAAAGGAAAGGGC
The DNA here is from genome assembly GCA_023333625.1 of Bothriochloa decipiens. NCBI lineage: Eukaryota > Viridiplantae > Streptophyta > Magnoliopsida > Poales > Poaceae > Bothriochloa > Bothriochloa decipiens. Next base: position 4,517,081 of record CM041642.1, read on the forward strand.
GGCGGCAACGGAACTTACCATATGTGCGACTCCCACCGCCCCGTCCGGCGGTAGAACGTGACGCCGCGGTACTGCGAGCTGCGCGACCGCGGCCCGCGCCGGCTCTTCTTGCCACCACCAGCCGCTGCCGCTGTCGCCGCCGCGGCCGCGGGGCCGCCAGCCGGCGCGCCGAGACCGTTGCTGCCCGGGGCTGGCGGTGGCGCCGCGCCGGCCAGCCGGAGCCAGCTCGACGAGCCGATGGCGGCCGGGGCCGGGAAGAACTGGCGCGTGACCACGCCTTCCGCGGCTGCGGCGGCCGAGTCGTCGTCCGCGTCGTCGGGTATCTCGACTGGCGCGGCCGCTGACGAGGAGGACGCGCCGGAGTCGTCGGCCGACGGCGACGGCGGGGCTGCCTCGGCGGCCGGCGAGTCGTTAAGATCCCACATGGCTAGGCGCTGACTGGCGTGTGTGTGTGTGTGTGGTGGCGGTGGTGGTCCAGTGCCCTCTCCCTCGGCTCGATCGATCTCAACTCGGGCGATGAAGGAGCGAGCGAGGCAACAACGAACAAGAGAAGCGAAGGGGAGTGGGAGGGGAAGAGAATAGTCGCGGAGGAGGAGGCCTGGCAGCCAAAAGAGGAGAGGGGAGGGTGGGAGAAAAGGAGCCCAAAAGCAGCCGGTGTTGCTATGTTGGGGTATGCAAGTACTTTCTCTTTTGCTATCCCCTTGGCAGACTCTTCTTCCAACCTAGGAGAGCAGAGGAGGAGCCCAAAAGCACCCGCCCGCCCCTGCTGCCCTTGCGCTGTGTGCCAAGGTTGCCGCGCCTGCAAGTTGCTACCGCAGCATAGCGTAGCGTGATACTGGCAGGCGGGCATGCCAGGGCAGAGTGGAGGCGCGCGCCGGCCGGCCGCGGAGGTTATATAAGGCGCGCGCCGTGGACGATGCTGAGGCGGGCGGCGTCGGCCACCATTAGGCACCAGTCATCACACATCCATCAGCAGCACCTCAGCCCTTCTCCTCCCGTAGTCAAGTCAAAGAAACAAAAGGCAGCAAAACAAGTGTCATGTTACTCTAACACGGGAGGGCAACAACCTAGGAGTAGTAATCATTCGCTCCTTCGTCAAAGCGACCGGACCGGGGAGCGGCCGTGGTGTTTTGGCCTTTGGACGGATCTGTTACATTACTATATTGGTGTGTAAAGTTTTAAAATTTTTAGATACTTCTAAATATAACGTATAAATATTTTAGAGTAAGCCCCGTGTATGTTCTTACGTACGTCATTTTCGCTCTTTTGTCCGTTGGAGTGGCCGGTGCCCCCGGCCGGCCGGCCTTCTCCTTTTGGGGGCGGCACAGGGTGGGCAGGGGACGGTTCGCTCAGCACAGCCGGCGAGCCAGCTCTGGTTTTGCTTTTACTTCACCGTCGTGTCGTCTTTGTGCCATGGCGGCAGACGAGTCACATGTGCTGACCTGTTGTAGTGATGCTGCTGGCTTATCCTATCCTATCCATATCCAACAACATATGCGCTCCTCGCACCGTCCTCGTCAGGAAGGAGCATCGAGCGCACGGCAATCCTTTTTTTTTTTTCCTCTGTCTGATCGGGACCAAGACCAATGATCATTTCTCGGTCCCAGGTAACTACAACTACTAGGTTAGTCACACTAAACAAGTGTGCTAGCACAAACCTCGTTTCTGAAGGTCATATGTTTCAATGTGTTCACCTAGTGTGGTAGCCCGGAAAACGCCATGGCGGGGAGAATCACACGTTTCTGTTCCACGAGCCGGCACAAAACTATGTCTCGTCTGAAGAGGGATTGGTTTAGCGGTGGGAACCGTCATTTTCCACAGAGGAATTTGTAGGTTTGCAAACGAACACGGCTCGTAGGGTAGTCATGTTGAAGAAGCTTTTAACCACTTTCCTACTGTTGCATGTTTCCTTGAGTACTTGCACTGGTCTTTCTTTTCTTCTTACTGCAATCGCATCTTCAACTTCTTCTTTTTGACCAGACAAACATACATGATCGCCGTGTCGATCGAGAACGGTTGTTTTTTTTTTTCTTCACGCCACTGTATTCCTGCTCCTCTAAAGCGTTATCTCAACACGTCAGAAATGTCAACCTATAGGCTATATACCACTCTACCAGGCAGTAGTAGCATCCATGTTATGCTGCCAATTCAGAGAAATTTCCAACGTCGTAAATTGCCAGTTCCATCTGAGACTGAGACCCCATGGGGGCCGGGCTTCAACTGTAGCAACTCAATAGCAACCACCGCCTTCGTGTCCTTGCTGTCTCCCAGAATTGTTGGAATTTCATCTCCGCCTCGGCTGTTTAGTTTGTAGCCCGGAATCATACGGTGCCAACTCGCCTTCATGTCCTACTACTAGTCTACTACTAACACTTCTTCTTGTTATGATGATGGATTATTCAACCGAGATCAGATGCTCTCTGCTAGCATTCTTGTGAGTTAAGTGGCAAAAAAAAAAAACCAAAACATTTATAAGGATTGGGCATTTAAAAATGAACCGTTTTGACAGAGCGTGCTTTGCCTCACAGGGCTGTGGCTAGAATCGGTTAAGCCTGCTTGGACTTAGAGTGGTACACATCTGCCGTGTGATAAATTATCACAGACAGAGCATTGATGATGAGAGCAAACACAAGGGTTTGTTAAATTTTGGCATTTTTCTTGGCTAAATGGGAGAGACTCATTCGATTTGGCAACAAATCTATTCCCATTGCCATGTAGGTGTAACCATGAATAATTCACAGAACCTTAAAATGATTATGTTAGAACAAAATAATTTAACCAAAATAAACATATTTCATATGTGTGTCATGTTATGGTACAAATGTTTATGTGTTAAACAACATTGACCCACCTGTGTCATATGCCAAGTTATTAGGACCGGACCGGAAATCGAACCGGTGGACGTCTCGGTTCACGGTTTGATTGGTTCAACTGTTTGGACCGCCGGTTCAACACGGTTCAAATAGAATACAATCAGTATCTGAGACATACACGCAAGCCTATCCCAGTGGTGAAGTCTGCGCTTCCTAACCTTGAGGTAGGGGATTCGAAACCCACCCCTGAAGTATTTGACCCCTTTTTCTCCATTTTCTCCACCTCCCCCCACATAACTAGCCTGTGCGCGTGTACGTCACCGGCTCTAGCGGTCTAATGTCCGGTTTTAAGAGCGGTTTTCACCGGTTTTCAGAAAAAACCGCCTGGTTTGACGGTTTAACACCGGTTCGCTTGCATATCGGTCTTTTAGGCTGACAGAACCGGCGAGGGCTCCGGCTCGGTCTTTTACCGGCCCGACCACCGGTCCGGTCCGGTCTGAGCAACAGGGTCATATGTGTGGCACAACCTTTTAGCACCGCGCACAACGAACAACATGTCATGGAATATTTTGAACCGTCTCATGCCATGAGGCTAGGATCTCGGCACGATGGTCGATGGGTTGCACAGCTCAGTCTGTATTTTGGGCCGTGTTCATTGTTCGCCAACATGACTGTCTAACCATTGTGTAAATGATACACGGTGTCTTATCATGTCTGTTATCCGTTTAATATGTTTAAATGGTCATTTAGCTGAAACAAATAGCTAAACGATGGTGGTCATTTAAACGTTTAGACCAACAATCCCATGCTTGGGCTGCCAAAACACAAAAATAGTGCATATACAATGCTATAATACAATTTTCTAGTATTCATTATACTATCTCTTATCTAATTCTTAGGTGGATTATTATAAAAAATCATTGAAACTTTTAACGATGAACACAGAATATATTTTTTATGTCATGAACGGATAAAGAAAACTAGGTAAGATATTTTGAAGACTGTGCTTAGGTTGTCACAACACGACGTGAACCAGTTTGGACTGAAGCAAAAATTTATCGTGTCATACCAGCACGACCCGGTATTCTTTCCAAGCCTAGAGGTCACGATCTGAAATTACAGAGAGAACGAAAAGAGGGCTATTGTCGTGCCGACACGGCAGGTCCCAGATTTCACCTCTGCTAGTACCCATGACATCAGTAGTCAGATAATTAGTAATTAGGGTTAATAGAGGGAGGTAGTATTTGAGATCCTACTACAGTAAGACCAATCATGGAATAAAACACTGTACGAACTCACTTTTTTCAAAAGAAAAAGCTCTCCGCTGCAGCTTTCAGGTTACTTAGTCAGGCACCGTGACCCGTGAGCAGTCAAGGCAGTAGCGCCCTGTGGTGATCTGGTCTCTTCTCTCTACCCATGCTCCGGACGACCAGGACTGCACATGACGCCCTCCTCCTGAGCAGCCTGCCAAAGCCGGCAAGTCAAAGCGGCCGGCCAGCAGACGTGTACCTTGCATACCGGCACAGAGTTTTCCAACTCACATCCTGGTACCCCTGCAAGTTGGACTCCCAGTTTCCTGGCTCGCTCGTCCACAATCGGAGCAGGACGACGGTTGCATTGCATCCAACAACAGTAGTTCGTGGCCGTAGTCGTAGACTCGTAGTCTTTCCCGTGCGACAGAGACTACTGGTAGCGTAGATGCGTAGAAGAGGGGGAGTTCCGTTTTTGGCGGGGTGCACATGCCGGGATCCCATTGGTAGCTAGGCTGGCCGCCCGTGGAAAATTCAAGCAACGGCCGTCGCTGCTCTTCGTTCTGTGCTGTTGACGTACGTGAACTGTGGTGCACCGTGCAGGTCTCGATCGATCGCGGCGGGCATTGGCATTGAAACCTTTGGCATGACCAGCACCTGTCTGTCTAGCATGCAAATCCATCGGGTCTCCTGTATTTGTAGCTGTCTGTCCTGCATGTCTGCCTCTCTTTCACTGTTTGCACTGTTGTGAAACGGGCGAGTTACAGCGACGGGGACGGGCCGGCCGGTATGCCGACTTGCGGATGTTTTAATTTTCTTCCGTCCCAAAGTTCACGACTTGTGATTTATGTGGTTGATAAGCAAGGTGATAATGTTTTTTTGCCGGAGTAAAATATTGTTCCTGGTTGATAATTAAGCCCCAATGAACAGGGTGAATTGTATGCTTCGGCTGCTGCCGAGTTGTTTTCGCTCAACTCAACTCGCTCAAAAGGTCGCTTGTAGTACTCACCATTAGTAGTGGGGTTTGCATGGAAAATTAGAAATCTCAGGGAGAATTAGATAAGCATAGTTACCGTACGTACGGCTAGGGAAATCAAAACCGGCGCCGGTACCGAACGGCAAAGTCCGAGGCCACCCAACCCAATGGTTGGCGGATGAGCGCACGGCGAGTAATAGCACATGCCCGGACGGGACGGAAAGCACGGACACGGCAACAGGGCATCTGCGCATGCATGCGATCGCCGCTGGCTCATCGTCGGCTATCCAAGGTCCTTGCCGGACAGCTACGTCGACGGGCAGGTCGACGGCCTCGCGTGCGCGTGCGTTGCTTGCTTCTTGCGTCCGCCTCGGCGGCTCGGCGCAGCAGGTCGACGGCGCGCGGCGGCAGCAACTACATTTTTGGCACGTCGTGTTGGGCGGATCATGCCCGTCTGGGGTTTCCACGCCGGCAAGCGTCACGGTGGCTCGGGAACTGGCACGTCTTGTACTTGGTACAAAGGTACAGGACTGCCCATACCGCTGCGTGTCACGTCTTCGTACTGTATGTTGCGGCCAATTTTCTATGCCAACGCCGTGGTTTCGCCGTGACAGCTTGTGTCAGCTTCAACCCATCAGCATCGCGCTCCAAAGCTGTTTTTTTTGCTTACCCTAAAAAAGTTCTTTTTTTCCTTTTCCTTTTTGTTTTCCTTCTTTTTTAAGTGAAAATAAATTTATTGCTATTTATCAAACTGGAATGACTGAATACAAGATACAGGAAAGCATGCCAGGCAAGATAAATAATGGAAAAAAACCCTTCTATGAAAGGACACGTGGTTGTATGATAAACCCCTGAATGTTTTGTTTCCAGATTTGTTCAAGCTATGTAATCAGAGTGATATATCAATATACCTTGCAAAACTAAAACCATCTGGGCTGTCTGCCTTACAACTTAGTAACGAGGAAGACAATGTTTCTTGGAAATTTAGTAATAATGGGAAGTTTACTGTGAAATCAATGTATAAAGCTCTAACCAGTAACGATGTTGATCCTTATCATAAGAAGATATGGAAAGAAAAAATTCCACCCAAAATTCGAATCTTCCTCTGGTTACTATTGAATAATGCCCTCCTCACTAAAGATGGGTCTCCATCTTGCTATTTCTGTAACATGAATGAAAACTGTAACCATCTGTTCTTTGAATGCAGCACTGCCAAGGCAGTCTGGGCCATAGTAGCCCATGCTACTGGTGCAAATAATATCCTCCAAAATCTGTCCCAAAGTTGGACCTGGTGTGAACATTGGCTTCAAAATAGACCAAAATTTCACACCCTGGGTATAGCTGCCATTTGCTGGGCAATTTGGAAAACTCGTAATGCAATATGCTTTGAAAAGAAATTGGTAACAGATCCAGCTAGTATCGTTTGTTATGCTTGTTCGCTCATGGGTTATTGGGTAGGATTATACCTCGACGGCGATAAGGAGTCTCTCATGGAAGGTGTGAATGCAATGCTAGCCATTGCAACAAGAATGGCGACCAAGAAGAAGAAGGGAGGTCCACCTCCAGCTGACTGACAAAGAAGATCAAGACCAGACCTAAAGACCATGGTTATGTTGTTACAATGATCGCGAGCAACGCTTCAAACTCTCGGTTCCCTGATGACGGAAAAAACTTTTGGTGTTGTAAAGAGCGTCTCTCTGTTCTGTTCATTTGTGCAACCTTCGTGTTGCGGATGTTTCAGTCACCTCCTGCGTGAGGTTTGGTATGGCGTAGCTAAACTTTTGCCGTTTCCTGGTGGAGGGAGTAGGCTTTTTGATAGCCGTTATAAGGGGCTTAGATCGTTGATAGCTGTTCTGTTCTTATGCTTTGCTTCTATGAAAAACTCCAAACAAATGTATTTCCGTTATGATTAATGGAAATGGGGAATCGTCCTCGCTTCGAAAAAAGAAAAGCATGCCAGGCACACAATTATTGTTTCCTTTCATGATCTTCCTTGATTGCTTCTCGCCTTCACAAACACTCATGGATGTGCCCATTGCGATTGTGGGGATAGCGATTGTGGAACCGTCCAATCTGCAAAAACAATGTATTGTTCATGAAAATTTCAATACTACTTATAACTTAACAAATACACGACAATTTATCTCGAATGGAACTACTTAACAAAACCATGGCAGTTTATCTCAAACAGAGATAATGGAACTTCGTACTTACGTCCGCATTTGCTTCCACCAATTATCTTGCCACACTCGCGTGCAAGCCGGACTAGTTTACCCATACTTATTTTTTGTTGCTCTTCGATGCTAATGATAAGACAAATGCAGGCCATGGTAGATTTCTGCACAGTTTCACGAGATGCGGAGCTTGGCTCCTCCCAATCTTTTTGTATAGCAAGGGTGTCTATGCAATCATGCTTAATCTTTTTTATCTCCTGATAACAATCAACCTCACCATAGGCTCGATGAGTCATAAGAATGGTAAAAACTAAAGCGTAAACCATCAGTTGAACGACTACTTTAGTAGTCATCATGACTGGTTGGCAAGTCCGAATTGCTTCCTCTCTACTAACCTATAAATTGTGACTGTTGATTCTTATGTATACTATGCTTTCCCACATCCTTCTATTTATATCATAAGCGGGCCACTCTGACAAATTAATGCCCATAAATCCTCATATTGGTAATAAAGCATAAAATCACACTGATTTAGCAAAACAATAAATGCCTATATATATCTTTGAACAAATTAAACAAGTAATGCTATATTAATAAGATGTGAATCATGAAACTAAACAATAAATGCCTAGATATCTTTGAACAAATTAAACAAGTAATGCTATATTAATAAGATGTGAATCATGAAACAAAAACTAATGTTGACAAATCTTGCAACAGATAGGCAACAAACACGAATACGACTCATTTATTTTCAATGCTTTGGCACCTAAATTCAGACACGCATTTGACAAAGTCATATATACTTTTTCCATTTAAAAGCTGGAATAAATATTGTTAAAGGATCATTTTCCATATAAATACACCAAAAGCCCTTAAACTAGAAAAAATATTTCACTTGTCCCTAAATTTGTTGGTTGCTTCCTCGAATCCTTAAGCTTTGGTGCTGTGGTGTTTGGGCATGTGAATCACAAGCTCAATATTAACCCGTGCAGATGATATGCAGGCGTGGGACATATTTTTCCCGGACTTGAAGATGCTAGTAAATTACAAAGCACTTTTAGTCCATTAACATAATTTACTAGGTGAATTTGACCTTGCCGCCTCATTTTTCTCATTTGTAGCTCTTCCTCCACTCATTTGTCCCATTTGTAGCTAAGGAACGTAGGCATTGCTAGCAGTGATGGAAAAATGTTTGTAGTTCACAGATGGTGTTAGCAACTGACATTGTCACACTCATCTATAATCGACACTTTTAATAATTGTTTGTTTGATCTGCCATTCTTGTTGTTCTCTGCTTTCAATTGATTCCTAGTTCATTTGTCCCCACCTACAGTTACGTTACGACAGTGTGCCCACCAGCAGCACCGTCGTCGCAGCTGCCGTACATGCATTGTTGCTGTCCTTACAAACACTCTGATGTCGTTTGGTCTTGGGGTAAAGTTCTGATTCTGAACTCCACTCTGATGTAGTACTCGTCGTGGCGGTAAACAGGAGTGCTGGCGAAGGAGGGCTCGACACATGGCTACTCGTGACCCAACACAACCAGTACAAATGGACCATTTTACCACGCCCTTTGTCTGGGCAGATCGAAGTATGTGGCGAGTGGCTACAAAAGAAACATGGGTATTCCAACCGGGAAGGTACGGCGTGGCCATGGATGCACATTTTTTTTTTGTGAACAGGATGCACATTTTTTTTGTTCGACGACAATGTGCATGTTGACTCTCCGTCAAGGCCCTCGCGTCCGGGTCCCAAGTGTCAGAGCTTGAGATTACGCGAGGATTAAGCGTGTCTGGCTACTAGCCCGGTTGTTGGAGCTGGACGGCTCGGCGTGCGTGCCCATCTCGTACTAATACTAACTGAAACACACTACTAACATACTCCTACTATAGTTAAAAAAACATACTCCTACTATACTAGTTTTTTTTTTCTTGGTACGGATATTCTCACCTATCCAAGTTTAAAAGTTGCGCTGCAAGCCTGCTTCTGCTCCTTTCGCACTAGTGCTTTACTGCTTTGGGTACACTCATATCCTACTACAGCAGGCTCTTGTTCTAGCCAATTGCCCGGCAGATCATCAGGGCCACTTATTGGTACAGATTGCTTTTTGCCCATTAATGAAGCAAAAAACAACATACGACTAATAATCGCAGCCCTTAGCTTATAGCCAGACAAATCTATATATTCTATATAGTTCATACCCACTCAACATTTACTTCCTCTAAATCTTGCTCCATGTTAAGCCATGTCATCTACAGTTGCAGCCATTTGATCAGCATGAATTCCTTGATCTGGCCATTCAACTCTTGCCTGCGGCTGCCAAACTCTTTGGCTCCCCCTCAAGTCATCTGAAGCACCAACAGTCATGGCCCTTCTACTCTCTCTGGTTATATGATTTGATACATATAAATTAAGAAAACAAAAAATGTGATTCACGAGTGAGTTGCCACAAATCTGCATCCATGCATGACCCAATCATATCGACTAGAAAAATGTAGGTAAACCAAGATCTGGAAAATCCAATGAAACGAAATAGATGATAACAATGACTGAAAATCCGATTCACTGTCGATTCTAGACGGAGCGGGAGAGGCTAACCAGTAATCCGGTGTTTCATGGGTAGGCGAGGTGAAGTGGCGGCGCGTGAGGTGGAGGGCAAGCGGGGAGGTAGACTTATGGACGGGGCGGCCTGAGACCTAGACATGAAATCCATGGTCAAGAGAAGAAGGAGAGGCGGAGAAGAGGACTGAGGAGCTCAGGCAGTAGCACCGGAGAGAGAGGGGCGCGGCGGCGGTGGAAATAGGTGCCGTGAAACTGCGATCGAGATGCCACGAGATGGGATTGGATGAGAGACATTCAAAAACGATTTTGAATAGGGTTGAACAAGCTGAGGTTGACTCCAAAACCAAGCCGGAGGAAACGAGCCGAAATTGGCGAGCCGGCTACGCCCATGCATGTGGTCCAGACGCTGCAAAAAAGTACAAGTCCATGTCTAAAAGTAGCCAATGAGAATGCGGCAATAAGCTCAACGACCGCTGATATCAATGGAGATGCGTTTCAGGTTATTATTTGTTTATGAAGCAGAGCAACATCGAGGAACTAAGGATTGCGCCTCCCCTCTCAGCAACAAATCTATTGCCCAGGTTGCCCAATCACAGAGCATCGATCAGTGGTTCATTTCTCTCCGTGATAAATCAACTTATGCTACTTTCTATTTCTCTCTTTTAAGTCAACAAAGGTCAGTCGATGATATCATACAACACTGCTGGTTATTTAATTTTTTAAGGTTGGATGCTTCTATTTGGTTGTGATACATGATGCACACTTGTGTTAACAATGGATCCACACTAGGTACTACTATGTGAAAGTCCTCGGTTTGGTTCTGGATAATTGATGAAACCTAAGGACTAACCTTGTTTCTAAGTGGATGATTTAGAGAAAGGTAGTCCATGCCAAGTGGAGCTCGATGATGAGTCATGACATGAAGTTATGTAACCTAAGAATGGTGAAGATCAAGACGTGCTTGGCTCGATGGACCGGTTGGAAGTATGAAGGGCAAGTTGAGGCTTCGAAGCGAAGGACCGTGCAACGGTAAAGCTTGGGCAAGACTTGGCGCCGATGGACCGACCAACGGAGAAGAGCAAGTAATATCGAGATCGATGGACCAAGACGGTTGCATGATGACGTGGAATGTCACATATCATATAAAGACTTGGCGGTTGATTGAAAAGCAAAATGGGCTCAAGGCAAAGGTATAACCTATAGGGCCATTTTATTTTGCACTCAAGACACCATAGAGGGTGTGAGTGGTTTAGGATCGATAGCCGAACTATTAAGAGGGGGAATCTTATCGGTTATTCGATTCATGGGTGCCACTAGGTTGATCATATCATGTAGATGCATATATAACCTAGTGATCATGAAAACCTTTGAAAATGATTGTGAAAATGCTAACACACGAGCACATGGAGTTGTACACTTGGTGGTGTTAGCACATTTGCAAAGGTGATGATGTTTATAGGGTTGAGATGGGTTTGGGTTCGGCGGGATTCGGCGCTTTTGGGAAAATTAGATGCATATTTTCTATAGCGTCGGATGCAAAATTTGTTGAGAAAAGTTGGCATCGACGCGGGCTTGAAAGTACTACTTTCTAGGCGTCGGACGCGGCGCACCGGAGCGCCAGACGCTGTCCAGGCGCATCCAGCGCATGAAGGCTGTGGCAGGCAGGCTGGCTCGCTGGCTGGAGTGCTGGCCGGTCGCTCGGGGCGTCCGGCGCAGTGTCTGGCGCTAGCGTCCGGAGGTCAGCCTCGTGAGCGGAGCTCTCTGAGTAGCGTCCGGCGCGGGCGGACGCGTCCGGCGCTACTGCAGAGGAGCGTCCGACGCGTTTGGCTTAGCTGGCATGAGGCGCGACTGATTCAAACGCCGGACAGTGAACAGTGAACATGGAGCGTCCGGCGCTTGAGGCATTAGACCCCTCCGGCGTGTTGGCAGTGATGGCCAATGTCTAGTTTTCGAAGAAGTGCGTGGTGCTCGGACGTTAAACGCGCCGGACGCATCCGGCGGTTCCATCTGGCGCGTCCGGCGCTTTGTCTCGCAGGCTGCCCAAGGAGGCAACAGCTAGTTTGGATGGTGGAGGTTATAAATAGTGGGTGGTCGGCTCTTGGTCATTTCTCTCGACTCTCTAACTCATTCATCATCCTATTGAGCTTTGAAACAACACTCCAACTCATCTCTCTTGCTTGGTTGCACATCCAAAGTGAGATTGAGTGATTCCAAGTGGATTTGCATGAGTGATTGCATCTAATGGCACTTGGGGATCGATTTGCCGGTGGATTTCTTGTTACTCTTGGAGAGTACCGCTCCTAGCCGGCTTGGAGATTGTTGGAGGCGTTGGGAAGAGTTGGTGATTGTTCTTGCCTACCTTCGGTGTTGATCTGTAAGAGGTTCTTGTGCTTTCCTCGGCGGAACGCCAAAAGCAACTCTAGTAAATTGCTCGTGTCATTGAGTTACCTCGCTTGAGAGTGGTGTCTTGCGGTTCCCTTGCGGGGGAGTGCCTTGCGGGGCAAGTGGCTTGAGGGTCACACCGAGGAACCATCTAGGTGGAGGTCGACACAACGGGGACTAGCTTGTCGGTGCACAAGTGAACCTCGGGAGAAAAATCATTGTGTCAATCTTGTCTCCCGGTGATTGGTTTTCATAGTGATATATTATGTTTGATCACTTCACATCTTGGTGATTGGCCCTTCTACTCATCAACGTCGGTATAAAGATCACCAACCTATCTCTTGTATTTACTTTCTCATATATATATATATATATATATATATATATATTATGTAGCTTATGTAGATTTGGTTATCTTGCTACTCACTAGATTAGAAAGTAGTGACATAGCTTTTGAGTGATATAGAGATCATAATTTATTTAAAACTATCATTAGGAGGCTTGCTCACTGTTTAGGCTAGGCAAACCGCTGTTATCACCATTTGTTTTACTAACAAGTTTTTGTCTAGTATATTTGTAGAAATTTAAATTGGCTATTCACCCCCCTCTAGCCATCTAGGACCTTACACTATGTCGTTTAGCAATGAGCATAAATTAGCTGCCATCGAGGAGCAGAAGATCCATGTGTGTCCATCAGTTTACTTTTACATTTTTCTAACTTATATGTTCTTCGTTCCCAGTTTATCTGATTTTGACCCCCCTGCTCCACTGATTAATTGGTTTCGTTGCACATCCAACAGACTCCTCTGAAAAAGTTTATTCATGATCACGATTCAAATAGGCATACAACTGTGCGGAGGGCATAAACCAGATTCAAGCCAAGTAACAACTTTTGTAGTCAAAATTATATGCATTTTTAATAAATAAATCCTAGGTTGTCCTCTCCGCTCAACCTACGTATAATTTGCTGCACTATAAACATCTTACTCGAAAAATAAACTACATATATGACATCTCCACTCACCCAGGAGTTTTTTATATAACTGGTGTGTCAAGTTCTCGTAGCAACTCGCGGAGAGTTTAGTAAAGTCACGTTAATGTCGCTAACTCTAGGACTACAGGAGCCGAAAGGAACGACTCATATTAGACCGACAAAACCCTGTTACCGAAAGCCGAGACGGACTGTCTCGTCCAATGCAAGGCAAGGCACATGCATATCCGTGCATCCTTGAAACAGCAGGACGCCAGGACGGACCCGGCTATAGCTATAGCTACTGCATGCCGGTCTGCCGCATGTCAGGGTACGTACGACGTCGCTGCCCAATCGCGTGCGCCCGCGCATATGCGTCGCTTCTCTCTCTCGTCGCCAGTCATGGCAGTCGTCGTCGGCAAACGGAAACAGGACGGAAAGGGAAAGCCGGAAAGGCGAGGCGGCAGCGGCACGACCGTGCAGAGCGAGCTCCAGGGTCCGTCGGGAATTGTGGGGGACAGGGGGGACTACAGCGACGTCTCCGACTCTCCGTGGCTCCAGCTAGCAACGAGGAGTTGAACATGGACCTCGACTCGGTTGGGAGGAGGTCAGGCAAAAGGCAGGTGGCTTTAGGGCCACGAGGACTCCTTGCTTGCCGGCTGTAGTTGCTATTGCGACGACTGTTCCCGTCCTATGCCAGCAAGCATCGTCCAGTTGCCGCACTTCCTTTCTTCGGCTCACGCTAAGGTGGACTAGCTCGTTAAGCATGCCGCGGCAGATTGGTTCCGATGCGTTAAGGGTTTGGTTTGGTTTGGTTTCGCTTGGTTCAGCTAAAAATCCTGCACCTAGCTAGCCGCTTATTTTGACCGGGAGATCGTCGAGAAAAGAGAGAGATAGCGTGGAGCTAGTGATGTGCAGTGCTGTTACTGCACAAGTATCTTCCGATAATGGCAAGTTTGGTTGGGTGGTTTATACCACGTCTAGATCGATGGCAGCAGGCAAAGCTCGGTCTCTTCGTCCCATTGAGTTTGTCGTCCTGGATTTTATGTTATCTTGTTTTATCATTCGTCTTATTCAAATTTTTTATATAAATATAATTTTTTTATTTTTTTATCAACAAAGATACTTGAATATTAATTAATTTATTTTATTATTTATATAAATATTTTGAATAAGACGAATAATCAAACATAAAGCCTAAAAGTCAAAAACAACATTCGCTGTAGGACGGAGGGAGTACACCAGAGACGACGACGGATCACGGATCCATCCCCAATTTCCCCATCGCTCCATGCGTTTTATTGGCCTCATGTCCACATCCGGAAGTTCGATTCAGTTTGTTTGTTCCTTTCTGGATCGAGGGCAGAATTGACTGATCAAAATCTTAGCTCTTCTTCATTGATGGATTGTTGTTGAGTAGCCAGACACTACTCTGTACGATCGAGCAAGGTTCGCTGGTGACGTACTGATGCGCACGACAGACGTGTGTACTGTAGGGACGACACAGGAGAGCAGAGATGCGCCTGCAGTGCAGGTGCAGGGAGCAATGTGTGTCTCACGGTTAATTATATCGAGATCGACACCGAGTTAGGCAGCTTTTGGTCGATCTGATGATATCTTGTTCTGCTTCTGATGGTACGTCTCAAATCGGGCGCTTTCTGCTGGTCCATCAGCTGCAGGCGTCGAGTGATAAAAGTTCAGGCACGTAATAACCTACCGACACGGCATAGCATCAACATGCCATTAGTATAGCATATATCCTCTCCTAGTCTCCCCGCATCTTGATTATTGTACTAGCACAAAAGCAGAGGGGATGCACCTGGGCACGCAACTAGCTAGGCCATCATCTTTTGTTATTATCATATATAAGGGAAAGCAAAGAATCCATCATCATTAGGAGTACATAATAACTACAGTTGTATATACTATTACTGGAAGAAGAAGCTAGTGAGGTCGTTAAGCAACGTGCGTGATGGTCCACTACTGATCGTTTCGGGCAAGTGGCCATTGTTAATTCCCAACCAGGCACAGTTTCCCGGCCCTCGTGGCCGCGTGCCTACCCAGGAAAGGAGCACATTCCAGTTCGACCACTCCATACGTTGGATGAACAAAAATACTATATCCTCCACTGGAATCGTCTGGAGTAAAGTTTTTGCTGCCATTGATGAGTTCCATGATGACAGGCAGGCACTCGATCAGACAGACACAAGGACCAAATAAAAGAAGCAGGCGAAAGAGCCGAGGCATGACGGTTTCCCGAGCTCAAGTAGCCTTATTCTACTTCTAACCCCCTGCAGTGCAGTTTATGCTGCCTTTCCAAAGCAGGACGCATACTTGGTGAAATGTTAAGGCAGTCCCTTGCTTGGTGACCATACATTAATATCATACTACTGCAGGCCGTGCACAGTAAACTGTAGCGGACGGATCTGA
>CM041642.1:4532650-4603911 GCA_023333625.1 Bothriochloa decipiens
GTAAACTGTAGCGGACGGATCTGATTGGCTGTAGCAGCAGCTGCTGCTGTTGCTGCTGCCGTCGTCGTCATGCTCAACACTCCCAATGGAGACAGAATATATATGGTCCCAAACGCATCGACCGGCTAATCGCTGGCCGGTCACTTTATTAGGCGTAAATGCTTTCCTTATTCGGCAGTGGGCGACCGGGGCATCTCATGGGGGACCTCCTTTCACGGGACACAAACGGCAAGGCGTACTACTCTACGTATTATATATAGGCAATAGATCGATGCCCACGAGAGATTCTAAGCTAGTAGCTAGCTATCGTCCCCAGCCCAACCAACCGGGTCTAATCCCAGACCTAACTTTGTACCGTTACATCAGTAATGGCGATCGAGAGCATGATGTTGACGACGATGCACATTACACCACTGGTGCTGGTGGTCGCCACCCCATAGTGTGTACTGCGACGACGCAACAGAGGAGCATGCCAGCATGTGAAAACAAAACTGGGGAGCCACACCGGCAGGCAAGCGATGGTACTAGGAGTACTGGCTAGCATCATGGATCGATCACAGTCCAAGAATAAGAGAGGAACGCTGGTACTGGCTCTATCATAGACTGCTCTAGCGCTTAGCTGCTGCACAGGGCTACTCTGTACTCCTCCTAAATGGTTAACAGTGGTAGTTGTCTATTACTGCCACTTAAATGAAACCGATTAAAGGCCTGAAAAAGGCCCAGATTGTACTGCAGGTAACGGTGGTTAACTACTCTGGATTTCGGGTAAGATGGCATCTTCCTTTCCTGTCATATGTGTGTGGTGGCGGTAGGTTGGGTTGGGACCTTGCAAGCTTCAAGTTGAAAGACAGCAGCGTGATTGCAGCTGCTTCTTCGTCAGGCTTGAGTTGAGGCCAACAGCAGACACACAGGACATGGGCGTACTCTGCATCGACCGCTTTTCTCTCGTTTCCTTAATGAGCACAAAAACAGGGGGTATTAAAAGCCATGTGCCCAGCTTGATGCCACTAGACGCTTGTCGATCGTATCGTAGCGAAAGGAAGGTGTGGTCGGCGAGCAGCCCAGCACCAGCAGAAGCAAGCAACCGCTCTCGATTCAGGCTTTTCTGGCTTCAGAATGGGTGAAGCATGCAGGGCAACTAGGCAAAGCCGGCCTTTCCTCTCCTTTCTTTCCTCCCCGTCCGGAGACGGTCAGCCTCCAATGGGATCGACGCGCGTGCACCTGCACCTGTTACCACATGTGATTTGCAACAGGCAGGCAGAGGCAGTGCTTTGCCCGTTCTGCTCCTGCACCAGCGCCACCATCTCCTGCGACTGCGACAACAAAAGTCGGTTGCCACCCTGCAGCAAGCAGCCCATGACACCATCGAAATTTGACCGCTAAAAAGGAGATGCCATTGCCGCTCCGTCCGGTCCAGTTGCGGCTGAAGAAGTACTAAAAACAAGAGCTACGTATCCGCTTGCAGCTGCACCTCAGCACCTGCACACCCAGTGTCAAGTGTCGAGTCGACGGCGACGAGTGATCTCCAAGCCGCCGTCTCCTTTCTATAGTAGTACTATATCCTCTTTGCTGATCGTGTCCGGCCGTGCTACTGAAAGTGGACCGTTCTGTTTTGGGCCGCCGTTTAACTTGCTTTTCCTCTCGTCTGTTTTACCACTGGACAGTCGGTCTCTCCATGATCGTGAATGCAATGCTCCTCTATCTATGGCTCCCTCCAACCACCAAACTCCATCCATGGATCCACGCATGCAATGCAAGAGCCCTTTTTCCTTTAGGAATCGCGCAAGAGCCTTTTCGGGGGATCTCCCTGCGAGTCTGCGGCCGCCTGCCATGGTTTCCTCCACATCGACAGGAGATTCGTCATCGGGGCCCGTTCCCCGTCCGGCCCCTCCCCCACGCCGGCCCGCCCGCGGTGCCAGCGGCAGCGGCA
The DNA here is from genome assembly GCA_023333625.1 of Bothriochloa decipiens. Classification (NCBI taxonomy): domain Eukaryota; kingdom Viridiplantae; phylum Streptophyta; class Magnoliopsida; order Poales; family Poaceae; genus Bothriochloa; species Bothriochloa decipiens. Next base: position 4,534,581 of record CM041642.1, read on the forward strand.
TCTCAGCGACCGCGCAAGGGGACAAGCGGACTGCAGCCGCTTGTGCCTGTGAAAAGAGAACAGCAAAGTTTCAGGCCCTGCATAATCATGTGCACATGATGCACGGAAACGGATCAGGATTCGCAGATCCCAGGACGGCGGCGCCGCAACCAGGACCCAACCTATTTTTTTATATATATATATGTTTCAGCAGACACATGGAATCGATGCAGGATGCGGGCCTGTGCGCAGACTGAAGATAAGGCCGCGGGGCATCTCGCGATCAAGGGAAAACATGTGTTCCGAATGTGGTGGGAAGTCTGAAACCCCGCTTCACGGGACGAGGCAGACTGAAGATATGCTGCCTGTTAATAACGTCATGCCCGTGAGAGTATGCGATCGCGTATAGTACATACCGCAGGGGCGGCAGAGAGACAAGGCGCCTTTGGCGTGGTCGATCGCCTAGAGTTCACTCGGACAGTCGGTCTACGAGACGGTGATCGAGTATAGTACTCCATAGGTGCGAAAGCTAGGAGACGACAGGCGTCAGTGGCATGGCATCTGGCATCGATCTCACTCTCGATCATCGATCAGTACAGCCCTGAGTATATATATGTACCCAACTACCCCACAGTACTCGGTACTCGGCGAGGTTTATTTGTTTGCACTGTCGTGATGTCGTCTGTCGATATGTAACCTGCAAACCTGTTGCACTGTGGACTGTCCCCTCTACTCTTACTGTAGTACCTTAGTTGTACCAATGCATGGCGCATGCGCAGATGCAGCGGGGAGGACTCTTGCCGTAATGGTGGACCATATACAACGTTAATGCTTTTATTTGTATATCGTTGTTGCAAGCTAAAATCCGTTCCTGGAACACGACACGATGTGCGAGTAGTACGAGTTGTATAAAAAGGACATCGATCGAACTGCAGGTAATGCATAGTATGGTCCAATTTCCAGTATAGTATAGCATCTAGACCGGCAGTGTAGTGGTAGCAAGTACTAGCTACCACTGGCTTTGTTCCCCTGCCTACAATACAATGCCATCTGCTGAGATCTCACTGTTCTCGTGCATCATATTGTGTGCCTGCAGGCACATGGACATGGTATCCACAATTAGAAACATCGTACACCTAGGCTAGCCTAGCTCAGCCACAGCTCCTCGGAACTATAAACCTGCAGTGCCCATTGTTAAATCTCAGCTCGTCTTGGTACAATGCGACTGCTGACACGCTGAGGATGGGCTAGCTAGCTGTTCGTTAGTGGGTGTGCTCACGGGTGACGCCAATTAGTAGCACGACAAAAGACAAGAGAGCCGGAGCCGCATAATATGCACGGTACATGCACCGCGTCGGCCGGCAACATTATCTGCTTATTATCCTGTTCGGACCTTAAATCTGAAACCACGCTTTAGCCTTCCTAGGAAACGCCCATGCATATCCATATGCATGGAGACAAATCTATCTCTGCTTAAATCAGAGATTCAGAGTAAACGCCATGACCCTGTCTCAGTAGTTGCTACATCATCTAACGATAGGATCAACCGTAAAAAGGTTCAGCTCTGCACAATATAATGCACGGTTATATATATAGTTGACGTCCACATGGCTCTAGCTGGATGTGGATCCTAAAGTTCAGTCTTCCAACCGACTGTTGACAACTCAAAAGTTTTAAGCTACCCCTTCCGTTTGGGTGGGGGTGGGGGCGCAACATCGTCAGCCCGGCCGTCTAGCTGGGAGGGGGACAACAGCTGAGGTTAACAACAGCTGAGGTTAACAACAGCTGAGGTTAGTATACGGCGTTGTCGATGTCATTGTCATCTACATTGCCGATGGTCGGTGGTGTCACTGCCGGTTGCGGCATTCACCTACGCAATACGGAAGAAAGCGAAAGCAGGCTTCTCAAAAAAAAAGGCTAGAAATTTTACTCTCTCTTCGTAATATTAAATATTATGTTATATGCAGGGAGCATTAAATGTTAATAAAAATAAATAAATAATTATATAAATTAGTCGTAAATTATAAGAGTAATCTTTTGATCCTAGTTAGACAATAATTAAAAAATATTTATCAAATATAAACAAAATGCTACGGTATTTTTTGAGCTAGAAATTTCGGCATCTGAACTAGGCCGTAGACTTGCACTTTGAGCACGGCTGCACGGGTGGTCGATCGCCGGAGCTGTGGGAAATTTGGAATAGTTAGCTCCACTGTAACTTGTGGGTGATTGGACGCTTCAGACGCTTGGACCGGACCCAGAGGAAGAACTAATGCTCTGACCGGCCGACTAGAGCCAGGTACTTGTGATTCAGTGAGCGAGTCAAGAAATAGAGCAAAGCACCAGGTGCTTTTTTTTTCCTTAACCTTACGATAGAAGAGCTGTAGTATTTGAACTCACGCACTTAACACACATTCACACACGTAACCCACTCACTCACTCACACCTCTAACCGTCTGTTTGGTTACGAGATCAATGGGTTGGGTTGGATCCAATCCTTATTTTGGGAACGGAGCGAATCCATCCTCTGTTTGGTTGCACCTCTGATTTTGAGGACGGAGTGAACTTATCTCATGTTTGGTTGAAGGAATTGGGAATACGGATTGGATGGCAAGATAACAACGTTAGTGAGGGTCCCACCTGTCATCAATGGACCCCACCTGTCAAACTCTCGCCCTTCTCATTTTTTTATTTTTTCTGTATTATCTAATTTCTCACGCCGCGCGGTCGTCGGGGCGAGCTCTGGCGCGGGCGAGGTCAGCCTGGGCGAGCTCCGCCGCGGTCGAGCTCCGCCTGGGCGCGAGCCGCCGGCGCGGGCGAGCTCCGCCTGGCCGAGATGACGACGCGCGGGGTCGGGGACGGTCGAGCACCCTGCGGCGGACCTGGACGGCACGAGGGCCGGCGGACCTGGCAGGAGCTCCTCTTCGGGCAGAGCTTCGTGCGGGACGGGGCCGGCGCGGATGGGGCGGCGGACTAGGCGGGACGGGGCCGGAGTGGACGGGGCTGGCGCGGGCAGAGGCCGGCAAGGGCAGGCCGGCGCCACACAGGCGTTGGGCGGCGGCGGCTGAGGGAGTAGCGTCTGCGTGAGGTGTGGATGGGGAGAGAAGGTGAAGGGATATGGTTGGTGTGGATGGGGAGAGAGGGTGAACTGATTAACGATGACTGCGCACGTGAACATCCCCGACCCGAGCGGAGCGGCTCCGTCCCTCACATTTCGACGGTCTAACCCAACCTGCATCTTGGAGGAATATTCTCCTGGGGTTCAATCCAACCCATCCCCAACCTCCATCCAAACAACCATAAAGCGGGTCGAACCCATCCGGGTTGGTCCCAACTCTCCAACCAAACACACGGTAAGTGCGTAAGCTAGATCTACATCCTATACTTAGGCTATGATGAAACACGACTGAGAGATTTGACAGTGGTTGTAACAACCCGAAAATTCGAGCTACAAAATTTTTTCGAGAAACCTGTGAGTGATGAGTGTGACATGTCATCATCTACCCTAACCTTGCATCTAACCCTTAACATGACATGCATAATATCCCATGTGATCATCGCATAATTAAAATGTTTCAAAGTAATTTTGATCAATGTTTCATATGTTGTTTTCAAATGTGGCAATGGCTTTACCTACATATTTCAATAGTTGCAATGACGTGTTGCATACAAAGGTGATTTGGATTTTATTTGATTTATGTGATGTTTAATTAAAAATGAGACCATAATATTTATTTTCACAAATAAATATTAAGGGGATAATACTCTAACTAATATAAGGGCCTAGTATACCCACTACTTTATCATACAAAGTTGGCACATCATAAAATATATATATATAGGTATAGATATAAAAGTATTTGAAAAAAGGAAAGAGAAAAGAAAATAAAAAAAGAAAAAGAAAAGCCTTTCGGCCTGATCAGCCCAGCCAGCCCGGCCCGCTCCCTTTCTCTTTTTCCCGCCGCGTCGAACGGCCCAGCAAGCCGCCGGCCCGTTCGCTCGCCCGCTCGCCCCCTCTCTTAACTCTTCGCGCGAGCCAGCCCAGCGCGCCCGCGCTCGCCCGCGTCCGCGCCACGCCATCGCCAGCCGCAGCCGCTGACGAGTGGGTCCCGCAGCGGGACCCACATGTCATCATGCCGGCTGAAGTCACCCGACCACTCTGCTTTTCCCGCGCGCGCCGCGCGCGCCCGCCTGACCACGCGACCCGCACCCCTGGCCGCCGTACCGCACCTACCCGTGTCCAACCGCCCTCGTGCCACGTCGGCCGACAAGCTAACGCCACAAGGCACCCACGGCCGCGAGCATCTGCTCCCCCGCACGCGCTTGCAACCACCGCGCCCGGCTGTCCCCTTCCTGTCCCCTCTCATCCTTCACCGCGAAGGTGCCTCACCTCGTCTCTCTGCCCGCTGGAGCCCACCGGACCCGAGGGAGCCACCTGGAAGCTTCCCCGTGGATGGGATTGCCCCTACAACCAACTCCGGCCGCCATACCCCTCTGCCCTTGCCGCCTGCCCTATAAGAGCAAGCCTCGGTCCTCTAGGGTTCCCAGGCCGCCGCCACCGCTCTGGTGGTGTTCAATTTCATCTTGCCAGCCACAATTTGGAGAAGGAGAAGAGGAATTAGGAAAGAAGGAGGCGGGGAAGAAGAAAACCGCCGCCGCCGGAGTTGGAGAAGAAGGAGGAGCGCCGCTGCGGAGCTGCTGCTGCTGCGGAGCCGTCGGGTCGAGGAGCAAGGACTGGACCGTGAGACGAAGCCGGAGCCACTTGGACTTGTACCACACCTCCATCCTCGTCCGCGTCGGTGAGCACTGCCGCAATCTCCCCTCTTTCGCCCCAACCTTTGCTACCGGTCAAGGCGTCCCACCTTGTGGACGCGTAGGCCGAGACCACCGCCGGCCTCCTTTTTGACACACGCACACACACCCGAGACCGGCCGAGCCCCTTGGACCACGGCATCAGGAGGATGCCGGACCGGAAGCCGCCATGTCTGCCACCGCGCTGCACGCCGCCGCGGCGAGGCCACCTTGCTGCCTTGTTGTTAAGCCCCAAGCAGCTTTGACCTCGGATCCACGCTCGCCTTGATGAGACGGATCCGATGCGATGCTAGCCCCTTGGATGACGCCACGGACGCCTCGGCGTGAGCCACCATGCCAGTGCATCGCCGCTCTAGAGCGCCGCCTTGCACCGCCGTGTTTCCACCGTCTCCGACCGTCGTCGGGAGCAAGAAGATGATGAGCGTCTCCGTCATGATGAGCTGCGTCGACTGGACAAGAAGATGGAGGCAGGAGGACCTCTTTGAGTGCTGTGCCGTGCACCCGAGGCCTCGTCGGAGCTCCACCATGGGAGTTGCTACCCACGCGGACTCCACCATGGGTTTTGGTCACCGCCGGTGCATCGGGGAGGTGCTGCGTGCCCTTAATCGTGCTTTCGCACACTACTTGGACCCGAATTGAGCCACCCGTGAGGTTGCAGTCGAACGTCGCCGCCGCCGAGCTACCGTCCGCCGTGGAGCTCATCACTGGAAGCCAAGCTGCCGCCTTGAAGCCCACAATCGTGCTTGCCATAACATCATGGAGCTGATGGACAAGTTGATGACGCCGGAGGACCACCCGAGCGCCGGAATTTTGGGGAAGAACCGCCGCCGTCGAGCCTCGGCGTCGGGCGGGAGAAGACAGAGGAAGGGGATGAGTCCGGCCAGAGGAGGATGGACGCGGTGTTCGTGGACCTGAGCCGCTGCAAGTGGGGCCAAGTGGATTCGGTGCACCATGGATCGGCCAGTGGACCACGTGGACCAGGAGGCAATGCGGTGGACGCGGTTCACGTGAGCTAGAGTCGCTGACAGTGGACCCAGCAAACGCTGGTACAACGTAGACCGAGAGCCGTGGACCGAGCCCGTTTTGAATCCAGCGTGATGACGTGGCAGCACCAGAGCGTGCAACATGGCGGGCCCGGCCCGACCCAGATCCAGCCCACTCGGCCCATTAATGGCCCAATAACGGCCCGTTAACAGCCCAGTGGGGCCCACCTGTCAGTTGACAGTTGACCGTTGACTGCTGACATCAGCAGTGACGTCACCCCGGACCCACCTGTCAGGCCACCGTTGACCCGGTCAATGCTGACGTCAGCATGACGTCATCCGCCACGTCAGCCGCTGCGTTGTCGCTGTTAAAACCGCCATGACACATGGCCCGATCATAGGCTATCACGTGTCAGCACTGGTTAATCCAGTCCTTTTCTTTTTCAGAAAATGGTTAAATCTTTGAAAAATCATAACTAAATCATACGAGCTCCAAAAATTATGATCCACATATCCAAATTTTCTATAAATCGAGCTCTATCTATTTTTGCTATATTTGAGTGCATTTGGATCTTCTATTTGGCATTCGTTCTTTGTGCTAATCTATAGGGGTCGCTTCTGTGACCATTAATTCTTGGTTACAGGCTCGAGCGAGGACAGGTCTGACGACAGTGATTACCAGGAGAAGTCCGACAGCTACGTCAGTGAAGGTGCCATACCTCACCCAACCTCGTAGATCTCATTACGCATGGCAAATATAGTATGGTTAGTGCTTTAATTCTTGTTGCTATAATGAAATGCCTGTGTTAGGATTGCATGATAGATTATTACTTGATGAGCCCTATCTTGTTGTAAACCTTCATCTACTTAACCACTGTTATGTTAGACACTTGCATATATGCTATATTTATATATATATACTTCAATCTCTTACATTTTAATGCGACGTGATGAACCCGGAAAGACCTGGAGGGTGCCAGGCTGGAGATGTGTGAGTTGTTGGATCAGATGGGCATGTGAGCTGATGATGCTATATCTGGGTTTGGGGTAGAGCTTACGGCAGGGAGTAGGGTGAGGGTTGAGTTGATCGAGCCGGGATCTACGACGAGCTTTTGGAGCAAGTCTTGCCAGGGAATGGATCTGGACATTCCCACGAGAGGAGCCTGTGGCGGGCTAACTGAGATGTGATGGTGGTCTTTGGGTGTGATCCTCTGAGAGGTGGAGCCCGGGACGAAGGTGCCGTGGTAGCACGTTAAAGATAAACCCTGATGAAGACATCTTGGCTTGATCACACTTAGGAACTGCTGCGCTGGTATCCGGACCTTAGGAATCTCTTGCTTTCCACTCGCTCTCCATGGAGGGGAGACGACCGAACCGCTGGATAGATCGATGCCACTACTGCTAGGCGAATAGTGCTAGGGAGGTATATGCATGAGATGGAGCTAACACCCGACCTAGACGATCATGGCACCCCCTTCGGGAGTGGGTACATGGCATGTCATCCTCTTCGGGAGCGGATACATGCTCTCTTTATAGTTCTAGCGATCCAGAGCTGGATGGTAGAGTGGCATCATTCTATGGCAGTAGGCGCCCGGAATCTGCCTAGGTGGTGATCAACACCGATGAAGGTTATCTAGTGGATTAGTGAAATCTCTGTAGAGTGTATGGTTGATCGATCGATACATAGGCCAATTATTTGGCTATGGACCTTTTCTGTGTTCCGCATGCACCAGACTAGTGAGTGGAGTGTTCTACCGTCCCCTGAGTATGATTTCCGGCCGTGAGCCAGGTTGAGCTGCGGGCCGCTGAGACAAGCTGAGAGGGAGTTGGCTTGTCGACTTGAGTGTGAGATGGTGTTGGAAGAGTTGGGATGGTGTTTCGGAGTTGGATGGTGATGGATGTGTGGGATGGGAATACGTATTAAACTTGACTATATTATTTATATACCTGATTGCTGCATAGAAAACCCCAGCTTTATAGGTTCCTTTTGATATATCTATTTTGCATCCAATTACCACAAAGCAATGCATAGGATGGGAGTGTGGCCAGTACAAATCGTACTAAAAATTTAGCAATGCATAGGATGGGAGTGTGGCCAGTACAAATCGTACTAAAAATTTAGTCTCAGGTTCAAGGAGTGAGTACTTGTCTGGGGAGTACAACGAATGAGGGTTTCGTGCCTACGCTCAAGTTGGATCGAAGATGATAGCTTCCGCACCTCAATCTTTTATTGTTATGCTGCATGAACTCTGATTCCATCAAGTGGCGATGTAATAAGTTATTATAAACCTCTCTATTGCACTCTTTTGTTCGATTTATGGATTATGATATTCAACTGTTATAGGGTAATGTGATTTAAATGGTCATATTACACTTCGACTCTGTGGATTTTTCTTCGCGAAAATTGAGGTCGTTTCAGTGGTGATACATCCATGCAAGGCAACTGGGATTATTCAGGAATAGTTGGTGAGAAAAACCTGCGTCGAACGAAGGCCGGTGGCTTCCGCATCCGGAAGGCACACCAACGAGCTACGGCTCGGTCTCGCACCAGGTGCTTCTTGACCTATGCACTAGCTACTTAGGCTGTGTTTAGTTACCCAAAAATCATCCAAAAATTCACTATACAGAATTCCTATCATCCGTCACATCAAAATGCCGGCACATGCATGGAGTACTAAATGTAGATAAAATCAAAAACTAATTACACAGTTTTGTTGTACTTTACGAGACGAACATTTTGAGTCTAGTTACTCAAAGTTTAGACAATTTTTACCAAATACAAACAAAATACTATAGTGCGCTGAGGTGACACGATGTGACATTTTCTTTCGAAATTCGCGGGAACTAAACACACCCTTAGCTTCTTGGACAAAAAGGTTTCTGCAAAATGCAAATAATATCACTGATGGGCCTGGACTAGAGCAGATACTGGGCCAGGAGCACAACAAAAGCAAATACTGGGCCACCCAGCGAAGGAGAAGGCCCGGCTAAAGGCTTAACCCTAGCCCCATCCATTCATCAGTCAACGTCCCACACGGACATGCGCCACAGGTACACCTAAGCCACAAAGCATGCTGTCCTACGGAGGACAGCTGTCGGCTCAGGTCGACGGGCGGGAGTGGCCGCCGTTCCTCGCTCGCGCCGCCTCCGACACGCGCGCTCGTGCAGGCAATGTAGCTAGACTGCTAGAGTGTCCACATGGACGGTTCCACCTCCAAGACGGCTCATGAGCCCAGCTTTTATGTTGAAAAAAAAAACTCTACTTTTACTCCCTCAACTATCATAAAAATGTGCTTTTACTTTCTCAACTTTAAAACTGGACAAAAACACGTACCTTAACTTTTAAAACAGATTACGTACCTCAGCGGACAGTACAGATTACGTCCATCGGCGGTTTTGGATGACGGTTTGCTACAATAACGGAGTTTTTGCTATAGTAACAGTGGTTTTGTTTTTTTATATTTGTTTTGACTAATTTTTAAAAAAATTATAATAAATTATAGAAAAATCATAAAATAAAGGAATATACTGTAATGTATTTCTGAACAGATGCATCGGAAAATGAGGGGCGACACGTCGGCGACAGCGACGTGGGGTGGGGGGGGGGGAGGGCGCCCCCCACCGCCGTCGAGCCAACCACCGGATTCCCCGGTTCGGGATTCAGGTGCGCTCTCACGTGACCAGCGATGTCTTCTTCCTTGGGGCCCGGCTGGCAGTCACCCAGGAGAGGAGTCGGGAAGACGTGGAGCAAGGGGAAGCGGGCAGGTGGCGAAGGTGCGGCCATGGCGGATCCACCCACCACCGGAGCTCGACCCGAACCGGACAGCGAGGTGTGGGGTGAGGACGAATTCCATGAATACTGGGGCAGACCTGGTATATCCAGAATTCGTCACCTACTCCACATTGATCTAGGGTTCCGTCAAAGGAGGGAGAAAACCTAGTTTCGATCAAGAGAAAGTGATGGAAGGAGAAGGAGTTCGGGCCAGATGATTGCTACCCGGTGAGTGAAGGAGATCGGTGGAGCGAACCACCATTCAAGATCAATTTCGCATCGGTGTTCTGGGGTGAGGGCAAGAGGAGAAGCTTCGTGCAAGTGGTGAAGGAGGGCATGGCGAACCGTGGACGCATGAGAGGGCCCCGTCCGCGCGTCCCGGAGGAAGACTGGGAGCGGTGGGGAGGGGGCAACTGGCTGCACCCACCGCCGCCGCCGCAACCGTTCTACGGACAGCCACCTGCGCCGCCGTTTGGTCAGCCTCCTCAACACTGGTTTCTTCCCACCTCAACATCCACCCCAACCTCAGTATCCAGCTCCAGGATTCAATGCGAGACCCAGAGGTGGAGGTGCGCAGGGAAGAGGAAAGGGGAGACAGCAACAACCTCAGAGGCAGAATCAGGCTGCTGCTCTGGCACCCATTCAGAATGCGAATCAAGCTGCGGATGGAGTTGAGAAGGGGGAGAATCAAGGCACAACAGCTACCCAAGACAATCCTGGAGGGAATGGGTCTGGTAATGGGAATCTGCAGGTCCTATGCTACAACTGTGGGATAATGGGTCACTTCAGTTCTGCCTATACCAGCCCAAGAGTTTGCTTCATTTGCAGGAGAACTGAACATACATTTGAGGTGTGTCCCCAATGGAAAAAGGCTGATATGCAGGCACAAATCTATGGTGGAGCCAACAAAGGCCTAGGGTTTCACTACATAGATGTTGAAGATGATGGAAGCAGATTCCAGCACTGGATTGGTATGGAAAATTTTGGTTTGCTAACCATTGAAGAGGGAGATATTGATGAGACTGGCATTATTGAGAACCTGAGGAGGCTTTTTGACAAGGATTGGACTTGGCAATTGAAGAAAGCTGATGAGTACAGTTACATCATTAGGTTTCCACCAGACACAAAAGTTGAGAAAATAGTGATTGGGAGACAGTCACAATTTGTCTTCGATAAGCAAGGAGTGGTTACCTCTTTGAGGGTATGGAATGGTGACATAGAACCTATAGGAGAGTTGTCAAAGGTCTGGGTAAACATTATTGGCATCCCCCAAGTGGGTTGATTGGAAGACAATGAACCAGATTTCATCAGGACTAGGGAGGATGATAGCAGTGGATTGGCAGCTGCTATTCAACAGTTTCTTTAGCTCTGTTAGAGTCAAAATCTTGTGCAAGAACCCTACCAAGATACCCAGAGAGAGTGTATGTTTTCAAGGATGACCTGCACTTGATTATGTTTGACCCTGAAGGCTATGCTATAGTTGGTGATGAATCTGAGGGATCTGATGGTGGTAATGATGGAAAGAAGGGGGATGATGAGGAACCTAAAGAAGGAGACTACTCTGAGGCTGAGAAGAAAGATGAGGGAGGAAGTCAAAGCAAAAAGGGGGACACCCAAGGGGGAGCTGAGGAAGGTCATTCAGCTAACCTGCCTCAGAATGGGAATCCAATCCTGGGAGGCTCTAAAGCTGTAAAAAGAGCTCTCCTATTCTCCCAATGTGATCTGAACAATCGGGTAGGGAACTCAGGGTGCTTTGATCTATTAAGGGATATGGAGTTAGATGATGGAGAAGGTTCTGAAATTGAGCATCAGGAGTATCAAGTCAGCAAGATGATAATGAGTCATTTGGCCTACCTGTCACAGCAAACAAAGAGTATTAGTTTAAGTGAGAATCTGGAAAAGGGTGCTGCTTTGACAGCAGAGTTAGCAAATGCATCTCAGGAGGTGATGGTGACAAAGCCAACAGAGGTGATCAACCTGGATCCTAGGTATGAACGATCAAGGGAATCTCTGGAAGATGACAAAGCTAGTAAGATGGAGACTGACAAACAGAAAGATAACAAGGCTAATTAGCAGAAGTGGGGGCCAAACATCCAGATGAGAAGAAGCCTCAGGAATATGGATAAAGACAAAGCTGTGCTAACCAAAGCGATGGAAACGAAAAGGAAATGGAATCTAGATGATCCAAAAGGTATACCTCCTAAAAATCTCAAGTTAAATTCTGCACTTTTGCTTTCTGTTGCCAAGCATATTGGTGTAACTGTAGTGGATGGAAATCCAAATGTCTTAGATAAAATGGTTGAGCTTGACAATAGTAGGATTACTACTGGTGAGCTCAACTGTTCTGTGGTAGGCTGTGCTTATAATAAAGGTAAAAACATTGTCTCCAATGAAATAGGTAAAAATCAGGATGATGATAGTGGTAGTTGTTCTTATAAGAGTCCTACCTTAAGTTGTCAGGATGGAAATGCTGACAATCTATACTCTGATGAAGAGAAAGGTTGGTCTAAAGTAGGTCTAGGAAAAAAAACAACAAAAAGTGTAAAAAATGATAGGCATGTTTTGGAATATTAGAGGTCTGGGTAAACTGGACAGAATCCCTGCTCTGACTAGCAGACTTAGGGATCACCATGTGGATTTTGTAGGCATAATGAAACCAAGAAAGGTAGTTTTTCTGATGGTCTACTTAAGAACATAGCTTGGAATGTGCCTTTTAAATGGCACCATTTAGAAGCTAATAGGACAGCAGGAGGAATCCTGATTGGAGTTAATGAGGATGTTTTTTCCATGACTGTTTTAGATACTTTAATATACTCTATTTTTGCTATGTTAACTTGTAAAAAGAGTGGCTTCTCTTGGAAGCTAGTAGTCATTTATGGCACAGCCTATGAGGAGCAGAAACAAGCTTTTCTAGATGAATTGGATCTTATTATGAGTAAATGGGATGGTCCCATTTTGTTAGGAGGAGATTTTAATCTAGTTAGATTTATCTCTGATAAGAGCAATGGAGTGATCAATCATTGATGGGTTGATATGTTTAATGATTGGATAAGTAAGTGGGGACTCATAGAATTACACCCCAGTAACATACTCAAGACCCTCCTATCTTATCCAAAATTGATAGGATTTTTGTCTCAACTGCCTGGGAGGCTCACTGCCCCCTTACTTGTGTCAAGGCTTTAGATAGGCTACCTAGTCATCACAACCCCTTACTTCTAGACTCAGGTGACAATACTAGTTTTGAAAAGAAAAAATTCAGATTTGAAAAATGGTGGCTAGAAAAGGAGTCTTGTAAAGCAATGGTAGAGAAAGCCTGGAACACTCCATGTTCTTGTACCAAAAGTATTGATAGATGGCAGTTTAAGGTTAGAACTCTTAGAAGGATGCTCAGAGGTTGGGCTGCTAATGAAATAGCAGAGTTAAATAAAACTAAAAATGATCTTCTATAGAAATTTAGTGTTCTGGAGACCCTAAGTGGGACCAGGGAATTATCTAGGGAGGAGAGCAAAGATCTTAGAGATGTGGAGAAGCAGTTAGAACAAATCTGGTACTTAGAAGAGATCAAGGCAAAACAAAGATCTAGAGATAGGAACATCAGAAAGGGTGATAGGAATACAGCTTACTTCCAAGCTATTGCCAATGAGAGAAGTAGGAGGAAAAAGGTTGAATGTTTAGAGAGCCCTTCTGGCCTAGTTTATGATCAGAAAAGGAAAATAGAAATTGCCGTTACTTTTTACAAAAATTTGTTTGCTAAAGAGCCTGACTCTAGTGTTAGACTAGAGCCAGATTTCTGGGAGGAGAAGGACAAAGTCTCTGGGGAGGAAAACCCCCTGTTGGTGGCCCCCTTCTCTGAAGAAGAGATCAAAACAACCATCTTTAGTTGCTATGCTGAGGGCGCACTTGGCCCAGATGGACTGCCTTTTATCTTTTACCAAAAATTTTGGGATATTGTCAAGAAGGACCTAGTTGATCTCTTTGAAGACTTTCATAAAGGTGTCCTAGACTTATATAGACTTAATTGTGCTCTGGTCACTCTAATCCCTAAAGTAGGTGATGCCACTAACATGAAACAGTTTAGGCCCATAAGCTTACTGAATTGTAGCTTTAAGATTTTCTCTAAAATCATCACTCTTAGGCTTAGTTCTATTGTGCAAAGGATTGTGATGCCAACTCAGTCTGCTTTTATTCAAGGTAGATACATATTAGAAAGCGTAGTAGTGGCACAAGAAATAGTTCATAGCGTGTACAACTCTGAGACTCCAGGAGTGGTTCTCAAGTTGGATTACGAAAAAGCCTACGACCGGGTCAGCTGGGATTTCCTCTTCAACATGCTGGGTTCAAGGAATTTTGACCCCAAAGTAATCAGCTGGATCAAGCAGTTAGTAATAGGAGGCTCTTTAGGTATAACCCTTAATGGCGAGGATAGTTCGTACTTCAAACCAGGGAAAGGGCTTCGACAGGGCGACCCCTTATCCCTGTTCTTGTTTACTTTAGTTGGAGACGGTCTGGCTAGAAAGAGCCACTAGCAAAGGCTTGATTAAGGGTCTACTGGAGGATTTCAAGCCGGGGGGGCATTGTTGCCTTCCAGTATGCCGACGATACAATCCTGTTTTCTACAGCGGAGGAAACTCATTTGATCAACCTAAAATGCATACTTATGTGGGTATGAACAGTTGACAGGGATGAGGATCAACTTCCACAAGAGTGAGTTGGTCCCCTTGAATCTAGAATAGGAAGAGTCACATAGGCTAGCCCATGTTTTCTCTTGCCCTTTAGGATCTTTTCCTATAAAGTACTTGGAAGTCCCTCTCCATTTTGACAAGCTTGCAAGAGAAGATATCCAACCTTTAGTAGATAAAATCTTGAAAAGAATGGCTGGTTGGAGGGGGAAATTGCTTTCCCTAGCTGCTAGGACTACTGGTTAGCTCCTTCCTAGCCAGTATCCCTGTCTATTTATTGTCTTTTATCAAATTCCCTAAGTGGGCTATTCAGCTTATCAACACTCAGATGGGAAATTGCCTTTGGAATGACACATAGGAATGTCATAAATACCATTTAGCTAATTGGGAATTAGTGTCTATGAGAAAAGAGTTTGGGGGGTTAGGAATTCCTAGCCTGAGAGACCTAAACATAAGTTTGCTAGCTTCCTAGTTAAAAAGGTACAATGCTGATAGGGAGAAGCTCTGAAAAGAGCTTATAGACTACAAATATGATACAGCCAAGCCTAACATCTTCCATACTAGGACTAGAGTATCCAGCTTCTTCAAAGGCTTCATGTATGCCATTCATGCAGCCAAGTGGGGTTACAAATGGCAAGTAGGTAATGGTATGAGAATTAAATTCTGGGAAGATAATTGGCTGGGCTCCTTCAGCCTAGCCATTCAATACTGGCCTTTGTACCGTGTCGTTAATGAGAAGAACAAGTCCATTGCTGAGTTGTGGGATGGAGTCGACCTCAAATGTACTTTTAGAAGAAGAGTGTCAGAAGATCTTTATAATTCTTGGTTAGAAATTTTAGAGCTAATTGGAACTGTTCAGCTGTCTAATAGGGAAGATGAAATGGTATGTCAGTTCACTAGCTCTGGAGTTTATTCTTCTCAATCCTTGTACAGAATTATTAACTTTCGAGGTATAAAAACTGTTCATGTTTCTGCTATTTGGAAGTTGAATGTTCCTCCAAGAGTCCATTGCTTCCTATGGCTGATGATCAATAACAGATCCTTAACTAGTGACAACCTCTCAAAGAGGAGAAAAGTGGATGATCCAACATGTCTTTTCTGCTCAGAAGAAGAAACCATTCTTCACCTATTTTTTGACTGTGCTGTAGCCAGGCAATGTTGGGTTTACATGTCTAGTGTTGTTGAACAGCAGTTAGGAAGTGACTTGTTTAACATAGGTAAACTTTGGCTTAGTAACATGGTTACTTCTGCTGCTTTATGGTCGATATGGAAATTGAGAAATGACTTTTGCTTTCAGAAATTACAGTGGAGGAGTATGGAAATGCTCCTTTACAGGATAGCAGGTACTTTGCAAAGCTGGGAGCTGCTCTGCCCCGAGAACAAGAGGGAGATGCTGAGAGAGTATGTGGTAAAGATCAAGGCCATCCCCAGTACCTTACTGTGGCTGCCGGGTGTACAGAGGGTGGAAAGCTGAAGATACAGAAGGAAGGCTTCACTGAGAACATATGGAAGTCCTACTCAAGTCCTGTTCGCGTTCACAAGATATAC
Source organism: Bothriochloa decipiens (assembly GCA_023333625.1). Classification (NCBI taxonomy): domain Eukaryota; kingdom Viridiplantae; phylum Streptophyta; class Magnoliopsida; order Poales; family Poaceae; genus Bothriochloa; species Bothriochloa decipiens. The sequence continues at coordinate 4,550,354 of CM041642.1, forward strand.
AAGATGACGTCCCCATGGTGGAAGGACCTGGAGGAGACACTTCCGCAGTAAACTGAAGAAGTAACGTCGAGCTCAGGCACATGACGTGTGCTCATATCGGTCGCCTGATTTCAGTAGTAACAGTATCGGCCGCCTGTTTTCTTTGTAGGTTTTTTTGGCTTTTTCTTCAGTCTGGTGGTGAGTCTGGGTGTCCGTAATGGCTCCGGCTAGCTGGTAGGTAGCCGATGTTCAAGCCCAGGTGGGCATTGAGGAGAACTATGCTATGATCTGTAACACTGTGGTCTGTTGATGTTAATCAAAAGGCCGGGGCTTTTGCCCTGTTATTCAAAAAAAATTATAAAATAAAAAATTTAATTTTGTTGGACTCTACGTGAGTAGATCTACATAATAAATATATAATATATATATAATATAGTATACTTTAGTATAAAGTTTTTTTTATAAAAATTTTATCTTTTTATTTTTTATTTATTTATTTTGGTTCAATAACTTTATAACAAAACCGCCATCTAAAACCATTGAAGGATACTATTTTAAAAGTTAAGGTTAAAAGTTGAGGGAGCTGTTTTGTTTGGTTTTAAAATTGAGAAAGCAAAAATGAGCTTTTCACGATAGTCGAGGGATAAAAAAATAGACTCTGTGTCTTGTGTTGGGCCGGGGGGGTTCATTGAAGCTGGGCCGTGAGCCTTGCGCGGGAGCGTGCTCGGCGCTGGTTTCTTTCCGCTCACCACGACCGAACCACAGAAGCGCCGCCGCCGTTTCCTAAACCCTTGCCAGTCTCGTCTTCCTCCCGGCAGCGGCGGCAAGGCCTACCGCCGCAAACTCTCTTGCCCAGCCTCAGGGAAAAATAGGAAGAAGTTAAGTAGGAAGCAGGAGCCCTAGGCAGCCCCATGGCTCCGGCGGACGGCGGAGGCGAGCAGCCGCACAAGGCGCACCGCCAACACAAGTCCGGCGCCAAGGCACGGAAGAAGAAGAGCAAGGGCGACGGCGGCGATGATGCACGGAAGAAGAAGAGCAAGGGCGACGACGGCGATGATGCACGGAAGAAGAAGAGCAAGGGCAAGGGCGACGGCGACGGCGGCGATGACGCAGGGGGTCAGCAGAAGAACGCAAGGGGTCAGCAGAAGAACCCCAAGGTACGATGCAGATTCGAGCAGGCTCGTGACTGATCGGGGCGACATGGGTCCGGAAGCCTTGTTCTTCTAATCGGACGACCTTTCCATCCTTTCAGGCTTTTGCATTTCAGTCAGCAACGAAGGCTAAGCGTCTGCAAGCTCGATCAGCTGAAATTGAACAACGGCGTCTCCATGTCCCAATTATGGACCGTTCCATCGGCGAACCTCCTCCTTTTGTTGTTGTAGTTCAAGGACCTCCACAGGTATGCTCTGCAATTTGCACATATGATTGTTAATGTCCTGTCTCTCATCATCACTTCACTTCAAATTCATTAGGTTGGGAAGTCACTATTGATAAAATGTCTGGTAAAGCACTACACCAAACAAAACTTACCACAAGTTCGTGGGCCCATCACTGTGGTATCAGGTTAAGGAACCCTTTGCATATTGTACATTGAGAATCAAACTTAATGTGATCATGCTAGAGTTTTTGTGAAGATGCTAAGCTTATCGTTTGTTTGTTGGATGCAGGTAAAAGCAGGAGGGTACAGTTCGTGGAGTGTCCAAATGATATCAATGGAATGATTGATGCTGCTAAAATAGCTGATCTCGCTTTATTGCTCATTGATGGAAGCTATGGATTTGAAATGGTGTGTTGTCAATTTGTCATATTTTTGTTTTCAAAATTGTTACCAGTTTACTATGTAGCTCTGTTAAGTTCTGAGGCAAACATGTGTAGAAGAGTTCAAATACCTCCTTTCTCTCTAAAAGTACCTTAAAAGATCTTCTTATGTGACTTCTTTCCCCTGCTATATGTTTGGCTAAACGTTCTGTTGCCAACTTCAGATTCTCTACTATGATGATATGTTTGGTTCTTTTTTCATGACCTAGTATTCAGTAGTGTTAACCCACATGGTACGATGGTGTTGACTTTGAATTATACCGATGAGGGCAATTGGCATTGCTGTACTGGACTATATTGCCACACAATTGATTTTTTTTACTAATATGTTTTTTGGACTAATGGTATGTAAATGAATCCTTGTTCCCAGGAAACATTTGAGTTTCTTAATATCATGCAAGTCCATGGATTCCCCAAGGTGATGGGAGTGCTCACACATCTTGATAAATTTAAAGATGTGAAGAAACTCAGGAAAACTAAGCAGCGCCTCAAACATCGATTCTGGGCCGAGATAAAGGAGGGAGCAAAATTATTCTACTTGTCTGGTCTGATTCATGGAAAGTAAGTTGCTATTTTCTTTCATATTATTAACTTCTATTTAATTAACTGGAACATCAATGCACATGCTTGTGTCAGTTTACACCAGTTTTAGCTCACTGCTAAGCATATATATTATAAAGAGTTTTTATGGCTTTTTCTCATGGTTCAGCTTCACGATGCAATTTTGTATTTACCTGCTGAGTGTGATGAACCTTTTTACTTAGATCTATGACCATTTGGAATATAAATTTTATGCAGATACACAAAAAGAGAAGTGCATAATCTTGCCAGATTTATCTCTGTAATCAAACCTATCCCATTGAGTTGGCGGATGGCTCATCCTTATTTGTTAGTTGATAGATTTGAGGATGTCACCCCTACAGAAAGTGTGCGCTTGAACAGAAAGTGTGACAGAACAATAACATTGTACGGTTACCTCCGTGGCTGTAATATGAAAAGAGGGACCAAGGTAAACATTTGTTCCTTTCTTGATCAGTGTAACTTGATGTTGAGTTAGCATGTTAATTTGTGCTTTGAAGTTCCAACAAACAGCTTTATAGTGTTATATTTTCCAGACGATTGCACTTGTATTATATTAAGAAGCACAATATTTTGTGCAGGTGCATATCACAGGGGCAGGTGATTTCAGCTTGTCTGGGGTGACAGTTTTGGCTGATCCTTGCCCTTTGCCATCATCTGCAAAGAAGAGAGGATTGCGTGACAAGGAAAAACTGTTCTATGCGCCAATGTCTGGCCTTGGGGATTTACTTTATGACAAGGATGCGGTTTATATTGATATCAATGATCATCTTGTTCAGTTTTCAAAGAGTGATGAAAATGATGCACCCAAAAAGCAAGGTAAGCCTTGGGTATAGGTTATCCATACCTAATGCTGAGTCCCTTGTTCATCCATTGCATGTAGTATGCTTATTCATCCTAATTAATACTGTCCTGATGAGCATGCCATTCATAAACATGCTTTCATTAACAAGAATATGAGGCCATCAAGCTGAATGTGTTGGTTTTTTCCTGTGTTCTTTTCCATAGCTAGTGTGCTATTCAGATGAATATCTTGGCTGGATAACAAAATGCTGGTTGTTATGTACATGATTGGTGCTTGATCCTCCATATTGTATATTTGTGGTTCATCAATCTAGATCGATACATTTAGAATGTGAACTGTTAGAACGGGAACCTTTTTTTTGGCAGATCTATGGTACAATATGGACCTTTTAAAGGATGACTGTTTGTGCACTTATTCTGAAATTGGATTGACTTCAGTTTTGCATCTGGATTCCTGCCCTTAATTGTTACTTCAATCTGCGCTTAGTCGCTTATGCCTTCTTTTTAATTTTATTTATGTTGGACTGCTGGTCTTTCACTTTATAGGGAAAGGTAAAGATGTCGGTGTGGCCCTGGTAAAAACACTTCAAAACACGAGATACTCCCTTGATGAAAAATTGGAACAAAGTTTTATAAATTTCTTTGGTGGACGTCCTGCTGTTCAATCCAAAGACAGTGATGCTGAAGGCTCTGCGAGCCAGGATGATCAGGGTGACACAAACTTGCAGCAAGTAGATGATGGTAACAATAGCAATGCAGTCACCATGGAGAGCAATGAACATTCTGAAGGCTCTAGTGATAGCGAAGAGGATAATGATGATATTCAGCTGAGGGATCGTGATGTTGGCTTGAGGGAAGAAGTAGAAATTTGCAATGGAAGATTGAGGCGAAAAGCTGTATCTGCTAATTTTCTAGATGACATTAATGATGAGGTCTATTGTTTTCCCTTATTTCCTTGTCATGGATAGTTTTTCTTGTCTCAGACTCTATTGCATGTCAGTTTATGATCCTTGTCCTTTAGAGCATGGTTTTGATTATATTATATGCATATGTTTGTAACCCAAACCTGGAAAGTCCAGGTTGGGAAGTCTATTAGTTCATGCATAAACTGATTCTTTTAGTGCTTGCATATTATTATTTCATGAATCCTTTGTTTATTTTACAGGGTACTGATGAGGATGGCGGTGATGATGACGATTCTGGTGATGACCAGTTGTCTGGGGATTCTGCATCAGCAGATGATAGTGGAGAAGCTAGTGATTCAGGTAATATATTCACAGATTCAGATGAATATCTTATTTGCTGCAGCGATCTATCTTTGCATGTTAAAGTGATATCATTTTTTTTTTTTGTTTTGCCTCTGTTTTATAGAGGATGAAATTGAGAACACTTCAAAATGGAAAGAATCCCTACTTGCAAGAACATTATCCCGACGGAGTGCTAATTTGATGCAACTTGTCTATGGACTACCTTCAACAAAGCTAGGCGGTGTGGCGCGAGAAGAAAATGATGATAGTGAAGCCAATAGCTCAGATGATGAATTTTTCATACCAACAGGACAAAAGAAGGTGCATATTTGTTGCATGCATGGCTCATATGTCCAATAGCTATACTATATTTTTTGTATGATAACCTATCATATAAGCTAAGATCTGCCACTTTCAGGTCATGTTTGTTTCTTGCACCAAACAAAGGGGGTTGGAGAACATTCGAGGGGATTGAGGGGTATTTTGATTTGTGGGGGATTAAACCCCCCTTAATCCCCTCCAGCTCCCTTGGTTTGGGGTAGAAACAAACAAGGCCTCAATGAGTTGATTGGTTTGTAGAGTTTGCTAGAGTAGGGACATTTATGAACCACCTTTACCTATCGTTGTACTGTTCTTGTTATATGTTGTTGGGTAATGGAAGTGTTGTAACATCTCGCCTCTACGCGGTCGGGCCCGCTTATCTAGGAACTGCCCTCACAGACTAACACTAGTCTTTCCTGCGCACTTTGTTCTCACTCATGCGCACCCAGGAAGAACGTCCTAGTCGGTCATCCATCGCTCCAAGCCCTGGGCCGGAATGTTAGAGTGTTTTCTATGCTTCTTTCTTTAAATTTCCCCCTCTCTCCTTTTTTTTTGGGGGGGGGGGGGGTCAACCAATCAACCATTTTCCCTTTTTGTCTATGTGAATGGATGCAGTACCTGGTGTAATGCATATTGCACACAGTTGCAACAGTTGATCCTGTTTTGTTATAGGTTTATAGAACATAAATGTGTGGTTTTGATGGTTTGCAGCAAGCAAAGAATGAGTCACCAAGCTTTGACGATATTGATGCTGAGGATTGCTCCAAGTTTTTCAAATCGGAGCTAAGAGATTGGTCTAATGAAGATCTCATCAAAAGCATCCGTGATCGTTTTGTGACTGGAAATTGGGCAAAAGCTGCTTTAAGAGGACAGGGTACAGATGAAAATGGAGAGGATGGTGAGGAAATATATGGTGATTTTGAAGATCTTGAAACTGGTGAGGTACATATGAGCCAGGCAGTTGAAAATGCGGAAGGGAAAGATGATCCAGAAATTGAAGAAAGAAGACTGAAGAAGCTTGCACTAAGAGCAAAATTTGATGCACAATATCCTTGATATATGGTCCATGTTTATTACCTTTTCATTTCATGCTCCACTTACAATCATATTGAGGAGAAAAGGGCACTGTTACTGTATGTTTTTTTCCTTTTCCTTTTCAGTTTTCTTGTTCTTCTTTTGTTTCTTTTATGCAGGAAAAATTTCTCTATCTGGTCTATTTACTTTGACTGGATACTTTTATTCCTTTATCTCTCTTATTAAGTCGCTTTTCTGTCTTCTCCTTTGATTCTTTGACTGACACTTACATATGATGGTTCTGAGCTATCCGGTGATGAAGTTGATGATGTTAAGAAGAAATCCAGACAAGAGCAGTCCAACGGAGGTCGATATTTTGACAAAGTATATTATCATAATGCCCTTTGCCTAGTTGCTTCTTTTGAGGTTCTTCACTGCATATCTTGGTACTAATTAGCTTTTGAACATTCAGCTAAAGGAGGAAATGGAACTTCGCAAGCAAATGAATATGTCCGAGCTCAATGACCTTGATGAAGAGACGAGAGTAGACATTGAAGGATTCAGGACTGGTACTTATGTTAGGTTAGAAGTACATGGTGTGCCATTTGAGCTTGTTGAGCATTTTAATCCTTGCCACCCCATTCTTGTTGGAGGTATTGGTCTTGGTGAGGAGAACACGGGATTCATCCAGGTCTGTTTCTTTGGTCCTATTTGCTGTGTTCTGGATTCATTTAAATAATTGACATACTAGAATTGCGATTGTGTTTCCGTATGTCAAGATATGAAAAAATTGTAGTGGCATGCATCTCTCTGCATTCACCTATCTGGGCTAGATCCTTTTCCTTGATGCTGTGGGCTGGGTTAGTTGCTAGTGATCAGTTAGTTTTTTCAACAAAAAAATTGTCAATAATCTATAGTGCACCTTCATAATAATATTTAATGTATCTTCTATGTTTGGTGGGTATTGCCTTCCAATCAGAAGGAGATCTAGGATTTACAGATAAAGGTATAAGAGCTGTTGCAATCGCATAACAAGTACAGATGTTTGTTCAGTTATAAGTGCCCCACTTATAACAAATAGAATTCACTTCTCAAATATAAAAAGTTCATCGCCTGAGGGAAAGCCTCCCCTGAGGCATTGCATTAAGAAGAAGATTGTCTTCCACGGTTGAGAAAAGACCACGACAGCAAGGACGCGCCTGTGGCCGTGTATGACGCTACAAGCATAACTCCATAAGTGGACCGTGCATTTCACTGAAATCACACTACAGTTGCACATCTTCACTACTTCTGTGCTACACGCACATTCCTCGCTTCTCAAAAATATGTATTGTACAATCTTCGTACATTGTATTCTCTTAGTATGACTATTCAAATGTATGTTTCTGAATAGCTGTTCATGACTCACATGTACCTTATTCATTCACCATGTAGGCTAGTTTGAAGCGCCATAGGTGGCACAGGAAAGTTCTGAAGACAAAGGATCCAATTATAGTTTCGATCGGGTGGAGGCGATTCCAAACAACCCCTGTGTATGCGATAGAGGATCGGAATGGTCGACACCGCATGCTGAAGTATACGCCTGAGCATATGCATTGCTTTGCTATGTTTTGGGGACCACTTGCTCCACCGAAGAGTGGTGTATTGGCAGTCCAGAATCTTTCTAACAATCAGGTAGATTTAGTGATCTGTACAAGTGTACATTAGTCCATACATGATTTAGTGATCTTAAAATTTAGAAGTTCCTCACACAAATGCCATGTCTAATCTTTTCTGCCTTGTTTTGGGGCACTTATCTCTTTTGTTACTTTGACATGAATCACTATTATTCTAGTTGACTGAACTCATGTGTAGTAAATGATTGATAACTTTCTGTTATAACAGCTGTCCATAGCTCAACAAAACAAAAAGTCCACAGTTGTGCTGACGTTAAGTGTCGACTCTGCCCCAGATGCCAGTTTTATTTCTCACGACTCCTTTATCTTAAAAAGGTTAATGACTATAGATAGATAGTAAAGCTTGTAAAGAGAGCTGAGTTCTAGTGGGTGGGTGTGTTTATTAGTGTTTGGTTTAATGAGAACTAGGATTGGGTAAGCCACATCATTGTTGTCCTTTCCATGTGTAACTCAGGACCCCATTTCAAATTACTTTTGATTAATTCGCTTCTATCTCTTCTTTTGGTTATAATCAATTTTATGTCCTTAGACTGATATATTTTGCAACAATGCTTACACATCTTCACAGGTGCCATTTAGGATAACTGCAACAGGATGGGTTCAAGAATTCAACAATACTGCCAGAATTGTGAAGAAGATCAAGCTCACAGGCACACCATGCAAGATATTTAAGAAGACTGCACTAATCAAAGGAATGTTCACATCCGATTTAGAGGTTGCTAGGTTTGAAGGTGCTGCCATTCGGACTGTAAGTGGAATCCGAGGACAGGTTAAAAAGGTAAGGAGTGACATACCATGCTTTGATAGTTTATCATGCTTAATGTAATTGTTAAATTGTAAGCGTGCAAATGATTTCTTGTTCATTACAGGCAGCAAAGATTGAGCCAGGAGATATGTTGAAGAGAAAAGGGGAAAATACAGAAGGAATCGCAAGATGCACATTTGAGGACAGAATTCTTATGAGTGACATTGTTTTCCTGCGTGCCTGGGTTAATGTTGAAGTTCCCATGTACTCTAACCCTGTGACCACGGCTCTACAACCTAGGGAGCAGACCTGGCAAGGCATGAAAACAACTGCTGAGTTGCGGAGGGAAAACAATATCCCTACCCCACACAACAAGGACTCAATTTACAAGGTTCTGAGCCTTACTAGTTTTCTCATAACATTATTGCATGATTGTTGTCTCATACGGTATCATCCCCACTTCTCAGCCTATTGAGCGGAAACCACGGAAGTTCAATCCAATTGAGATCCCTGCAAAACTGCAACAGTTACTTCCTTTTAAATCTAAGCCTAAGGACACACCTAAGCAGAAGAAAGTACCAGTTGAAAACAGGGTGCCGGTAATCATGCAGCCCAGTGAGAAGAAGACACATGCAGCTATACAACAACTAAGGCTGATAAAACAAGAGAAGGTAATGCCTCAAGTACAGACTGTTATTCTGCTGTTTGCTCATGATTTTCTTGTATCCTTGCAGGCAAAGAAGAAGAAAATTAAAGAACAACAGAAGAAAAAAGCATATGAGGCAGAGAAAGCCAAGACCGAGCAACTGACAAAGAAACGACAGAGGGAAGAGAGGCGTGAGAGATATCGGGAAGAAGATAAGCAAAAGAAGCGTGCACGCAGATGAGTTCAATGAGGCGAAGAAGGGGATATGTGCACCAGGAAACCCAGCAGCAACCAGGGCATGTTCACTTCTGCAGAACATGTGTCACAATCTTTCTTAGTTCATAGCTGGTGAGTTCTGAAAGGTGCAATTACCCATCTGGGCGGAGACACATGGCAAGATCATAATCAGGGGCCTGGATTCAGCTTACCTGCAGGTTGGGATGGGGCAAGTTAGGTTGCTCGTTAAGTGTATGTTCGCCCTAACGTGGAATATTGTCTGAATGTTAGGCAAACACATGCGGTCTTTAGCTCCCAAATAAATTGGGAATCAGAATTAGGAGTGTATACTACCCATCAGGATCCGAATGCTCTTGTGTAGCTGTGGTACTCTGCTGTCGACGTTTCCTTAGTACCGATATTTTCAATTTAATTGGAGATCCGAGTGTACGCAATATTTTTTTATAAATTTAATCAAACTTAAGTGAAACGAAATTTACATTCCTTTTTGGATGGAGATAGTACATGCAAAAGAAAATGAACTATATCGTGTAGCTGTGATAGATATCGACGTTTTGTTACTGGTATCGACTGACAAGGACATGTCTTTGGCAATTAGTATGGAGCATGTGCACTGTGCAAGTTTGCAGCAATCGAGTATATGCGTAAGAACATGACTAACGTGTGATACTCTGTGCTGTCGACGTTTCGTTACTGGTATCGTTCGGCAATTAGTATGTAGCATGTGCTTTTATCTCTCTCTTTTCATTTTTACTAGGTGAATCATGTTGAGTGGATATAAATTACGCCTTTATGTCCTAATGGATGTGCTTAAATTTTTGGCATGGTGGATGCAAATATATCCTGTGTTGGGTCATTCTCTAGCAAAGAGCTCGGCATTTGCCCATACAGATAATCAAAATTCACTATTCTTTTCAGGTCAATGTATTCAATCAACCTGTTTCTATTTATGTAGGATATACGATGGAGTATCAAGAATGTATCAAAACACACACTTAATTTCCTTCTCCCAGTTGAATGCATGGGTTGAATCTATCCATACAATATTCTTTTTCAGAATAATGTACCCACTCAACAAAACGTACACTTATTTTCTTTCTCCCAGTTAAATGGGTAACGTGTGCAGCCGTGGGTGGGTCCTATTTGATGGAGCACACCTTGATGGTTCTACTGATTCTTTTTGTGCTCGGTACAAGTCAAAAGATTAGAGAAACTCTGGACAAGTAAAGCACTACACCAAACAAAACACTACTAATGGGATGGCTCAAGAGTGGACTCCCTGAGTCCTGAGACCAATACCTGACGATTTGGCTGATAAGATAATACGCTTAGCTGAATGATGATGCGTGCCAATTTTGGAACTAACAACCATTGTGGGCATGAGCTATTTTGTTGGCGAGATTACATGTTTGGATATTGGTCCGAATGTAGGAACTAGCAACAAATGTACAATGTTGTTGATATGAGATCATCAATTACTATCATTTTAGTACCCACCTGCAGGAAGTCTGCCAGCTGGTATGGTAGTTTACCTTTAATTGTATATTTTCGACACAGTCCTTATACAAAACTGTAACTTTTGGAGGCATCCAATCTGTGTTGGTGTCCTCTATTTGGTCATATATTCTCCTGGTTCAGTTCTTTGTATCACTGCCATTGTCTCTAATGAGTTGTATCTAATGAGTTGGTTAATGAGCATCGCCTTTATTGGGACAGGAGCAGAGAAATAAAAGACAGCGCGACCACCGGGAGCGACATTGAACAAGAATAGAACCAAGTCATCGTCTTCCTCTGTATTCTGTTCAGGCACTCCCTGTCTAAACTTTGTCTAATTCTTCCAAATTTGAACTTACCCCATACTCTTGTACTAGTGATTCATAGTGAAGGTTCGCGACAGAAGACGACCCCAACGATCTCGGCCTGTTATGGTAGTCAATGGGCTGCCTTTAGTAACCACTCATGGGCCGACACATGAACATGGCCGCAGGCACAGGGCTCATCGATCATTGTTTTGCGTTTTTTTTACTGTTTGTTTTCGCGGTCCTCTCTGCTGTGTTCCATCTGCAGACCTGCTGTAATTACCAATCCTCAATCCGCGTAGACTTCTTTCCCCACGCTACAGTGCAGACAGGCGATTAGCAGGCGAATCGTCGATCTCCTCCACCGATCCGCCGGCCCCCTCTCCTCCGGCGGCCTCGCTGGCGTCGAACATGAGGGGGGAGCCCGGCACCTCGGCAGGAGGACTTGTTCAGTTGTAGGCTTAGGCTTTAGTCGTAGGTTAGGGTTAGGTTTTCCTCGTAGCGGCGGCGGCGGCGGCGGCGGTGGCCTCGTTTCCGGCGAGGCTTTGGTCTGCCCGTCGGTGTCGTTGCCGGCGTCGGCCTTTTGGACGACTGATTGCTTCCGCGGCGGTGCAGAGGTACTCAGGTGCGTCATCTTTTTGCCTGGCTTCTTCGGTGTGAAGGAGTTGATGCCTTGGCTATGCTCGCCGTCGAGCCTCGTCGGTGGAGCTTGGTTGTGCCGGCGCATCTGTTCGTTGCGGCGTGTCTTTCCTGGCGGTGTCGGCGAGGCGGCGGCGGCGACGTCGAGGGGGAATAAATTCCCAGCTCCTCCCCGTCTCGGTGATGCTCCGCTCCGGCGTCGTCGACGAGCTTGGGATTTGTGTAGGAATCTGCGTGCTTGGTCGTCTTGTCGCCTCGTGGTGACGGTGACGGCGGCGCGCATCGTCTTCCAAGATACGGAGGATTCCTTGGGTGTTGTGGAAGCTAGGAAGGTGGATCGAGCTCGTGCTTCATGCGGCGGTGCTTGTCGTCGTCGGCGAGTCTCGTACCTGATTCGAGGGTGCTCGGGGCGCGGCCCCGGCCAATGTGCGACCAACGGTGTCTTAAACTGCGGCTCTCTTTAAAGCGATTGCGCGATGGAGCTCCCCCGGATCTGGAGTTCGGTGGTGGCGGTCGGTGTTGGCGGTCTCCGGCAACGGGAACTTCTCGCGTCTTCGACCAACAAGGGGTTCAGGATCTGTGTGTAATTTCTTTTTTTTCTAGAGACCCTTTGCCTAAGATTGGTGGGTCCGGTGCCTTCTGTATCCTTGTATGGTATGCCTGTATTTGTCCGTATCTTTGTACGTCCTTAACTCAGTAATACAGGTATGTTTGATAAAAAAAAAATCTGCAGACCTGAAGATGATAACAGTACGGCAGGGCGGTGTTTGCATTAGACGAGAGGTCTTGCCAGGCACTTGTTCACGCTTCACGCCCACCTGGCTTAGTTTGCGCTGTACCAACTCCAATAGCTCGCTGAATCGACCCAGAATGTGGATGACGATTGATAATATACCATGGTAGAGCCACGTGCAATCAAAAAAAAGAGGAGCACCAAACAGGATTTACTCGCTATGGAGGCAGACAGAAATCAAAAGTACAAAAAGGATACGCGCGCATGCTTCCGAACCTAGCAACTACTCTAGCAGCAAGTAGCACCAAGCTTGCTGTGTCCACACGAAAGACGACGCATTAAGCAGAGGCACGTAACGTAGCTGCCGAGGCTGGCTGGGTGGGCACTGGAAAGAAAGACGCCACGGAAAAGAGCGTGAGAGCTGCCGGCCGGCGTGCCGCCGGCCCTGCTGGTTCAATTCGTCTCCCCTCCTGTGGTCCTCGATCAGTGTCCTCCCGGCCGGGCCGGCTCGGTGTGGCGGTGCCGCTTTCCAACATCCACGACCACGACCACGAAGGAATGATGATGGGAGCGGTCAATTTGCAGTGCAAGCGGACGACGGGCGACGCGGGCTGCCGAGCGGCTTCTTTTTCGGGGAAGGCCGGGCCTCCCATGTTGGCACAGCGTCGCTCGCTGCGGGCACGTAGTAGTGGGTTTCCTCCTTTCCAAGCAAGTGAACAATTATTAGCGGCGCCCCAAAAAAGAAGAACAACTTGTCAGGTGGTCGACCGTCACACCATCGGACGTTTGGAGGGGCATCTTGCGACTTTGCGGTGACGAAACCACCTCCGCCGTCACATGCACATGCGTGCCCGCGTCCGTGCTCCGCTCGATCGGGCGAGTCAGCCAGCCGTTAGTTCGTTCGTTAAGCTGGAAGAAGAAAAAAGAAGTCCAGAAATATCCCCCATTTCCCGGTCACTTCTTCTTGGTCACAAATGGTATGGCGTCGGCGTAGAGGGCAAGGGCATGCAATGCAACTGGGCGGGCAAGCTAGGCGGCAGCAACACACACAGCACAGCACAGCACAGCACAGGGACCCGCCGGGCCCGGCCGTCGTCGTCACCACAAATCCAAGAAAGAAACGGGCCCAGAAACGGAGGGGAGGATTCCTTCTCCGGAGCCGCGGCGCGGCAGGCGGGGCCGGCAACCGGCATGGTCCCCCCGGGTGCCATCCCGTTCCTTGTTCGCGCGCCTGGGCCTGGCGGCAGCTAGCGACCGGCGCGTGCAGGCCAACAGGCAGGCCACGGCACGGCGGGAATGAGGAATCGGGAAGGGACACTATCGCCCGATAGCGAGGCGCCACTTACGGAGGGCCGAGGGCAGCGTGCGCACGCGCCTAGCCGCCGGGGCGATGGCGGGGCCATGAGCAAGCTGGTCGCGCGCGCACCACCGGCCCAGGCCGCCGCCACGCAAGCCCACTTGCCCGGGTGTGGTGTGGTGTGGTGTGGGCGTTGTTGTTTTGTTTAATCCAGCCGGCCACGCTGGAGCCGGAACGAACCGTCCAACTGCTGGCCGGCGGAGTCGTCGGCAGTGGAATTCGAGAGCACGAGCATTATCCACTGTGTCCGTGCGTCCTCCCAGTCCCCCCGGCCTGCTAGCAGCCCTGCCGACGGACCCCATTTCGCTCCCACGTCTGCTTTCCTTCGTTTTCATTGCTGCTACTACTGTGCCATACTACTAGTTTAGTACTGCCACCACCACTGCGTGGGGCCAATGATGATTCGGTTTTGTTTCGGTTTTTTAATAAAGCAAGCAAGCAGAACAAGTGAGCGACGAACGAACGAAACGCCTCGTTGTATTCCTCGTTACTCCACCCCGGGCGCGGCTGGCTGGCTGGCTGGCTGGCTGGCTTTGTTTATTGGGGCCGTCGCAGACAGATAAGATAGCAACCCGCCTCCACCTCCCCATCCGCGCCTGCCCGTCGCTGTCGGCGAGCCAGCACCGGTTGCCGGTCGCCGCCCTGCCCCTGCTGTGCCTTCGTCGTCTTCATCTCCTCACCCCCGTCAATCCTCATACATCTACACACGTACAGATACGGATGATGACACTAACAGCCAAGCCGATGCCCAGATCATTCAGACACGCATGATTGCGTTGCTTTGGCTTGTATTTGGACGGAGAACGCTACCATCGCCCGCCCGAACGTCGCTCTCGCCGTCCCTGCTCGAGCTTTGTTGCCTTGCCGGCCCTTGTTGATCCGCGTCGTCAGGGCAGGGCAGGGCAGGCGGGCAGGTGGCCTGCTGGCGGTCCCGTTCGGCGTGACTTGGATCTCGGTTTGGTGTTTGGGATCGTTCCACTGCCCCTGCTGGTACAATTAGAATATACAGCTCGTCTCGAACTTTATTGTCAGAATTCCGTGCACCTTTCACAGACACTTTTCTCGGGCGACATACGTGCGACGGAGAGGAGCATTCATGACCGACCGCACCTCACCGCACCGACCGGCCTTGTTGCATTGCATTGCATGCATGGGCATGGCGCGCCTGCCTGCCACACCACGACGCCCCCGACCGCCGCATTCATTTGAATTCAACGCGGGCGGGGCAGAGGCGCAGCGTGCACTCGGATCAGGTCAGTCAGATGCTTACAAACACAAGATGGGAAACACTTGTTACCTGTCCGGGGACCAGGTTATAATCTGCCGCTACTAATAGTGTAGTAATACTACTGGATCTAGCTAGCCGGCATGCGCTGTTTAGCAGTACAGTACGGCATCCAGCACTACTCGTCTGTCGCCTCGAGCTCTCGGTGGTTGGTGTAGAGGCAAGCTGGTGGTGTACGTACGGCGGCCGGGCGGACGCGGACCCGACCCGGTCCGGGTTCCAGGCCGGGCAGCAGGCGGCGTGCGTGACGCCAGCCAGGCAGCGCGGGTCGAGGTTGCGTTGCGCCAGCGGCAGCGGCAGCCGAAAACGCGGGCCGTGTGTAAATGCGGGGACGCCACCGACATCATTGATGAACTGCGCGAGTGTTGCGGCCGCCGGGCTATTTCCTAACAGAACTCCCACTAGCCGTCCCGAGTCGTCCTCGTCGTCCTCCCAAGTCTCCGAAATCGGTTGGGGCACACACCTACCTGCACACGGCCGCGCACCGCGGGTCCCGTCCCGTCGCGTCCCGTGACCGTTCCCGTGAGGAGGCGACGCCGCGACGACGATGACGACTCGCTCGCCTGGCGCTGCCCATACCTACGCCGTGGATCGGATCGGATTGTGGACGGGGACGGGATTCCTCCCCACCCTACGCCGGCGCGACACGTTTGGCTGGGCGCTGCACCGACCTGTACTGCACCCCTCTCAAGCAAAAGCTAGCGGCCGGCATCCGTGCCGCTCGTTCCATTCCAACCCGGTAGAGTATACGTAGCATTTGCCCGCACCGACCGAGCAATAAACGCGACCACGCGAGTGGGCAGACACCTGGCCCCTACGCCGCGCCGTGGTCCACGCGTCAGCGCCCCCGGCGTACCGTCGCGGCAGGCAAGTGCAACCGGGGGACGACGTGGAGACGCTCGCAGCTCTCGCTGCGGGGAGGAGCAAAAGGCGGATGTGGACGTGATTAGCCAGCCGGGGGCGGACGTCATTAGCGTGAATGATTAGGGGGTTAGATAATGGGCGGCCGATGCCGTCGCTGGCAAGCAAATTGACGTCCCGTGTCCGGATTAGGGAGAGGATGGATGGATGGGGCGGGGGTGGGTGGGTGGGGGGGGGTGTGGGGGAGGGGATTCCGTGGACGACGCCGGGCCATGTCCACGTCGGCGCGCATCACCCACGACGCCACCTGGACCTGGAGCCGCACCCCCCCCCGCCCACCTCATGTCGGCGGTGCCGGTGCAGGTGCCGGTGCCGGTACGCGCACTCACCCGAAGCCGACGGCGGTTGGTTGGGGGTTCGCCAAATTAGTACGTGCACCAAACGTACGGCGCCTGGACAAGCGCCCGCGCCCTGTTTGCTGTTGTTGCCATCTCTCCTCCAGTCTCCTCCAAGTACAAGCTGGCTACCGACTCGATCGGTCTGGGCGCACGGCACGGCTCGCCGGGGCCGCCGAGGTCAGGACGTGTACGTGTAGCATTGTAGCGTCAGTTTTTAATGCTGCTGCTGCTGCTCCCGCTAGCTAGCTGCTGATCGTGTAATTAGTCAAGTGCGGCATCCACTATCGATAGCTGATCGGCGCCGTACCCCCTCTCTAGTGATTTGATCAGGGTGATGGGTTTCTCTCCTGTCCACTCGTGTACTAATCTCCACCGGAAGTACTGCCACGTAGTACTATTAATCAATATCTCTTTCGTTTGTCCTTGCTAGGAGGGATACAGTGTTTTTTTTTTTCTGTCTTGCACTTGCACAGTTGGTGGTACTGTTGACTGGTAAAATCAATATCAATCGTTGACATGCCCACACATGCCAGCTGCCACTATTGCCAGGCTTAATTTCTTTGTAGAGGGAAAAAAATCGGGAACAGTCACGATAAGAGCACCTTTTATGCCAGCACGTAGATCTTCTAAACTTGGCCACAATAACTAGCAAATGGCTGATTTATAGTTTAATGGTACTATGCATTATACGTGGACAGGAACGATCAAGTCAACTTTAACAAATAATCAATGGCTTCAGAAAATTTTCATCTCCACATATAAAACCCTCGGTGAAGCTACCGCAACAAATCGTGTTTTATGAAGAACATGTCAAAAGGACTGCACTGCACCCTATAAATAAACCACAATTTCTTGGCACCGTCAACACGATCTACTAAACCATCATTTGAAAGATGTAAGGGACGCCACAAAACAAGTTCTTATGTCTAGCTAATTAGAGCCTGTTTGGATCCTAGAGGCGAACTAAAAGCTATAAATTAGCTCTAGGCTATCTAAACAGTAAGGCTAAATGCTGAGCAAATTACAGACAGAACTAAAAATTTGCTAGCTAAAGGGTACATATAGGTGTGGAAATGAACTAGCTCTTTGTATTAGTGGATTTGATTACACAAGGTAAAAGGTGCATACATGTGTGGTAATGAACTATTAGTTCTTTTTAGTTAATTTTATTTGGCTGGTGAACTAACAATGGCTTGACTACGAATTATTTTATCCATTAACACTCCTGTTTCTCAAAAAAAAAAAATAACGCTTCTGTTTGGATGGACCAACTGTAGTTGTATGAACTCATGGTACATTTTTTTTTTTTTCAAAAAAACTCATCGTGCATTTTTAGTCTCAGCCAATTCAAACGGTCCCTTGCTTAATTAAGGCCTTGCAGCATCACCGACTATACTAGATTCCGCATAAAGACCAGGACAGAAAGAAAGGCAGGCAGCAGCGGCAGAGGTCTATTTCCGCGCGTGCTGCTGGCGTCCGCCACAGCAAACCCGCAACGGAAAGCCCCTTTGACGTGACGCATGGTACCCGCTCGCTTTTTCCTCGGCCAGAACAGAGGACTTGCATATAGACTTCGGAAACGGAGATCCTAACCCTATTGCCACTGCCCTCACCACCGGCTCTTCTGGCCGGGCCGATGCATGCATGCACCGCACCGCACTAGTAGCTAGGAGTACCTGCTATCCAAGCGATCGAGGTGAGGTTGAGCTACCCTACCGGCCGGCCGGCGCCTAGCCGGCTACACCGTCTCGTAGTACAACGTTATTGTCCACCTATCGAGCTCGAGCCTCGTGCGTGTGGTCCAGCCCCCCCCTCCTTTTGATCCGCCCATGTCCCTCGTCCCGGCCGCGCGCGCCAGCGACACGTCGTGTTGGCCGTCCGTGTCCCTGTGGCTGGATCCAAGTATCCAACCCCACTGCCCGGTGTCCGCACCACCCGGGCCACACGCGCGAATCCGTCCATCCACGGCCGCCCGCGTCGTACGCCGTCGTGCACGAGTCCTCGCTAGCACCGAACGTGCCGCTGATGCACGTACGACCTGCCGACGACGACGAGGAGCCGCGCGTTGCTAGTTGCTGGCTGGCACTGATGATGGGTACGGTACGTAAGCGTAGTACGTACCTGCACAGGAGCATACTCCGCTAGCTCAGCAGCTGCCCGGGCAGCCGGCCTCCGAACGTGCCGACGATGGCTTGGCTGGCGGGACAAGCTCGAATCCCCGCGCGGGGGCCACGTCGCGCATACTGGCCGCGATGCCTTGACGTCTCGAGAGCAGGTCCGCCGTCGGGTACAGCTATGCCCGGCGGTCCAGTCCAGTCCAGTCCAGGTCGCCCCCGCCTGCTTAGATTTGCATGATTTGGGTTTGGATTCGCGGGCAGGAAAGCCGGCCAGCTATTCCCCCCAGCAACAGCAATTATGCACGCGAGCGGCGCGCGGGTCGGCGCTCGGCGGCTGGCCGCGGCCGCTGCCGCTGCCGCTGGCGCCCATTTGCCCACCTAAAAAGAAAGCAATTATCGAGAGTGACGGAGTGTCATGTTGCATTCAGATTAGCTTAGCGGCGCATAAAGTATTGGCTGCGGACTGCATAGCTTCAAACCAAAGTTTCAAACCGCGAAACCATGCAAACCCGGGTTATAACTTGTATGGCGGTGTGAAGGTGTGAACTGACGACGGGCTCCAGAGATTATCGAAATATCGCACCAGGGACGGCATTCCTTGTTCCAACAGCCAAACTTACGTAGGTCAATCCGTCACGTTTTGTGTCTTGGCCTCTTGGGAGCTAGTGTGGTGAACTACGTGGCCAGCAAGCGCGGTGGAATTGAGTTTTACTGGTAGGCGGCGGTGTCCAAGTCTTGAGCGAGGTCAGCGGCGTAACGATGAGGCGACAGGTGTGCACGAGGGTTGGTGATGAACAGAGAGAGCGGGTGGATTGTGACAACAAAAAGATGCTCGTATCCACGGGAAACAATTCTTGACATTATCTTGACTTTTTCGTCTATGTAAATTGTCGTTGTTTGCTTACTTACTCCAATAATAATGACGCAATTAAAGCGTGTGCCCAGCACGTAAGCTTTTGCATGTCCATGTGCGGGTTGCTTCCGAGCACAGCACAGTTGTAACTTGCACCTGATCCAGGTCCGGATTTCTTCACCTATTCTACTGTACGTAGTAGAAGCACAGGTTGATATCCCAAAATTTCCGTAGCTCAGATTCTTGGAATGCGCACCTTGTCCCAAAAAAAACGCCGCTCTAGCTATGAATTTAGACAAATATTATTTGACATATTAAATATAACTACTATCCCAAATTGTAAGTCGTCTGACTTTTTTAACGCAAAGTTTGATCACTCCTTTTATTCAAAAAGTTATGCAAATTATCATTTCTTTTGTCATGGCTTATTTTATATTAATAAAAGTTCTTAAAGAATGGCTTAAATTTAACTAGTTTTTTATAAATTTTTTAAATAATACGAATGGTCAAATTTGGAGCTAAAAAAGTCAAACAACTTACAATTTAGAATAAAGAAAGTATTTTTCTACGAGGAGGCTATGCCACAGGGGGAGATATATATTTCTAGTTGTAAATATATGTTATAATTATTTTTTCGACTTCCTACCTCTGTGATATCTATTTTGAAAAAAAACTACGTACACCCGTACCTCTATGAACGTAGCAGCTTGATTGACAATACTTAAAGTTAATGAAATCATCACAAACACATTCGTGTCAGTATCAAAAGAAGTACAACTACAATCACAATTTGTAGGGGTGACTCCTAATGCTTTCTAGGTGCGGTTTGCCCTACCACCCCTATAAAGCGTGGAAACAAAGTCACCGATTTATAGGCTAGTTTGCCAACGGCCCCAATAAATAGATTTGTAGAGACAGTTCATTAGATTCCTCTAACAAATTAGATATGTTGGGGTGGCTTCCAGAAACCACGAACCCATTTTTTAATGCCAATAGGCCCCATGGGTCAGCCGCAATCATATGGAGATGTGCAAGTACTTGGTGGAAGAATTAAGGATGGATGCAAACATATATAGCTGTAGCTAAAGTCTATGTAATGCCAACAAGCGGTTCAATGGACAAATATACACAAATGGACGTCTCTATGTTGGATCCCGTTGACAAGAAGCCTGTCATTAGAGGCTTGAAACTGAATATGAAAGATCTTGATTCAAACACACTCCCTTTGTTCTTGTCTGCTTGTACCACATATTTTGGCCACAGTGTGCATTATGGAGACTACAATAGAAGTTCTGGTCGTTACATTGTACCACATGTTGAACAAAACGGCTCATCTGTTGTCACAATCATGGCCTCGGATTCATTAATGTCCTTGCATAATGTTGGTTGGTCTAAGGTGGTTCGCACGTTATCCCACTATCGTGTTGATACATTGCTAAAGAAAGTTGAGAAATTTGAGATCGGTTCGATGTGTGGTTTGAGATCAGTTCGTTATCCCACGATGTGTGGTTTAACGGCGATAGGGGGCATGAGCCCCCTCCTCCTGCCGCCACACCGCTACCTCCTTCCTTAACTAGAGCATTTATTCTAGTGCAACTCTTTGTATCACTACTCTTGTCCAACCAAAACAGTTGGCAATTTTCATCTAATCGCTACGAAGATGGATTTGTTCCAGTTATCTGCATTGCGAGAGCTACTAAGCTACTTGGGAGGCACAAGGGACGTGAAGCATACAAAAATTCGAGGTGTTCTGAAAAATTCAAATCACAACACTTAATTTTTATTATATATCATATATTTGTAAGGGCTGCTGATAACGCGAGTATATGGACGATTCGGTTAAGAACTATTTGTACGTGTGACTAAATATAGAGCCGCCCCTAATACGGCGTGGTTATAAATATTTTTTTATAGTGAAGGTCAGCACTGGGCGCCGAGATTTATCTTATTTATGGTAGAACATCACTAGCGCAGTTAAAGTTTGTGCCATAAAAACGTAAGTACCCAAAAGTTCAATAGTTAGCGCATAGTTCCACTGTCCCGAAATACAACGTATTTTTATTTATCTTAAACCAACTCACCATATGTCTGACTAAAATTATAGGGAACCATATTTTTTTTGAGCATTATAGGGAACCATATTAACTTCTATACAACATAAAAAAAGGTAAGCTATAAAAGTAAATATCATAATGTTTGTCAAAAATATGTTTCCAGACTCACGAGTATTCTTTATCTCAAAATCTCGTACTTGATTATATATGTCTAATCTAAGAAAGAAATATGGGAAGCTAATTCATGGTACCATGTAATCTGCATGGAACTTTTTTTATAGAGAAACTAATAAGCGAGAACATATTATGAAGCCATGATTTTGATGCCGGCTGCACAACCGTAGCGTATATGATATCGAGAAGTATATTCGCCTAATATAAGTACACCTAGTACCGTACAGTACAACAAAAAATTGTTTGCCCAGGTGTCGTCCATTCCGGATAGATAGCAAGCAACAAGCACCGCATGGCAGGGCAAGGTGCTGTCCGACGTCCGGATGCAAGTTAGCCGGTGGACCTAACAATTTGTGTGCCGGTGAGCTCGATCCAAGCTCCCAAACAGCACAGTACAGTGGTAACGTCGACGCCTTCCTCCGCCCCTTGCTAGGTTATGATTATCCCAACCAAGGCCATGTTTAGATTGTAATTTTTAACCTCGACTATGGTAATATTTTCGTTTATATTTAATAAATATTATTCGATCATAGTTTAGTTATATTTAAAAGATTTGTCTCGTGATGTACAACTAATCTGTATAATTAGTTATTTTTTATCTATATTTAATACTCTATACATATGTTTAGAAATTAATGTGATAAAAAAATAAAAAAACTTAAAACTTTGAGTACATCTAAACAAACCCAAACTCTAATCATACCCCCCCCTCCACCCACAAAATCCCAATACAAATACTCGCCCACCAAATAGATAGCCGTCCAGTCCAGAGGGACGAGAGACGGTGGAGGGAGGCAGGGAAGCCAAGAAAACCACGCCAACGCCAAAAGCAGCTGCCGCTTCCACTGCTGGTCTGCTGCTGCACCCGCCTGCCTGCCTGCACAACCCTCCTCCCTCAGCCGCCCTCAGCAGGGCCAGCCGCAAGCGAGAGCGAGAGCGAGAGAGAAGCAGCAGCGGCAGACAGCAAAGGCTGTTGTTGCTCATGCAGGGCGAGTACCGGTCTTCCAGCGAGGAGGCGGCGGCGTCGGCCGCGGCAGCAGCAGCCGCAGCCGCAGCCGCAGCCGCAGCCATGGCTCCTCTGGCGGCCGCCGCAGCCGCCGCGGTGAAGATGGAGGCGGAGCAGGCGGCGATGGCGGCGGCGGGCGCGGCGGCGTCGCAGCTGGGGTCGGCGCACCACCAGCACCAGCACCACCACCAGCAGATGCAGCCGCGGCGGCAGTACCGCGGCGTGCGCATGCGCAAGTGGGGCAAGTGGGTGGCGGAGATCCGGGAGCCGCACAAGCGCACGCGCATCTGGCTGGGGTCCTACGCCACGGCCGTGGCGGCGGCGCGCGCCTACGACACGGCCGTGTTCTACCTCCGCGGCCGGTCGGCGCGGCTCAACTTCCCTGACGAGATCCCCTCGCTGGCGCTGTCGGAGGGCGCCGAGGGCGGGGAGCTCGACCCCGCCGCCGACGGCGGCGCAGGTGGCACGCTGTCCGCGGCGTCCATCCGGAAGAAGGCCATCGAGGTGGGCTCCCGCGTGGACGCGCTCCAGACCGGCATGATGGTGCCGCCGCCGCACCACCGCGAGCGCCAGAGGCATCACCACCACCACCTGCCGCAGCTGCGTGTCCACGCGCACGCGGAGGAGCACCACGACCAGCAGGAGCAGAAGCCGAAGCCGGCGTGGAGCGGGCGCGTCAAGAACCCGGATCTCAACCGGGCGCCGAGCCCCGAGAGCTCGGACGCCGAGTGACAAGAAAAGAGCGAGAGCGAGCAGCAGCCACCGTGCAAAGGCTCAACCGCTCAACGTCAACGACGACGACGACGACATCCGTTATCCCATTCCCGCCACGACGCCAGGCCCAGCACAGCCGCTTCTGTCGTCCCCCTCTCCACGTACGTTCGACGATCCAGCTGACCCTGCCGCCTGCCTACCCGCCCGTCCATCTCCGTCTCCGTGACTGGATGATGGTCGGTGGGCGGGCGGCGCGGCGCGGCGAGGGTCTTCGATACGTTGTGTGTGGATAAGCACGAGGCTGGGGCGGCGTGGGCGGGCGGGCAGGCAGGCGGAGACGGAGGAGGCGGCCACAAGTGGCGGTCTTTCCAAATGTCAAAAAGGACAGCTGTAACAGTGATAACAAAAACAAGTCATCATGCATCCTCTCCCTCTCTCTCTCTCTTTTGCTTGTTCCATTCCGAGTAGATAAGCAGCAGCGAGCGATTAGTACTCCATCCATCCACTACCGCTTGATGACGATTATTCAAATCGAATCCTGCCCCCTTGCTTGACAGCGATCAGCAATTTCTTTTCTTTATTTACTGCCGCGCCTGTGGCTGTATTCCATGATAAACTAATCCCCCTGCCGCCTGATCCAGTTGTTCCGTTCATTCGTTCGTTCTCATCGGCATCGCTCCCTCCCGCGCCTTTGCTTACCAACGCAGTTAGCTGTCGGCTGGTGCGCAAATCCGCGTTAGGTCAGCCGGCCCGCCCGCCCGCAGCACTCGCCCGCGTCCCGCTTCCTCGTCACTTCGTGCGTGCGCCGGCCGGCCGGCCGGCCGGCAGCTGAAGCTACCTGTGGATGCAATTGCAATCATGGATCAGCATGCCGACCCATCATAGCCAACAATCGCTAACTAATCGTGATGACGAAGCGGCGATCGGATAGTAGTGTAGTAGCCGCCGCCCGCCGAGGATCAGCCTCAGGGCGGATGAGCGCAGTAGTGCCTGCCGGTTGCATGGGGCGATCCATCGGTTGCGTTGGGTTCGTGTTCGGGTTGGGTTGGGTGGGTGTTAGGCCACCACATCGGAAAGGGAAGTGATGAAGAAGGCAAAGGCAACGCAAGCTAGGCTCACGTCATCATACGTGATCGCCGTCGCGCTGTACGTACGCATGACAAGTAGTACCACCACCAGCTTTCTGTAGCTTTGGCAGCTCAACGGCGCCGCTCGTGCAGCACGAGCAGGCTGCAGCCGGCCGCATTCAAAGGAATCCCACCGTCCCCGCGCCCTCGTCATGGTTTTCAGCTCATGCTCTGGGGCATCTCGCCGTGCATCTGAGGCCAGGATGTGGATAGGAAGCTCTGCACTGCCCCGGTGGCAACTGGCAGCTGACCAACTGTCGTCCGTCTGTGCGTGCGTGATTTCCATTCCATGGGGCTGGAGCTGGACGGCGAAGGCGAAGGCGGGGGGGGGTGGGGGGACGCCAGCGCGCGCGACGCATCGGCACATGCCGGCAGTAATGCCAAGATGGTCCGGAGCCGCAGGGACGACAGCGAGAAGGGTTTCAGCGCAGCGACGGACCTGCGTTGCGTGTGGCCCTGTGCCCCCCACGGCCACGCCTCTGCTATTTCTCATAGATAAGTGTCGGGGGGACTACAGTGACCTGCCGTTTCTTAGGTCGTGTACTCTCACGTAGGCCCCCCGGCCTCCCTATTCCTAGTCCGTGCAAGTGCAGTGGTGCATCCTGGACCGCAAAAATCCTGCCTTCTTTCTATAACATTGATATATAGGAGTTGTTGAAAAAAAAGGATCAAAGTATACAGGAATTTCGGTTCGAGTTGATGATTCTAAATTCAGAATGCTCGTACGATTCGTTCCTCCATTGGATATTTTTTTTGCACCTCTCATACCAGACATAGCTCCACCACCCGGACGACCAGTCAGTCTAGCTATTCTTGCACTTGCGCGCAAGCGAAAACGGAAAGGGATGCCGGAAGGCGACCTGCAGCTGCCGTTTGTGGGCATCGCCGGACCTTTTCGGCCACTTTGGCAGCCCTCGCCGAACCCCAATCACACCCAACACGGCATCCGGTAGACCAGCACGCCACCGTGTCAACCAACGGGTTTCCGCGTTGCGTCGCAACGACCTCAGCACTCAGCAGCAGCGCCCTCATCCCGTCAGCCGCACCCAAAATTCGCCGTCGTGTTGTGACGGATCTGTCTGCCGTCGGATTTGCATTGGACGGTTGCCGACAGAATTGGGCCTGTTTGGGCTCTCAGGAGGAACCAAAGCCCGATCCATAATAAACCGAGCCCATTTAACTACCCCAGCGACGAAAAAGCTTCAGATTTTTTTTTTTCAGAAACCGAACTGGTACAAGCTTTCAGACTTTAGAGCTCTGATGATGAAAAAACAATCTTCAGAAAGTTCTAGAACATTCAGATTCCTGCAGTTCGAAAGGCAGGCAGCCACGCTTTGCACGCTGGGAGACGAGACGAGACGAGCGGAGACGGTACCCTGCCGCTGAATGTACAGCGACTCGACTCTGAAAAGAGCCGTCAATGGCAGCTTCCCTGCCAGTTGTTCGGCGTCGGGCGCGGCGGGTACCCATCAGATCGAGCCGTGTTCGTCGATCGCACCGCCAGCGTGTGGCCACGACGGAAGCCCTCCCGCGAAGCTTGTCATCCAGCCACCGGACGAGTGGACCGACGACTCGCCTGGGTGGATTCATAGGTGGACAGCAACGGCGCCGAGCCGCCGGCCGAGGAGTTGCTTGCGTGCAGTTTTCTCGCGGCACGGGATCAATCCAATCTCAAACAAGTGGAACCTGAACATGGAAAAAACAGGCGTGGTGAGCACCGGTACTGCACCAGCAGCAGCAGTGCAGCACGTGAAATCCAGATCGAGCAGTGTGTTACGGCAGGTGGTGGCAACAGGGGCTCTTTCAGGTGTTAATCCCACGACATCCATTATAGCAGCCATAAATATTTGGTTAAATGCAGGGAGACATATTCCAGGGATTATTTACTGCAGCAGCAGTTTACAGGGACCGCATCTTCTCTCTTTTTTTTCTTCTTCTTCCTTTCCCAATTGCAGGTGAATGGCAAAATTTTTCCCAACCAAAAAAGCATAGTAATATGAATCGGTAAATGATCTTGCGATCGATAGAATCAAGAACATAGAACATGGGTGTCTCTGACGAGCCTTTGTTTGGGTTTCAGGTCTTCAATGCCGTGTTTTTGCAGATTGGGCACACGTTCTTCACCACCAGCCACTGCTTGATGCAGCCAGCATGGAAGTCGTGCCCGCAGTCCAGCCTCCCAAGATCGTCTCCATCAACATACTCCTCCTGGATAGGGGCAAAGAACAGTATATATTAGTTGGAGAGGGGAAAAAAAGAACATAAGTATATAAGCCTTGTTCAACTGCTAGTATTTCATTGCTTTATAACATCGATAGGTGAGGCAGGGAGCATGTTGACAGGAGAAAGCAAACAATTCACACCAGATAACAGAAACTGATGTATATGATTTACAATAATGCTGGAAATCCTGATAAATAGACAGTTTTCTGCTACAAGTTTTGTTGCCAGAGTTGATGTTGTTGTTGACTGGTCCCCTTAAAAAAGTTAAACAGTTTGGGTCCGAATCCAGGTCCCCACTAGAACCTAGTGTTAGTATATTTGGTGGTTAGGATATTGTAATCTCATACTGACATATGTATCCAGAGCGGCATCTTGCCCTCCAAATCGCTGTACTAGTATTTGGCTTGAGAGGTTCGGTGCGAATAATCCCACACATTATACCTTATCTTCTATGCTATCACCTAGTAGTCTTTTGGGTGGTCCAATGGCAGTCATGCTAGAGTCAGATTGTAGTAATTCTTTCCTGAAACACTAGAAATCAAGATCATGGGCATGGCAATCTCAAGGGGTAAGACAGATTCTTAATTCCACAAGTTCGTGTTAATTAATAGAAATCCACAGACCTACCAGAATAGGATTCTCTTTTGGAGACCTAGATGGTATATGTAGACAAGCTTAGCAACTTTACTTATTTGTTTTCTAAACTTGTAAGTGGCTTGTTTCGTCTGTCTTTTTTCATTTAACTCAAATACAGTGGGGGCTCCAAGCCCCTCCCTGATTCCTCAAATAAAAAGGCTTAGCAACTTTAGACTTAACTCGCCCTTCTAATCTTTGTGCACTACTTAAGTTAAATTCTGCATTTCTTTATACACGTGATGCCTTAAGTTACCCAACTGAATGCTCAATCAACATATTTTGCAACAACAAATTGCATACTTCAATCATTCAATGTGATTGGTCTAATGACTGAAATACTTATGGGCAACAGAACAAGGCATGCATTCTGAGAAGCTCGGGAGTATATGAAATACCTGGCAGATACAACAAGGTTCAGGGTCCAAAGATGCTTTTAGTCTCCAAGATGAAAATTTCCTTTGTTTCAGCAACTTTATCAGATCTTCCTCGCTGAGGCCAGTGCTAACATTTCCTATTCTTTCCTCAAGTGCTAATAGCTCCTGAAAGTAGGGCAACCATCCTGGATTAGATTATAGATTGGCAAAGATGAAGGTAATGCTTCACTAAGGAAAACAAACCTCATAGGACATATTGTCAATGTCAAGGCGCATGTCCCTGTGTCTGTCATGAATGTCAACGCCGCCATAGAAGATAGACTGTTCAAGAATATGTTTGAAGTAAGAAGGAAATTCCTCGATAACTAACGCGCAAAAACTTAAGGGCATCCAAAATAACTTTTGAATTCATTCAGTTTTATTACTTGTTCAGTCTGTATCCTCAATTCCTCATAGCATCTCAGGACAACTCTCATGACATTTCAGATCACTACATCTTGACTTGTTTATTTTAAACAAATTAAGAATAAAACATTCTGCCACTTAATAAATGTCTAGAGGATTTGGACTACAGTATATCAGAGGAGGTAATTCATTTTCACTTGTAATGTTTCCCTTGTATGCTTAAACTTGATATCAGTCCTTAGTTGTCTGCTGTAGGTATATTACGATTATAGTCAGTTATTTTTTACTGCGCTATTTTCTTAAATTACAGGGTAGCACAGGCTGGCAAACTAACACAGCCAGCATGGATATTGCTGGTACTGACCTACTAACCAGCCGGTCATAACTTATAAGTTAACCACGTCCAGCATTAAAAATAAAAACACAAAGAACAATTTTACTTTTTGTTATTGTTATGTTGATGGTCAAAATGGGTGTTTAGTGACCATTAACAGTTATTTTGGTGGAATATCGAAATAATTGTAGCAAATAGAGTTAAGAAACTCAGATGGATATTGGTAGTACTGACCTCAAGCCTTACATTCTCTCCTCTATGAATCATTTCGAGTGCATTCCGGATCTGTTGACAAGTAAAGAAGTTAGAACTCTTGGATTGTCATCAGACAATGAACCAAGCACATTTACTGATTGTCACAGTAGTTAACGCATGCAAGAACAAGCAAGACTATGGAAGAAAAGGGATAACATATTACAGTATTTGGTATAAAAATGTAAGGTGAAATAGATCATTAAGGTTAAAGTTTATTGTGGCTGTCAAAATTGAAATTTGCACCCCTTCTCTGTAACTATACTAGTCAAAATGTCTAAGAAAAGCAAACTAAAATGTGCATCAGCTGGCAGTGTGATAATTTCTGGAAGTAAATGGTAAAAAACATTTCAGTATTTCAAGAGTTGCAGGGGTATGAAGAAAACAAAAGACAAACACGATCGAGGTTGATTTAGTGTAGTCTTTTCTGTAAATAGATAGGGTGGCTTGCTTAGATAGACAAACACAAAAATGGCGTTGAAAACAAGGGGGACCTTTTCAAGCATAAATGTATAAAATCGAGGTTGATTTAGTTAATCTTTTCTGTCACACAAAAACGCCTGAAAATGATGCCACTGCTATGTTTCCAAGTGGATGCTACAAAACCATTTTTGCCTTTTGTTCTACAGGAGAATGAACAGAAACCGAACAACGTACCTCCATTAACCTTCTTCCTTCCCTACCCCTTGTTGATAAAGGAACACCCCAAACACCATCGCCCTGGCGCTCCAACAGAAACCCTGACCTTAAGCGTGGGGGTTGGTGGCCACGGAGTGCTCCAGATAGACGACCAATCTCCTATAAGAAAATAAAAAGATCAAATTGAGAAGATGATCAATCAAATTTCAAGTATGCCGTCTGACAAGATGAGCAATCAAACTGAAAACCAAAATTTACCTCTGACAAGTTTCTAGGATGGAGAAAATTTACCTCTGACAAGTTTCTAGGATGGCGTCTGGCGAGGTTTTGGTGATTGAATCCTGCTGGCGGATTGACTGTTGAACTGTTATTACCTCTTGATACAGGAGGAATACTTCCTGATATTGCAGTGCCTCGGACATCAGAGCTCCAGTTAGATGGTTCTGGCACCAAACGTCTCAGGTCTACTGCAGATGGGGGAACTAAATCAGAGTAGTTGGTAGGCACCACATTCCGCCTAGGAACATCTTCACTGCCAAGAATTCTGTTCTCCAATGTGCCAGCTCTCGATGACGAAGCTCCATGGCCAGCGAAACGGTTTGCAGCCTGTGGCACAGGAACATTCACTGGATGCTGGTATTGGAAGTTGAGGTTGCTGACCACAGGAATAACCTCCTGGGGATCATCAAATCCACTTTGAAAATGAGGTGGTTGGTGATTCCATGAATTAGAAAGTCTGATAGCATTTGAAGAGGGCCATACACTACATGGGGCAATCTGTTGAGACGTGGTAGTTCTTGCCCGGAAACTTCTCTGCGGATTCCCAGCATTGTTGACCCCTCCATTAAGGTCATAAGTACTGGCTGAGAGCCCTGCATTAGTTCCATATCGTGGGAGCTGATCCTCAATAGAACTTGGAACTGGCAAGCAATTGGGAGAGGACGAATTTCTGACAGGTGCAGGATTGTAACTTGAAGAAGCAATGCTCTGGAAAGAATTATCGTTCCTGTGGGAAAAACTTGTGCTAGCACCTGCTGAACTCTGGCCATTGGCCCCTTCAATATTTTTTCTCTTGCACGCTAGCCGGCGACCATCCAGGGAACCACCTGGTCTTTGATCAATGCTTTCTTGCATGAATGAAAAATCACCCAAAGGGTTTTCACTAGGATTTAAAGTAAAAGAGTCTGCTTGCTCTGCACCTAGTAGGAATGTCCTGTATGGGTGTAATCTCAGGTCAGTTGGCTGAGAATTTATACCATTACGATCACTGCCACCATACTGCTCAGGACCTTGAGAGACACAGTTAACATTTGAACTTTGACCACATAGATCGTGAGCATTGGCATTAAGGTTGATATCCACATCCAGAGAAATGCCATTGTCAGCTACCAGTCGCCTTTCACCAATCCTCAGTCCACCTCCAATGTTAAGATGCTCTGCTTTGACATTGTTAGAGCTGCCATAGTTTAGCGCGCTGCCACTTGAACTTGCTTCGCCTGATTCCCAGAAACCAAGAAATGTACCATCTTGCTGTGCCTCATTTGCATATGGCATGGCCGCATTACTGTGATTCATCTGATAGCCTTGAAGATTCTGTGATTCTACTGATCCAAGAACATTATTCCAATATGACTGCTGATCCATCACAGAGTTGCCTGAACTAGATGCAATGTCGAATCCAAAAACGTCAGCAAAATGCTCCATAGAATTCTTCTGCCCTTGCATTGTGATGATCCAAACTAGGGCAACGAGATATCAATTAGTCTGTTGCCTTAGCATCTCTGATGGTTACTCTTTCCGGTAGCTTAAAGGACCTGTCAATTGCAAGTAACACATCAAACATTTGGGCAACAGAATTGTGGTCCAACTTTATCGGAAGACAAGAAAACAGACTGAAATGAACGGGATACAGAACGAGGCCACGATTTATCTAGGCTATCCCTTCAACATTTGCCACCAAAATATGTCTACTTTACACACAAGAAACTGTTGTCCGCACTCCAAAATATTGTAATTGTACTCTCGGTGGTTACTCTATGGAAGTAGCTGCACCTGTTTTGGTCTCACACTCTCACACATTACTGTAGTAGACATCAACTAATCAGGGTATAGGCAACAAATGTGGCTGTAGCAATCTTGGCATGAGCCGCATTTGGTGTGGCGTACGCGTGCACCAAACTTGATGGGTTTGGGTTGCTGTTGCGAGCAAAAAGCTGTGGTGATGCATGCATTTTAATGGGTGAAAGCAAAGCATAGCACGGTGAATGTACAATGCATGCGACCTAAACAGATGGACCGCATGCAGGATGGGGCCCATTGCTTCTGTGGACGCTCGCTCAAAATATACAATCTTTTTCTTTTGCATTCATTTCCCTTCCCTATCGGTTTGCAAAAGGACGCAGTAAAAGAAGCAAAAATAAAGGGAAAAGGTGGAGGTAGCCATCCACGGTTTCAAAGAGAAGGATCGATTCCCTCTGCGATCACGAAACTGAAATATGGGAGCAGATAGAGGTTTTTCACTGAACCAAGAACGCCCAATACATCTATCTCTGTATCGTGGCCAAACGATAAAAAAATTGTTTATTTCTGTTCAAACATGAAAGAGTTTGAGAATTTTTGCTTCTGAAAAAACAAGAATTGTTGACTGTTTAACGAGAGCCATATCCAGGCCGCACCTTGGACAACTACTGTGGATTGAAATACGCAGGAATCAGCGAGAAAAAACACATATTTGCGAAGGAATCATGGACTGAAACAGGAGAAAGGGGTCGTTTCGGCATGCAAAATCAAGAGATAAGACTAGAAATACAAGAAAAAAGAGCAGTTTAACAGAGAGATGCAACAAACCGTACCAGAAACTGTGCTGAGTCTCTGAACAACTCGCAAGAACCGCAATCCAGGGAAAAGAACAGGCTCGTTCTGAGTCCTCTTCTCTCCTCTCTCCGGTTTCTCGATCCTCTCCACGGAGACAGAGAATCAACCCGGCAGACGGAGGAAACAAGAACCGATTGATTGCAAGAGACAGGCAGCAGACAGATGGAGCGGTGGGCAAGCCGAGAGAGAATTCAGAGAGAAAGAGGGGGATCGGTGGAGTGGGTGGAGAAGGAGAGGAGGAATGGAATGGGTGGAGGAAAATTTGTCAAGAGGGAGAGGGAGAGGGAGAAAGACAGGGAGGAAGAGGAGGAGGGTGGGGGTGGTGGTGATGAGAGGATGGATGTATAAGCGGGGAGAGGTGGGAGAGAGAAGTTTGGCTGAATTCGGGTTTATTTATTTCTCCCTCGTCTCTCTCCCTCTTCCCCACTCTCTCTCTCTCTCTCTCTCTCTCCTCTGGGTCTTTGCAAGGATCCCCCTTTCCTCCCCCACTAAAAACCTTTAAATGCGCCCCATTAGAATTAGCAGGAGAAAAGCCAAAGATTAGAGGCCTGTATCGTGTTGTCTTTCACATGACCTCCCTGCCCCTGACCCTTTTGGAGCTTTGCAGCAGCAACGCTACGACAGCAAGGCCTCTCTCTCTCTCTCTCCTTCCTTTGCATGCACTGCACTTTGCAGCATCAGGATGGATGGCTATGCTCATGCAGTCATGCTCAAGCTCATCCTTTCCATTGCATTGAATATCATTTTTCTTGCCTCAGAGTAGCATCCTTTGCAGGCATTGAATATCTGTGGGTGTAATCCAAGTGTCATGAGATATGTTAGTTGGATTGTGTGCAGTTTCTGCACATTTGTCAGCTCATGAGAAAATTATGAAAGCGAGTTGTTTTCAGATCAAGCTACTACTACCATTTATTATGCATCAACTTGTGAGCTGTGTTTGGAGCCTCTGGTGATTTATTTTTCACCTGCTAAAAGGTCATTTCCTGGCAACTAGTAAAGCTGTGCCTGTGCTGTGTGGGTTTGGCGTCCCAGGGACAGGGACCATGGTTGGTTGACAGGTGCTTATATTCTGGTGGCCATGCTTAAAATGAGGACGCGTATCAGGTGCCACCACAATACTTTGCCTTGTTCAAGCAAAACAGGTCAATCAAAAAGAAAAAGCATTGATAACGCATGAGAAAGAAAACAGTAATTGATGCCTCTGGTTCCCTGATATGTGCATGAAAACCATGGACGCAATCTGAATCCACCGCACACCCATCATCTCCATTCTCGCTGCATTTTTGCAGTTTCTTTCGTGTTCCACCGGCGACGTGGGAACATTTCACACGCTAGACCCCTTTCTAGTAAAATTTCACACGAGAGTTTGCACGTCACTGGCCGTATGCTTTCAGTAAAAATTTCAGTGAAATTCGTACTAAAATCCCCAGGTCGAAGACGTCATAATCCAGAGTCGTCTGATAAAGTGATAATGGATTGAAAATTCTGTGTGCTGGTGACCAAGCAGAGCATGCCGACGCCGCTGCAGTTTGGCCCTCATGCGTCGTCAGCACAGCATCTCACGCAGCCCTGCTGCAGACACACATCGTGGGCCCCTTCCGCCGCCACCGTCAGGGAGACAATGAGATACTTACTCCGCCACTAAATAAGTGTCGCTTCGCCTTTCGAGACTGATAATTTTTATAAATAATAAGTATTATTGATTAGTATCATAATTTATATTATTAAAAAAAATTTTAAATCTAGTTTTTTAATAAATTTATTTAGAAATACAAATATTACATATATTTTCTATAAATCAAATTAAACTTATGACACGCGTCCCACGACGACACTTAAAAAAAAGACACAGGGAGTAGATTAGCAGCAAGTCAAACGCCGATAGGAGTACGAGATTCAAAAAAAAAAAAAAACGGTTGCATTGCGTGGCATGTGCCGTTTCGTTTCCACCATGGCATTGCCATGCCATTTAAAAATGAACGCCTGGGATGCATGCCTGGGCCAGGCAACGTTTCGTGAGCTCGATGCGTTGTTTCAACTGCACAGCACGGAAAGACGCTGCTATTCAGCCACCGGTCATGAGCATTTCGTGAGAGGCTGTTTTCACGCAGTTTTCGGGTAAACGTCTCGAGGTCCTCCTCCCGTACGTCCCCGTAGATGCGGATGCCTGCCTGGTGCCTGCGCTGTCGATCCGCGCGCGTGCCTCGCTGCTTTTCTGACGAGGCTCGTGCTCCTCCACCCCGGGCCGGGAGCGAATATACGGCTGGCTGGCTGGTGGAACTTGGAAGAATGCGTCGCCGATCCGCCATGGCTTTTCTTTCATGCTCTTTACCTTTCCCCTTGCCACTTTGGGCTAAATTACGTAAAGAACCTCGCCTAAATGCGGTGCCAGCCTTTTTTTCCCCCTCCCCCAGCTGGTGAAGTTCACCTCATCAGTCATCA
Source organism: Bothriochloa decipiens (assembly GCA_023333625.1). Lineage (NCBI taxonomy): Eukaryota > Viridiplantae > Streptophyta > Magnoliopsida > Poales > Poaceae > Bothriochloa > Bothriochloa decipiens. The sequence goes on from CM041642.1 coordinate 4,584,716, forward strand.
GTCATCACACATCACTGAATGGATTCTTGCTGTTTTTCTTCAGCAAGTTCAGACGAAAGGATTCCTCTCCCATTATCCAAAATAGTAGCAGCGCTGGTGTTATCCTCTGGCACTCTGTGTGTTGTGGTGTGCATGCGTGATTGTTACCTTTGACCAGTTCTTCAGAGAGAGATAGAGCTGGGAGGGGGATTTGGATTTGTCTCTATAATTGGTGCTGGTATGGTGCTGGCTATAGATTGTCTCTTTAGTGGGTCAGGAATCAGGATTGGAGTTGATGATGATAAAGGAATAATCTATTAAGTGTATTAGTAGTATAATAGTATTGGTTTCCTTTCCTACTAGCTCATTATGTCTTTGTTGGGAGATGATCAAATGGTTTCCCACAACACAAGGCAAGCCACAAGGGGAAAGGCATATGCATAGATTATTCCTCCTGCATGCGTCCACTGCGATTTGGCCGGGTTGAAAGCATCATCCACGCAGGCCGACAACAAATAAACTCACTTTCTCATTAACCCATGTAGCTAACAGGTCAACGAACCAACATATTCTGACAGATGCGCGCTGAAAACTCGCCGGAACTTGCCTGTGATTTTTCAAAAGAAAATTGCTGGCTGGTGGAGCTATCTACTACTGTATGATGCTGTGCCCATCTGCCATTCCCTAGCGGAAACGTAAAGAAGGTGAGAGTAGTAGGCGAGCGAGCACTGACTGACTACGGCTGGCATGCGAGGGCGCAAAGTTGGTGGTGCCATTGAAAGGCAAGCATCCTCTCGCCATCAACAGTAGTGTATAAAATAGGGCATGCATGTATGCATGCTTATCTGCTGCTTTGGGCTTTGGCTTACCCGTCAGTCTCGTCTGCTTAGCTTAGGAGGACTTTAGGTGATGCATGATGCATGGCTTTACGTGCCTTTCCTCCACGCATCTTCAACCATCACCCCATCAGTCAATTTGTAGGTTTTGCTTGCATTGGCCTCTAAATATATTTTCTTCGGAAATCCTGTTGGTTTTTTCCGTGGAGTTGCCGGCTACTTCTCCGCTATACTATAGTGACAGAGGACGGGGGCCATTTTGGCGAGACATCAGGCCGCTGCCTGCGTAAAAGCTGCGTACCGTGGATGGACGGACAGACAAGATAGGGGGGACCATTTTGGCGCCTCGTCGTTGGACAGTTTCTGGTCGAGCCATTGACTATCGAGGGAGGTGTATAGCAGCATTTCTTCTTCGCTTATGTTTTAGTAGAAAGTGGAGTATCTGCAAAGTCCTATGGAAGCAGTTATTAGACTCGTAGCCCGCCAGTTCAAACTTCAAACGGTATCCTTGTCAGAAAAAAAAAAAACTCTAACAGAGCACAACTCTGCTGATACAATGAGCAGCAGTAACTTTCAAAGAAAAAACTCTAGAACAGTAGTAGTTAGACAATTAAAATTTATTCAGATTTATTGTATATATATTATCTATAAAGCGGGGCGAAATGGTCTTTGGTCTAAAAAAATTATAAATATATATTAGAAGATACTGACATATATTATACTCAATAATTACTTTTAGATTCATCATCAAATAAACTTTTTAACAATATATCTTACTTAGAGTCATATATGTGATAGTTTTTCTAAGAATTCAATTTGAGAGTAATGTTTGATTCACATTTTTGAAGTAGTTGCTGAATTTGAAGAGGAGTTTGGTGGAACTCCTTGAAGCAAATTTTTCTTTGAGTAACACTCATCAGTTACAAATGTTTCCAGAAACTTATACATAAAAGTAGAGCGATTTATGCAAAAACAATAAAGGTGTACGTTGGATTCGCAAGCCTAAATAAAATTTATCGCAAAGGTCTGTGTGTAGAAAATTAGATGCTATCAGTTATTTACCATGTAATCACATAACGTTAGTAATTTGAATGGCATATTACCATGTCCGACGGATTTAAATCCTAAACTCTTTTGAACCATATAGTTTGCCAAATGAAACCTATATAGCAGGGTCTCCAAATAATGAAATACAATAAAAATGACTCTACTCAGGAATAGTTTGATTCTATGCGGCACACAACTTGCACCTAAAAGTTGGCTCTAGTACATATCTAAATAGAAGGGCTAATGGGTTGGCTTTTACCAGGCACATGACTTTTGTTATGTACCTACATTTTGGTAGTTCAATTTAAATTATAAGTTGTTTTGCCTTTCTAAGTACGTAACTTTCGACATATATCTATATGTTTCTTTTATAAATCTTTGGCAGGACTTGTACCAATCAAATTCGATGTGTAATGTGTGATTATTTCCTACTCCGTAGGTGCTCATACTGCAGTATAATATGTGTTTATTTATAGGATGAGGTGTGTGTGTCAGTGTATGCATATGACAGTCTCTTTCTGCAATGTTAAATATGTCATGATATGATAGGCAATCAAATTTTGATTAATCAAAATGTCTTAATCAAACGTGTTTTGTAAGATTTTATTGTATATATCTTTCTTGATACAAAATATAGATATGAAACTCTACATGAAGTAGAAAAATATTGTTGTTGCTTTTGGGTGGGGGCAATGCCCCCTTCCACCGCTACACTCCACATTGCATATATTTATTACATCACCAAATTTGTATCAACAAAGACCATTCAACTGTGAATATTATTTTCGCATTGCAAAAGTTTTGGATTGTCATATACGCATGGAGTTGCAAACATGAAGATGACAAGATGATCAAACAGTTCTGACATACAACAACTGAATTGTGTCCCTTTCTTGGTACTCAACAAAGAGGAAAAGCAAAGGAAGGAAATTTTTGTTGAGAGATGTGGTTAGAGAAGAGGCTGCGCAATCGACTGATGAGCCAGAGGTGTGCCATGCCAGTTACATCTCCGAATTCAAACACCACAATATCTACCCTATTTCTTTCCTCATCCTTCATTTGCCTTCGGTTTCTTTCCTCATAGTGGTTGAGTCATTATCTGAAATATTGCGAAAAAGTGAAATGTCCTATGGTCGCCCCGATTTGTGTAATCCACGGTGGCTTTTCTATTCGAGCCTTTTTTTTCATTTTCTCGTGCATACATTTCTTGATACAATTACATATCTTTTACCTTCCTGTACACCTTTAGAATAAGTTTTTGGTTATGATTATTATTGTGTGTACGTATATTGTCTGGTAAAAGTTCCATATGGCTGTTTAAATTTATTACTATTTCTTGTGAATTTCCTATTTCTTGTGAATCAGACCGCAGACCACACTCTTATATATAATTCAAAAGCTTAAGACAATATGACTTTGACTAGACATGCAGAGGCAGTAGTAGCTGCAAGACGACGATGGGTCGAGAAACCGCAACTGTTTTCACGAGAAGAGGCGAGCATCGAGACCACACCACATGACATGGCATGCAACTGACCCAGTGCTTGATTGCTGCTCCCTCGGCCCCTCCCGTGAGCCTTTGGACCAAGCAACGCAGCGCAAGGCAAGCCGTGGCAAAGCACACAGTAACATGAAAGCACACAGTAACAACAACGGGTCAACCGAGCAATTACTGCTGCCACTGCCACAGTGGATCGATCCACGACCCAAACCTGCCGAGGAATACGAGCGCAGGCGTGGGAATTCAGGGCCAGGGTGGGGCCGCCGGCCGGTGTTGCCGAGCCTTTCACATTTCCTTTCGGCCACTCGCCAACGCCCGATCACTAGCGGTAGTGCCCCTGGACACGCGAGTCCCAGCTCCAATATGTGGGTTGTCCCCCGTATAGTCGTAGTAGGGGCCATGCCATGCCATGCCATGCCATTCCCACCCGCCGCAGCTAGCGGCACAGCGCCCTGGCGTACGGCCACGCACGCAGGTCAGAGTAGCGCCGGGCGGGCGGCTCCTTGGACCAGCCTCGCTCTGCTGCTCTGAGGCTGGCTTCGGTTTCTCGCATTGCACAGTGCGCGCACGATCCCGGCCACCACCAACCCCGTCGCACTCAGCCACTGGCGAACGGTAGACGGAAATCGATCGCGTGGATTCGCGGCGGCCTCGCGTCGTCCATCGTGGGGTACGGTACGGTGGGTGCGTGCCGGTGCCCCGGTTGGGGTCTTCTTCACCGCCTGTACGGTACGGTACACGCCCGCTGTGCGCGATGGTGATGGATGGGGGCCAGGCCATGCCATCGGTGACTGTGCGGTTTGCTGCTCTGCCAATTGCCAGCTCGGAACGGGTGACTCGTGAGAGGGGCGGGCTCGGCGAGCGGAACGCCGGATCGTCGTAATTTCCGGCCTGTGGCCACCGACGTGTCGTCTGCGAACTGGGAGCGCGCGCACAGGGGCGCAGGGCAGCGGCCAGCGGGCGGGTGGCTCGAGCTGCGGCTTGCTCCCCCGGTCCACGGCCCTGCTGTCACGCTCGCGCCGCTCCCGATGCGCGCGCTACGGATGAATGGGGTAAATGCCTAAACTAGTCCATCTTTAACTAATGACGCGACGTGCCAGCGGGGGTGAAGTGATCACCGCTTGGCGCCGGGAACACGGCGATTTCTTTTGGTTTTCACCCGGGCGCCCCGCGGTCGTGCCGCTGCTCTTGCTCTTTTTTTCCTTTTAAGCCTCGTACTCCTAGTACACAAGTTTGTAGCATCTGAGCTTTACACAACACACATCACATATACGCACGTATACCCTAGATCTATAACCTATATACTAACAGCATCTTTCTAGATATCACCGAAATCACACCGAACCTCGTAGACAAAGGACACGTCGTAGTCCTATTATAACATCACGCTAGTTGTGTCCAAAACCTGAAATAAAAACAGGGAAAAACCCCATGCGAAACCTGCGTCCGGCGGGACTCGAACGCAGGCGGCGAGCGCTACCACCCAGCAGCTCAACCACCGAGCTAACAGCTCGTTCGCCGCTGCTCTTGCTCCTGTCCCGAAGCCGCCGCTTGTCCCTGGCGTTGTTTCCTTCGGATGACAACACACGGGCGTGTTTACATTACACCTAGGAACTGCGGCACGGCAAAGGTGCTGAGGTCTGCTTTGTCCCGATCGACCGCGGGCCGACGTCGTGACGCAGCCAGCGAGCCACCAGCGACCTTCTGTGCGCCCTGACGCACAGTAACCGCAATGACGCCGCTGCCGCTTCGTTTACATTACGCATACACCTGTTTGCCACTCGAAGCTAGCGGAGCGGACAAGATGCACGCATGCCGCCGCGGCGTGGCGTGCCGAACGGGCAGCGTACGTTCGGGCGCAAGGGGCGTGTCGTGACGACCGAGCACCTCGCGCACGCCGTCGTCGTTGCGGCGCCACGCTGCACCCAGAGGCCACTAGTACGCCGGAGCCCACCCAGCTCCTCACCGTCCGAAGTGGCCCTGTTGTGCTCCGCAGGGTTTCCACCGCCGACTGCCCGACCCCCTTCCCTGTTGCTTGAATCCGGCTGCTTCCTATGCCAACTGCCAACAGCCAGCCTGACAAGGCCACGGCCGGTGCACCTGCTTGGCACTGGCACCAGAGCCCACGACGGCCCCGTAGTACCACGCTACCTGCATTTTAATCCAGGCTAAGCCTACCCTAGCTGGCCGGGACGCTGTAACTGCACAGCTAACACAGTGAAGCGGCAACTAATCACGCCGACCGGGGCCTCAAACTAATCGCCTAGCTAGCTAATAATCCTTTTTGGCTGGCTGTGGGTGACATCGTGACGGCCTACCTTCCTCCCCTGTCAGCGACTCAGCGGTGGTGACATGAGGGCGGACGACGGCAACGCATTCATTCATGCTTACATCTGACTATGTATCTAGTATATCTCTCTAGCAATGACGCAACAGCAACCGGGAAAATGTTGGCAACCCAAGTTGTGGGTTTCGCTTCACTACTTGTGGATTAGGCAGGCAGGCCAAGCAGGTGCTCCGGCTGCCATGACAACGACCACAGGGAGGAGAAGATGACTATGGGTTATGGGCGAAACGAAACAGGCAAGCAGTTCAACACTTGGACCTTAGAACGTTCAAAGTTTCAAACGTGACATCGCGAGAAGCAGTCGGTAAACTCGCGACAGACAGTTTGCTTACAGGTGCAGCCGCATTTAAACCAGTCAATAAGATGCACCTAAGCCTTGTTGAAACGACCCAGTGGTTCTACCATCCGATGCAATTCCAACCCAGCCATGATATCCCAAGGGTTGGCAGGACGCAGAGGCATGGGCTCAATGCTCATCATCAAGTGCCTTTCCTCCTCTCCTCTTCACAGTCTTGGCCTGTCTCTGACAAGTGACAACGAGAGGAGCCTCATGGTCTAAGCAACAAGTTAATGTTACATCCCGTGGATTCAAAATCTGAGGGCTACGGCCGCAGGCTTGCCCGCAACTGTTACCAAACCCTTGACCATGTGTGCTGGTAATTAAGTAGTATGAGCTGGCGTGGGAGCATGTACACTCCCCGTGCCTGTTGTGTGTGTATTTCGAAGTAGGTTTTAGGTCCTCTGGAGGAATGACGACTCTGTCTTTGTTCTTGCTCATAGATACCCCCAAGCAGAGAGGATTATGCTACAGGGCACCTACAGGGTTTGGGACGGCGACCTGGCTCGTACAGAATCGCAGAGGGCCGTGCGCCAACTAGGGGCACTCAACGCTAACGTCTGCCTCTGCTGCCGTATGCTACAGCCATGTGAATATATTCAATTCCAAATGGAGTCTTTTCGATCATTTCTTCTGTACTCCGACGTGCAAATTTTATGGTGTTTTCGCGGAATTTTCGGTGTTCTATCAACAGAGGGAAGGAAAGCAATAGAAGAGCGACCCCAGGATCATATCATATATATACTATACCCAAAAGGTTGCTGCTGCTGCTACTGGTAGCCACCCTTTTCTTTGCTAACGTGTCATACTCACGAAAGCTTAAGCACGCAGCCTGCCAATGGAGAACCAACACGAATCCTGGAGGTTACTCAATTACCTGTAGGTGAAGCTACCGTCTCCTTGTTATTACTAATATAGTAGTATTATATATACACAACCAATCATCCATGGACCATTGGGCATCTATCTATCTATCGCAACGGAGAAGAGACAGGCCAGAGAAAGCTTCACGCAGGCAGCTGGGGATAATGTAAACTTCTCCGGCCCTCGTGAAATCTGGATCATGACCTCATCATGGCGACCAAAGAAACCAGTGTGTTTTTGGGGCCGGCTTGCCCCAGATTCTATAACAACAATGTCATTGCGCATGTGGTGGACCGGAACACGAAATCTGGCGGCACCGGCGACACGGGTGCAACGCAGTTCGGCTTCGGATGCAAGGCACCGGCAAAGTTACAATGAAAAGAGAGGTCGTTTCATTGCAGTTGCAGTGACCACCTCCTGGATGCAGTAGGACGCGTGCATTTGTTGGTCCAAAACTGCGCACTAATCCAAGAGAGATTTGGGCCAAGACACCGGGGATTTCACGATCGGTTTTATGCGATGTCTGCTCCTGCATCAATTCCATCCTATCTCCTCCCCCTTTTGGCGTTCCTTTAAAACACTCGTTTCGATTCGGAGGGTTCATTCGCCTCTGCGTGTATAGCAGAATCACGCTTCCTTAGCTTTTTTTTTTTCGTGGTTCGGGAAATGGAATCGCGCCTTCTGAATCTAATAATCTGATGAACGGGCCGGCCTCGAATTGGAATTGGAATCTGAAAGAGAAACCCGGGCACGGGCATGCGGCAGAGCATCTGGCTGGAGCCACCACAACCAGTCACCGGAGCGTGCAGCGTGCTCTGCTCGTCCCGTCGTCCGTGCTGGGACAGTCAGCACGCGGCCGTGTCTGGTGCAGCGGTGCTCCACCGCCCAGCCGGCAGTGCTCAGGCCTCAGGCTGCAGCTCCAGCGAGAAGACGTCAAATTTGTCTGAGGCACATGCGGCCATGTACCACCATCAGTATCTGTTCAGTACACTTGCTACGCCCGATCAATGCATCGCCATCTCCAGCTTGCCCTACGCCCCCAACAGAGAAAATGATGCTGGTCCCAAGGAAATGCCCAGGCACACCCCGGCGTCCCAGCAAAGTCCTCTCTCTTGCTCAATCGTCTGCGAAGACGGCATGCCTGCATCAGATGGATAGTAAATACGAGCACAAATTTTAACAAAAGAATACACAAAGTTATAAATTATATCGTCATTCCCAATTACACAGAGCATATTTAGACGAACAAACTTACTGCAAAACTATCAGTGCAAGGTACAGTTCACTAGGAGCTGTACTCCACAAAGGGGCGATGGCATCTTTCACTGGATTAATGCGGGTAATCGTACAATGCACGGCAGCACCAGAAGGTACTTTATATGACACTGCCGACACGGACAAATATGGACTGGTCGATGAATGAAAGGCCCCATATATGATATAGAGACAGATGTACTCCTAGATTTCAATATCAAACATTTCCTTGTGCCTTTCTGGACCATAATATCCTATGGTTTCTCAAAAGTTGCAGAAGCCTGTTGTGGCTCTATATGGTCCACATAGTAGGTTAACCTAAGCACAAGGAATACGATACACATGCCTTACCATCCAGTTTCATAGCATTCGACCAAATGCTTTCCACAGCTAGCTAATAAAAAACATACAACATGTGCCATCGTGTAGCATTGCAGGTCTTGCTTTGGGCACTGAAGATCGCACAAGCTAATGCGACTCCCTCACCCTGACAGTGCATCAATAAGTACAGGCATGATCAAATGGATCATATGTACACAAACCGGTCATCAAGAGGGCATGCATACATTGATGGCCAAGGTCCAGATGATTAGGCGCTAAGCTTTACCGCCAGCTTCGGGGTCATCCATATCCAAGTCTCCGTTTTGTGCCATCAACATTCTGTACACCCTTCGAGAGCATTTGTCACCCAACCTCATGCGTTCATCACCCAGGCGATCTTCCGCCTTCAAGTTGCTAAGGAGGCGTTCCTTCTCGGAGACCTGTTTCAGGGAAAAGTTAACATCACAAAAGGGCATAGTTCCTAACTTTTTTGCTCTTGTATGAACCCAGGGGCGGCACTCACGGTTTTACTGACATCCATATATTCATTTAGAAGAGATCTCATACAGGGATACTTCTTCCGGATTGCAAAAGCATGTCTTGGCTGGACGTCAGGGATAGCTATTAAGGCTTTGAACCTGTCAGGTATAATACATGTCTAATGGTTCATGCCCATGATAGCCAAATAGATGGTGTCCATCTAGATAAAACTATTGTAAAAAAGAACTGAAGAAAAATAATGAACTAGAAAATATATCTCTGTATTTCAATTGGCTTAGTCTAGAGAACAAATCAGACTATACTACTACTAAGCAGATAGAATTCAGGAACCTAGTAGAAAGGTTAGGCTAGACACTGCATAGGAGAAATCTCATCAGTAAATAATTAGTGACTAGTTGTTCCATTACAAATCAGAAGTAAATTGCAGCTAACATCATGCAAAAGGGATAGTATTGAAAATGTACTGATTGTAGACTATAGTGCATGTTGAGGGTGGGGGTGTGTGGTGAGGTGGTGGTGGTTAGCAAAACAGAGGATAGTCAATGGAGATCTAGTTCGGTATTTACTTCTGCACAACATACCAGGTGTCATTCTTCGCCAGATTCTTATGAATAAAATTTTTAGGGATAACTGCACCATTAGCAAGCACAGATAACCATGTTAGTGGTTTCCTGCAAAAAAGTACGAGAGCAAAATTAATCAAACATGGAAATGCTTCTGGCAGCAAATAGAACTGCAGACCAGCACTAAATGCATATCCAGATCACTGGCCAAAATAAACTACATGCTAAGGATTTAACCTATCGTGTCATTTAAAAGCTTTAGTGGTACATCCATCTAAAAGAAATATGCACATGCCTGCTGAACTAAAGGAACTTGGTAAACCCGTGTGCATTTTTATTTTTTACTTGTCACTCCATTACACCAATGAAAAATATCATAGATTTTATTGTTCCACCTCATCAATTTTTTCCATGCACCAAAGGGAATACAAGTTTTCTTTTATAAATTATAGTGCACAACAGACTTTAACAATTAGAACATCAACTTTTATCTTTGCTACTACGATATAGGTTCCAATAAAACATGATGATAGCAAGGGACTAGCACAAAACATTGACCATACATAACAGTTAAGCATAGGGGAAAAACTACCATGCATCACAAATTTCAAGATTCACCAGAAACAACCAGCAAAATTACCGAACTTGTCTAAGTAAATGTAACTTGCCTGAATTTGCATTTTGCAAGACTAGACGTCAGGCCAACAAGGTGCTCTACTACTTCAGCTTCATCTATGCATTGCCTTGAGTGAACATTAATATAGTGTGTTGAAAGTTTGCATAAAACCTATACAAAGAATAGCTGTAATGCATCCCAGGATAACATTCATCATAAAAAAAACGCAAGAAAAGAAAACAAACCTCTTCCACTGGTGGACGTCTCCAAGTATTTGAAGGGTTCTTGTATTGACTTTGCTCACTGACATGACAACAAAAGGCATTTTAATTTCAACAGTCAAACATATAATGCAGACATTAGAGAGCTCACCGTTTGTTGACGTAGCTCGTCAATTTATTAATGATGTAGCAAATGGTGAATCCAGGGTATCCATCACAAACTCTTTGGACATGATCAAAGAAGGATCCGTCGCTTATAAGATTACAAAATTCCTCAGCTTCAAGAACAATTGCAATATACTTCACTTGTGACTGTAGAAAGATGTCACGCTACGATTTTAGGATATATTATTATGTAGTTATTTTTTTTTAAAAAAAAGATACAATATTAAAAGGTTAGAAAGGAACAAAGCAAACAGCACCATATCACAGCTATCTTTAAGATCAGAAAAAGCCTGAGCAATATCATCAGGAACATCCAACTTCCATAAAACTGAACCACTAATTTTATTCTTAGTAGGTTCATAGGAAAGACTGTTCTCTGTCAAACTTGAAAGAAGAGGGCCTGTTAAAAATTGGCAGATATATTAGTAGTGGAAAAATATGGAAACAGAGAATGACGATAGATGGTATTTTGTAATACAACTTAATTCACCATACTCAAACAGACCTCCAATGGAGCCCCTTTGGATAACACTGTTGTCAATCTGAACTGTAACACATTCTAGAGCAAGTTTTCCTGATTCCCACTTCTGAATTGCTTTTTCCTTTTTCTTCTTCTTAGCTAGTTCATCTTTCAAAGCTTGCTTCAGTAGTTTATCTTCCTACAAAATAATCAATACACACTCTAATAATCTATCTTATGCATGAATAAGCATACTCTTCTATGAAATACTTGCTAAACCTCTCGTTTTTGTTTTCTTTCTAGCATCAGTTTGTCTTTCTCCTCCTTTGTCAATTTATTCCCTGCCTACATAATTTGCAAGAACGCCTCATCACTTAAAGTACATGTTTGTAAAACATGAGTCCCTTCTCGACAAAAATCATACCGGTTGTCTTTTTTGCTTCGTTTGAACATGTTGGGTATCATCATCCTTCTGGCACATCATTGATTCCTACATAGACATGGTGTTCTGTCACTTGATTACCATTAAATGTGTTGATATATTTGCTCTGAATCACTAGGCACTTGTACATGGACAACTAGTTAGTTTTGCCTTCACTTATGCAATGAAGCGTTGTTTTTTCATGAACAGCATATTATGTTTCTACTATGCAAGAATACATTGCGTTCAAAATATGACATATATACATCCATAAACAAAAATGCATATAAGTCAATACACACTTTCCCATTTGTCAAATGAGTAGATCAAACTTTACCGTATTGCTTGGCAAATCGATTGAAGGCTCACTGTTCATCATGCCACCATCTGACTCATCGTCACTATCAAGTGATATCAGAGAGGTAACTCCTGCGAAATAGAAACAAGAAATCATATTCTTAAGAAAACAAACCCAGTGCTTAACAAGATCAGTAGTAGATTGCTCATAACTGAGATACAGAGCAAGCAGTCACAAGAGATGACACCTTACCAGATCCTTTTTGTGCCGGCGGAGTAGATGACATGTCAGGGACAGCAGGTGGACTAACTGACCGCGGGGAGAAGCCTACAGAACAGGGCACAAGTCTCTCGGGTGATTCGGAGAGAGCGGCGCCGGCGAAGACAGACTTGGGCCTGTCGGCACCGGGGACTGAGGGCGCCACGTCCTCGCCGTCTACCACAAGGACCGGCAGCTTGGGCAATGAAGACGGCCGCGGCTTTGGCGGGGACGGGGTGTCGTCGAGGTCGATGGAGACCGAGGCGCGCCTCCGCTTTGGCGGGGATGGGGTGTCGTCGTCTAGGTTGATGGGCCCCTCCGCTGCGGGCAGATGCCGCTTCTGCCGCGGCTGGGACGGCGAGAACGCGTCGAGGAAGTCGTCGCGGGAGGTGGTTCCCGAGGATCCGACTGACCGCTTGCAGGAGGCAGGGGAGGCGTCTGCGAGGAGGTCGTCGAGGCTGATGGGGCCCTCCGCCGCGAGGAGAGGCCGCTTCTGCTGGGGCGGGGTCGGCGAGAACGCGTCGAGGAAGTCGCGGGAGGAGGTTCGGGAGGATCCGAGGGACCGCTTGCTGGAGGGAGGGGAGGCGACGGCGAGGCCGTTGTCGTCGTCGTCGTCGAGGATGTCGACCACGGGAACGGAGGACGCCATGGGCGAAGCGAGGAGTTGGGTTTAGGGATTCGCCTAGCCGAGGCGAGATGGGGAAATTTGGATTTTGGATTTTGAGCGGCTTGGCGGGTTATGGCATCCGGGCTCCGGCCGCGGCGTCGGCTGCAGACTTGTCGCTGGTTCGCGAACTTTTTTTATTTTTAATTTTTTTTAAAAAAAAAATTACAAAAATAATCGTCCGTTTCAAAAAATGACAGAACTAGTCGTTTACAGTGGGCGTTTTTTAAAAAACGCCCACTGTCTGGGCGTTTTTTGTGACGTGGCAAACGGCCGGCCGGCGCCGGTGCCGGCGTTTGCGGGCGGCCCCCTGGCGGCCAAAAAACGCCCACTGTGTGGGCGTTTTTTGGCGCCCAGGGGGCCGCCTGCAAAAGAGCGCGGCCGGCCGCGCCTGTTTTGCAGGCGGCCCCCTGGACAGGAAAAAACGCCCACTGTGTGGGCGTTTTTTTTACTGCTACGGGGCCCGCCCGCAAAACAGGCGAGGCCGGCCGCGCTCTTTTGCAGGCGGCCCAATGGGCACCAAAAAACGCCCACACAGTGGGCGTTTTTTGGCCACCTGGGGGCCGCCTGCATAACAGGCGAGGCCGGCCGTGCACTTTTGCAGGCGGCCCCCTGGCCGCCAAAAAACGCCCACACAGTGGGCGTTTTTTGGCCGCCAGCTATATATACCCAGCCCCCCCTCAGATTTTCATTATATTCACTAAAATTTTCAGAAAAAAAGGAAGAAGAGAGGAGGGAGGAGAAGGAAGTAACGGCGAAGCCCTGCCAGTTTGAGACCTCGGCTTTTAGGTAAGTTTCTTATACATTACAGGTCTGTTGCTATGTATTAGTAAAATATAATGTGCACTAGAGTTGTTTAGTTTTTAGTTGACTCTGGGTAGATCTGTGAGTAGTATGTATATTAGATCTATAAATAATGATGTTTCTTTTATGATTTAAACAATGGATTGCATGATTTGAAATGTGACGAATATCGTATTTTCTCTGAATAGATATGCAAAACTTGTGGCGGACGGAGTTTTGGAAAAAACGAGGTCGCCCTAGAGAATTGTATCCCGACGTGTCTAGCAAGGATGCTCTTGTTCCTCCTGCAGTCCCTGTCCCAAATTGTGACTGTGGAGAACCGGCTGATATTGGCCAATCTCGCCATGAGGACACAGCTGTCCGTTGCTACTACACATGCGGTGGATTCAATGTAAGTAATTGCACCTCTGTCATTGCGCCTTTATTCATTGCTAGTAATTGCGGCTCTTGCATCTCTAACAATGTCGTTAGCAATCATATTTTATAGGCCCATGAGCGGTGCTTTTTCTTTTAGTGGATTGACGGTCCAGATAAATTCGACCCAAGGTATCTCCAGTTTGACGAATGGTGGAAAGGGAAGCATAATCCACCCGATCAATTCGAGCGGTGGGTGGCACCTCCCCCTGACCCCCCAATGACAGACGAGGAGAAGAAAATAGCCCAATTGAGACGGCTTAAATCTCCGCCTCGTTGCAAATGCGGAGATTATTCTGTAATAAGTTCAGATAGGCCTAACGAGTTCGAATGTCCTAACCCCGCCGGAGTAAGTGCAAATTGTATGCGGCATGACTTTCTTAGTATTTGTGCATGTACTAACATTTTACATTGTAGGGTGGGTATACCTTGTTGCGAAAGTGTAACTTCAGGGAGTGGCTGTGGGGTCCAAAGAACAAATGGCCGGATCCGAAGGTGGACAAGAAGAGAAAAGTGGTTACCCCTAAGCCTCCTGTGTTGTGCAAATGTGGTGTCGAAGCGCAGTATGGCCTACTACCATCGGAGCTTGGAATAGGCTATTGGTGCGGCCATATGGTTGATTACGATGAGGTCCTTTTGTTCCACTTGTTGCTCACTTGATATCCAAGCTTTTTGTATTTGCTGACTTTAAATTGTTCCGTTTGATCACAGAGCCTTAGGAAATGCAAGTGGGAGGTTTTTGCCCATGTTGAAGACCGCAGGGAATACATGGATACACTGAAGCAAAAGCAAGTAATGGACCTAAAGTTCAGGTCTGGTACTCAGCTTGTGGACAACTACATTAAGATGCGGAAGCGAGCGCAGGTTGACTATGCCCGACGATTGCGTGTCCAAACCCCAAGTGCTGCTCGGTGGAAGAAAGACTGTGATGCATGGAAAAAGAAGAGAGAAGAGGAAGCATCCTTGCATGCGAGGGAGAAGATGAAGGAGGCCGAAAAGAGGAGTGCTGATGCGAAGATGAAGCAGAAGATGGCGGAGGCGGAGATGCCGATGAACGACGAGGACGAGGAGTATGATGAAGCGTTCACCAAAGCCCTCGATGACTTGGAGGCCGCTTACTATAAAAAAAAGGAAGAAGAGGAGTATGATGAAGCGTTCACCCAAGCCGTTGATGACTTGGAGGCCGCTTACTACAAAAAAAGGAAGAAGAGGCCAACGCAGCTGAGCGTAGCCGTACCAATGAGTTTGTGGGAGAGGATAGTGGTTCTGAAGATGAAGACTTGCTTCCTGGTTATGTTTCGGATTATTAGGGTCGTTTTGTTAGATGAATTCGGATTAGTAGCTCATCGCCCTAGCGGACCTATAATTTTATTGTAATAAACTGTTTTCGTGACTTTTAACTGTGCTGTAATGGACTATTATACGGATGTAATGCAAGCATGTAAGGGTTTAGGGTTTAGGGTAAATTTTTTAGGGTTTAGGGTTTTTAGGGTTTAGGGTTTAAGGTTTTTTGGGTTTAGGGTTTTTAGGGTTTAGGGTTTACGGTTTAGGGTAAATTTTGACAAAAGAATAGTGCGTATCATACATGAAGACAGTAATTACATCGTACAGGGTACTACTATCCTGGAGCCTGTCCCTGCCCCTGCGCCCTACCCCTCTTCGGCCTCCTCGGTCACACGTGCCCCGACGAGTAGGTGTAGCGATCCGGTGGAACACCTCGAGTCGCGCGGACATCCTGCATTGGAGTCATCTGTGATAACTCCTGCGTGTAGGGCGGAGGTGCTTCTGCAAGCTGTGAGGTACCGATCTCGACCTCCTCGTCGCTGATCGATGCGTCAGTGGGGGGGTAATTAGGTAGTCGGTAGGTCCGTGACGAGGTGCCGGCTCCCTGGCCCGAAGTCGAAGCTGCTCCCTGCGTGGAGGTACCCAGGACTCCCCAGGCTGCTCCCTGAGCGGAGGTACCCACTCCATGGGGCGAAGGCCAGGCTCCCCAGCCTGCTCCCTGAGCGGAGGAACCCTCACCATGGGCCGACGAGCTGGGTGGAGCATGAGTGAAGTGCCTGGATGCCTCTGCTCCGTACACCGAGGACCCCCCTCCGGAGGAACGAAGGTACGGCGTAGTGAACGCTGTGAAAGGTGTCGTCGTAAGTCACATAGTCATCCATATTAGAAAAACATAGGTAGACGAGGTGGGGTACACGGAGTTACCTCTGTTCTGGGGTGCAGGAGGACGTGCTGCGGGTGCCGGTGCAGGAATTTGAGGCGCTGCGTCGTTGGTCCAACAAGTGAGAGCCCTCATCACGGATCTAAGCGTCGTACGCATCCGCGTGTACGAGGTGCGCAGCTCGTCGATTGTCAACGCCAAGCCACCCTCCAAGCGGCGACACACGGAGTCCATCTCCGTGTAAAGTAGTTGCGTACCATTGACCTAATTTCAGTTTGAAGTTACATGAAAGATATACGTAATGAAGTACTGATATATATGAGAGATTCAAGTACTCACCGCACGGAAGTAATCCTGATCATGGTGCACAGGGTAAGTGTCACGCACGGCGGCGACGTGTGGCTGCTGCTCTGGAGGACCGAAGGTGACACGTGTGCGGGTACGAGGCTGGTACCACCGGAGGTACATCATGTACGAGTCCTCGGTGTGGGGGCGGTACTCATCAACGACGTCCTCTGTGGCAAGCAACCAATCGTCCACGTATGGCTGCAGACGTGGAACCCATAAGTTGCCGCCGACCTGTCCCCTCCAAGTCAGCCTGAACACAAATTTAAGTAAGACATATCTACTGCGATTAATTTTTCAAAGTCAGTTGTTAGTAGTACTTACCTATGAGCATCTGCAGGGACGGTACGGATGATAGGGACGGGGGACGGCTGCATGAGACCGAACTGGCGCAAAACACGCCCTGGGCAGTGCGGTTCGACGAAGATGTCGAACACCATCGGTCGGAGCGTCAGCCAGAAGGCCTGGTCACGTGTGCACAACGTGGACAGCCCAAGGGGAGCTTGTGCGTGGATAGCCTCCTGGCTGTAAGGCTCCCAGATCACGTCGGTCGGCTGTATCCTGTTGAACTCCAGCATAAACTCGTTGTACGACCGCGTGACCTGCATATGTGCCCATCGTCGCTGAAATATAACAATAAATGGGTTAGAAGGTACGATACGAATTAACTATATACGTCAGCTAGAAACACGAACCTGACGACGGCACCAGACTGTACCCATGGTGGGGTAGTCCTCAGGCGGAACCTGCAAGTACAGGTCCTCCTCGTAGGCGGTGTGATCCACCACAGGTCGACCAATCGCGAACCGTTCAGCTGCCCATAGCTGTAGAAGGAGGGGGCAACCAGTGAGCAAAGAACTTGTTTCTATCTTAGTACACGCTTCGCAAAGCCCCCTGTACGTCGTCGCCAGTACGGCAGATCCCCAGCTCCACTGTGGCACTGCTCCCTCGTCAGCATCAGCGATCGCGTGCGCGTAGGGGATCATGACCTTGTCGACGGCATGTCCCGCGAAGCTGGTGAACATGACCCAGCCAAAAAGCCACAACAAGTAGGCCTCCAAGCTCCGTTGCACAGAGTACACGTCAGCCTCTGGGTGTAGCTGATCAGACTGAAAAAGATATAGTTAATAAAGTTGAGTAGAACTGTAAATTGATAAAATTCTTTTAAATTAGGCCTTACGGTAAACTGCATGAGCCACTGCTGCGACGGGCCCATGGTCGTGTACGGAGGGAAGCTGCTCAAAGCTGGAAGTGCAGGGTGACGCTGTACGTGGCCGTAGCGGGCCATCATGTCATCTCGCCAATCATGAAGTTCGTCGACTGGCCCAACGGCATCGCCAGCGAGGGGAAGGCCAAGCAAGAACGCAACGTCCTGAAGCGTCAGTGTGACCTCCCCGCACGGCAGGTGGAACGTGTGTGTCTCCGGCCTCCATCGGTCGACCAGGGCTGCTAGAAGAGACCTATCGAACTCCACCTCCTCGTCTCATCGGCCTCACCAGCTCGAGCCTCTATAAGACGACACAACGGGAGGAGGCCTGCCTCACGTAACCTGCACATAAAAAATTTATGTTATTAAGAAACCATGTGTACTTAATTGGGAGAATTAAAAGAGTCAACGGATACCTGGAACAGAACCGAGGGTCCACTGAAAGTAGACGTCTGGACGGTCGCGGTCGAAGTACGGGCAGATTGGCGTTCTGCACCGCAATACGGTACGAGCGGTGGTGCAGATCGATCCCTCGATCTAGCAGCTCAGGTGTGTCGTCGGCCATCCCTGCAACGTGTGTACCTTCCACCTGCTTCGAACTCATCCATGGCATTTCGAATACGTCTTGTCTTCCGACGCCCAGCCTTGTCTCTGATCTTACTTGGGTCTGGAATATAGGTAGGTTGCGGTACTGTACCTGTAAAATTCCCCGCTATGCCAAAACCATAAATTTCATGTGACCATGTATGCAATATGGCTTCCTTGGTGAAATAGGGAGATACAAAAGTACGATCAAGTATTCCACACTCCGAGCTCGCTGCAATAACATGGGAACATGGTTTGTGGTAGAGTCTTGGCTTGTGGCACGTGCATACGCAATACCCATCCTCTCTAAGTATGCATTCTTGCACAACTCTTCTTCTATATATTCCACGCTTGGCCTTATCAGCACACAAGATTTCAAATCGGTGCTCTCTAGTACCTTGAGTTATAACTCTATGCTCCTTTGCCTTCTTACGTTTTTCCTCCAGATAATTTGTCAGCATTTGTCCGAAGAAAACACCTCGCACTTGCATTGATAGGGCAGCGACTTGGTACCGGTCTCTGAAATATCTGCATGTTCCATGCAGGATGAACTCAACAATGGCAACCAAGGGAAGGTCTCTAACACCACGCATCACCCAGTTGTAAACTTCAGCCAAATTAGTTGTCATAATACCAAACCGCGCTCCGCTGACATCATGCAGCAAAGACCACTTCTCCTTAGGCTCATTCTCTATCCAGTGCGAAAAATTCCTCACAGCAGATGCCGATCTCCTTCTGATATTTGGACCATCTGTGGGCAGCGGTCCTAAAGACTCTGGACCATCCTCACCAAAAGGTGCTGATCGGCTTGAGTGTTCTTCCATATGCTTCGTTGTGAGCTCGTCTAACCTCCTCCGAAGCTCGTTGAATTTTTTCTGTTGATTCTGTCCGCACAGCCTCTTGAATAGATCCATCAAGCTCTTGCGCTTAAACTGTTTGTAAAAATTAGCACCCATGTGACGCATACACCACCGACTTTGAACATCTGGCCAATCTTTACCATATCCCATCTCTGCATCACCGT
>CM041642.1:4608911-4659716 GCA_023333625.1 Bothriochloa decipiens
TTGATAGTCATGTCTCTGAGTTTTCTGATCTTGTTTTGTTCTAGCAATTGCAGCTACCAATGATGCATGTCTTATGCAAAGAACTGAGGCCTATGTTGTTTTCGTGTCCAATGATGTCAATTTTCATTCTTACATACCAAGCTAGAGCCATTCCTGATCAAGTGCCTCTGCCACTTTCTCCTGTGAATGAAGGCTGTGGTAAGAATATCATCATTATCATTCTTCTGGTGCTGGTGTTTGTTCTTTGGAACAAGCTGTCGAGGTGTTGCTACTATAATTGAGGTTATTTTATGGCCGATGATGACAATGAACCATCATTTGATCTATCTGTTACTTTCATATCTAAAAATGTGGACATCCAATTTGTCTGAGGCCTTATTACTGAACTTGTAACTGCTTTTGTGTGCCCAGAACTTGCAAAACTATGTGCTGGAACTAGTTTCATTCATGAATATTTGTAAATCTGTTGCATATGAAGTTTTATGGCCAGATTAGGCTTGGCCGAAATCAAACACGATCTGAAAATGGTAGTTGATGGTAGTTGATGTTGGGCCTGGCTCTTAGGTGCAAATCAAATATAAAAAAGCATGGGCCAGGCTCTACAGCTACAATACAAACAAACAATGACAAGGGTCGGTTTTGGCCAGGCCGTAGCTGGCCAGGGCCTGGCTCGCCGGCCAGGTCGTCCGCGGCCACGAAAACAAACACGCCCTTTGTGCCTTCCATAAGAGATTTTATGCAACTGCAATGGGGGTCAGAGTAATAATCGAGTATACTGCGTGCGTGTTGTGGCGTGGTCAACAACAGTTTTGAGACCTTTTGTTCAACAAAAGTTACAGCTCGGATAATGGAACAGTAGTGTTCTTGGGTTTGATGCTCCAGGACCCACTGAGCCGATGTCAGCCTCCTCTCTGCCTGAACACAGCAAGACGGGGCCCAGGTTGCTGAAACGAACAACCCAATGCAAAGGGACTGATGAGCGGTTCAGCGGACGCTGCTATTCAACTCTGAACGATATACACAACTCAAGACTCGACAACTCTTTAGTTCCTCTCTTCGCAATGAGACCAATCTTCAGTACAGATACTATTCGTGAAAACAAAGCTGGCGAGCAGACGAAACGGCGATGGAAATGGAATGTGCAAGAACTAGCGGTGCCGAGCGGACGATACTTGATAATGATAGTATGACAGAACCAGGGGGACGAGGAAAATGGCCAAAATAATGAATGAAATCGAGATGCAGAGCACGTCCATCTCACTACATTCGTGCAGGTTACAAGTGATGACCTCTTACTTCGACGACCATGAAGAGAAGAAGTAGGCAGATGACGAGGAGGATGCCCGATTGGTGTCGGTCACCGTGGCCAGCGACGGTCTGGCATCGGCGAAGCTCAGCGCAGGAGGAGGGTACGCGGGCAGGACGCCCAATGGCGGGAGCTTCCTCATCGCCGACAGCTGCGGCGAGAACCCGCCGCCGCCGTCCTCCTCGTCGTACGCGTACGCGTCCGCCTCCTCCGTGATCCCGAACGGCGACCGCGACGGCGACGCGCCCGGCGTCTCGAACGGCGGCGTGTCCCCGCCGGCGCCGCCGGAAGCAGCCGCGGCCGCGGCCACCTGGCCCCGGTCGTACACCGGGTTGGAGATGCACATGAACCCGTCGCCGCGCGCCGAGGATGAGCCGCCCGACGACGGCGAGGAGCGGCGCGCGGGCGACCACCGCCACACGGCGCCCTCAAGCCTCGGGATGGCGAGGAGGAGGTCCTTGGCGCTGCTGGGCGCGTGCAGGACGCCGTGCGCGTAGTAGAAGGGCGGCGTGCCAGCGAGCGCCTCGCGCGCCGCCGTCGTGGTCGCCACCGACGACGCGGCGTCGTCTTCGGCGCCGCGCTCCGGGGACGTCGTCGCCAGGGACAGGCCGAGCTTCGACCGGGACGCCTCGGCGCGGAGCCGGCGGCGGCGGAGGTGCGCGCAGATGAGGTCCGCGAGGAGGAGCACCAGGATGGTGAGGAAGACGGCCAGGCTCAGCGCCACCGTGACGCTCACCGCCACCGCCAGCCTCGACATGCCGTCCGTGAACATGGCTTGCTGGCGCAAAGCGGAGGGTGCAGAGCTGAGGATAGCAGTGAACATGGCTTGCTGGCGCAAAGCGGAGGGTGCAGAGCTGAGGATAGCAAGTGTGTGCAGCTGCAAGTGCTGCAACCAACAAGTGGCGCGGCAACGGCGAGGAGCCGAGGACTGTTTGAGGTCGCATCAGAAGACAAAAGGCTGCCCGCACCTGCTTAGGAGCTGATGCCCTCCTCTTGATTGTCTAATCCACCCCGTTGATCAACTACTCGTCGCGTTTTTCGAGGCGGGTTACTTCCAAAAGCTAGAGCCCGCTACGGTTAGCGTGTGCTTTGTCTGAAGAAAATAGCAGTCACTCCACTCGTCAGCCTCTGAGCCATCACAGTGGCAACAGGGTCCCTGCCTGTGTGGGGTATTCCTGTCATCGCGAGCTGGTGGACGTGAGCTGTGTAGTGCTAGGCCTGTAGATAAAGGCCCTCAGCTGTGTGTTCTGTTTAATAGCTACCTGATCATTGGGCGTGGAGAAAGGAGACGAGCGGGTTTTTGGCGGGAAGGCGACCATCTGGTGACTGTGGCAAATCCTGCAGGCTCTGACCGCACGAGTAGTCATCATCGTCGAGGTGTGTCCGATTGTGGTCGTAGACGACACGTTCCTACGGCATGATTGCCAGTTGGCAAAGTCATAACATTGGTCAGCTCGTGTATTCATCGTCTTTTTTACTGCGTTGTAGTTTACACAATCAATGACAACACTTTTGATCAGGAGAAAACGATTGGAGTACCTAAGCTACTCTGTCCGTCTCAAATTATAATTGTAAGTTATTTTAAAACTATTGAAGAGTTAAAATATCTTAAATTTGACTAAGATTTATAGTATAATAAGATAATAACATTTATAATACCACATAAGTGTTATTAGATTCTTCGTTAACTATATTTTTATAATATACTTAGTTAATGTTATAAATATTTGTATTTCTTATTATAATTTTAGTCAAACTTGAAATACTTTGACTTTTTAAGATTTTTGGAATGACTTACAATTTTAGACTAAGGGAGTACTATCTAATAAAGGCAACTAATGTCTTACCTATCTATCATCAAAATAAACAATTAATCATTAGCAGTATTCTCTAGCCAATACAACCACTGCCTCTGTCGCAAAATATAAGGCATACTACCTTTGATTTAAAGACCAATGAACATATTCAATTCTCCCTCTATACATATCTTGATCTTTGAAACAAAGATGGTTATGCTATTTTGTGTAAAATGAGTAAATAAGTTATTACTGACCTAATACCCAAAGTAAAACCGTTTTCATTCTTATCATCCAAAATATTTTGGATATTTTAGGGTCAAGTCCGAATAACTCCGGTTCAAGTTTCAAGTATCGGGTTTTATGTCCATCCCCACCACGATTGCTCTCTTTCCTTATGATCATGAATGTCTTTGTTCCTTGAACAACTGTCTTCCCTCAAAGGCAACATCCATTGCTATGTTAGAGGTCATTCATCTCATCCTTAAGTAAAAACACAATATTGACAGCTTAGTATCGACCCCGCTCACTTGGCCGAGGCGCAAATGCTAATAAATACCAACAATCTTTCTACCCACCAGCGTCAATGTTTGTGGCGATTCATTGCACCCGGTGTAAACTTTTAGAGTACCGCCTTGCTCTTCGTCTATGCCTACCGTGGGAAGCAAAGTCCCATACGTTTGATAAAAGATCCAGATTCTTGTATAGGATAACAACCAAAGAATGGAAACTAAACCAACCAACTCCTCTTCGTCCGGAAGAAAAGGTCACTGCACAAGCAACATCAATCCATATCTGCCGGGTTAATTTCAAGGATACCGTATCCTATGCCGCATCCGCATAGATAATAAAAACACTTCATCATATTTTTAAAATTTGGATTCAGAGCGTGAAGTATCACTTCCCCCTGCTCATGAGTCACACGATCTGGGGTCTTGACTGCCGAGCATCCCCCTAAGACAGTACCAGTGAAATGAAAACTAGTATTCTCTACCCAACTTGCCGTAGAAAATTTCCAGAGTGGAAGAACATCGCTGATTTTTTTTTTTGAGCAGAAGAAAATTGCCGATAAAAACAAAGGCGTATACGGAGTACTAAAAAGAAAACCGAAGTAATGGAAGTCCAGCCAAAAAGAAGGGAAAGGGCCCAAAAGCCCAGCGAACCCATACATCATGTTCGTCCTGCGAATCCAGTCCGTCGACTTCCCCGACGCCGCCGCGTCCGCCTCCCCGGCAGCAGTCGCCGCCGACGAAGTCGGCACCAGCAGCGGCGGCGCTGCCACCTCTCATCCGCTCTCCCCTCTCTCCGGCCGCCCTCCCTCCTCTGCCACCACATCATCCATACCTCCCCTCGAGCTCCCCGGCGCAACCCTCGCCGCGGCCGGCCGAAGCCCTAGGATCCTCCACACCCGCGGCGTCATCCACCTCTACCACTCGTCGTCGTCCACCTCCATCTCATCCTCCTACGCCTCGGCCGTCGCAGCCACCTCCTCCTCCTCGTCCGGGCCGGCCGCCCCGCAGCTCGCCCCCGACTCGCACCTCCCGGTAATTACTCTTCCTCGGGTTCCCTCTCTTATTGCCTTTCGCGCGCTTACGCCAGTTGCTTTCTGTCTCCCGTATCGCAGCCATGTCGCGGTACGCGTCTCCTTGTGCTTGCCGTTCCGACGCGCGTTTCGCCGGACGACTTTGTTCGCTTCTGCGGCCCCTGCCTCGAGCGAGCCTCCGACATCCGTTTCATCAGGTCAGTTACCGCATGAAAGCAAATGGCTCCATGCCCTGCTTATTGGGCAGTTTTCACTTACATATGTTGTTCGAACGGTAGGGATGATGGAGTGGAGGACCGGTACAGCGTCCTTGTGGAGTTTGAGGACCAGAATAGTGCTGAAAGGTTCTATGCGGATCTCAATGGCTGGAGGTTCTCAACCTCTGAGGTGTCTAATATTCTTAATTGAAATTCCAGTTTATTTGCTGATCATATTCGAGACTGTTGCTAAATTGGCCATTAACTCTTATCCCATGGTGTAGCGAGAGGTGTGCCATGTTCTGTTCATAGCTGCTGTGCAGTATACACCTTCCTCAGAGGTTGCCACAACTCCACCGGCTGGATCCACTGAACTTCCAATGTGTCCTGTTTGCATTGGTGAGCTTACTGTTTTGTATTTTTGTTTCTTTGGGGGGACTTTGCACTATAGTCATGTGTACATGTCACCATAGTGTCACATTTGAATTCATTTTGTGATCTCTGATGAAGAGATGTAGGCACTTGTGTTCTATCCTGGCCATAGTTTTAACTTTAAATACCTTTCTGTTTGATGCAACAGCAACACTTCATCTGTTATTTAACTTTTCATATTTTGTTCATTTTTTAAGTTGTCTGCCTTGTTTCCAATGCAACAGTTACACCTAACTATTCTCTGCCATCTTAACGTGTTACTTTATCAGAAAGATTGGATCAAGACATCAGCGGGATTTTGGCAACTACTTGTGATCACTCTTTCCAATGCTCATGCGTTTCAGTGTGGGCCAATTCATCCTGTGCGGTAATGAATGATTGTTTTGCTCTTTCATCATTTGCCCTAGGGCAGTAAACAATCAAAACATGGGCTCGTTGTGGCGTTTATTATTTCTTATTAGTAGATATATACATTGCATTGGATTTGCAATTACAAGTACTTCATAGTTGTGTTATTTGCATAATCTTCCTGAGGACTAGTGAATTTCTGGTGTGCTTGCTGTCCTTCACAACAGTTGGAACTATACAACAATTTCACATAGAGCCTTTTGAAATCCCACCCCCTCCCCCGCACTTGTTAATTTGTTATCCTGGGTACACAATAAGAACTTGCCCAGAGGTAGGGGCATATACATAATACTGCTTACTGAATTCACTAAATGTTTACATGTATATCTTCCAAGTTTCAAGTAATTTCGCTGCAAAGGAAACAAATATTGAGTTTGGTCATGGTAACCATGAGAGGCATAGGGACACTATACGAAGGAAATGCTTTCTTATGTACTCCAATTTATTGTTGCCAGTACTTCAACTATAAGTGATATTGAGTTACTTCCAGTGTATTGAGAAATGAGAACACTTTCCTTTCCATTATCACATATTGTACTTTGTTGAACATGAGTTGGGCCTTTTACCAAGCTTTTTACATTTCAGGTATGCCAGTTTTATCAGAAGCAGTCCGAAAATTCTACATGTTCTGTTTGTCAAACCACTGGAAACCTCTGGATATGTGTGATATGTGGTTTTGTTGGATGCGGAAGGTATGTCATCACCGACTTACTCCCTTTGGTCAGTAAAAGCTGTCATTTTCAGACAAGGAAAACAAGATATATGCAAGTCACACTTCTTATCTGAAACTTTAACTAAAGTTGGCTCAAGGTATTAATATTTTCTGCTGTAAGTCAGTAATCACTCTGCTATCTTAAGGGTGATCATATTAAAGTATTTTTACATAATTACATAGTCCAAGGTAAGATTGCTACATGGAAAGACATTCGTCAATGATGTGGAACATTAGTCATTACCAGAAGAATGAAATACACAGCTTGGTATTCGTTGAACTTCTATGTACCTGGCCAATCAATCTTAGCATTATTGACTTCCATTTTCTAAGGTATCAAGAAGGCCATGCAAAACAGCACTGGAAGGATACTCAGCATTGCTATTCGCTAGATTTGGAAACACAGCGTGTTTGGGACTATGTTGGTGACAGTTTTGTCCATCGGCTGAATCAATCCAAGAGCGATGCAAAGCATGCTAAGTTCAAATCAAAATGTAAATATTCTGGGAATGACTGTGTAAACTGCTCGTGCATAGATGACCCTGACATGGGTGGAGCTATGTTCAACAGCAAAGCTGAAACAGTAAGAATTTTAAGTTCACTTGATTTGAATCACTCCCTCATGTCTTGCTGTTAATGTTGCTTTATAAATTACATACACCATGCTCTTCTCAATAGATTGTGGATGAGTACAATCGCCTCCTGGCAAGTCAACTTGAAACTCAGAGAGAGGTACTGTCTATACCTGCTAAGTTTTCTATGTCCCTATTGAAAGCAAAGTTTCTCTCTGATAGATTGTATAGACATTGTTAGCTAGTTGAAAACTTAGTTTATCTCTGATGCATTCCTCTGCCTAATGTTTGTACTTGCAGTATTACGAGGGCCTGTTGTCTGAGGCTAAAAGAAACAAGGAACACCAGATTTCTGAAGCTGTTGATAAAGCTGTAAATGATAAGCTTCAAGAGATGCAGCTTAAGCTTGAGAACCTTATTGTGGAGAAAAAGAAAGTTGCAGATGTGAGCATTTTATCTCATGCATGTTTATCAAGCACAACCAGCTGTTAGCATTACTATAACTAACGACTCTGTGTCGATATTTTTGTGCCTTTCTGCAGATGAATGAAAAACTCACTAGGAGCCAAGACATGTGGCGTCAGACACTGAGAGACATACAGGAAAGGTGTGTTTGATTTCTGCAAATAGGAAACAGTGTTCTTATGGTTTCAAAAACAGAAATAATACTATAAGACTAAAAATGGCCTCCAGTTAAGTAACCAAGTCATTGATATTTGCAATGATCCAATGAACTGTATATATTTTTAAGTCCCAGTTCAGTGAAAAGGTGGCATACTCTGTTGTCTGTTCCTTTCTTCTGACCACAAGTTTTCCTTTTTGTTTCTTGATATAAATAATTATGCATTCATTGATAGGGAAAGAGCACAGTTGAAGTTGAAGGATGAAACAATTCTTGATCTGGAAGAACAGGTGTTTTTTTTTTTGTTTTTTGTTTTTGTGTAGACTGTACCTTTTCAGAGTGTGGTATCTGTTGTTCAGTAATAAGGGCTACACCTTGACACTTCAAAATTCTTGCAGATAAAGGATTTCAAATTTTCCATCAAGCTGCAGAAGTCAATAGAGAAGAACGATGGTGTCAAGGGTGGTACGCTGGTTCCACTTCCTACAGTTTCAGATTCTGGAGGCAAGGGTAAAAGGTCATCAAGAACAAGCAAGAGGAGGAATTAGTGTCCTTTGCTGACTAGCAGTTAGTCTTGACTGGAACACACACGTATGCTAACCTTATTTTGATAATGACGTGTTTCCCAGTGCTAGCCAGTTACGATGAAGTACAGCGTGATATTTGAATTCTCGGGGAAAATAGTGACACTACAATCATGAACTTCAAAGCTATGAACCTGGATATTTACATGTGGAACACATAATCTAAATTGAAGTGTAATAAGTGTCAGAGAAATTTGTTCATCTCATATCAACATACAGAGCATTCGCAGTTCTTATGTCAAATCTCAAAGCATTTCACGTCAAATCTATAGACGGAGTCACTGCATGATTTCAGAACCACGTGAAAGATGGGATCGTCAGACGCCGCACCACGTGAAAGATGGGGTCGTCAGACGCCTGGTATGGTACAAGTTTCTAAATATGGTATGCTTTGGAGAATCGTGGATATGAAGAGGTAAAGAGCTTAATTGCCAGAGAAAAAGGAAGAAAAAAAAAAGGAAAAAAAGAATAAGGAAAAAATACATTTCTGCCCTTTCACTTGCAGATGGATGAAGACTCGCCTAGGAGACATGATTTCTATTTTCAGTCCATGACAAGTCACCAAATACCTAAACAAATATATAAACATCTTTCATAATGCGTCAATAAAAACAGTGGCTTCTTTTAACAGTATTGTATAATAATATAATAGAAGTGTCAAAAATTAATTTATCTCATAACCAAGTACAACCATCGTACATGACCTCCTAGCGTTTCAAGTCAGACGCTAGGATACATAAGATTGCACATACAATGCAACTTCAGTAGCCACTATAGGATTTCATTAAGAAATCTAATTTCCACGCAGTCAGTCAGCCGAATGCTGACGTTGTGATCTATATTTTGAGCATGACAGAGCGCCCATACGGATGGCAAAATGAGAATGCAACAGTGGCCCAAAATGCTAACACAAACGAAGCAGCGCTGACCACGTCAAGGACTACATCGTCGTCAGATGCCTCACCTGCATCTTCCAGCACAGGGGAAACGGAATCTGATCCAGCAGAACACCCATGGCCCAGTGACATGCCTTGGAGGTTCTTGTTGCCTTGGTAGCTGCTCATACTGAAAGTGTCAAACTGGCCAGAGTCGGGTATGCATCCTGATAGATTATTGTAGGCCACAGAAAACATCTCCAGCGATGATAACTGAGTCAACTCCCATGGTATTGTTCCATTTAACTCATTGTGAGACAAATCCAAGCTTTCTATCTCAATCATATTTGCAAGGCTAGCTGGAATTCTGCCGGTAAATGAATTGTGTGAGAGATTGAGGGACTTAACATGACTCACATTTCCAACCTCCCCAGGAATTTCTCCTGATAGCATGTTTCTAGATAGGTCGATGCCAAACATCATACTGACAAAGTTACTGTCATATGTGTAAAGATTCCCTTTAGTATAGAATGTAAACCATTTGAGGTAATACAGATAATAATACATGAAAGACGAGTCATCAGGATCGATACTATCAATTTCCGTTCTGGAGGCCATGTCAATACTGAAATTTTCAACCACAATGGGATATGATTGATATCCAAAGGACAGGCCACCAATGCAAGGTGGTAATGAACTAGAAAGTCTGTTGTGTGAAAGGTCAATTATAGTAAAGAAGTGGAGGCGACATATATTTGGGGAGATACTTCCCTCAAACAAATTGCTGCCTAATAGAAGCATCATGATTTGGGAAAGATGTTGTATCCAGTCAAGAGTACCTGTAAACCGATTATATCTTAGATCCAGAACTGAGACATAGGAGCTATTGAAAAAAACACTAGGGATGCCTGATATGGAATTTCCCGACATGCTCAGAACTTCCAATGGTAAACTGCCATTACAGTTTGGTATAGACCCCATTAACTTGTTGTCTGACAAATCTAAAAAGCGAAGATTAGTCAATTTGCAAATAGCGGGACCAATTTCACCAGTTAAGTTGTTGCTAGCGATATTAAGAACTCCCAATTTAGGGAGATTCCAATATGAAGCAGTGAGATTGCCGGACAAGTTGTTATCGTGTAAATCTATGATATAAGTATTGCCCGCGGACAAATTGCTGGGGAGTGTTCCTTCAAACTTGTTGCCGTCAAGGTTCATTTGAAACACGGATAAATTCTTGGCTCCACCAAATAATGGACCCCCAAGATTGTTATTTGAGAGCTTCAAGGTTGTGCTAGAAGAAAAATCAGTGAACAAACATGCATGCACTTGTCCTATAAATTTGTTATTTGATAGGTCGACAAATTGTATGCCGGTAATGTTGCACAATGACTGCGGAATGTATCCGGAGATGTTGTTATAGGAAGCAACTAGAGCTGTAAGATTTGGAAAGACTGAGCTGATGTTGGTTGGTAACTGTCCTTCAAAATGGTTCACAGATATGTTGATAAATGAAAGGTTAGATTGGTGCCACCACATTGGATCCACTGATCCTACTAGCAAGTTGTTTGAAAGATCCAAATATAATAGAGTTGCTTCATTGGTAAAGATCCAATTGAGGATACTACTTCCTGTCAAGTTGTTGCTAGACAAGTCAAGAACTTGTAAACGATGCTGTGTGCCAAGGAATGCTGCAATGCCGTTATCGACGTTACAATCAGAGAGCATTAGTGACCTGAGTTGAAAATGAGGTACCCATCCACGGAACACACCAGTAGTCAAATCAGCGTTTGCAGATAGCTCTACAATCTCGAGCATGGTAAGGTTTCTTAACCAGAATAAATCAAATTCCCCCTCTAGTTTATTTCTTGATAATATAAGAGTTTGGAGCGACGAAGAAAGATTTGAAGATGGGGTTATGGGTATATGTCCTTGAAGGAGGTTGTCTGACACATCCAAGTATTTAAGGCGTGGAAGCTCAAACAAGGAAGCTGGGATGGTTCCGCTCAATTGATTGTCTTGTAGATGCAGTTCTTGCAAGTTCTTCAGAATTTTGAAATCTGTTACACCACACTTTAGTTGTTACCAACAATACTTACACGTATTCCCTCCATTCCAAATTGTGCACCTAGATATACATTATGTCTATATATAATAAAAACTGTGTATCTAGAAAAGCCAGAATGATATACAAAGAATGTTGTTGCCGTACCTATAGTCTGAAGGGTACCATTCATATCGTTGTAAGAAAGATTGATTACTTCTAGAGAAGCCAATTTGCTGAGAGATTCCATGATATCGCCATTCCAAACGTAATTGCTTTCAAGGTTGAGATTCCGGAGCTTAGTCAATCCTTGAAGACCTGAGGATCAATTGGAGCTGTCATTGGACTATGATGAATAAACTGATTTGTTCAAAGAGAGGTACAGGAGCAGCATAGGTACCGTCAAAATTCTGTAAAGAAGCGAAACTTGAAGATAGATCCAGTAACTGAAGCTCATGAAATGGGGAGAACAGATTCAGGTCCAAGAACACGCGATCATCTCTGAAATAGACCCCATCAATATCATCGTACATCGTAGAAAGGTTGAGACCTGACACTCGTGCTGTGTCCTTGTCGCAGGTGACTCGATCCCAGGAGCAGCAGTCGTGGCTCTGCCCCCATGAAGCCGGGACTTGATACTGCCCCCGGAAAGCCCGGACTCTGTGGTTGGACTCTATCAGCAAAGACCGGATACGCAGAAGAGCGATCCTCTCCTCGGCGACGCAGCCGCATGTGACCTGAGACATGGACTGCAGCGTCCATATGAGCATGACGCAGAACCAGAACATGGTGGTCTCAAACGACGGAGACGAGTTCATCTCTCTCTCCGGAACGGTGTTGACGTGTTGCGCTGTTGCTTGTCTGCACAAACTATGGTGATGCGCTCAGCTCTGAGGTGTTACTTATTCTGCGTAGTAGTGGCCATCTTCCTGTCCAGCGCCCTCCGTTCTTGACAGCTTGATTTCCCACGACGACACGGTTGATTGACAAGACTGCGTTTGCGCCGCCCACGAGTAGTGAAATAAAGGTGCAGCGAGCAAAAGCAGCCCATGGAAGCTCTCTCAGTCTTCAGTTCGGCCAATACTTGGTGCTCCAACTTTGGGCACTTTACCCCATAATCCACAGAATCCAGGTCTGGTGCTGCTTCCAGATGACTTTTGACCTCCCGGCTCCTTCATACGCATTGACAGTACAGGGCTACTGCCTGCTTATCCAGTGCATGCTCATTCTGCCTGCTTATCCTGCCTGGCTACTGTACAGGATTACTAGGCAGGTAAAGGTTCAAGTAATCGCAGTATTACACTGTCTGAAGTCTGAACACTGTCCATGGCTTCGTTCACTCCAATTCAGAATTGCCTGCCAAACACGCTTATTTTCAGACCTGAAGCACAACCGTATTTCGCTGGAGATCGGACCCTGAATTGCCTGCCTCTACGGCGGCTTTCTGAATCCTGGATCTGGCTGCGCAGCGATCAGAGTTGCAACCCGATTGTAGTTTCTCCGTTGAAACCAAGACGCTGTGCGTGCTCTGACTCCACTGTTACTGCATCTCACGGAATACTCAGGTGATGGCTAAAACAAAAACTCCGGTGACAGCTTAAAAAAAATGAACAAAAACAGTTCGCCGTTGCCGGGGATCGAACCCGGGTCGTCCGCGTGACAGGCGGAAATACTCACCACTATACTACAACGACTTAGTTGGCTAAGGGCAAGTTTTAGATCTCTCGAATATGTACTTGAACATGGTCAAAAGTCAGAACTAGGAGCATATGACGCACGTTGGGAACAGGCGGCTGCGGCTTCAACTGGGACTGCACCAGCGTAAGAAACAGTGCTCTAGGTCAAATCTCATTTAGATCATGCCAATTCATAAGTGTCGTATAGTGAATTATGGTAGAATTTAGTTTATTTTTTCTCATAACTTAAACACGTATGGATTGAGATAATATACGCACATTCAGGTTTTAAAAAATATATGTGCAATTAAACAAATCCTTGTTTTTTTTGGAAAAAAATAAGTCCTTGTCGTTGATTTGGGTGGATTTTGTTCTCCTACCGTGAAAATAAAAAACCCCACCAATCGCAGGCCGATACACACAGTCACGGCCCAACGAAACCTCTGGCTCTGGGTCCGAGTTTGAAATCTCCAGCGTGAGTTTCGGGCTTTTGGCCGTCTGTGTCTCTGAAACCGTAACTTCCGACATCACCGGCGGCAAGCCGGCAAGCCCTCCAACGGCATCACCGTAACGGTCTAAAAGAAAAAAAATCTCTCCAGCGCTCGCCGCGCGCGGTCTATAAATACAGTTCAAATATTACGTAGATCGGATTGATCAGTCGTATTCTCTTCACCCTAGCCTTCACCGCCGCCCTTCGCCGCCGCCAGTTCGCCTTCGCCAAACGTCGCGCGTGCAGGTCGCGAGCTCGAGCTCCCTCGCCTACTTGGCTTATCGCCTTCTCTTTGATTCTAATTTGGTTTTGAATTCTGAGCATTTTCCGATCGTGTTGTGCACGCGCAGGAATGGCGAGGGAGGGAGGCGGCGCTCTCCGGCGGGGCACTCCGGCGATGGCTTCTGCGCCAGGAGTCCGGAGCGAGGAGAACGTGCCTCCAGGTGGCGCTTTGGACACCTCGCCTTTGACTCCTGCCGCGGCCTCCCGGCCTCCCCTCCGCGCTATCCAGCCGCAGCAGGGGCAGCCCTGGCCGCAGGCGGGGACGCCCAAGAAGGGTTCCGGGGTTAAGGAGACAGCGGGCAAGGGCAAGAAGCTGACGATGGGGGAGAGGTCTGCGGAGGTCCGCCGTCCCAAAGTGCGAGATGCCATCTTGTTCTGGGAAGAGAATCGCAATCGCAATGTGCACGTGAAATAGATCTACTGCTTTTTTTTTAAGGAAAAGATCTACTGCTATTTACCCCTGTTACTCTTTATTCAGTATCTGTATTAAATTGCAGTTCGTTTGATTTTTTTAACTCTAAATTTTATAATCTCGTCTTATTTAAAAATTTATTTAAAATATTATTTTTTTTGTTATACTTGCTTTATTAACAAAAAAATCTTTGAGAATGACCTAAATTTAACTAGTTTTGTTCAAAATTTTTAATTAAGACGAGTGGTCAAACTTGAAGTAAAAAAAGTCAAACGAACTATAATTTGAGACGAAAGGAGTACTGTTTTGTCTCATATATGTCCTTCGATTGTCACTATTTGAAAGATTATAAACATATTAGAGATGTAAAAGAC
The DNA here is from genome assembly GCA_023333625.1 of Bothriochloa decipiens. Taxonomy (NCBI): domain Eukaryota; kingdom Viridiplantae; phylum Streptophyta; class Magnoliopsida; order Poales; family Poaceae; genus Bothriochloa; species Bothriochloa decipiens. The sequence continues at coordinate 4,623,237 of CM041642.1, forward strand.
AGTCTAGATAATAGGATTTGGGGTTATTGCAATGTTAGATTGCAACTCCTGCAGCGCAGCCTTCAAATTCATTCATCAACTTGTTATCCTTCTATTCCATCACCCTACGTGTTGTACTTCCGATGCCTTTTGAGTTCGATTCTGCACCTCTAGATGCCACATTGCATTGCTAAGTTCGAGTTCCAAGTCAAGCACAACCCAATTACTGCAAAGCTTGCAAATTTATATATGTTCTTCCATTTTGGTGATGATGAAATAAGAGAAATCTTAACATTATGCTAATTGATTTCGTGGACAGAATGTTTCGTCAACACGGCAACAAGATGGGTGTTCTGATACTGAAGGTTCAATTTTTAGTGTACAGCTAAAAAGAACGCAGGCTTCACTTGAGAAAGCACTCAATTTTAATGCAAGATACCAACAGGAACTGGCATCTCGCAGTTGTATCGAGCAAGACAAGGATGAAACCCAAAGGCAGGTTGAACATGAATTGGCTAAGGTGATTACATCCTTAACAAAAGAGGTGGCGTCGCTGCGACAACAGCTAGATGTCAGTAACAAAAGAGAAGAACACTATGTTTCAGTACTAAAGAGGAGGGAAGAAGAGATTTGTCAGCTGCAGTGCCAACTGGACCAGTCAAAGAGAGTCTATGAAAGCAAACTTGAAGAACTGGAGACAAAGATGCAGAAAATGGATGCTGCTGCTGCTGCACACATGGATGATTAGGATGAAAATACATTTAGCTGTTCTGACTTTCAGTCGTTCTTATTATCAGATAGTGGTGCTTTGCAACATTTTCATTTATTTTCTTATATAATAAGTCATATTATTTGTTTGGATAGCTATGGTATAACTTTTCATTGATCTCATATTATTTATTTGTTTAGTGTTTACAAAGTTTTTATAAGCAGACAACTGCACATGTAATTTTCTAATGTTGTTTAGTGTTTACAAAGTTTTTGTAAGCAGACAACTACATGAATTTATAAAAGGGAAGAGCTAAGGCCTAGGCCTAGCAGTTGTTGGCCTGACACTATGACTCCTATTTTGAGATCAAAGATCCAAAGCATCATTGTTCAGTGCATCTTTAATAGTACGTGACTTCCTTTTTCAGATTGAGAGAAAATGCTTGGGTCTAAATAATTTAGAGCTTCACCTTGCAACCATGCCGAAGTCCAGAAAAGGGCTTTGTTTGCAAAGGTTTCACCCAAAGATCTACTTGAGTGTAGATTATATATGGCATATTCTGAAATTTGAAGTCTGAACATTCAGAGTTTTAATTGGCCTAGCAGTTGTTGGCCTGACGTCATGGCTCCTATTTTGAGATCATAGATCCAAGCGTCATTGTTCGGTGCATCTTTAATAGTACGTGACTTCCTTTTGGGGGATTGAGAGAATATGCTTGGGGCTAAATTATTTGGAGCTTCACCTTGCAACCATGCCGAAGTCCGGAAAAGGGCTTTGTTTCCAAAGGTTTCGCCCAGAAATCCAAAATATTTATCTATGTGAGTGTTGATTAAATATGGTATATTCTGAACATTCAGAGTTTCAATTATCACATGGAACTTATGATGCAAAAGCACGGTTCAGGAGCAGATGGTTGTTTGGCCAGCGAGGGGCGCCAGCTGCTGCGTGGCCTACCAAGACTTGTTTGCGCCTTTGAGGCGACGCTGCTAGCATATCTGACAGAGAAGCTCGTGCAAATGCTACATATAGATGTTTCTGACTGAATTTCTGTAGCTGGTTGGTCCAAATCTCACGGTGGTGCACACGACTTTATACAGGAAAGAAAAAGAAAAAAAAAGCAGCGTCTTCAGGTCTCTGCCGGTTATTTGTTTTATGATACCAACAATAACAAGATCACGCACAAAAAGCACATTCACTACAGTATTGGTATTACATATATAGTCATGCAAAGCTAGACTAAATATTACATTACAATATACTCCTATAGTGTATATACAAGAGCACAACACTCTGAATGATTAGAGTTTCAGTATTACATGCCGCCCATAGGGATGGCAAAACGACAACACGAACGAGGCAGCACTGACCGCGTAGAGCACCGCGTCCGCCGCCTCGTCTCCGCTGTGCTGCGAAGGCGGCGAAGAAGCGTCCGGCGGCTCTGAACCTGCAGCGCACTCGCTTCCTGGTGACGCCTCCTCAAGGTCCCTGTTCCCGGCGTAGCTCGTCGTCGCATCGAACAAGCCGAGCTGGCCGGCGTCCGGCACGCACCCCGACAAGTTGTTGTAGGCCACGGAGAACACGGCCAGCGACGACAGCCGGGAGAGCTGCGACGGGATCGCCCCGCTCAGCTGGTTGTGGGACAGGTCCAAGCACTCGACGCCGCTCATGTTTCCGAGGGCCGCCGGGATCAGGCCGTCCAGGGAATTGTGGGACAGGTTGAGGGCCTTCAGATGGCTCAGCTGTCCCAGCTCCGGAGGAATTTCGCCGGACAGCATGTTCCCGGAGAAGTCGAAGCCGGAGAAGAGATCGATGAAGTTCCGCCGGTAAGTGTAGAGGTTCCACTTGGTGCCGAACCGAAATCCCCTCTGCTCGTAGCAGCTGGTGTACCTGAAGCCTGGGTACTGAAAAACATGGCCACAGACGAGGTTCCAGTAGGACAGTCCAGATGATTTCCCTTCGAGGAAGGTCCCCGATGCATGCAGGCAGTGATCCTGAGAGTCGGTTATGCGACAGATCGATTACCCTCACGTATTGTAGTTGGCAAATAGTCTGAGGAATTTGACCTTCAAACTTGTTCGTGTCCAGGTAAAGGTATCGAACTTCGTCCAGAGGCTGTACCCAGTCGGTGCTTCCAGTGAACTGGTTGTAACTGAGATCTAAAGCTGTGACAGTAGCAATTCTGAAGAAACTATATGGTACTATGTCATATGGTGCTATGTCACCCGACAATAGATTCGCAGACATGTTCAAGAAAAGGAGCGACAACGGGTTGCTACAGTTTGGTAAAGAGCCCGAAATGTTGTTGCTTGATATGTCTAGAAGGATGAGGCTCGTCAAGCCACAAATGCTTGGGTCTATTTCGCCAGTTAAACTGTTGCTACCAAGATTCAAGATCCACAGATTGGGAAGGGACCATAGCAAAACATCGAGTTTACCAGATATTTTGTTGCCATGGAAATCCATTGTTCCTGCGTATACAAAATTCCCCGTTAGATATTTGGGCAGCTCTCCTTCGAAGTTGTTGCCGTCAAGGTATATTTCCCACCTGAGTGGCTCTTCCCGCCAAGTATAGGGCCACCGAGCTTGTTATTTGAGGCCTTCAGAGTTTTCAGTACGGGGTGGTCAGCGAACAGGCAGCTAGGCAACTCTCCTTGCAGGTTATTATTTGATAGGTCTAACTACTCCATGTTGCTTATGTTGCACAAATCTGGAGGTATTTCCCCAGAAATAGTATTGCCAGAGAAATCTAAGAATATCACGTTTGGAAAAATTGAGCTATGTTGGCCGGTATGTGTCCTGAAATACGGTTCAGGGACAGGCAGATTGCTAGGAGACTCGTTTGGGTATGGATTATCTGGTCTAGCGATCCAGATAGCAAGTTATTTCCCAAATTGAGATAAAGAAGTGCTGGCTGCTGTGCAAACAACCAACTTGGAAAGCTGCCTGTCAAGCTACTATTTGATAAATCAAGGGTCTCTAGATGATTTTGGGTGAGTAGAAAATGCGGTTTCGCAAAAATACTCTTGTCAACGTCACAACCAGACAGCAAGAGCTCTTTCAGCTGAAATGGAGGTTTCATCCAGGAAAATTAACACCTACTGCCAGATGAACATTTCTTGAAAAATCTATCTTCTCTAGATTTGCCATGTTTCCAAGCCATTGGAATGAAAAATTGCCACTCAAGTTGTTCATGGAAATATTGATGGTCCTAAACGACGAAGAATGTTTTAAATTTGAGCTCATAGGAATACTTCCCTCGAAGAGGTTTTGCGACATATTCAAATGTTGGATACAAGGAAGTGTGAACAAGGATGGTGGGAGGTTTCTTGTGAGTTGATTGGAGCTCAAATCCAGTTCTTGTAGCTCAGTCAGATTTTCAAAAACTTCAAAGCAAGTGGTGCACATTATCAATATAAGCTGAAGAAACAAGTAAAATGCACACATGGGTCTCTAACTTGTTAGATCACCTCCTTTAGATAACCAAAAATGTTTTTATATTATTGGTAATAATGCATTTTGTCACCTCCGTTACCATTGAAACAGCTCCCTCTTCAAAACTGCAAAGCAAGTGGTGCACATTATCAATATAAGCTGAAGAAACAAGTAAAATGCACACATGGGTCTCTAACTTGTTAGATCACCTCCTTTAGATAACCAACAATGTTTTTATATTATTGGTAATAATGCATTTTGTCACCTCCGTTATCATTGAAACAGCTCCCTCAATGTTCACCTGACATGTGAAGCCTATATGTCAGTGACCACTTCGTTAGCCATTTACCACCTTCCCCACCGCTCTCTCACTTCTCCACATGTTGATGCCTACCATACTGCCTCAACTCCTCCCTCTTGCTTGACCTAGCAAGATTTTCTTCCCCGTGTCAAGCTCGTCAATTCAAGATTCCCTTACATCGAGATTCACCAAGTGGTGGGTGAATGCTAACATTCATAGCTTCAATTTGGTTTGGATTTCTAATGTCATACTTGGGGAAGTGCATACGACATGTGAATGGAAAAGTTTCGGTGTCAAAATTAAATGGCAGATAGGGGGTTGTTGCATCCCGCTAGATTTAGGGGGGAAATATGTGTGTTCAAATAAAAATAATAGTTTTCACGTGATCTATTTCTAACCTATTGGAGCCTTGCAAAACTTTAAAACATGATTCTTTGATATGAAGGAGTTGTTGATAACATGCTTTTAGAGCATGTTATCCGAGTACATACATTTTGAAAGTGTGATATTTACTTCCTTAAACTTATTAAGTTGTTCCTTATGGCCCAAACTTCCCTGCTCATTTTGTAGATGACTCGATTTATGTCATTCATTCCAACTCATATCCTAGTGTCTCCAGCGACGAAGCCAGAAAAAAATTTAGGGCGGGCTAAACAAAAGTACGACGACAACTCTACTATAACCCCTTTTAATCTATATAATTATATATAAAAAGTTTAATGGGGGCTTAGGAGGGGCTCCATGTACATTTCATTAGTAGGCAAGGCTGGAGCCCTTGTTGCCTGGGTGCTAGCTACATCACTGAGTGTCTCCATAGTACACTTGACAACATTCATCATGTGGTTGGTTAGATTGGGAGGGTGGGGAAGGATTTGAGCATGTCAAGGACAAAGACCTACCATGCATACTACATCAGAGGTCAACTATAGCAACCTCCATGCACTCCCATACTTGAAGGTAGTCTAGCTAGGAGTTTGCCACAACACCTTGCTAGACAAGAGGTAAAGGCAAGGGTGTGGAAGAGTTTAAGTCTATGTGGACCATGGACCAGAGAAGGCAAGCCTCCTCCAACCTTCATACCTCCCTCCTCTCAACTTACTATTGCTTGAGTGATCCATTGGTTTCTTGCACATTTGCAAGGATGGTGGTGGGGGCCTTTATGGCCGGGCTCCTGATGGGGAGTCCCCCTATTCCTACGTTCTTGCAATTTTTGGTGGCTCTCCATCTATGGCTTGAGGCAAGTGGGGTGGACAGATGTGGCAAGCCGATCATAAGATATGGACGACTCATGCCTCACGGTGGCTATGGTTGTGCCTTGGCTTCATAGGTGTTGAGTTGTCGGCTAATCGGGAAATGAGAAGGTCGGGCGAATGAGGCTTGTGTGGGAGGCCCTGTGAAGCATGTGCAATGGCGGTGGCTAACTGGCTATGGAGACTAGTCTTTGGTGATGGAGGGTGTGTGTGGTGCAACGTTTCATGCAACGGTGACACTGCAAGTGGCGACAGGGGCACATCAATGGTAGAGGTGCAATGACATTGGCCTTGATTTCTTATGGCACATCGTGGAGGACCAAAGGTGCCAAATTCCAGGTGCTTCATAACTCATATATGGGCATCGATAAGCGTGGAGGACCAAAGGTGCCAAAACCCAGATGCTTCATAACTCATATATGGGCATCGATAAGCTTGGTGACTTCAGGCGTAAAGCACCATAGGGGATGCCACACGTGGTGGTGAACGATGGTGTTCAAGTTTTAGGCTTGTGCTAGGGGAAACGACACACAATCAAGGAGGTGCCACAGTGAGGCGCAGTGGTGGGCATGCAAGATGGTTTTGCGGGCGATTGGTGTTCCAAGTTGGCCATGTGATGGCGCCATGGCCGCCCTTGGCAGTTGATGGAAGATACAACAACAACACAAGCAACTTTCACAATGCAATAGTGAGTCCAATCCATATTGAGGCTATAGTGCCCGAGCTAAGAGACTAGACATTGGCAAAGGTGGATGGTGGCCTAAACGAGGGTATCTATGCGCTAGAGGTGCCTGCAAAGTTGGCAAGAGGCCGATGTGGCATCATGGTGCCCAACAAACATTGTTTGTGCATTGTCTTCGCAGCTAGCAGTGGTTTGTGGCGGTTATCCTTGCATGGCAATGGCCAGTCTCATTCCAACTGTCTGGTGTAGTCTTTGTTATTTCTACTTGTCAACTCTATTGTTTTTGTTGGAGTTTTGTTGTTACTCTGTTGTATTAGTTTGTTTGGATTCATCTTCTTTGTAAATAGCAAGATCATGGACTACATCTCACCGAGGAAGAAGATCAAACACATTCTTCTCTACCAATAAAAATGGTAACTGTATCGTGCCTGTTTGTTAAAAAAAAGATCAACACAAAGGAGCTTTCTTATTAGAGTTGAAAAAGATGGTCTTGTCAATAGCAGGAGAGTGTGAGAGGGACATACATAGACGGTGTTTGATAAGTGATTCAAAGTTGATGCCTTGAGCCCTTGAGGGTGCACTTTAAAAGCTTATTAGAAATAGCTCAACATGGCTAGTACTATACCAATTGGAGGTCTTGTCAATGTTAAAGAGATGGAGAGAAAAAGGAAAAGATAGAGTGGAATCCATGTGCTTGGCAAAACCAATGCCGATCTAGCATGGTAGGTGGAGAGCATCTGGAAGATCTCTCCATTTCGATTCTTTTAGGGACAGAGGGGGAATAAGTGACACATGCTACCTAAGATGGAGTTAAAAGGTCATGTCTTTTAGGACTTGTGAGGTTTTATTGTCTTTTCGTCAGACATTGACTATCTTCTTTTCGGTTGTTCTTCTTATGGTTGTGTTGGTGTTGCAAGTGGTTTGCGTTGTTGACAGAATTGTTCTAATAGTTGTAGTTATTGTTGTTTTGTAACTCTCTTGGGGGCGCCATTTATCCAGCCTGGATTATATAGAGAGAAAGTGAGATTAAGGGTTGGAGATGTGAATTAGCATGTCGCGCACTATAGGTGGTGGTTTGGACCTACCGTGCACAAGAGGTTGTGACTAGTGGAGACACCGTTTATTTTTCCAAAACAAATTAAACATTTAGATATTTAGGGCATATAATCAGTTGCAAATGTTAACCTGAGGTTGGAAGTGTTCCAACCATGGCGGTGAACTCAAGGTGTAAAACCTCCAAGGAGGACAACTTTCCAAGAGATTCCGAGTCATTGGCGTTGAAGCAACTGTAGCTGAGGTCGAGATGCCGGAGCTTGCTTATCGTGCTAGACATGGAAGATCGTTTTACCAAAGCACGCATGGACTTGCTAGAATTATGAAATTGACGACTGCATGCATGCGCGTTCGTACCGTCCCAGCTCTGGAAAGTGGCGTAGTTCATCGAGAAATCGAGGAACTGAAGCTCAGGGAGCGCTGAGAAGGCCGTCGAGTTGAAGCTCTCCCGGCACAGCCCGTTTTGAGGCGGGCCACCGCCGAGGGAAGAGAGTTGGAGCTGGGACACGCGTCGTGTGTCGTTGCTGCACTCGACGCCCGACCAGGAGCAGCAGTCGTCGCTCTGTAGCCACGACGACAGGGGCTCCCCAGCAGCGAAGCCGTCTGTCGTGCCAAGCAACGAGACGCCGATTTCCAGCAGCGCAAGCCTCTCCTCTGTGGAGCAGCCATTGGACACGGGAGATACCAGGAGCACGCACAGCCATAGCCACATGTCACTAGAGATGGATCGCACCTGAAAACGGCGGCGGCAGCAGAAACTCATCTCGATCAATTCTCAGAGCATGCTTTGTTTTCCTACTAATGAGCAGCGACCTACGATGAAAGAGGAAGTGATCGACGTGCGTGGTGAATGGTGATAGTTTGGCATGGTATTTATTGATGGAAAGCTCTGGACTGTTTGGAGTCATGTTGACATATTTTTTTTTCAGATAAGTCTGACTTAATTCACACACCACTTCGAGAAGACGACCAAGTATGGCCAAAGACAAAAGAAAGACCCAACTGTCTTCCAACACCAAGTATGCACTATATAGAGTCCTCAATCTTTACGAATGTCCTTGGAACCATACTCAACTGATCGAATCCAGGGGGCAAGACAACCAAGTGGCCTCAAATGTGACTAACCAATTATCTTTAATCTGTAAAACAAAATTGTTCATCATTCACCAAACTCCAAAAACGAGCCCGCTCATATCTTGAAACACTCTACGCCAGAAAGTTGTGTTCGTCCATTGAAAGCTTCGCAACTACTCTTGCAGCACTTGACCGACACTGTACCATTTCTCCACACACACTAGAGACCAGGGGTTAGCTTACATTATTATTTGGAGAAAGAGGGATTAGCTTACATTATTTTTTGAAGGAGGGATTAGCTTACATACCGTGTAGCCAATAAAACAAGAGGATGACCCCTGGATAAGCTTAGCTTGACCGCAAAGGAGAAAGAGGATGACCTATTCTTCACGATCTGGTCGCCCATAGCTTGCAATTAAATAGGAGAAAGAGGATGACCCGTGTTCGAGAAAAAAAGAAAGAGGATGACCCATTCTTGTCGAGCTTGGAGCTTGGTCGGTAGAATCAACAAGATATGGGGTGACTATCTCGACTATCTGGTCCTTTTTTCTAAGCTGCGGTCATTATTGTCAACATCTCCTTTCAATTTGGCTTTTAACAAAGGTCACGTAGAAACGATTTCTTGAGGGGGGAAACGAACGCAATGGCATAGAGCATCTGAGGGAGATGAAAGAATAAGGAAGTGAGAGAAAATAGGCCATAATTATTAATTTAAGACACCACCATTGTGTGAGGTAGTTTTCATATATCAGTTTTTGCTGACGTGGTCACTGTGGAAAGCGTGCATAATTTGTATCATTGGGATTGCCCTAAAAGCAGGTATAATAATGGGCTTATAGTCAAGCAAATCAATATTTTTGATGATGTGAAAGAGAGAAGTAAGAAGAGAGTAGAGAGCTTGGCTCCTATTCTAGCACCAAGCTGGGCACGCATGCATCCTAGCAGAGATTAATGTGAGGAGGAATAGGAAAGAGAATAGAAACATAAAACATAAGAAATCTTGTAGTCAAGTAGGAGACTAATTATTGTATAGCTTGGCTCTTACTGCTTGGCTTATAGCTAAGCACTTGGCTCTACTATTAACCATGCTCGGTAACATAGCCCCTCTTTATGCGCAAGAAAAATGAAGTGGCCCTACCTTAAAACCCTGCTGAGAAATTGTACAAGCAGCAAGCTAATAGAAAGCGCTAGCTGCTAATGAGAAGAAAGAACTTGATGTAAATTCTGAAACTCACCAAGTAGTTAAATTGAGAATTTATGTTATACTCGCCACAAAATCTGATATGAAATTGGTGATCATGTGTGATGTACTTTCATTTGCAGAGGTGTTTTATTCCATTGATGATATATCTAGCATTTTACCTCCTCACGTCACTAACATTTTACAGGAATATGATTGCAAAAAAAAAACCTTTGAGATACTTATGATATATCTTTTTTCTTTGAGATACCTCTATTGTATGAGATGGGCCCTGCTATTTTCTACATATATATATATATATTGATATACAGAGAGAGAGACTGAAACATGAGCCGCCTTCGCCTCCGATCGACATAAAACTTTAGTTTATGGTTGTTTCTTATAAAATGTTTTAGAGATATGATGCAGATTGTCAGGTGAACACAAAGAATTGTTGTGTGGTGAACACCAAAAGTTAGCAACCTTGTACTCAGTACTCACCAAACTGCATCCGAGCACAAATGTTCTTTGCTTTCTCAAATGCCTTCGACTGTCGTCGTGGGGCGGTCGTTATAAAGACGGAGGCCTTGGCGTCCATGGGGGTGCTAGTTTGGGGCTATGCTCCTGAGTCGGTACCTTCAAGGGGCGGCGGTGCCTGCGACGGGAGCTTGGCTGGCGGCAGTGGCCGACGGCGGCTACGACTTCGGCGGACGTTTGGTGGACGTTCACGGTGGCAGAAGGCTGGTGTTCGGCACGGGGTCTGGCGGGGTGCTGGCGTAGCTTTGCGGCTACTCAAGTGGCCGGCGCGTCTACTCTGTTGAGGCTTCTTCTGGATGGCCGGCAGCGACGTCTTGGTGGCTAGCGGGGACCCGAGATCTTGTCCGACGTCGGTGCTGGGGTTGTTTTGGGCGAAAGCCTGGCGACGGCGACACTTATGGGTGTCGTTCCTCTGTTGAGGTCATCGCGTCCCTAGCACATTCTATGGGTGAGAACCCAGTTCTTCAGTGGACGGACGATGGCGGCGCTTAAGCATCGTAACCTTCTTGAAGGCGTCGTTGTGGAATTTGACTTGGTCGGGATGTCTTTGGGCAGTGCTTTTTTCGTCGTCTTCGTCAACGTGTTCGTGGTTCGTGCTACTAGTGGAGTAGCCTTAGTTTGTGTTTAGTTGGTTATAGTTTATAGGTTTTTGTTGCTACCTTTGAGTTGTTTGGTGCGTTAGTGGTGGAGCTCCTAGTCTCGTGTCGACGACCCAATCCGACCGAGTTCTAGTGGTTAGAGGCTTGTGTCGATGTCCCAGTTCGATCAAGCGTGAAGTTAAGTGGACGCTCTTTGTTGCGCGAGTTGAGTTGACTTGGTACCTAGATGTGCAGTTAGAGTAGGGTACCCTCCACAATTGTATATGTGGTTTTCGTCCAGTTTCTACTTTAAAAAACTGGACAGGGCGCTTGTCTTATTTTTTCTTTATTCGTCTAATAGAAATCGCGGCAAAGCTCTTGCTGTCCTTTAAAAAAATACTGCTAAAAACAATTAATGTGTACAGCATAATAATGAGAATATGAGATCGAGAGTTGGAGACAGAGATTGAATTGAAAAAAAAAAGCCATAAAATGGAGTGGACCTGAATCAGAGCATTCCATTTCCATATAGCCTCGAGTTCCTCACGACCCTGTCCTGTGGTTCGCTTCGATCAGATCCTCCACTTGGACTCGGAGATCAGAACAGGCAGTGCACAACAAACAAGACTTTACCCCTCTGCGGCTATAGGCAAAAGGGAGGATGATTCCGGCATCAGCGCTGCGTTCCTTGCTCCTTGACGAGGGTGAATGCGGTAGAGAAGGGAACATGGCCGTCGTCGCCATCACGCCATGCTTAGGTCTTTGAGTGCGGATATGTGCCCTGGAGGGGTGGATGGATAGAGGCGAAGGGCTGAAGAATATGGATCATCGGTGAGCGTCGGCGCAGTGCCGAGGAGCCAAGGAGGGGTGTTTCGAGGGGCGTCCGTTTCGAGGGGGAGGCGGAGTGCCCGTAGCCTTATAAGTTTTTTTAGTGGCAGCCTCGTTAAGTTTTTTTTGAGAAACCAGGTTTGTATATTACATATAGCTCTTGAAGTTTACATTCTTACAAAGACACCCTTGGAAAATAGAAAAATTACAACTCAGCCCTTGCAAGAACATCCTAGTTGTTGTCGTCGCCGGTGAACGAAGCCTCTTGCAGCTTGAAGTCGTTCCCCTTTCCGACGATGAAACACAAGAGTTTTTGATTGCCTCCACCAGTAGCATGTCAAAAACATCGACATACCGTACATACGATGAACGCCCTGGCGAGAAATGGCTGTCTGCCATCACCTCGTCGGGAGAACAGAGAACTGGCGCTTCAATAACCACCGAGAACTCTGATTCTCCGGCCAACGAGACAACCCAACGGGGAACAAAACCACCTAGACAGGTGGGAAGCAAAATCCAACCCGATTTCTCACGTAGACATACCTCCCAAATCCACTGCTGACACATACGTCGACGAAGATGAGGGAGGGACGAACAAACTCTACCAGATCTGAAATCATAAGACCTACAGATCCGTCAAAGTTGCAGAACTCCAGCTCTTCATTTGGACCAAAACACGAACCAATGGGACGAAAAAGAAGCTGGAGGAATTTATTCCGCCGCAGCAGCGCCACCTCCACCCAAGTAATACTGCGAAACCCTAACTTACTCAAACTAAATATGTACAACGGCCACCTCAATCCCCATTCCCCATCCGTTCTGGCGTCGATCCGACACCAGAGAGGAAGAGGAACGGCGGAAATCGGCGCCGGAATCCGGTGGGCTTGTTGTCGCCTCTTTGCAACTGTAGCCGGAGGAAGAGGCGAGAAGAAACGAGAAGAGTTTTTGGCAGCCTCGTTAAGTGCGCCGCAAGAAGACACCCGTGTCGAAAAGGCCGGAGTGCCGGACAGCCCGACCAGAGGGCTGGGCCCTCGGAGGGAGAGTGGGCTAAACGGGCTGATATCTATGGGCTGTACAAAAGAAGACCAACCGTGTTGGACGGCCCCTGCCCTGTCACACTTGAGGAAAATATCCTTTTATCTTTGAACTGTTTATCTTCTCGAATTTCGAAACCAATATCTTACGTCTTCAACTCTAAATTCATATATATTATTGCTGTCATGTTAGAAGTGGGTTTTAAGACGGTTTCGTCATTTTTTAGCTAAAAAGTCAATAAGGCTTTTAAACCACAAAAATACCTCTAAACATATAAGAATTTATTTAAAGGAAGACCAGGACATAAAAACTCAAATGAAATACTTTAATATTTAAATATCACTAGAAACTTCCAAATAGTTAAAGTGTCTATGGTTAAAGTTGTTTTTCGCGATCGGGTGTTTACCCGTTTTTTATTAAGAGGAGGGCCCAAAAAATAGTCGCGATACAGATACAAAGACTCACAAGTAATCCTATAATTACTAGGAAAATTCTAAAGACACAAACACAAAAACACAAACAAGTAGAAAGAATACATCCAAGCAATGGTCCCTAGTAGGGACTGGGTTAAGCCGCGATGGCAAAGCATCCACCAGAAGATTCGCGAGTGACCAGGTAGTCACTGCGAAATAGAGGATGACGAAAACCGACGTAGGTATCGTAGCAAAGTAGAGCATCAACAACCAGGTAGCCGCTATACAGTAGAGAACCATAAATCCCTCAGTGACCAGGTAGCTGTTGCAGAGTAGAAGTGACCATATCCGCTAGCGATCAGGTAGCCGCTGCGAAGAGAGACGACAGCGGCGACACCAAATATTAGACAAACCATTGCGAGCGCGAGCATGAGACGCACATAGGCATAGACAAGGAGCCACTCTGCATAAGACGGATCCAGCGAAGCCTTCATGAAAGACTTCGACATCCAACGACACTGGAAGAAACACTAGAGTGAGTTTCTTGACCTCAGCCTACCTAGACGAACGGAAGCTTTGACAACACGTCCAAGAAGGAACACGGCGCTGGTTGCGCCACTGCCATCAGTCCGGAAGGGCAAGGTTTTGACGTGTGTGTGTGTGAAAAAACTGATGCCTTTTGACGAGTCACTATTCTGTCCCATTTCATCATGTGCGTCTAGACATGGTGTTGCTGCGGCAGCGATGCGTTGCGGCCTGAAATTGGCCGTTGGTCTTTACCCAATGAAAACAAAGTGCATTTCAACCGTAGAAGAACATGACGCGCCATTACCTCAGTTTGTTTAGTCCGAGGGGATAAGCTGACATGCGACAACGACATCAAATGCTGCTTAATCACGCCGTTACACTGGCACCGTTTGCTCAGTTAACACAGCAAGCAAACCTGAATGCCGGCGCGTTATGGCGCCAGCCTCGACCTGCACTGTAATTGCGCACCGATGAGTTTGGTGTAGCTGCTCTCACCGAGTGAACCAACCACCCTCTGTGGCCTGTGCTCATCAGTTCTCTTCGTTCATGGAAGATCCCGATCCCTTGACTGCGACGGGTAACTGGGTGAAAGCCTTGTGTGTTTTGGCCTTTTGGGGCACTACGTACTCATCGTCGTCATAATCCGGTAATTTTCTGCTGCCAATCCGGTGCGATTAGCTGCATATCAAACAATGTCCAGCAAACAGAAGAGCAGGTCTGTAGCAGGCATATTTTGTGTGCTCGCCGACTCCGACGCCGACGCTTTCTGCCACGGGGTCTGCATATTTTCAGAGTTGAGATTACAGAAGTGGTTGAAGAAGATATGTTTTTTGCGTTGGGCCTGACGTACATATTAGTTTGTCCGGAGTCCGGACAGGGCCCTTGTACTTGTCACGCAGTACTTCCGTACTTAAAGAAGGCGGGGTCGTCGAATGCGCTGTCAGCTTGTCTCCATCACTCTTGCATGATTCAGTGGAGTTGGGCCGTATCGTAACAGTTTATCGGTGGGTTTTTCCACCCAAATTTGTTCATTTCTGGGTGGATTCGTCCTGTTTCTGTACTAATCGGCAGCAAAGTACCAATGCCTCTTCTGCACGTACAAAAACTGTATCAAGAAAGTTTGAAACGGGAGGTCACGGAGCTTTGGCGTGAGAACCAAGGATAACTGCCGATGCCGACGGCTGCAGGTTGACTTTTGGATTCATGAGGCAACTATCCGTGTGATATAAGCGAAATGACTGAATACTAGACTGATGACAATGAGAAATTAGCTATTACAGGACTCTAATCGTTTGCTTCTCCCAAATAGGACTTCAATCAATTACCATAAGCTATAATAGTATTTTGCTTCATTTAACCAATTTTCTTCTATTTCAAATACATGTATTTTCTAATAATGCCCAAACTGCCCTTCTGTACTATACACCGATTCAACTTATCGGACTTCTCTCTCTAACGCGACCTATTCACGAAACCGCGACCGTTCTTCTTCTGCCGCCGCCGCGCGCCTCACTCATCCGCGCCGCCGCCGCCCACGCTCATCCACGCCGCCGCCTTCAGACCTCCCCACGCCGTCGGCTGCCATGGATGGAGGGGAACCACCTCCTGCTGATCTTCCCGCGCGGCTTGGTGCCCTGGTGGTCGCGGCTCCTGCTAACCCCGCGCGTGGTGCCCTAGTGGCTGTAACACCCCGGCTCAGGGATTAATAGGATTAATAGGATACTCATACCAACAAGTTGCAACTTTTTTTCAGAAGCTTATCACTAAAGAACTCTGAGGTTAAGCGTGTTTGGCCTGGAGCAATTTAGGGATGGGTGATCGACCGGGAAGTCTTCCCGGGTGCGCACGAGTGAGGACAAAGTGCGCAGAAAAGACCAGTGTTGGTCTGTAAGGGCAGTCTATGTCCTATATAAGCGGTCCGGCCTCGAGGAGGCAGGACGTTACAGTGGCCGCAGCTCCTGCTGTTGACGAGGCCACGGTGGGCGCTGGGCGGCTGGCCACGGCCGGCCAAGGTGGAGATGGCCAAGTGGTGGACGCCGTAGGGATGGAGATGGAACTCGATGTTGTAGCCCGTGCAAGACAGCTGCTGCCTACTGTTTCACATCCGGCAATAGAGTAAAACTTTCCTGTTCCTCAAGTTGAAAGGTATAAATTCGATGCACTTGATCTCTTTTAGTACATACCATTCATACCAGTATAAGTAGATGTGGCAGAACCTCCTAAATCATATGGCTCACATGCATTATTATCGTCTAAATAGACTCCAAATAACCATGAATGTGTTCCATAAGACTTAAAAGGTCTGTCGGATAAATCCCGAATCATCCATGATTCTCCGAGTAGGATCAATCATTACAAAGAGACATTGCAGTATTACAACAGTTTTATGCAAATAAGATATATCGGAGTAAAATATCGGAAGGATTACAATAACATAAGTTTACAAACCATTTAGTTCAAAACTTACAGACCATAAGTTGAATTATTACAAACCATAGTAGTAGTGGAGTAGCAATATAACTTATTACAAAACCTTGATGATTCGCTCTGCCCGAGAGCGAGACAGACTACTCATCGTCACTCTCCGCAACGACTGTCATGCAACAGGGTGCAAAGCACTCCTGTCCTTGGGACTCACTTGCAACAAGAGTTCAACAAACCCTGAGTACAAAAGTACTCAACAAGACTGACCCGACGAAAAAGAGGGGTGAAGACTCAGGAAATACAGGCTAGTGGGACAAGGTAAGGCTTGCAGGAGATAAGAATTTTTGCAGAAAAACTCGGGAGGAAGTAAAGTTGTCTTGCTCTAGATCAAGATTACCAACCAACTTCATTCATAAATCTTAAACATTATTCAAGTTATTACTATGATGATGAACACCGATCGAGTCTTCTTCTCCGAGAAGCAACGGCGATTCGAATCCATTTTATATACCCAGCTGGGACCTAGGTCACTGATATACAGGAGACTCTAACTCCTAAGCATATCAGATGAACCGATATACCGGGATAACAACCGTAGCCATATATCACCACATGATACACGTGAGCACTTCGACCCAGTGTACCGATATACATGGGAACTTAAACCTATAGAATACCACACTATGACATATGTGGGAACTCTGACCCATAATATATCACTCCATGACATACCTGGGCTTCAACCCTCAGTATATCACTTCATGCATATGGATTTTCTAATTTCTCGATATCACCGATTCACCATCGAACGGGACCTAGGGCATCAACAGACGGAAACACTACAGAGGGACTCCATTCCCAATGCAAGTTACCCGTCTGGACTCGATTTATTAACTATCATCATATTTCCACAGAATAAGCCATCCTCATCTTTTTCATTCTTTCGCTTTTTGAAAATTTAACTAATAAAGCAGGGCTAAGCATTACTATGAATTTTCTAAAAACAGGTAACAAGGAATATAGAAAATAAGGCAGGTAAATGCAATTGGTGGGTTATTATTCAACGCCTATTACTTAATGCAACATTTCATAACTGAAGCGATAAAACTTTTATAAAATCAAGGAAGTGTTTAAATGTATCGGGGCTTGCCTTGGTGGTCGAGGTAGACGGTCTCGAGCTCTGGATCAACACCCAACTCCTGAGTCTGCTCTTCCTTGGGATCTGGTGCGACAACGTTAAGCTCTCCGTTAACGGAAACTGTACGATAAATGATATGCTTCAACATGATGGAATAGTAAACATGATGCTTGATGAATGCATGACCAGATTAAGGACTTGAGTACAACTTTCTTTCACGATAAAGTTGCAAGCCAACACCATTACTTACTAAGTTTATTAAGATTAACTACTTAATTAATGAGGTTATTTAAGCACATGAAATAACATTGATTAAACCCTAATGACATAATCTAGGTAAGCGCAAACAATTAATTAAGATACCAAAGGTCATTAAGGTTAATGACCCAAGGTCATCAAGCAATCTCAAAGTCAAACAAACCTATAATGAATAAACATGATTAAAGGGATTAATTAATTAATTAAAAGTATAAAATAAAGGCATAAAATTAAAGTTGTATAAATGACTTCAAAATTTTATTTTAAAAATATCTTGGTCTAATTAGATGGCAAAATAATTTTCAGAAATAAAAGCCAATTATTTTATTTATTAAAAATCATTGAAGATGTATTTTTCAATTAAAAGGGCTAATTTTAACTAATGCAAAAATACTCAAATTTGGTATTTCATATTTTTTCTAGGTAGAGGACATCATAAAGAACATACACATAATTTTTCAGAATTTTTGAAGCTATACATGAATTACTATGATTTTTCAAAAAAAAGCATTTAAATCATTTTCTAAAAATAGAAAAAAAGAAAATGGGAACAGTGCTCCCGCGCTGACCATGCCGGCCGATGCCGCTAACCGGTGATTTCTCGCCGGCGGCGAGGTCTCCGGCCACGAGGTTGGCACCTACACGATCACCTCGACACGGCGAGCAAACTGAGCTAGCTAACGTAACGGCGGAGCGACGGTGACACCCACGCCGGCGGCTATGGCGGCACGGCGGAGCTCCGACGCGGCAGCAACGCTCACCGGAGGCTTTTCCAGCAACGACGAGCGCACGGACAGGTGCAGGACATCAACGCGAACTCGTTAAGCCAGAAGATGAAGCTATTCCTGGTCCCTAGCTCAAACGGCTACGCGCGCGGTGGCGCTGGCAAAGCCATGCTGGCGGCGAGCCATGGCGGCCGGCTACTACGGCGTGATAAAGACGAAATTAAGGTCAAGGACAGACATAGGAGCTCACCGCGGGTCTGGTGCGCACGCTATCGGGCTCGGTGGTGAACGGAGACGAGCTACAGACGGCGGCGGTGATGGCGACGGCGGTGCTCCGATGGCAAAGACTGCGTCACAGTGGTTCCTGTGCACCAACGGGCCGACAAAGTTACGCATGAGATAGAAGAGATCATGGAGATCATGAACATAAAGAAGATGGAAGAAAATAACCGGCAGTGGCGGCTGTCGTCGGCGAACGGGTTCGCGGCGGCACGGTTACCGTGCGCGAAGAAGACGACGGTGCGCGGGCGACTCGGGTGGGGAGAGCGAGCACGAGCTAGATCAAACTGATCGCAAGGATGTGGCAGAGCCGCTGGCAAAAGCAATTGAGTAGCGGTGGGTCGACTGCGGCGGAAAACGGCGGCGGAGGGAGGTCGTCGGCGGTGGCGGCGGGGAAGAAAAAGGGAAGACGACGGCCGGCCACGCCTTTATATAGTGCACGGTGGCGAGGCACGGATGTGCGACACGACGATAGTGAAGATACGAGCTTTCGGGGGTGAGCTGGCGGTCGCAGCAGGGCGGTATGGCACCGGCGGCCACGGCGACGCCGGTGAACAGAGAGGGAAGAAGACGAAGGTGACGTCATCGCCACTGTAGACAGTGAGGTCACTTGGTGAAATTTGCAAATTACTTCATAAATTACATAAGAACTTGAAAAACTCCAAAAATATTATTTTCATAACTTTTCAAGAGATACACTTTTAATTTAACAAATATTTTCAAATTCAGTATAATTTTTGAAATATGAATTCAAATTTAAAAACAGAACAAAACCCTAGAAATAAATATTTGAAATTACTTTTGATTTTTCAATAAAACTTGAAAATATTCAAAACTATGAAATGCTCAACTTGTCAAACCAAACATTTTAAAATACAAAGTTTTCCCAAATTATGCATAATTTTTGAATTATGGTTTTAAAATCAAAAGGGGAAAAATGCTGGAAAACTGTATTTTCAAATTCATTTGAAATTCTTTATGGAAACTTGAAAAACTTTGAATACTAAACTTGTAGCTCTTATCAAGATCTACAAACTATATTTTTAGAGTATCTCCAAATTCCTCATAGATTTCGAAATATAAAAAGAGGGGTAAATCAGGGTTTTAAAATAAAGGGTTTTTGAAGGCGAATTCAAACTCGATTTGGTTTCCAAATTAATTGGTTGGTTATTAGTGATCACAAACATCATCCAAGGACATTTTTAGGTCAAAGGCCCAATGACACCCTTGGTTGACCAAATTGACTTTTGAAAAAATATTTTATAGCTTTCTAATTTGAATTTAAATTTGAATTGCAAGACTTGGGAATAAGCTTTGAAATCCAAATTCAGCTTCAAATATGGAAATCATTTTTAAGGGTTGGACTTAGATTTATACACTATGCTTGACACTAGTGTAAACACGGTTTACACCTCAAGTAAATAGAATATAAACTAAGTATTTTAGATTACATTCAAAAGTAGGGTTTTATGATTTTATGTGACAAAATATTCCAGAAACACAATCAACCTATGAAATGTAAACTTGTTTTAATTGATGCACATTAAGGTTGACTTAAACATAAATGCTTTGCAAAGTATATGATGACATGATATGTTTTAGTTAATAACACCAAGGGTGTTACAGTAGACAGTAGTAATAGTAGGTTTTCATGTTTCTAGGTTTCCTGTAAGTGATGTGCAAAATATAGAAACAATTGATTGGACAACACTGGAACGAACATGTACTTGTCTTGAATGGCAGCATACTGGTAAGCCATGTGCACATGTATTGGCCTATGTTACAAAAACAAGGGGAGTGGATCTAGAACAGTTTGTGCATGACTACTACTCCGTGAGTAGATTCAGGGTGGCTTATGATAGAGAGATTGAGCCAATGACAGATAAAACACAGTGGCCACATGTCGACCTACCATTTAGTGTTGGTGCACCTCAGACTAAATTATCAACTGGAAGAATGAGAAAACTAAGAATCAAGGGATGGGATGAAGGTGGACACAGGAAGAAAGGAAAAGCTACCAATGAGGATAAAGGTGAGAAGGGATGGGATTGGGGTGAAGGTGATAATGATATTGTTCAACAAACACAAAGGGACAGAAGATGAAGAGAGGACCTCAGACTTGCAAAAAAATGCGGACTAAAAGGTCACCGGCAAGCTAGTTCCAAGTTCCCAGAGAATGGGACCGCAAAAAAGGGGTAATTGATTATTTTTCTTTATCAACAAACTATAATGAAAATATCAATATTAATTTATTTCATCTCATGTAGGAAGCGTAGGAGGAATGTCGCAAAAGAAGGATCGGCGGAACCCAGCATCCCACAGAGGCCAACCAGGGAAGAAATCCTACGAGATAGTCCAGGGAGGGTCACTAGAAGGTAAGTAACATTAACAATTGTACACAATAATTATTTTATATACACACCTAATTGCCGAGCGAATATATGTGCAGCATGCTAGTGACGCTATTTGGCGAGAACACATCTTCACAGACTAACAACGCTAGCCCCGTGAGGATGCCCACCCCGGTGCCACCAAAAAAGATGACTCCAAAAAGGAGGAAGCTAAGCCTTGGATGATGGAGCGTTTTAGTTGTGATGAGATGTAAACTCATGAATTATTGTTTGGAAGTAAATTATTGTCTTGTGAGATGAACTTGTAATTGCTAGAATCTTATCTGTAACTATTTTATGGTCTTATGCGATGAACTTTGTAATTGTTAGAATCATGCTTGTGCTACAATTCATGATTTTATCCATTGCTTGGATCATCTTTTACCCATTTATATTGCACATACTACTGTATAGACGGCCAGCTAGCCCAGGCCACGGTCAGCCATGGCCAGGCGGCTGCCAGCCATCCCAGGCCAAGCCACGGCCAGCTAAGGCAGGCAGCGGCCAGCCTCCCAGGCCACCCAGCGGGCAGCAGCCCCTCAATTCACGTTTTGAAGGCCCAGGAGCAAAAAGATCATGTTATGGCAAAATACATGTATTTAGGAATTGAAACCTGGTTAAATGAAGCAAAATCTTATTATAGCTTATGATAATTGATTGGAGTCTTATTTAGGAGAAGCAAACGATTGAAGTCCTATTTAGAAGAAGCCGTTATGATTGGAGTCATGTAATAGCCAATTTCTCCAAATTGACGGTGAAGAACATTCCGTTTTTTCCCCTCTCTTTTGGAAACTGAAGGTACCATCATGATCACAATAATTCCGACCCAAACACTACTCCAGTTGCAAGTTGCGGCAAGTAAAGTCCATGGAGACACGGACTGTCTCGTGCACCCACCCGTCTCGCTGTCCTGCTGTTGCAGTAGCAATCGGCACGGGCTTGAATAGTTGGGCGTCAATGCACATGCCGATGCCGCTGAACTCAAGATGCCATCTCGGCTCGTCTTTCGTCTCTATCCGGATAAGATTCGTCAGGACTAAGAGCCCATTTTTCTGTCCCTTCTCCAACAGCAACAACGAGCTAATCTGAAGCTTAGCCGCCATTCTTTTTCGAGGATAATAATAATCCCCGCGTCATGTGATCACCTGCTGCACGATTTGTCGCCGTGGAGAACCAATCACAGCCGGCGAGGGCTCAAAAAAATCCCAGCTTTTTTGGCGCGGACGCCGGAAATCCCGTCAATTCCCAGAAGACCCGGTGCAGGGCCGAGCGCGAGCAGCGCGGAGCGGATAGGCAAGAACACAGAGGTGTAGAGTGTAGACAGCTGCGACGGCCATTGAGTTCGCCGCCTACCCTACCCTACCCCGCCCCGTCCGTCTCCGTCCCAATCGGATCCGCCCGTCGTCGCCTATAAACTCTCCCGGGCCCCGGCTCCTTCTCAACTGCCACCGATTTGTTTGACCCCATCTGAGTCCTCCCTTCCCAGTTCCCACTTCTTTGGTCGCTGCTCCCTTCCTCCACGGCTGATCTCGTGCCGGAGAGAGGGATCATGGCGGGGGAAGGGGATGAGGTGTACGTGGCGGCCATGGACCAGGGCACCACCAGCACCAGGTTCATCGTCTACGACCGCCACGCCAAGCCTGTCGCCTCGCACCAGCTCGAATTCAAGCAGCACTACCCGGAGGCAGGGTGAGTGTGGACAAGTTTTGTGTTCTTATTATGATTTTATCGGGCCAGAAATCGGTTGGGTAGCGGGTTTGTTTGCTCCATGGATTATGGTGCGGTCTGTGCGAATTCTGGACCGTTGATTGATTTGGAGGGAATTAGGGAGTTGCTAATTTAAAGATGTCAGTTTTTTGTTTGTTCTTATGCTTTGCCTTATAGTTGTCAAAAGGTTCAGTGGAGTAACTGTAAGATCTGTGAGTTGCCACTTTGTCCAGTTCTCTTAACTTTAGTGACTTAATTGGCAAATTAGTGGCCTTTCCCATGTACTACTAGGGTCATATGTTTGAATAGAAACTTAGACGATCATTGAATCATATTTACTTATACATACTAAAATGAGTATTATTCTAGGGGAAAACATAGCACCATAAAGTACTGAAAGGATCGCTATGGCGCAACTCTTTCTCCGCTCAACTTTGCTTTGCCTTTTGATTTCCCTTCCCTGTGTTCATTAAGCATGTCTGCCTAATTATAACTTGCTTTAAGGACGTTACTCCTATTTCATTAGCTATCATTATGAAGTTTCAGGGGAGCTGATCATCTGACTCTGAGCTTTGGTATATTGTTTGGACCTGTAAATTGCTAGCTTTGTTAGGAATCTCACATGTTTTATTTATTTCAGTACTTCCATTTATGTGTGGATATGAAGTTAGAAATCTACTATACGTTAGTCATGCTGTTTTACTCTGTTTAGTTTGAGTTACTTTAGCCGGTAATATGTAGTCTCATCGTTCTGTTTAAAGCAATGATAGTTTTCATGGTATCTGATTTTGTTCTTTCTACGTTTGTGTGAACTAAAAGGTGGGTTGAGCATGATCCTATGGAGATTATAGAGACTGTTAAGGTGTGTATGAAAGAGACACTTGGCAAAGCCAAAGATGGTAAATACAATGTGGTTGCTGGTTTGAAGGCCATTGGGATCACAAATCAGAGGGAAACCACTGTTATGTGGAGCAAATCCACTGGCCATCCACTGTATAATGCCATTGTGTGGATGGATGCTCGCACAAGCCCTGTTTGCAGGTCGTCGTCTTTCTATCATTCACTAGTTTTCTATTAACATTAGATATCGTCAAATCTTCTCATCATGCTTCAACAATACAGGAGATTGGAAAGCGAGCTATCAGGCGGTAGAACCCACTTCGTAGAGACATGTGGGCTGCCAATCAGTACCTATTTCAGTGCTCTGAAATTATTATGGTTGATGGAAAATGTGGATGCCGTCAAGGATGCAGTCCAGGCTGGTGACGCCTTATTCGGCACAATCGATACCTGGTTGATTTGGAACCTTACGGGAGGTGTTTCTGGTGGGAAGCATGTCACGGATTGCTCAAATGCATCTCGTACAATGCTTATGAATCTAAAGACACTTGACTGGGATAAGCCAACACTTGATGTGTTAGGAGTTCCTCTTGAGATTTTGCCAAAGATTATCAGTAATTCAGAGAAAATTGGTGTGGTTGCCAAAGAGTTCCCCTTTGAAGGTGTCCCCATCTCGGGCTGTCTTGGAGATCAGCATGCTGCTATGCTTGGGCAGCTGTGCCAGAAGGGTGAAGCGAAAAGCACCTATGGAACTGGTGCCTTCATCCTTCTTAACACAGGGGAAGAGCCTACCCAATCATCCCATGGTCTTCTTAGCACCATTGCTTACAAGCTTGGCCCAACTGCACCCACTAACTATGCTCTTGAAGGGTCCATTGCAATTGCAGGCGCAGCAGTTCAGTGGCTGAGGGATAGCCTTGGAATCATTCAGTCAGCAGCTGAAATTGAAAAGCTGGCTGAAACAGTGCCAGATTCAGGTGGTGTGTACTTTGTTCCAGCATTTAATGGGTTGTTTGCACCATGGTGGAGGGATGATGCAAGGGGGATCTGCATTGGAATCACAAGGTTCACAAATAAGGGGCACATTGCTCGAGCAGTGCTTGAGAGTATGTGCTTTCAGGTGAATGATGTCCTTAGCTCCATGCACAAGGATGCTGGAGAGGCAGGAGAAGTAAAGAGCGCAGAAGGGGAGTTCTTGTTGCGTGTTGATGGTGGTGCTACTATTAATAATCTTCTAATGCAGATTCAGGTAACAAAAAAGTCCTTACTGGCAGTTTTACAAAACAAATAAAATCATAGCTTTGACAAGAGCATTTAGTATCTCACAGGTTTGAATATGTGTTTTGTACGTATGTCTGAATGAGAGCAACTAACATTACAAACTGATGAATATGCACAAATGACAAATGTTAACGTTATTACTTCAAAACTTCACAGTTTTTATTTTCAATCACACTTTTATAGAGGCAAATGGATATATGCACGATAATGCCTCTGTGTCCCTATTTTCATTTAAAACTTGAACTGAGTAATCAAAACAACATTCGTTATGTTGTGAGGAAATAGCCAGGCATACTTGACATTCAGAATTCAGAACAGCATTTACAGCACTACTGTGAATACAAAATAGTACCCGTAGACATAAATCTGCATCTGGCATTTGTTCAAAGTTGACATTCTATACTGCCTCATTTCTGAATGAAACTTTGCCTTATCACATGTATCATATTTTCAGTTCCCTCGAAAGAAAACCTCGGTGACCCTCTATGTGTAAAATTTCTGAAAGCAGCATGAAAAATAGAGGGCCTTCCTTTTGTTCTTTTTTAGGGAATCAAGACATGAAATTCTTGTGGCTGCCATCCAGCAGGGCAAACTAGTTTATCGCCGACCTTTTCTTCCTCATCTCTTTTGGGCTGTAGAATTCCTTCAAGTTTTCATCAACATGTTGTATGCACCTACCTGCAGGCTGATTTGCTGGGAAGCCCTGTTGTCAGGCCAGCTGACATAGAGACAACAGCCCTTGGAGCTGCGTATGCAGCTGGGTTAGCTGCTGGAGTCTGGACGAAGGAACAAGTTTTTGCAGGTTTGCATAAGGAGAACACGACAGTCTTCCACCCAAAACTGGATGAGGCTCACAGGAGTAAGAGAGCAGATTCATGGTACAAGGCGGTGTCAAGGTCATTTGATCTAGCTGATCTTTCCCTTTAGATTGGCATGGCTCATTGCTGATCAGCTGTGCCTGGGTGGTCTATTGTTAACCCATACAGTGCAGCTCTGTTTCTTTCTCTGGGGTGTTCTTGTATTTATATTCATACGGAGAGATGGAGTGGATACAGTTTATTTATACACATATAAGTACAGAAACATCCTCGATTCTTATTCAAAGGAGTTATGGCCTTCGTTCTCAGTTAAGTTTAGACCGTGGCTGATGTTTAGCTGTATTTATTGTGTATTTTAGGCAGCCCTGTTGTGACACCAGCTAACATCAATGCATTGTATTTGCTACTGGACCGTGGTTGATGTTTAGCTGTATTTATCGCAAATATCAGGTAGCCCTGTTGCGAACAATTGCTCCTTCGATGTTTGACGTTCCACCATGTGAAAATAAAAATGATAAATGCATTGTTATAACAATCGTTAAGCGACCTAAGGGTAGACCTCAGTAAAACACCGGCTGTGAGTCTCCCGGCCGCCGGCCCTCCTCATCCATCAGACAGATGGCTGCCTTGTGCCGCTGATCCGACTGCCTCAGGTTTGAAATTTTGACCGTTCTGACAGTTGGGATTTAAACTTGTTATAATTGTGTTTGCTACTGCAGTTAAAAAAGGAAATGAGCTTGAACAATAAATGGTTTAATTTGCGGTTGTGGTTTTTTTAAAAAAGTAGTTGAAAATTATGATTATGACTGAGTTCCATATCTTAGATAAAATTGCTCAAATTTGAGTTGTAAGTGCAAATATGTATTTTTATAGTGTTTGGCTTGTAATAATGGAAGTCCTTGGCTAGCACAGCTTAGAGGTGGCAACTTTGGTAGCAAACCAAACATACCTGTAATAACTTATTAAAAGTTAAGAATATTGATGCATCTGTTGTAACTATGAAAAATGAAAAATGTTAGAAAATGTGCTGCTATAAATTTCGAGTAAACCAAAACAACAAGGCACCGGACCAATAGTTATTTCCTTTATTCCATTCTAATTCTAATTCTAATTCTAATTAAGGCTGCACAGAGTAGCAAGTACTTTTTGTTAGACGTAATCTGTTGCCACTCCTCTCTATTTACTCAGCATGGCCAAAAGCAGGTGGTCGGTCAACTGCTCAAGCCAGGACGTGCGGCAGGGCATGGCAATAGTTCATTCCTGGTTGCTGTAGATACACATCGACAGGTAGTGGGCTAATGTAGGCATAGTACTAGGAATAGTAGGTGGCTGTAGATAGCCATACCTCATTGTACCCTGGAGTAGGTGGAGATCTGTATATATATGTATGCAATGAAATGGAAAAAGTAGCTCTTGCCACCAGATCAGTCTCTAGTCTTCGGCCAACGCTAAAGACAGTGTGTGTGCTCTGTGTGTGTGCAGGAAGGGAGCTCGGCTCGTCTTCTTCCCTGGTTCAGGGAGGATCTCGAGGGGGGTCGAGCAGGTGCTGCTCGCCTCGAACCTGGTCGGCAGCCAACACTGCTGGTCAGTGCCACTGCTAGGCACCTTCCAAGATGGTCGGCAGTGGTCGATGCTAGATTCTAGCGCCAACACGTGGTATCGGAGCCGTACATCGTTGCTAGGCCCAACAGCCGACGATCGCGGACGCGGTTCTGCAGGATGCGGGCGTTGAGGGGCAACTCCAGCCAGTGGCGCAGCCGCAACAGGTAGAGGTGCGCGTGGTCAAGGAGTATGGCGGGACCAACTCTTGGCCGATGCTCACCCGCACCAACTACGGGGAGTGGATTGTCCAGATGAAATGGAAGTTCCGCGCGCGACACTGGTGGGCGGCCGTCGAGACTGACGACGCCGGAGAGGATGCGGAGGTGGGCGTCATGGAGGCGCTCATGGCGCCCACTCCGAGCGAGTTCCACGAGGCGCGGGGCCAAGAAGACGGCGAAGGAGACGTGAGAGATGCTGGAGTCGTTCCGCATCGGCTCAGATCGAGCCAAGCAGGCCAAGGTTTAGCAGCTACGCCGGGAGTTCAACGACATCCGGTTAAAGTCCTGGGAGTCGGTGGAGGACTTCGCCCTGCGGCTCTAGTCGCTCGCTGCTCAGCTGGCCACCTTCAGCAAGCCGCTGGAGGACGAGGATCTCGTCAGCAAGCTCCTGTGCGTGGTGCCTCCCAAGTACGCCCAGCTTGCCCTGTCCATCGAGACGATGCTGGACTTGTCCATGCTGACGCTTGAGGATGTGGCGGGGCGGCTGCGGGCGGTGGAGGGTCGCGGTTTGGCGGCGCTGGAGCGGGAGGACAACAACAAGTTGCTGCTGACGGAGGAGGAGTGGACTGCGCGCATGAAGCAGCGGCGGTCCGGGGAAGGCTCCTCTGGCCACGGTGGTTGTAACAACCCGAAAATTCGAGCTATAATTCTTTTTGAAAACCTATGAGTGATGAGTGTCACATGTCATCATCTACCCTAACCTTGCATCTAACCCTTAACATGACATGCATAATATCCCATGTGATCATAGCATAATTAAAATGTTTCAAAGAAATTTTGATCAATGTTTCATATGTTGTTTTCAAATGTGACAATGGCTTTACCTACATGTTTCAATAGTTGCCATGAGATATTGCATACAAAGGTGATTTGGATTTTATTTGATTTATGTGATGTTTAATTAAAAAATGAGACCATAATATTTATTTTCATAAATAAATATTAAGGGGATAATACCCTAACAAATATAAGGGCCTAGTATACCCACTACTTTATCATACAAAGTTGGCACATCATAAATATATATATAGGTATATATATAAAAGTATTTGAAAAAGGGAAAGAGAAAAGAAAATAAAAGAAGAAAAAGAAAAGCCTTTCGGCCTGATCAGCCCAGCCAGCCCGGCCCGCTCCCTGTCTCTCCTTCCCGCCGTGCCGAACGGCCTAGCAAGCCGTCGGCCCGTTCGCTCGTCCGCTCGCCCCCTCTCTTTTCTCTTCGCGCGAGCCAGCCCAGCGCGCCCGACCGGCCCAGCACCGCGTGCCCACGCTCTCCCGCGTCCGCGCCACGCCATCGCCAGCCGCAGCCGCTCACGAGTGGGTCTCGCAGCGGGACCCATATGTCATCATGCCGGCTGAAGTCACCCGGCCACTCTGCTTTTTCCCCCGCGCGCCGCGCGCGCCCGCCTGACCATGCGACCCGCACCCCTGGCCGCCGTACCGTACCTACTCGCATCCAACCGCCCGCGTGCCACGTCGACCAACAAGCTGATGCCACAAGGCACCCACGGCCGTGAGCATCTTGCTCCCCGTGCGTGCTCGCAACTGCCGCTCCCGGCTGTCCCTGCCTGTCCCCTCTCATCCTTCGCCGCGAAGGCGCCTCACCTTGTCTCTCTGCCGGCTGGAGCCCACCGGACCCAAGGGAGCCGCCTGGAAGCTTCTCCGTGGACGGGATTGCCCCTGCAACCAACTCCGGCCACCATACCCCTCTGCCCTTGCCGCCTGCCCTATAAGAGCAAGCCCCGGTCAATGCTGATGTCAGCATGACGTCACCTACCAGTCAGCATCTGACCTGTTGCTGTTAAAACCGCCTGTGACACGTGGTCCAATCACAGGCTGCCACGTGTCAGCACCAGATAAATCCAGTCTTTTTCTTTTTTAGAAAATGGTTAAATCTTTAAAAAATCATAACTAATTCATACGAGCTTCGAAAATTATGATCCACGTATTCAAATTTTCTATAAATTGAGCTCTATCTATTTTTGCTATGTTTGAGTGCATTTGGATCTTTTATTTGGCATTCGTTCTTTGTGCTAATCTATAGGGTTCGCTCCCACGACCATTAATTCTCGTTACAGGCTCGAGCGAGGACAAGTCTGACGACAGTGACTACCAGGAGAAGTCTGACAGCTACGTCAGTGAAGGTGCCACACCTCACCCAACCTCGTAGACCCCATTACGCATGGCAAATGTAGTATGGCTAGTGCTTTAAATCCTATTGCTATAATGAATTGCCTATGTCAGGATTGCATGATAGATTATTACTTGATGAGCCCTTGTTGTAAACTTTCACCTGCTTACCCGTTTTACGTTAGCCACTTGCTTATCTGCTATATATATATATATATATATATATATATACTTCACTCGCTTGCATTTTGATGCGACGTGATGAACCCTGGGAAGGCCTGGAAGGAACCAGGCTGGAGATGAGTATGTTGATGGGTCAAGATGAGCTTGCGAGCTGATGATGCTATATCTGGGTTTGGGGGTGGAGCTTACGGCAGGGAGTAGGGTGAGGGTTGAGTCGATCGAGCCAGGATCTACAACGAGATTTTAGAGCAAGTCTTGCCGGGGAATGGATCTGGACATTCCCACGAGAGAAGCCTGTGGCGGGCTAACTGAGATGTGATGGTGGTTTTTGGGTGTGATCCTCTGAGAGGTGGATCCCGGGACGAAGGTGTCGTGGTAGCACGTTAAAGAGCAACCCTGATGAAGATATCCTGGTTTGGTCACACCTAGAAACTGTTGCGCTGGTATTCGGACCTTAGGATTCTCTTACTTTCCACTTGCTTTCCATGGGGGGAAGGCGGCCGAACCGCTGGATAGGTTGATGCCACTACTGCTAGGCGAGTAGTGATAGGAAGGTATATGCATGGGATGGAGCTAACACCCTACCGAGATGATCATGGCACCCCTTTGGGAGTGGGTACATGGCATGGCATCCTCTACGGGAGCGGATACATGCTCTCTTCACAGTTTCAGCGATCCAGAGCTGGATGGTAGAGTGGCATCGTTTTATGGCAGTAGGCGCCCGGAATCTGCCTAGGTGGTGATCAACACCGATGATGGTTATCTAGTGGATTAGTGAAACCTCTACAGAGTGTATGGTTGATCGATCGATACATATGCTGACTTGTTCGGCTATGGACCTTTCCTGTGTTCCGCATACACCGGACTAGTGAGTGGAGTATTCTACCTTCCCCCTGGGCGTGATTTCGGTCGTGAGCCAGGATGAGGGCTACGGGCCGCTAAGACAAGCCGAGAGGGAGTTGGCTTGTTGACTTGAGTCTGAGATGGTGTTGGAGGTATGGGATGGAACTTCAGAGATGGATGGTGATGGATGGTATGGGTTGGGAATGTGTTTAAGACTTGATTAATATATTATTTATATACTTGATTACTTGCTTAGGAAAACCCCAGCCTTTATAGGTTCCTTTTAATATATCCATAATTTGCATCTAATTTTCACAAAGCAATGCATAGGCTGGGAGTGTGGCCAGTACAAATCGTACTGAAAATTTGGTTTCAGGTTCAAGGAGTGAGTACTCGTCTGGGGAGTACAGCGAATGAGGGTTTCGTGCCTACGCTCAAGTTGGATCGAAGATGATAGCTTCTGCACCTCAAGTTTTTATTGTTATGCTGCGTGAACTCTGATTTCGCCAAGTGACGATGTAATAAGTTATTGTAAACCTCTCTATTGCACTCTTTTGTTCGATGTATGGATTATGGTATTCAACTGTTATCGGATAATGTGATTTAAATAGTCATATTACACTTCGACTCTGTGGATTTTCCTTCGCGAAAATCAAGGTCGTTTCATATGGGCTCTATTGAAGTTGATTTTTTGGTCAAACTTCTAAATTTTAGAGTAGGAGTCCAAGTAGGGACCTGGGTTGGAGTTGCTCTGAGGACGGCGGACCATTACACGGGATATCTCTCCAGTCAAACTCGTGTGGCGTTTACTTCTTTTTCTATCCCCAGTCAAACTTGTGTGGCGTTTACTTCTTTTTTTGAAATTATATGTTATTCTCCGCGTCCATTTTTTTTAAAGTTTAAGGCCCTATTTGGATCACGAAGAGCTGTTAATAACTATCAACATGGATCCAAACATTGGTGTCAAAAAAAACATGGATCCAAACAGAGTTTAGTTTATTGTTAGCCGAGTACCCAACTAACAACTATTTTACTAGTTTTTTTTGGAGAAAATAACTATTTTACTAGTTGGATCAAACTACCTAATACTAGCTAATATTAGTCATGACTTATTAGCTAGATGACTATTATTAGTAGCCAAATAGACCCCTGGCCTTAAGGTTCTTATATGATAGATTAGTATCCAATTGAATTACCCATGTGGCTGTGCATGCGCCCAAATAAACCGCTATATAGAAATATGTGGACCGCAATCTCAAGCGATAACTCAGTTTCAAAAGCTGACACATTGAGTTTTTAGATAAATTTTGTATCTTAAAACATCAAGTTTTCTGGGTTGGAGGGAGTATTAATTATTAAATGCCCGTGGGTTGGACATCAGGACGTGGAAAATAATAGCCTTTTCTAAATACCATGACATGGACGTTCAAGGGCACAAGCTCAATCAGTCAATCACAATGACATTTGATGTGTATTTCACGTAGAAGCAATAAAAATTGCAGCTATGCACACAAAATAAAGATTATTTTATAGCCAGTACATATATATTTCCTTGAGATTTGTGGACAAGTAAAGTATATTTGTTGGACACTCACCCTTACATTACGAGTAATTAGTAACACGATATTGACATATGAGCATCCAATATCATAATTATTATGCAAGGGACCTTATACATGATGTTCCTCTTAGGGCCATTTTCCCAATTCAGCGACAAATAATACATACTCTATAGGGCCGACCACTATTTTTGGGTATCAAACAGGTTTTGACACCATGGGCCATTGTTGCTAACTTCAAAGAAATACTTGAAAGAGCACTTTTTTTTCGATCACGCAAAAAGTTTACACGTCTTTGTATTAAGATAGAAAAATATTTAATAGAACACGCCTTAGCGGTGCTTTAGGGAGTCAATAAATTGTACATGAATGCTCGGACCCTCCCAGTCTGAAAGCTATACTTGGAAGAACACTTGAGCATTATAATCTTGGAGCTTGTTTTCAGTTGAGATGGTATCCCTTGAATAAATTTCCTATGGCCAACCAGCGAGAAAATCAACCATTGTTGACAAAATTTCCCTCTGACAATGCACTGACGTAAGCACTGTGGATAAACCGTAGCGCGGAGCTATTTTCCTCTCTCTTGCTTTTCTCTCTCACTGACACCACTGCAGACGGAGAAGCTATTTTTTTTGTTGCTCCCTCCGGCTCTACCTTTTTCCCGTGAGTTTTGTCAAAACAGCTTCGTGCTACAGTACCGATGTCAAATGAACAGTGATTCGTCAGAGAGATCCAGAGCCGGTTGAAGCCGTGCCAAACAAGCCAGTGCATAGGAAGACCTTATTCCTGTACAAGCCAGAACAGAACCGGGTTTGGGATGGAAATGGGGCATTGGCTCAGGGGCTGGAAGCTCACCGTGCATGCTCCAGTTTGCCTCTGATCAGGGGTGAATTTAGGCATGTTTATGAGGTCCATGACACGAGGTGACACGAAGGAAAAAGAAAAGAAGACGGAAGCAGAGGTGCGTGCGCGTTACGGCGGTAGAGCCCCGAGCGGCCCAAGCACAAGCGTGGTGGGATGGGATAGATGGGCGAAAGCGACGATTCACTTCACATAACAGATAACACAAGGGAAAAAACCGTCTTGTCTGCTCTTCGCCATAACACAGTAAGAGCTACTAATCGCGAACGCCCCACTAATAATGTACTAGCTTGATGCCGTTTGGCACAGCACAGGGCAGTTGTCTCAGGTTTTAAACTCGTTTTGAAGGTACATCCTACATTAGCAGTGTATTCCTCACAAGTCACGATCACACATGGGTCAGAATCTAGGATTTGCCTCGCATTCACACCAACTCTATATCAGAGCTCCAATCAGATTTTCAAGCGAGAAGAGATGGCAACATGCAACTCGCATGATATCTCCAATTTCCTTCTCATCTCAGCCCTGTACTTTGCCTTACATTGTTTTTAACTTTGACATAAGGCAAGATTTCAGCTCATCCACTAAGACCAAGACCAAGCCAAAAAAAAAAAAGAAGAAGCAAGGGAGCAATACAAAAAAAAATAGTATCAGCATGAAAAACTCTACTTTCAGTAGAGCAACAATGCAATTGGTGAAAGGAACACATAAAAAAATCGGTTCCCTTTTTGTTTTCTTTCCACATTTTATACTCCTCTCCTTGCTCAATCAACACCAGCAAAACTGGTTAGAGCATCCTCACCAGTCACCACCGCTAGTGTCAAATAATGAAGCACTTGAGTTTTATGGTAATCACCACAAGAAATCCATTAGCCAGGATAATACGGTAACTCAATGCATAAATTCGAGCATCTTCCCTTGGGCCGCTGACTGTAAATAAAATCGCCGGAAAAAGCTTCCCTCTGATTGGAACTATAGGTCAGTGGAGAACGAAAAACTTTGCCAGGCCATGGCTGTGCTGTGCATATGGTACACACTTTTCCTCTTGATTGACAAACTACATGTGTATCTGATTATTAGGTGACAACTTATTTTCTGGTGGTCTGGAGTAGGGCCATCAATGTTTGCTTCAGATCAGACTGCAGCTGCTCTTTCACAAGCTTTGTAGTACAGCGTCTTCTGCACATAGAAGAGCATGTATGCCTGAGAAGTCCTGACAGTATGCTCCTCAACTCTTGTTACCCAGGCATCATCACATTTGTACCAATGATTATTTAACCTCAGATATGTCACATAATGGCCAGCTTCTAACTTACCACTATGTGTGATCACTGCAAATATTTCAAATTCTGATGACAATTCTGAAACTGCATCTGCATCACTAGCTTCTGCAGGAAATATGCGGTTACCATATCTGCTTCTGAGAATAGATGATGACAGGTAAGGTGCCATGTCAAGGGAAAAGGGAAACTGCAAACATTGATCAACTTTCCTTGACACCTTTTTGACTGATGAATGCTCAAATCTCTTTATGTGAAAGCAGGAAACTAATGGAAGCCTGCGAATGGACATTTGCTTCAGGGACTCTTGCCTCTCATTGCAGTGTTCACAGAAGAACTTTTGCTCAGCATCAAGTCTCTCAGACCTTGTAAACCGCTCCAAACACCTCATTAGTGTTGATACCTTGGAATTCACGCCAGCCAAGCCCCGTTCCCCATTGCGCACATGCAGCTTTGCGTTTGCAGCACCAAAACTGTTATCTCCAGCATCCATGTCCAAGGAAATGTCCATACAGGGCTCAAAAGTTGTGGATGTGAACCCACAGCTTGTGCAGGTGACATCTGACCTCAGGATACCAGAAAACACTCTGTGGGCAATGCAACAGTCCCCATGGCCTATTATGAGAACAAATGGCAGTGTTAGGATTTGACATTATCTATTATTACTTTTAGTTAAGACAAATTATGCTCCAACAAATCAAATGAAAAGGTTATCTATACTTTATGCAAACAAAAATATTGTGCTGATTTGTCACCTAATAATACTGGAGCACTATCCTTTTCCAACTTGGCATCTTTGGTGAAAAGCCGGGTTATCCCCCAACGAGATGTGGAACCAACAGGAAAAAAATGTAACTAGTACTGGCAAGTTTAGAGATTTGCTACACTAACACATGGATCTAGCTGTGCTCTTGTCTCACACAGAAGTCCAAAAGGGTGTTCTTGTTACCTCTAATCTTACCTTGATTTAGACAAATTTTAGTAAACTAACTTGCAATCTAGAATAAAAACATGATATGTAGCCACTTGAAACAGATTTCAGTTGACTACAACATATGCAAAGGTCTTTTATCCAGAAAGTAGCAAAAGAGTATCATACCTTGAGCATGTGACTTTTGTTGATCATCCTTTATATTTTCATGGATATGGTCAAGGATGGAAATAAAGAATTCATGGGCATCCTGTTGCTCGTAGCTTGCGAGGTTTGATGCATGCTGCCACCAACTAAAAAATCACAATGATACTCAATAATCAGAAGAAATTTAAATACTTTTATTCAGGAGACATTGTTTTCAATGCTGTCTCATAAAAGACTAGAAAAATTAACCTAAGAATGGAATTCATATGACCCAGATATCCTCAAACATGGCAACTGTAATAAAATCCATCCAAAATAGACCACGTGACCCAGAATACCCACAAACTCACCTGGCCAACTGTTATCTGCATTGAATTTGCAGATTTTCATGCATGTTATGATATTATAACTATTCTTTAGACAGTTTAATGACTGCTAAGCATGCCAGATGACTTAGTTATGCCCAATAGATTAACTTGAGAGCTTAATGTTATATATGTTCCATTTAGGACAGGATGCCATGTCATCAACCAATTGCCATGTATTTAGATGTATAACTGTTCTCCCTTTTCTACTAGCATTACAATAACATATAATATAATGCTAAAAATGACATGCCATGTCATCAACCAATTGCCATGTATTTGTATTGAGATGTGTAGTTCACCCTCTTCTAATAGCATTACAATAACAAATAATATAATGCTAAAAATGCCATGCCATGTCATCAACCAGTTGCCATGTATTGAGATGTGTAACTGTTCACCCTCTTCTACTCGCATTACAATAACATAATGCTAAAAATGCATCCCCTCTTTAGTTGCACATTCTCTGCTTATTTCATTTTGTATTAAGTACAGCACCATTTGCAATCCTGCACGCTCATGGTCTAGTTGAAAACAGTTACAAGGCATGGAATTTCAAATAACACTGTATTGCAAGGCAGAAATACAACCCAACACCTCAGGCTAGATTCTCTTCCCCATGTTACAGCACATCAGAAACCCATTTTATAGCTACAATAAATATTAACTTTGCTTTCCCAATACGCAATGGATCCAACAGGAAGACAGCATGGTGCTATAAACCCGAAATGGCATCGACCATTGCGATTAGCGCGCGAGATCCAGAGTCCAGACCTATATAGAAACTTGGCGGGGCTGTACGGCATGCGCTCCCCGGAGAAGGCCGCGGAGTAGATCTCGTCGAGGTCACACGCGAGGCAGGCGACCCTGGCGGCGTCGGCGTCAGCGGCGCGGTGCCTGACGGGCGTGCGGCGCGGGCAGAGGA
>CM041642.1:4660116-4755828 GCA_023333625.1 Bothriochloa decipiens
GGAGCGCCCCGCCGCAGCCTGGCCCGCGCGCGGGAGCAGCCCCGCCGTGGCCTCCTGGCCGGCGCGCGGGAGCGTCCCACCGCGGCTGCCTCGCCGGCGCGCGGGAGCGCCCCGCCGTGGCCTGGCCAGCACGCGGGAGCAGCCCCGCCGTGGTCTCCTCACCTGTGCGTGGGAGCGCCCCGCCGCGGCCTCCTCGCCTGTGCGCGGGAGCGCCCCGCCGCTCCCTGCCCCGCCGCCTCCACGGCCATGGCCCGACAGAGGAGGAGTAACCTTTTTCCTTTCCTTTTTTCTTTTGCTTCATAAGAAAAAAAGTTTGAGTGGCTGACAAATGGGGCCCACAAGAGGGTAAAATGGTCATGTTTGACACCGTTAGCAGCTCAAATGGACGAAATGACATGGAGAGAAAAACAAAGATGATGTTGGTCACACAGGCCGGAATCAACTTT
The DNA here is from genome assembly GCA_023333625.1 of Bothriochloa decipiens. NCBI lineage: Eukaryota > Viridiplantae > Streptophyta > Magnoliopsida > Poales > Poaceae > Bothriochloa > Bothriochloa decipiens. The sequence continues at coordinate 4,660,563 of CM041642.1, forward strand.
TCAGTGACATAAAGGCTGGGTCGATCTTTTGTAATGACACACAGGGAGAAAAAGCCCCTTATCTTACTCTGGGTCTGAACTCGGAACTCTGAAGAAGCGGTTCAGGACGCATTTGCACTATCAGGATCTGAACGGCGATCAGGCTCTCAACCTTGCAAACTTGCAAACCATAGCATAAAATTTTGATTCGCATTCCACAATGAAGTTGACATTTGTTGGGACAGCTAAAATGTAGAGACTACTACATGGGCTATCTAAGCATTTTGTTATAAGCATTTTTGTGTTCACTTTGCAAAAATGCCCCAAGAAAAAACCCACGCTCCTAGCTTTTTTATTTTAATTTTAGGAAGTAATTATGTCAAACTCTTGGAGATGACCTCTTTTTTTACTCCCCATGTTATTTTGAGAGTTGATAAATTATAAGATTTATCAAGTAAAAAATAGCAAACTCTTGAAGATGAGGAATATCATATTTTGAAATGGAGTTAAATAAACCAAAACCATAGTTCACTTGCTAACAATCTTAATCTGTTATCATGATACTTCTCAATCTTGTATCTTACCCAAGCCCTCTCCCTTCCTTTGTGCACGAGGCTAAAACGACAGAGTATTCATGTCGAAAAATATTTTGACCAACCCATAGTATATATATTAAGCCAATAAATCATGAAGGCCAAGCTTAAGCTCAAAAAAGAAAAAGATCCAAGGCCAAAAGCAGGTCGGCTCATTTCCATCGCCAGCAGTGCTACCAATAGTTTGACAAATAAAGTTATACAAAATAATAAAAAATATATTTGTATCTTCAAATATGTTACTATAAAAATATAGATGAGAACCGATTTTTCTAACTACTGATACTTCTTATGCGTGATAAGTAATAATCCGTCCAAATTATAATTCATTTGACTTTTTTTACCTCAAATTTGATCACTCGTTTTATTTAAAAATTTATGTCAAATATCATTTATTATGTTTGTGGCTTGTTTTACTAACAAAAGATCTTCAACAATGACTTAAATTTAATCATATTTACATAAATTTTTTTAAATAAGACGAGTGGTCAAAGTTGGAATAGAAAAGTTAAACGAACTACAATTTAAAACGAAGAGAGTATTAGCTTTTCATTAAGTATCTAATCAAACTTAGACAACTTCGATTTCTCATAAAAAATATAATTATTTTGAGTACAGGGACCCTACATGTGAGGGAACAAGTTCCAAAAAATACATGTGAGGGAACATATAACAGGCCTAACGCAGGGGGCACGTGGCAGGTGAGGATAGGGCAGTGGGCGGAGGCGGCGGCTGCGGCTTGGCCGCAGCGACTGCTGGCGGCGGCGTGCGTAGGTGGGGGCGCAGGGGTAGGTGGCGGCTAGGGTTTTGGGTGGGGAGGAGGGAGCGCCAAGAGCCGAAGATAGATGGGAATTACCCCTTTCTATTATTGCCTTGCTCGGTTACAATTCCCCTTATATTTATAGACCGGGGTTGCTTAGCCTTTAAGCAGGCGAAGATCCTGCGGATCTGTTGCTTCCTATTTTATTGATCTCTATTTTCCTATTTTATCTAAGTGACATGGCATCCTCCGTAGACGGCGGCGGCGCCAGGGCTGCGCGCCCGGCCCTGCTCCTGTGCGTGCGCGCCCGCCCTTGTCCCGCGAGGCGTGTCTGTTGCAGCGCTTCTCCTCTTTTGGGCTCGAATTGGCCCAATTTCCTCCAAATTCTTTTGGGCCGCCGTTAGACTTATTACAGAACAAATGTGAGATGATAAGACCACGGGGATGATTTGGATTCAAAAAAGTAAATAAAAAGTTAGTCAACATTTAACTGGCCAAATTTCTATAGAAAATATACCAACTTATGTTTTTTTGAGCTTTTTCTTTTGCTATTGTCTTTCCCAATTGCTAATGTCTTTCCCAAGCTCCACGTCTGCGTTGAGCTACCAAGTCATGTAGGGTAGTGGTCTCTACGTCTCGTGGAGGTTACCTCGTTTGGAAGAGCTCTGCCAAATAAGTTAGTGGGAAGAGCTTTTAAGCTGCGTTTTAGAGTTACTCCTTCGGAAGAGCTCTCCTAAACAAGACTTTAAATTGATGTTGATTTCAATACACCTCTTGCATGGGTGGAATTGTGGAAGAAGGCTACTTTTATATGAGGCCACACATTTGGCCGGCTTGCGTTGGGAAAGCCCTAAGCCAGCTCGTCCATTATTTTTTAGAATAGGGAGTTAAAATCACCTAGGCTCCTTTTCTAAAAAATAAACCCACGTAGGTTGCACTTCTGCTTTTTCTACCACTAGACTTACATTCTGGGATTCTCAATTCTTACGTCATATAAGTAGAAGCACTTTTCTTTAGAAAAGTTGATCACAGGTTTTTTTTTTTTGACAACAGTTGATCACAAGTTTTGTGTTTGGAACTTTTTTCTATCAAAACGAGAAGATGGTTAATAATCCGTCATATAAATGGGGACATATGCAGATTGGGTAGAAACTCATCTTTTCGGGTTAAAAATAAACTGTTCAGCCGATGACTACATTCCTTTTTCGCTTCGGCCTTTCGGGTTAGGATTTTCCAATCCAAGGCCATTGTGCCGTTGTGCGGTTGTGCCGTGCGCCCGTGCGCGTCTGGTGGCCTCAGCGTAAGCGATGCAGATCAGAAGCAGCATGGCTGCATGCACATTGGGCACACCGTCCACGGAGTTTTGTTTGCCACTGTATTTCAGTGGGGAAGAGCGCCGAGTGAAGGGAGTCATTTCCGGTTTTCCCCTTGGCAACATCCCCTCCCTCGTGGCCTTGTCTCGGCGGGCGCCTCCTGTCTCCTCCACAGGCTCCACCGCTTCAGCCACCGGGGTTTCCGTGGCGACCCGCCGGAATTTCTTCTTATGCGGCTCTTCATCAGTCGGTCCTACATCGCTAACTGGTGCTAACCTCGCGCTCCAGTTTCCCCAGAAGGAATTGCTGACCCGATCTAAGAAACAGGTGACTTCTTGTTTTATGGTTATTCCTTAATTTAATTATGCCAGAATGCTATGTTTTGTTTCCAGAACTGAATCAATTGATGCATGCCAAGGTATTCTTTTTCCATGTATTGTTTATATTTTAAGTAGTCGTTGACTCGCCGTTTCAGTTCTTTTGCCTATCAGAGAAAATAGAATTAGTCCGTTTATGAAGATGAGGTTGCGTTAAGGATGAGTCGCTGTATTCCTTCCGTGATGCTCATTTCCAGTACCTAGGTAGCCCTATGATTGAAATATGTTGATTTTTTTAGGGAACAGCAGGGGAGGCCCCTACATATTTTTTATATATTTATCTGTACATATTACAAGGCTTTCAAAGCCCAAGAAAAATGCATATTACAAGGGAGATTCTCTATTGACAAAGAAAGGGGAGTTTTTACAGATTGCTTGGCTTTGATACAAACCAAACCAAGGCCCTTCCTGAGAATTGATGTTGGTGTTTCTACTGTTCTATGTTATGAAGACATGCTAAGTGTTACTAACAAACTTCTATGCGTAAACAGAATTGCAATGGTTCCAGCTACAAGCTTCAAAGATGACGGTTTAGACATGGATAAGATCATTAAGTGCGTGACAGGGAAATTGAACAGTTTCCGCTCCCTTTACGAGCCTCTTGAAGGGAGAACAAGACTATGCAGTATTCACAGGATCCCGCATCATATCCGTGAGATTGATAGGGCTGCCTATGAACCAATCATTCTGTCCATTGGACCATATCACCATGGAGCTGAACCCCTACAATCCATGGAAAGGCAGAAGTGGGAAATTTTGGATTTCATCCTAAAGATACGGCGTGAAAGGAGTTTGCACGACTATCTTAAAGCTATTGCTGGATTGGAGAAATTGGCATGGAAATGTTATTCTGAGGAGGTAACCATGGAAAGAAAGCAGTTTTTGCAGATGCTCCTGCTTGATGGATGCTTCATACTTGTGAACATAGATTAGAATGTAGGATCTGTTTCAGCAAATATTCCTGAGAAGACTGTTTCATGGCATATGATCTCTGAAAAAAACAAAACAGCGAAATTCAACTGTTGAAATGTGTGTGATCCAAGGTAATGCAGGAAAAATGTATAGCCAGAGAACTGAAGATTATGTGGTGGAGAATTCCCTCTTATGTGAAGTAGGGGAGGCGAGTACTGGTCAAGAGGGACCCTTTAAAGGTAAGGTGGATGGTGGAAAACTAGATAGTCATAATTTTGGTGGAGACTGGTGCAGCAACTACTCCTGGCATGACATGTTACTGCTAGAGAACCAAATTCCACTGATGGTTGTTGTGAAGATATATGAGTTACTTGTGCAAAATGATTCAGCCACAGAAATATTTAGACAAAAAGCTGCTGAATGTATGGAAGATGTCTTGAGTAGCTACCCAATTGCAATCCAGGAATATAATAGGCCAAGGAATGCTCAGCATTTGCTTCGCTTGTGTCATATGTAGCTCAAACCAAGTAAGAGAATTGAGCAGCACAACGATAAACATCAATCAAGGCCACGATTTCTTCATCGACTTATTCACTTTGGACGTGATTATATCAGCCATGAAAACAGATTGGAAGGCAACGAATCAGATGTATTACCAGCTGAGCAAGTGGATTGGCTACACTCTGGGGATCAACCTAGTCGCTGGCGTCGAGCAACACAATATCATGAGGCAGGAGTTTGGTTTAAAAGGAGAGAATACAATGAAAACAACAGGCATTCACTTTTAGATATAAAGTTCAGCAATGGCAACATTGAAGTTCCATTATTTGTAATTGATGAAAATACAGAATCCTTATTTAAGAATTTAATTGCACTTGAGCAAATGGACCCTCGATTTGGTAATGACATAACTACTTATATAATTTTCATGTCCCAGTTTGTCAGTAATCCAGATGATGTCACGTTGCTCGCTCAGAAAGGGATCCTTGTGCATATGCTGGACAGTGATGATGAAGTTTCAGCTTTGTTCACTAGGTTGACTAGAAATGTGGCATTCAATCCAGATAGCTACAACTACTTAAAATCTTTGTGCAGCGCACTGGAACGCCATTACCAGAGTAGGTTGAGAAGATGGATGGCGTGGCTATGGCGTAATCACTTCAAAAATCCATGGTTAGCATTGGCCGTTTTAGCAACAGTAATAGTGCTTATCTGCACCGTGTCCAAACAGTTTATACAGTATTGCCTTATCTGAAATCTTGATCACAGTCATGAGAACTATCTTTATTAATGAAGAAATCTTTATATGTATCCAGTCCTTTTACAGATTATATCACATATAAACAAGTAGATGCACACTTCATTGGTTATCTTGCCATCAATATATATTCCATTGGTCACAATAGATGCATAGCACCGCAGTACACGTAGCTTTAGAGAGACACCTTTATTATCTATTATAGATTCATGATACACTGCGCATATCAATCCTTAGGTAACCAAAAGCAGCGACACCTGATATCATCATTCTCAATTAGGCGGAAGACGCGGTGGCAGGAACAGCACATTTGGCGGAATTATTATCACCTTCTCTTCCTTGACATCGAGACGCTTGGCTTTCTCTCCTGCGAATAAAGTATCAGGGTTGAAGTATAATTTGTGGTGACTTTATGCTCTCCAAACGAGTAAAACTGCACAAACTGTGCACGAGAAAACAATATACAATAAGTGAACAATGAACACCCTCTTTTTTTCAAGGAAAAGAAACTACTGCCACCCATTTGATGAAAATTGTAGCAATGAAACCTTCATGTCGCATGTAACGACAAACATATACTACATCGCAACAGAATGAGAAACAGCTTACCCATTGCATGGGCGTCGCCAGTCCTCTCCTTGGTAAGCTGTACCAAGGAACCAGCAACATCTATATCCTGTTGTGGTTGGGAACCATACGGTTCATCGAAGTTGGTGGTGGAACCTGCCGCGCTGAGACAGAAAGAGGGATGGTGGTAGGGATTAACAGGATTGCAATGATCAGCAGGGCTGCTTTGGAGCCCATCTAGTCTCGTTTGCTTGCAGGTATGTGGCATTATTGTGGCTTAGTAATGGCATGGCTATTTATATGGGCTCGTCAGGGGGTTAGGTAATGGCATGGCTATTTATATGGGCTCGTCAGGGGGTTACATGCGCAAATAATTTCAAGACTAAACCAACCTACTCATTAAGGTGGAATCAATAACTAGTAGAGTGGTGAAGTAGAAGGACCTTGTTGACGCCGATTTACGACCGTGCCAACACACCAGCGGGCTTTGGACGTCCAAGGAGGTTGTCTTCACAACCTACAACGCAGCAAACACGCGGCGTAACCGGCCAAACCGATTTAGAGATCGAAAAGGCCGATGTGGAGCTCGTGTATGGCTGAAACGACCTCAAAACCACCTCCGAAAGGATCCGTCGGGAGAGAGCACGTGAGGGATCTCTTAGGACCAGCAAGGCCGCCTAAGATGCCAACCAATCTCGTGGAGAGAAGGGCCGGACAACAGGTAGAGAGGTTGAGGAGAGAAAAGGGGTAAAAGAGTTGGATAGATTGGTTTTTGATCGATTGATTGGATGGGATCAATCGGCCATGTACCCCTTATTTTATAGGGGGTAGGGGTAGTCTTATCCCATTGGAAAACCAATGTGCTACTATTAATTTATCCAAGTTCTTCTTAGATTAAGCTAAACACTGTCATGGGCCTATTTAATTAACATGAGTCTAATTTAAGTGTCAACATATGCCCCCCTGTTTTCAAGTGAATGATGCATGAACTTGAAAACACCTGTCAAGATACAACCGACCAACACAATACCCATCACATCGGCTGACCAGCGACTAAGGGCGATGTATACATCGGCCATTTTTATGCTGAGGGCGATACATGTATCGGCCATTGCTTGGTAGAGCACTTAGACATCTTGTGAAACGACCTTGATTTCCACGAAGGGAAATCCACAGTGTCGGAGTGTAATATGACCGTTTAAATCACATTACCCGATAACAGTTGAATCCATAATCCATACATCGAACAAAAGAGTGCAAATAGAGGGAGTTACAATAACTTATTACATCGCCACAGGGCGGAATCAGAGTTCATGCAGCATAACAATAAAAGCTTGAGGTGCGGAAGCTATCTTCTTCTCTCCAACTTGAGCGTAGGCACGAAACCCTCAATCGCTGTACTCCCCAGATGAGTACTCACTCCTTGAACCTGAAACCAAATTTTCAGTACGATTTGTACTGGCCACACTCCCACCCTATGCATTGCTTTGTGGAAGTGGATGCAAAAATAAAGGTATCTCAAAAGGAACCTATAAAGGCTGGGTTTTCCTATGCAAGTTCAAGTATATAAAACAAAAGTATAATAAACAAGTTTTAAACACAAACCCATTCCCTTCATCTATATCCATCCATAACTGTAGCATCATCTCATCTCATCTCCAACACCCTCTCAGACTCTGGTCGACAAGCCAACTCCCTCTTGGCTTGCCTCAGCGGCCCGCAGCCCTCAAACTGGCTCACGGCCGGAAAACACACTCAGAGGAAGGTAGAACACTCCACTCACTAGTCCGGTGCATACGAAACATAGGAAAGGTCCATAGCCGAAGATTCGGCATATGTATCGATCGATCAACCATACACTCTGCAGAGGTTTCACTAATCCACCAGATAACCATCATCGATGCACATGCGCACCTAGGCAGATTCCGGGCGCCTACTGCCATAGGCGATGCCACTCTACCATCCAGCACTGGATCACTGGAACTGTGAAGAGAGCATGTATCCACTCCCGAAGAGGATGCCATGCCATGTACCCACTCCCGAAGGGGGTGCCATGATCGTCTCGGTAGGGTGTTAGCTCCATCCTATGCATATACCTTCCTATCACTTCTCGCCTAGCAGTAGTGGCATCGACCTATCCAGCGGTTCGGCCGTCTCCCCCCCATGGAGAGCGAGTGGAAAGCAAGAGATTCCTAGGTCCGGATACCAGCGCAACAGTTCCTAGATTTGATCAAACCGGGATATCTTCATCAGGGTTTATCTTTAACGTGCTACCACGGCACCTTCATCCCGGGCTCCACCTTTCCGAGGATCACACCCAAGGACCACCATCACATCTCAGTTAGCCCGCCACAGGCTCCTCTCATGGGAATGTCCAGAACCATTCCCTGGCAAGACTTGCTCCAAAAGCTCGTCGTAGATCCCGGCTCGATCGACTCAACCCTCACCCTACTCCCTGCCGTAAGTTCCACCCCAAACCCGGATACAACATCATCAGCTCACATGCTCATCTGAAGCATCAACTCACACATCCAGCCTGGCACCCTCCAGGCCTTCCCCGGGTTCATCACGTCGCATCAAAATGTAAGCGAGTGAAGTATAGAAATTATAAGTATAGCAGATAAGCGGGTGGCTATCATAACAGCGGGTAAGCAGGTGATAGTTTACAACAAGGTAGGGCTCATCAAATAAATACTCTATCATGCAGTCCTAGCACAGGCATAGCATTATAGCAACATGAATGTAAAGCACTAGCCATACTATAATTGTCATGCGTAATGGGATCTACGAGGTTGGGTGGTGTGTGGCACCTTCACTGACGTAGCTGTCGGACTTCTCCTGGTAGTCACTGTCGTCAAGCTTGTCCTCGCTCGAGCCTGTAACGAGATTTAACGGTCGCGGAAGCGACCCCTATAGATTAGCACAAAGAACGAATGCAAAATAGAAGATCCAAATACACTCAAACATAGCCTAGATAGATAGGGCTCGATTTATAGAAAATTTGGATATGTGGATCATAATTTTCTGAGCTCGTATGAATTAGTTATGAATTTTCAAAGATTTAACCATTTTCTGAAAAGAACGAGGGCTCGAGGGGTTACGGTCTCAAGGTTACGATCTCGAGGGTTACTGTCTCGAGGGTCTCTGTCTCGAGGGGGTACGGTCTCAAGAACACGGTCTCGGGGTTTAGGTCTCGAGGGGTACTGTCTTGAGGACACTGCCTCGAGGGCACGGTCTCAGGTTACGGTTTCGAGGATATGCTCTCGAGGATATGCTCTCGAGGGTACTCTCGAAGGCGGAGAAACTGCTCTGCTCCCAAAACGGTGCTCGCTCTCGAGGGGGTACTGTCTCGAGGGGTACGGTCTCGAGGACACGATCGCCATGTGCGGTCTCGAGGGTACTGCTTTCGAGGGCATGCTCGAAGACGGAAAACTGCTCTGCTTCGACAGCGGGGCTCGGCTGGTTACGACGGGGTTAAAGATCCGGCGAGGGCTGCTCAAAGACTTCGCTAACTCGTGCATCGTCCTCGGGTCGCCAAGGCGAACACGTAGGCGGTCATCGAGTCAGGAGCTTGGTTCCGGCGACGTGCTCTATGGCGGACAGCGCTCGAGGGTGACGGTGCTCGAGGTCAAACTCGAGGGTCCAGGTGTCAAACTCGAGGGTCTGTCCTCCGACGGGTCAAACTCGAGGGTCGGTTCTTCGAAGAGTCGGACTCGAGGGTCGGTTTGTCGAAGGCTCGAACGCGGAGTTCTTCCTCGGCGATCGACGGCGGAAGAACTCTCGATTCCTGGTGCCACAAAGGATCTCCGGTGCCATTAACCCGCCCATCGGCTTCGGGACTTCACGACGGTCACGTCGATGGGCTTCAGGGCGACAGCTTCACTTCTGTGTCGAGCTCGACGGCAGACGGTGGCTCGATGGCGACGGTGCTCGATGTACACTTCACACCGAGTCACTACAGCTCCAATTGGTGGTGTAGATGGACGGTTGGAGTCTCGCAGCATCTGCTCGAGGTGCCGGCGGTGACCAAAACACACGGCGGAGTCCGCGCGGGCAGCAACTCCCACGGCGGAGCTTCGACAGGTCCTCGGTGCACGGCAACGGCACTCCGAGAGGGTCCACGGTCTTCATCTTGCCCACTCGATGCAGCTCGTCACGGCGGAGCTTCCCGGCTTCTTCCTGCTCCTCGAGGGTGATCGATGGTGGCAGGAACGACGGTGAACGACGGCGTTCTGGAGCGGCAACGTACTGACACGTCGACGACAAGGTGGTTCGGGTCGATGCTCTGGTGAGGCAAACGCAGAGCTAGGGTGTGCACGGGGTCCGTCTCATCAAGGCGAGCGCGGATCCGGAAACAACGGAGGTCGAGGCTCAACAGAGAGGCGACTGGGTGATCTTGCCACGGCGGAGCTTGGCGCGCGGCGATGAACTGGGCGGCTTCCATTCCGGCATCCTCCCGATGCCGTGGTCCGAGGGGCTCGGCTAGTCTCGTGTGTGTGTGCGGGTGTGTCCAGTGAGGTCGGTAGTGACCTGGGCCTACGCGCTCACGGCGGAGCGCCATGGCCAACAGCACGGCGGAGGGTTCGAGAGGGCGGCGATGGCGGTGCTCACCGACGGTCGAAGAAGATGGAGGTGCGGTACAAGACCAAGCGGCTCCGGCTCGCGGTACTGCTCCTCCTTCCTGCTCCCGACGCAACAGCGGTGGCTCCGAGTCGACGGTCTTCCTCCCCAACTCCGGCGGCGGCTTCTTCTTCTTCCCCGACTCCTTTCTTCCTCCTTCCTTCAGCTCTTCTCCAAACGAGGCTGGTAAGGTGGAATGGGGTTTCACCAGAGCGGTGGCGGCGATCTGGGAACCCTAGGATGCCGGGGTGCTTGCTTTATAGGGCGGACGCGGTGGTAGGTAGCAGACGGACGGCCGATCACAGCTTTGCTTGATCGAGCGGTCAAGGGATGTCCAAGTCAGCAGCTGGGGCTCGAATTGGGTCCAGAGAACAGCGAGAGAGGGCTAGGTAACGCTGGGTGTCGAGGTTCTTTATGGCGGCAGCGTTCCACTGCGGCGACAGTGCAGGTGCGCGCGCGCGCGCAGAGAATATTGCCTGCGGCCGTGGGAACTTTACGCGGGCTGGTCGGTCCAGGTGGCTTGCGGACGCGCGTCGATGCAGGGCAACACTGGATCGAGCGGTCGAGGGAGGTTGCTTAGGAGCGACGCCGGGGAACAGTGCTGACGCGAGCACGCACGGCCGGTCGGGTGACCTCAGCGGGCGCGATGACACGTGGGTTCCACTTCGAGGCCCCATCGTCAGCGACTCCTCGGCAACGGAGGCTCGGTGCGGCGCGCGGACGCGCGCAGCTCTTGCTGGGCCGTCGGCCTGGTTGGGCCGCGCAGCGCGGGGTCGAGCGGCGAGCAGGGGGTCGAGCGGCGTGCAGGGGGGTCGAGCGGCGAGCAGGGTCGAGCGGCGAGCAGGGTCGAGCGGCGAGCAGGGTCGAGCGGCGAGCAGGGTCGAGCGGCGAGCAGGGTCGAGCGGAGGGTCGAGCGCATGCAGGCCGGGTCGACGGGGCTGCTCGGGCCGGTCTCCTCCTTTTCTTTTTCTTTTTCTTTTTCAAATATATTTATATATATACTTATATATATATGCAGTGTGCTTATTTTGTGCTACAGAGCAGTGAGCATACATGGCTCAAATACTTCTAGGGTATTATTCCCTTAATATTTATTTGTCAAAATAAATATTATGTTTTCATTTTTAATAACCAGCACATAAACCAAATAAAAATCCAACTCACTCTTTTAATGCATCATGATGATTAAACAAACGAAACATTAAAATGTAACATGTGAACATAGAGCATGGTTATGAGATGTTATTTAACTTGCAACATATGAATGCCATGCATGACATGCTAGGGTTGATGCATATGTAAGGGGTAGATGATGACATGTCGCACCACATCACTCAGGGTTTTGTCGAAAAATTTTGTAGTTCGAATTTTTGGGTTGTTACATCTTGCCAGACACTTGGAAAGTATTTTTTGAGATACCTCCCATTGATTGCCTTCGGGAGAGGCTCACCTTTCAGCGTTTCTAGCAAGTATGAGTTCCCGAAGATGACTCTAACCACTCTAAAAGGACCCTTCCAATTGGGCGACCATTTGCTAAATTCGCCACTCTTCGATCTAATAGGAAGTAAAGTTTGCCAAACTAGATCTCCCACTTGAAACGACTTGCTTCGGACCTTCTTGTTATAAGCCCTTGCAACACGGACTTTGTCCTTTTCAATCTCCTTGAGAGCTTGCAACCTTTTATCTATCACTTCATCCACATTGTCCATCATTAGATCATGGTACACAACAGGAGATAAATCATTTTGTTTAGCAAATTTGTATGCACTCAAGTTCACTTCGACAGGCAACATGGCTTTTTGACCATAGACTAGCTCAAAAGGAGTCACTTTTGTAGCACCATTCTTTGATGTGTGATACGCCCACAAAGCTTTTGACAAAGTTTCATGCCATCTTCTTGGTTGTTCCTCAATCTTCTTCTTGATGAGCTTGATTAGAGTCTTATTACTAGCTTCAGCTAGGCCATTAGCTTGAGCATAGTATGGAGATGAGTTGACCAACTTGATCTTGTGGGATTCGGCAAACTTCTTAACTTCTTTGGACATAAAGGAAGTCCCTTGATCCGTAGTTAATGACTGAGGAATGCTGAATCTATGAATAATATGCTCAGTGATGAACTCAATAACCTTCTTATGAGTGATATTCTTCAAAGGAACCGCTTCACACCACTTAGTGAAATAATCAGTGGCAACCAGAATGAATTGATGCCCCTTTGAAGAAGAGGGATGAATTTGGCCAATGAAATCTAGCCCCCAACCTCTAAATGGCCATGGCTTCATAATGGGATGGAGTTCAGCAGCAGGCATCATCTGAATATTACCAAACCGTTGGCACTCATCACATCCTTTGTAGTAACAAAAATAATCGGCCATCATAGTGGGCCAATAGAAACCAGCCCTCCTTAGCAACCACTTCATCTTCGGGGCCGATTGATGCGTACCACAAATCCCTTCATGGACTTCTCCCATTGCCACCCTTGCATCATCAGATCCTAGGCACTTGAGCAATAAATCATCAGCAGTTCTTCGACAGAGCTCGTCATGCCGAATAATATACTTGAACGCACTTCTTCGTACGCTCTTATCAACTTTAGCACTAGGATCCTGCAAATATTTAATTAAGGGAGTCCTCTGTAACACCTCTGGTGTTATATTAACTAAAACCCTGCCATGTTATCATATGCATTGTAAAGTATTCATGTTTAGGCCAACCTTAATGTGCATCAACTAAAACAAGTTTACATTTCATAGGTTGATTGTGTTTCTGGAATGTTTTGTCACATGAAATAATAAAACCTTATTTTCGAATGTCATCCCAAATGCTTAGTTTATATTCTATGTACTTGAGGTGTAAACCGTGTTTACATTAGTGTCAAGCATAGTGTATAAATCTAAGTCCAACCCTAAAAACTATTTCCACATTTGAAGTTGAATTTGGATTTCAAAGCTTATTTTCAAGTCTTGCAATTCAAATTTAAATTCAAATTGGAAAGCTATAAAATGTTTTTCAAAAGTCAACTTGGTCAACCAAGGGTGTCTTTGGGTCATTGACCTAAAAATGTCCTTGGATAATGTTTGTGATCACTAATGACCAACCAATTAAATTAGAAACCAAATCGAGTTTGAATTCGGTTTCAAAAACCCTTTATTTCAAAACCTAGTTTTATTTCCTTTTCTGTAATTCAAAATCTATAAGGAATTTGGGGAAACTCTAAAAATATAGTTTGTAGATCTTGACAAGGGCTACAAAGTTGGTATTCAAAATTTTTCAAGTTTCCAAAATTAATTTCAAATAAATTTGAAAATACAGTTTTCTAACAATTATCGCCCTTTGATTTTAAAACCATAATTCAAAAATTATGCATAATTTGGGAAAACTTTATATATGAAACATGTTTGGTTTGCAAAGTTAAAAATTTCATAGTTTTGAAGATTTTCAAGTTTTATTGAAAAATCAAAAGTAATTTCAAATGTTTTTTCTAGGGTTTTATTCCCCTTTTGAATTTGAATTCATATTTCAAATTCTAGACAGAATTTGAGGATGCCAGTTAAATGAAAAGTGTATCTCTTGAAAAGTTATGCAAATTCTAGTTTTGGATATTTTCAAGTTCTTATATCAAATTTGAAGTAATTTGTTATTTTCTACAAATGGCATTTCTGTAATTATCAAGAACAGCACCGAGACCTATCGTCGGCCGCCATCGCCGGCTTCTCAAGCCACGCCGCCGCCCACCGCCGCACATGCCGCGGCCGCCAGCTTGCCCTCGACACCCGAAACTTCATCGTCGTCGTGTCGCCCGACCGCCCCTCGTCCTTGGCCTATAAATAGCAAGCCGACCGCCATCTTTCTTCTTTTTCCCTTAGCCGCCACCGCCGACAACCGTCCTCCACCGCCCAAATTTGCCTCCGTCGCTCCACCTCTGCCCGCTTCGCCTTGCCAGAAGCTCCGCAATGTCGTTGCGCTTCGTTTGAGCTAACTCATGCCCGCTCTCCTCGCCTGAATCGCCCGCACGACGTCGTCTTCTTCGCAGCCAGTCGCCGAGCCGTCGCGAGCTTTCTCGCCATCCACCGCCGCCCAGGGTGAAAACATATGTCCATTAACCCTCTTATCATGTTCTCCGTGCTTCGCTGCCCCTCATGCGCACCTTTTCTCATTTGTTGGTGCACAGAAATCGCCGTGACGCGGACCTTGCCGCCGGAGCACCGCCGCCGCCATTAGCGTCGCCGACTACAGCTCGCCTCAGCCACTCTGAGCTTTCATTAGCGTGCGCACCAGAACCGCGGTGAGCTCCTACATCTCTCCATGCCTTCAATTTCATCCCTTTTGCGTCGTAGGGTCCGGCCGCCGTGGCTCGCCGCCGTGGCTCGCCGCCGGCATGGCCATGCTAGCGCCGCCGCGCGCGTAGCCGCCAGAGCTAGGGGCCGAAAACGGGTTCATCTTGTAGTCCATCGCGTTTGCGTAAATGTCCCGCGTGTGCCCATGTGTTTGCCGTTACCGGAGAAGCTCCGAGGAGCTTTGCCGCCGTCGTCCGCTCGCTGCCGCGCCGCCATGGCCGACGCTGGCCATGCTCCGGAGCTCCGCTGCTACATTAGCTACCTCGTTAGGCTCGCCTCGTCGTGTAGAGCCCGATGGTCCAAGTCTCACGACCGGAGACCTCGCTGTCTGCGAGCAATTGCCGATCAAAACCCGGCCGCCACCGGTCAACGTCGGGAGGAAATTCTTTTTCCTTTTTCTTTTTTTAGAAAATGATTTAAATGCTATTTTCTTTAGAAAATCATAGTAATTCATGTATAGCTCCAAAATTTCTGAAAATTTTTTTGTATGTTCTTTATGATGTCCTCTACATAGAAAAAATATGAAATGCCAAATTTGAGTACTTTTTGCATAAGTTAAAATTATCCCTTTTAATTGAAAAATGCACCTTTAATGATTTTTAATAAATAAAATAATTGGCTTTTATTTCTGAAAATTGTTTTGCCATCTAATTAGACTAAGAGCTTTTGAAAATAAAATTTTGAGCTCAATTAGACAACTTTAATTTTTTTACCTTTATTTTATGCTTTTAAATAATTAATTAACCCCTTTAATCATGTTTAATCATTACAGGGTTATTTGACTTTGGGATTGATTGATGACCTTGGGTCATTAACCCTAATGACCTTTGACACTTTAATTAATTGTTTGCGCTTACCTTAATCATGTCATTAGGGTTTAGTCGACGTTATTTTATGTGCTTAAATAATGTCATTAAAGATGTAGTTAACACTAACGGACTTAGTGAGTAAGTTTTGTTGGTTTGCAATTTTATCGTGAAGGAAAGTTGTACTCAAGCCTTTAAACGGGTCATGCATCCATCGAGCATCATGTTTACTATCCCATCATGTTGAAGCATATGCTTTTATCGTATAGTTTTCGTTAATGGAGAGTTCAACGTTGTCGCCCCAGATCCGAAGGAAGAACAGACTCAGGAGATTGTCGCCCCAGAGCCCGAGACCGTCTACCCTGAATACCAAGGCAAGCCCCGGATGCATTTAAACCCTTCCTTGATTTTATAAAAATTTTATCGCTTCCTTATGAAATGCTGCATTAGGGATTAGGAGATGAGTGAAAATCTACAGATTGCATTACGTGCCTTACTTCCTTATTCCTTGTTACCTGTTAGCTGGAATATGTATAGTAATGCTTAGCCCTGCTGAGTTAGATAAGTTTTCAATAAGTAAAAGAATGAAAAAGATGAGGATGACTTTATCTGTGGAAACATGATGATAGTTAATAAATCGAGTCTGGACGGCTAACTTGCATTGGGAATGGAGTCCCTCTGTAGTGTTTCTGTCTATTGATGCCCTAGGCCCTGTGTCGATGGTGATCTGGTGATATCAAAAAATTATAAAATCCACATGCATGAAGTGGTATACAGTGGGCCAGAGTCCCCACGTATGTCATGGAGTGATATATAGTGGGCCAAAGTCCCCACATATGTCATAGTGTGTTATACTGTGGGTTTAAGTTCCCATGATATCGGTACACTGGGTCGAAGTGCTCATGTGTATCATGTGGTGATATATGACTGTGGTTGTTATCCTGGTATATCTGTGATTTGGTATGCATCGGAGTTAAAGTCTCTGGTATCCCAGTGATCTAGGTCCCAGCTGGGTATGAAAATGGATTCGAATCGCCGTTGCTTTTCGAAGAAGAAGACTCGATCGTTGTTCATCATCGTAGTAACAACTTGAATGAAGATAAAGTATCAAAATGCGGTTGGTTGGTAATTCGAATCTAGAGCAAGATAACTTTACTATTTGTAATTGCTTTTCCGCAAAAATTCTTCTCTTGCAAGCCTTACCTTGTCCCTCTAGCCTGCATTTCTTGAGTCTTCACCCCTTTTCTTTCGTCGGTCAGTCTTGTTGAGTACTTTTGTACTCAGGGTTTGTTGAACCCTTGTTGCAGGTGAGTCCCATGAGCAGGAGTGCTACGCATCCTGTTGCATGACCGTCGTCGAGAAAAGTGACGATGAATAGGATGTCTCGCTCTTGGGCAGAGCATATAATCAAGGTTTTATAATAAGTTATATTGTTACTCCACTGCTACTATGGTTCGTATTAATCCAACTTATAGTTTGTAAGTTTAAACTGAACGGTTTATAAACTTATGTTATTATAATCCTTCCGCTCTTTTACTTTGATGTATATTTTTGTATAAAACTGTTGTAATACTACAATGTCTCTTTGAAATGATTGATCCTGCTTGGAGAATCATGGATTATTCGGAATTTACCCTTTAAGTCTTATGGAACACATTCCTAATTATTTGGAGTCTGTTTAGACAATAATCATGCGTGTGGATCATATGATTTAGGAGGTTCTGCCACATCCTCCAATCCTCCAAATCGGCATTAGAATTACCAGAATCTGAACTGGACTAATTTAGAGCGCCATTAGGTGAATCAGCAGTAGCACCTGTAGTAGAGTCAGCTAGGCTGACTATGGTAGTCAGCTTAGCCGACTGGGCTGCCCAGTCAGTAGACCCGGCTAGGCCGGCCTGGTGACCCGGCTTAGCCGTCTGATGGCCGGCTAGGCCAACTATAACAGTTGGCTTAGCCGACTCGGAGCACCCGTTAGTATACCCGGCTAGGCCGGCCCGGTGACCCGGCTTAGCCGTCTGATGGCTAGCTAGGCCGACTGTCTTAGCCGTCTGATGGCCAGCTAGGCCGACTGTCAGGCCGGTTTATCCAGACCTGCACAGAAAAAATGATCATCTTGATGCATCGCCTTTTCTTGAATATGAAAATTACGCCCACTGACGTCAAAGCCTGATGCTTGTTGAGCTAACATGTTGGCCTTCTGATTTTCATGTCTTGAAATATGCTGAATTTTAAATTCGGCAATTTTAGAGATATGGTCAAGATAAGTATTAAAAGAAGCTCAAAGTGATCCATCTAAACATTGAAATTCACCAGCAACCTGCTGCACCACCAGCAATGAATCACCATAGGCTTCAACATGCTGCACCTCCATAGAAGTTAACATGATTAACCCGAATATAAGAGCTTGATATTCGGTTTGATTGTTAGTACATTGAAACTCCAATCGGCTTGACATCACTGTCTCAATATTATTAGGAGAAACAAGAACAATACCAACACCTTGGCCATCTTTACAAATTGATCCATCAAAATATAGCTTTCACGGGGTGTAAGTAAGGTAATTGACTTCATCATCAAGATCAATACCATGCTCAACAATAAAATCAGCAAGAACTTGACCTCTTATGAATTTCAATGGTTCATAAGTCAAGTCATATTCAATTAAAGAGTATGCCCATTTGCCCAACCTTCAACTAAGGATTGGCCGATATAGCATATGCTTGATAATATCGGCATGGCATGCTACATCACATGTACTTGATAAAAGATAATGCCTCATCTTGCTACATGCAAAGTACAGTGATAAGCATAGTTTTTAATATGGGCATACCTCGTCTCGGGATCAAGAAGACGACGACCAAGATAAGCAATAACATAGTCCTTCCCTTCATCTTCTTGAGTCATAACAGCCCAATGATTTTCTCTTCGGCAGCAACATAAAGTTTAAACGAAACTCCTCTCCTAGGTGCACGAAGAACGGGCGGCGATGATAGATACTCCTTTATCTCCTTAAACGCTGATTGTTGACTTGCCCCCAAGTGAATTCAGATTCATCCTTCAACTTGAGTATAGGAGTAAAAGGAATAATCTTCCCGGACAGATTGGTAATAAACCTCCTCAAGTAGTTCACCTTCCCTAAGAATTTCTGCACATCCTTTTTGCATGTAGGTGGTTGAATGTTCTTGATCTTCTCAATCCTCTTGGGATCAACCTCTATGCCTTTATCATGAATAATAAAACCTAGAAACTTCCTAGCCGATACTCCAAAAGCACACTTGAGTGGATTCATCTTTAAACCATAGCGGCGCATCCTTTCAAAAGCAAGACGTAAATTGGCTAAATGAGATTTATGGGCAGCCGATTTAATCACAATATCATCAATGCAAACTTCCATAATCACCCCAATTAGATCATGAAAAATCAAGTTCATTGCTCTTTGATAAGTTGCTCCCACATTCTTCAAACCAAAGGTCATAACAATCCACTCAAACAAACCAACAAAGCCAGGACAAATGAAAGCCGTCTTTGATGTGTCTTCCTCTGCCATGAAAATTTGATTGTATCCAGCATTACCATCAAGAAAGCTAATCACTCTATGTCCAGAAGCATCATTGATCAACATGTCAGCTATAGGCATAGGATATTCATCTTTGGGAGTGGCTCTATTAAGATCTCTAAAATCAACACAGACTCTGATCTTACCAGAATCCTTCTTCTCAACAGGCACAACATTAAAAACCCACTCCACATATTGGCATGGACGAATGAATTCAGCTTGCAACAACCTATTGATCTCCTCCTTAATTCGATCATGAATGGCCAAATTGAAGCGTCACGGATGTTGCTTGACAGATCTGAATCCATCCTTGATTTTGAGCCGATGCTCCACAAGATCTCGGCTCAATCCTGGCATCTCTGTATAATTCCATGCAAAACCATTAGAATATTCCTTGAGAAGCGCAATTAACTCAGCTTTGTAATCAGCTTTCAAGTTTTTATTGACAAACATCGGCCGTGACGTGAAGCCATCCCCAATATCAACCTGTTCTAAAGGGTCAGCCGACGTGAAACCTTGGCCCAACTTATTGAGCTCATCAAAGTCATCAATAGCTTCACAGGCATCAGTCTTTTCAGCCCAATACTGTTCAACACGACGCTTTAAACATTCAACATTATCCATTGATTACATGATGGTGCTAAGTCGATTATCAATCGGCTTAAGTGAAACAGGAACAAAGCCTTGTCTAGTGAAACTTACAAAATCATACTTAGACAAGTCTCTACCTGACAATCAACCAAAAGCACCATGCCCCCCAGCTTCACACGCATCAGTTGTGGCAACTTCAACCGATGAATCAGCATGGACGACCTCAATGGAATCTCCCACCCATTGGATGAGAAATTGATGCAAGCTGGACGACACACACTCATTAGCATGAATCCAATCACGCCCAAGTATCACATTGTAGCTCCCTTTGATGTCAGCAACAAAGAAAGTTGTAGCCAAATTCTTGCTTCCGATGGTCAACTCAACATTAGCAATACCTCTAGCTGGAATTGGGGCTTCACTACCAACACCTGTGATGGTCATATTGGTCTTCACTAACTCCTCATCCTTGTTACCAAGCTTCTTGTACAATGAGTACGGCATGACGTTCACAATAACACCGCTGTCCACTAGCATGCTATGAACTAGCATCCCGTTGATGTGACCTTTTAGGTGGAGTGGCCTGAGATGATCCACCTGCACTGCTGGCTTCTTGAATACAGCATCTTCAATAGCAAACACCAATTCTGCTACTGGTGGCTCTTCTTCATCATGGCTGATCACGTAGTAGTTAGAAGAGAAATATACTACGTTCACATCTCCATACGGTGGTGACGGCTCATAGTCCACCATCTCCTCTTCTGGCACCTCTAGAGCCTCCATACCCACCATATCAGCAACAACAGTGGCAAAGACCTCAGGTGAGTCTCCAAGATCTCCAAAACCTGCAAGAATCAACACAGGAGCCTCAGAAGACACCATAGTCGATTCAGGAGTTACTAGGATAGAAACAGCAGATATAGCCGGCCTAGCTGACTCCTCAGTCGGCCTAGCCGATCCAGTCAGCTTAGCCCACTCACCAGTCGGCTTAGCCAACTTCTGACCCGCCTGGTCAGCATCGGGGGTGGAGGCCGGCTTAGCCGGCTCTGGAGCCGGCTTAGCCGACTCAGTCGGCCTGGCCGATTCTGGGGCCGGCTTAGCCGTCTGAGCAGGGGCAGCAGTTGTGACGATGGTTTTCCATGGAATCTCTTAAGGGCTTTCTGATACAAGTGGGCCCTCGAGGATCCCAAGAGCTTCCTTCTTCAATTTCTTTTGCCGAGTGCGCTGTAATTTCTGCCTTTGAGTTTTATCCAACCCTCGTGAACACCACTTGGGTTGAGTGTACTTGGGGTCCCTTGGTGGCTTATCTTGCTCTTGAACTCCAGCAACTTTTTCAGTAGTTTCTTTTTGCTTGTTTACTGGATCTTCAATCACAATCGGCTTGTTGTCATTTAAAACAGGGACTGACATCGAACCGATTATGACACTAGGAACATATACAGGTTTTTTGGACACCTCAACCTTCTTCGGCACGTACACTTGCTATGTAGGAGCTTTCTTAATTTCTTGAGGAGCTTCAACCTGCATATCAACCATCTTCTCTTGATTTACTCCGCTAAAGCCCGATTGACTGCCTAATCGGCTAAAGACAGAAGATTTTGAAGATGGACCAGCAACATCTCCCAATCTTTGGAACACGGGAACCTGAGGATATGGCACCCACACCCCACGTGGTACCCATTGTGGTGTTGGTATAATTGGTGGGGCTGGAGCCACTGGAGGTCCCCAACGTGACACACGAGGACGAATAACCTGCAAGGAAGAATTAGCTGGTGGAGTCATTGCCATTTGCTTGTTCTTATTTTCTTCACGCTTCGGCGGTGTAGACTCCCTTTTTTTATGGGCCAATTCTCAGAATCGGCCTTTTGTTTCTTGTACTTCGCCATAAGTCGATCAAAAGTACAAAGTGGCTTCACCACAGGTGGCTTGACTTTCTGTTCTTTCTCCTTCCAAACACCAATCTTCAGTTTCTTGGGAATAAACGTGCGAATCACATGGACACCGAAAGTGGAACTGCCTGGAGGAGCGGAGCCGGCTTGGCCAACTGGAGCAGTCGACTTAGCCATCTGGCCGGACCCGGCCAGGCCGACTGAGTCAGTCAGCTTAGCAGGCTCTGGGTGGCCTATGCTGGACCTGGCCAGGCCGACTGTGGCAGTCGGCTTAGCCGTCTTGGAGTTGGCCTGGCTGACTGGAACAGTCGGCCTAGCTGGCCTCTGCAGCATCGCGCGCGTCTCATACCATCTTTGCCTTCTCAAAGCTTCCGCTGATCCAGCGGTGACTGTAAGCTTGTTTTTGCCTTCCTGATCCTTCTCCAACACCACTTGTCACCCCGAATTCTTTTGAAAATTCGATGCAACACGCGGTTCACCGACAATGATGTTCTTACCTTTAGCTTTGCTGGCTTGCTCGGGTCAGATCAAGATTGCTGGACTTCCTGCTTCAGTTGTGTTCATGTGTGCAGAAAAAGGATTCTTATTGATCTCCATGTCAGAAAAACTCAATCGGTACTCATTAAACGCCAATTGGACCTGCCGACGAAAAACATTACAATCATTAGTTGCATGAGAATAAGAGTTATGATATTTGCAATAAGCGCGTCTCTTAATCTCATCTGCAGAAGGCAAAGTATAATGAATTCTAATGTATCCGATTTTGAGTAATTCATCAAAAATCCGGTCACATTTAGAAATATCAAAAGTAAACTTTACTTCCTCACTTTGATTCTTTTGAATCGGTTTGAGAGAAGGACAAGTAACATGTTTATTCTCCACTGGCCATCTAATTTCAGCAGCCAACGTCTCCTTACTTTCATCATCCGAATCATCTGAAAAAGCACCAACAGCATGTGTATTCGAACGATATGTCTTATGTTCACGAGAGTCTTTAAGGTGCGATTCCCAGAAAACGGCCCTCTCCATAAGATGATTCATGTTAGCAAACTGAACATTCTCAAGTTTTTCTTTGATTTTATAATTTAAGCCATTAAAACATATATCAACAAGATCTCTTTCAGAAATATTTAAATGAAAGCATCTATTCTTGATATCTCTAGCTTTATTGAAAAACTCAAGCACTGTTTCATCACGAGTTTGTCTAACAGCAGTAAGATGTGATAATCTAGTTTCTTGGGCTCTGGTATAAAAATGTTTATAAAACTTTTCTTCTAACTCAACCCAAGAACCAATGCATAGTGGTGGTAAATTAACAAACCATGAAAAAGCAGTTCCAGTCAATGATAAAGAGAAATTATGAATTTTCATATAATCGAGACTAGCAGCTTCTCCTAATTGAGCAAGATAAATATGGACTTGTTCCATGGTGGATTTATTACCATTATCACTAAACTTTTGAAAGTCATGTATCTTCCACCCAGGAGGATTGCTCATAAAATCAATTGCAGAAGGGTACGGCTTAGTGCTCATATTTTGTGCAGTTTTAAAGTGAACACCAAAACTTTCTTCAAGATTTTTAGTAAAATCCTTCTTGAATTGGCTCAATATATCATGAATTTTAGCGGATGCACTTTCCTGCGCATATTCAAGCATAGGATTTGAACTAGGAGACTTCGGTGGGTTAGGTAAAATAGTGTTGCCCCCCGAAGCTTTAGATGCTTCATAATCGGTTCGCAGTTGACCCAATTTTTGAGCACCCCCTGCTGCACTAGTACTAGTATGACCGGTTTTATCGGCAGAAGGAGCCGAAGAAACCGATTTTAGTTTACTATGTCGCTAACAGATGATTGATTTTGAAAGAAACCTTGAGGCATGCCAAATTCAGGTTGGGATAAGACACCCGATTGGTTAGAAACGGTTGTCTTTCCTTCAATTTTATCTAGCCTATTAGCTATCTTTCCTAACGAGGTTTTCATAGCTTCTCAAAATTGAGAACCACTATCAGATATCATCTTAGCAACATAAGCTTGCGTAATGGGAACTTCATCATACTTAGGGGCGTTGTCTTGAGGATTTACCTGCTCAGATGATGAAGTACCCAAGATTTCAGCAATGTTTGGCGCCTTAAATTGCACCACCTTATCATGCCGGCCCTTGGAGCAACCTTGAAGGAAAGCCCTCTGAAGTTCCTGCATGTTAGCTTGAAGTTGTGCTTGCAATTCTGGCGTGAGCTCCTCCACGGACGTGGGATTGATGATGTTGCCACTATGGACGTCGCTTGCATCCTTCGCTGTATCCAATCTACACCCATGTCGCCGGTAGATTGATATGTCAATTTATGCCTCGAATTCTCCAGCGGAGTCGTCAAAAAGTATATTGACGCCGATTCACGACCGTGCCAACACACCAGCGGGCTTTGGATGCCCAAGGAGGTTGTCTTCACAACCTACAACGCAGCAAACACGCAGCATAACCGGCCAAACCGATCTAGAGATCGAAAAGGCCGATGTGGAGCTCGTGTATGGCTGAAACGACCTCAGAACCACCTCCGAAAGGATCCGTCGGGAGGGAGCACGTGAGGGATCTTTTAGGACCAGCAAGGCCGCCTAAGATGCCAAATAATCTCGTAGAGAGAAGGGCCAGACAGCAGGTAGAGAGGTTGAGGAGAGAAAAATGGTTTTTGATCGATTGATTAGATGGGATCAATCGGCCATGTACCCCTTATTTTATAGGGGGTAGGGGTGGTCTTATCCCGTTAGAAAACCAATGTGGTACTATTAATTTGTCTAAGTTTTTATTAGATTAGACTAAACACTGTCATAGGCCTATTTAATTAACATGGGCCCAATTTAAACGTCAACAGACCTTTATCACCGTTGTAGATGGAATCCGATATCAAATAGGGGCGGCGAAAGGTGTAAAAACTATCCCTGCTTGTTGCGCCGAACACAACAAGAACAGTCTTTTTTTCAGATGAATAATGTTGTACCTCACCATTTTCTTCGGCGATTTATTTTCCTAATTCAGATATCTATGATGGACAGGGGGTGATGGGTTCTCTTTTTTATTTTTAATAAAGGAGGACAGCTGATTTGGAGAACTACGATTGCTCTCCACTCTCCAGTAAATGACGTCCGATTGCACAATGCCTTATGTGCCACACCGGTTTACTTGACACGTGTTCCCAAGCCCCACCGGTCAAGAGTCAAGACGATTATCAGCCCTGCGCCCAGCGCCCAGCGCGATTGAGCCAGCTTCTGCCCCTATTTCTTCGACCCGGGACCCTTCCTCTGCCCTACTGCTCTCGCGTCGCAATCCTCTTGTTGACGGGCACATCAGGTTAGGTTTTTGCTATCTTGCGTATCTTTTCCACCAAATTTCAACCTTATGCACTCGTATCTACCTCAATCTATGTGTGATATGATGAATTGGGCAAATCCACATTAACGCATATAAATTGAGATGGACAACCGCATCCAAAAGGCCTCGAGCATTTTAAGGTTTTGTGGCGAGGTCAGATGCAATAGGCGGCGCTCAGTGATCTCATTGTCAGCTCCAGCGAGAGCGCGTAAACACTCCTCCGAGAGATCGAGACCATGCTACTAATGGGGAGATACGGAGGGGCGAGGGAAATAGCTATTCCGAACGGCAAGTGATAGACGATTTCTGATATCAAAAATCTTTAAATCAATAGTTAGTCTGCCAAATAAAAACACGGAATTAGCCAAAATAATGGATGAAGTAGTAAATGCTCACTGCAACTTCCAATGTTCTGTAATGCTTGATCAAAAGTCGTCTTCAAAGGGTATGCTGCATTGAAATTAATAAATTTGTTTAGTGTTAGTGCCTAAAAGCATGGTATTTCTTCTCATTATTATGCTGCCATCTCTATCCTTTCTCTAGTTTCCATTCGGTCCGAATTATGATATTTTCTGCTAATTGCAATGTGCCACACAACACATTATGTCTTGTTAAAATAATTCAAATCCCTATAACAAAGCCATGCTTGATTGCCTTTTATTTGTACAAATTTATGCATTTTCTCCAGGAGTGATGAATGGAAGGCCAGCAGAAGCAACTAAGGTTGTGCAGATCAATGAATTGGCAAACTCCATGAAAGAGGAACTAAATTACTACTGGTCACAGGGTGAGGCTGTCGACAATGGTGGAAAATCGTGCATTATCTACAAAGTTCAGCAACACATCCGTGAAGCTGATAGGTTCTCATATGAACCTTTGATGATATCAATTGGTCCATATCACCATGGAGTTGCACATTTTCAGGGCATGGAGAAATGGAAATGGGGCTACCTAGATGCAGTAATAAATCTGAATCGTGAAAATCATTTGGCAGAATACATAAATGCAGTCGGAGGACTCGTTAAACAAGCTCGATATTGTTATTCAGAAGACATCAATATGGCTAATGATAAATTTCTGCATATGTGTCGGATACATAAAAAAGGGGTACCCTTAACCCTCGATTAAGCGAATTAACTCCTGCAATCAACAAGCCAAACCCGGTGTCGTTAGTCCTCGCCTAGCGCAGAAACGTAAGTGCCAGGTCATACTGGGCCGGCCCACGAACAGGCCTCGGTGGTCCAGGCGGCTACCTATCCGACGTACCCCGCTCGAGGTAGAGCAGATCACTCGAGGGTGCCACTCGACCTACCCCTCGGTGATGGAGATTCGCCCGAGCGAACGAGCAGCCCTCGAGTGCGACGCACCCCTTGAATACCTACCTCCTGTACGAATCCAGGAGGATTTAATGCATTCTACCTGCTCCCGCCTAACTTCGTGGCTACAGTGACGGTAATAGTTACAAGTACACCGGTCAAATCCTACTTTTACCTCCCATACCCGAGAATCTGGCGGGTCGTACCGCACTATAACTCCATGCCGTGCACTGTGCCCCGTTCGGCGCTCCCTCGAGGCACATTTACCAGCGTCAGGCGCTCCCTCGAGGGACATTTACCAATGTCAGGCGACTCCTCGAGGCACATTTACCAGTATCCGTACCGCATTTTCCGGAGCTCTCCTTATCCGATTAGGCCTCGACCCCATTGATCACCCCCTCGAGCGGGACTTCGTCATCACCGGTCAACACTCCAACAATTCCCGACACGACGGCTATAGGGATCTTCGTCATCACCGGTCAACACTCTAACAATTCCTGACGCGATAGCTATAGGGATCCGCACGACTGCGCTTGGACATCCCTCTATCACCGACCATCAGCTGCGTCACCTTACGCACGAGAAGGATGGCCGCGTCAACTCCGAACACGTCGCTACAGTACACGCCATGCCCGACGCACGCTTCTACAGCAACACCGACATGATCAGCATCACCTCCCCGACATCAGCAGCCACGTCTGCCCTAAGATCCATGTACCCCTGTGCCCCTCTTTCGCCTATAAAAGGAGGCGCCAGGCCCTTATCTAGAGGAGGGCAACAAACTTAGCCAGAAAACATAAGGCATAGGAAGCAACGAGAGCCCGTAGCGCTTAAGTCCTAGCTCACTCGCACGCTTGTATTCACCCCTGTACAAGCACTTCGGTGCAGGATAATATAAACTCTCTCCCAGCTGGACGTAGGGCCTTCTATTGCCTGGACCAGGATAAATCTCGTGTGTTCTTCTTGCATCACCATCCGGATTAGGGAGCACGCAGTACATATTCACTCGTTGGTCTAGACCCCCGGGGTCGAAACACCGATAGTTGGTGCGCCAGGTAGCGGAACTACGTTTCACTAACAATTTTCCGTCATTTTTTCGGATGGCCGACTCTATCCCACCGCTCCCGTTCGCCACGGTGATCTGGTTCGGGAGCTTGGAGTTCATGTCACTCAAGCACCGCTATGACATGGTCCTCCTCTCGATCGGAGATCCGAGCGGAGGCAATCACGAGCCCCGCGTACAGGAAGGGCCGCACGCCGGTCCCGCCATCATGCCCCCACCACCAGGAGGAGGCACGACCGGCGTAACCATCATCCTCACACAGGCGAGACGACGCCCGCCACGGCCACCCCACGGTCGACCAGTGATGCAGGGTCCCTGGTTGGGAACCTGTCTGACCTGAGTTTGTCTCCGGGGGACGTGTCAGTGGAGCACCACGATGACTCAGGCTTCAGCTTCTCCACGCGCTCATCAAGGGGGTCAGGGATGGCTTCACCAGCAGACACGACCCCGACGCCACCCGACCTACTTCCGCACGGGCTGTTCAAATCCCGACACCCGTTTTCGTTCAGCCTCAACAATGTCGCAAAGACTTACTCCTCCATGGTGAGCACTGACATGAGCGGGTACGAGGACCTCCCAGGGCACCTCCTTCGCACCGCCATGAACATGCTGACTTCTGCGCTGACCTCTGAGCACCCAGAGTCTTTAGAGACTCCTGGCCCGAGGCACTACACCCTCATCATGATGCGACGCCAGCTGGAGGAGGAACGACGGGGGCAGTTCCCCATCTTCTACTCCGGTGACCCCGACTCCGACCACTACGACCCCATGCACAAGTGCTTCCACATCGACGGAGCCGTCGTGTCGAGCGCCGACACCATCGACCCCACGGCCGCGGTCACGGCTGTGGCTGCGGCGGAAGGTGCCCTCATCATGGCAGATCGGGAGGAGCAGCCACCAACCGCGCCAGGCGACACGCGGTTGCCCCAGGACGCCCATGATGCCTAGCACGCACAAGTCCAGGAGATGCGAGCCAAGCTCAATGAAGACTGGGAGCGTATGTGTCAGCTCGAGCGTACCCTCGAGCGGGAGTGCGGACACCCGCCCGGTGGAAGGGCTTGAGCCAGAGCCTGAGAAGTCCACTGGCAGATCATTGGGAGGGAGTGATTGAGCGTCCCCTCTTCAACCACGGCTGTCAGAACATCGTCATGGCGACCATGCTCCTCCGCAACATGCCGACCACCTCGAATCCCGAGGCTCGTCGCATCCAGCAGGAGGTTCAGGGCCTCCTCGAGGTAGCTGTCGCACAGCAGGCGGAAAGCTCGGCCTCGAGACATTGAGGGGTGGCCTCGGAGCAACCCCCTAAACCCTCCAGACACGAGAGGGAGAGCTCAGTCCATCAAGTGGATGCCCCCGGCCCAAGAAGGCGATCTCTGTCCACGAGTGCATCCACGACAACTGCAAACCCTAGGACACGCGTTACGACATCATCGAGAATCGACGGCGCAAGAGCGGGGACGTTGAAGAACGAGGCTACAGCACCCATCGAGGGGGACGCTATGACAGCGACAAGGACCGTCGCGCCCCCGAGCCACCGGGCCCTTGAGTCTTCAGCAGGGCGATCCACAACATGCCACTACCAAATCCCTTCCGACCCCCATGAGTGTCGTCAAGTACAATGGCGAGACCAAGCCCAAACTCTGGTTGGCCAATTTTTGATTGGCTTGCCAATTGGGCGGGGCACGCGACGACCGCACCATCATCCGCCAACTCCCCTTGTTCCTCTCCGACACCGCTCGAAGGTGGCTCGAGGAGCTCTCCTTTGGTCAGATCCATAACTGGGCCGACCTAGTGCGGGTCTTTGAGGGAAACTTCAAGGGAACCTACGTGCGCCCTGGTAACTCCTGGGACCTTCGCAACTGCAACCAGTGGCCCGGGGAGCCCTTCCGTGATTTTGCTCAGTGCTTTTCCAAGCAACGCACCGAGCTCCCCCATATCTCCGACGATGACGTGATCCTAGCGTTCATTGCTGAGAATACTTGCAAGGAGCTAGTTTGAGAGCTAGGGCATAACCCCCCAAAGACTGCCGACGAGCTAATGGATGTCGTCACCAGTTACGCCGCTGGAGAGGAGGCTGTCGGCGCCTTCTTCGATGCCACAAGCTAACTCCACCATGGGAGGGCCTTTTCATTGTTACAAAAGTGTTGAAGCTCGGAACCTACAAGCTAGCCAACGAGAAAGGCAAAACCTTCAACAATGCTTGGAACATCAAACAACTATGTCTCTTTTAACCTTAGGGCTTCGAAGCCTTGTACATTCTCTCGTATCATGAATAAGAAGTACTTTCGTTTACAAGTTCAACTTTTTGTTCACATGCATAAGGTAGCCTCGACTCTGCCTTAACAGAGTTGAGCCTCCCTCGGGGGCTACAGGGGGGAGCCCCCCGAAGTTCTTGAAAAACTCGCACGTTTTTTGAAACTTGACGTCTCCTATTTTACATGGTCGACGAGGCCGTGAGGGCACCCTGAGGCCGAGGGGTCGTCAAGCCACGAGATCACCCACACGTCTGCACTACGGTACCTCCACTCACTCCCTCACGCCAAGGGGTGTAACCACACGCTAAGAAGACTTAGTAAAAGCACACGATGTCGAAAAATCAATGTCTAACATTCTTATATGCTTCAATGCGAGTTCTTACATAGTCGACAAGGCCACGAGGGCACCCTAAGGCCGAGGGGCCATCGAGCCACGAGATCACCTACACCTCTGGGCTATGGTACCTCCACTCACACCCCACACCGAAGGACGCAACCGTGTGCCAAGATGACTGCATAAAAACTCAACTCGAGCAGAAAAGGAATGATAGACTCGAACTCAAAAGCATTCAAAATGCATACAAACATCATGTTTTAAGGCCCTCGAGGCCACATCGACACAAGTTAAAATCTAACCTATTACATGGGCCTTCTTGCCCAAATTAGCTCACAGGACGGCTTCTTCTTCATCATCAACACCGGGAGGAAGGACCTCGGGCTCGAACAGCTTTGCCAGTCGACCACCGGGCTCCTCAGCAGCCTTGACCAAGGCCTTGTGCCTTTCCTTGGTGCTTCACACTGACAGGCAGCACGTTTCAAAATTGCTCCCTCGTGACCCGACTGAGCTCGTACAACCAGTTAGTGAGGGAGATCCCGCGCACGTCATCCTTGACCTTCGCCTCGGCATCAACACCGAAGTCATCACAGACCAAGGTCCTCCTTCGGTGGCACCATCCACTCTGGCCGATCAGCCAAGACGACGGGGCAAAGAAGCCCATCATCCACCAACTCCTTGAGCTCCCACTCCATCACGGCCGACGAGAGCTAGTCTTCTGAAGGGAAAAGCTCTGGCACCACAACAACGGCACGGGCTAGCTCGACGGGTGGAAGGAAGGGAAGATTTTTGATCTCTCTCTCTTTTCTCTCTCGCGCTAATGAGCAGAATGACTCTTCTCTCCAGCGACGGTGGCAAAAGCGAGATGGCAAGAATGGAAGCAGATGACACCCTACCTCCCACAAATTTATACTCAGGGGAAGAGCAATGGGCGGATCCGATGGTGGGAAAAGGTAAGCCCCGCATTTACTGTGCCCACCTAACTGCCCCCTCGATTCTCGTAGCAGGACACACGCCATTCGCCGGGCCCCTAGTCGTTACTTGGGTCTACCATGACCATGCCGTTTTAGCCCACACCTCAAAAGGCGCGCCCAACGGGTGGGAGCGCTACATTATCAGCCGACGGAGTCTTCCACGAGAAGGAAAACGGGCCCTAGCCCCACGACAAGCCTCGAGGGAGCGAAGGCTAACCCTCGGTCAGGGTTCGATAGCCGCCCTCGAGCACCCAAGTCAGGGACACCCCAGGAGAGCCACATGAAGCTCAGCACGAGGATGAACCCTCGAGATCCCCTCGGGTGTATCCAAGGCAAAACGAGAGGATTACCATGGAATCCCCACGGAGGGAGGCATCAAGCCACCGAGTCCTATCGAATGGAACCGGTATCCATATATCTACTCGTTTGCGTCAATGAGAATGCCTCTAGGCCACTAGTCGACCCCATCGAATGGGGCACAAGCTCTCACTTGGATCCCCCGTTATCAGCTCACAGAGAACACCGAGACTCGCCCAATCGAGGGTAGTATGGCGCTTCTCACCTCACACCCGATCGAAAGGACTCATGAGATGGATGGCTAAAGCTAGCAATGCCCTAGCCGCACGAGGCTTGGGGGCTCGACTACGCCTGGCACCCCTCAATGAAAGAGGTTTGAACGCACCCGGGGGCTCGACGAACTCGAGCCACCCTACGACTAGGCGCTACAACTCCAGTTCATGTTATTCTAACCTTTCAGGAATGCACACTATGCCTAACTGGACAAGCAACTCTCAACAAAAGATAATAAAGCCCTCGAAGGAGTCTCCTTACTCCTCTGAGGCCTCGGGGGCTACCCCCATTGTTGACACCGTTTTTCGGCACGTGTCAATAAGGATCGGGAGACTAAACTAAATCAGCAAGAGGGTGGTTTTTCTTCAGCATTGCTTCCGAGTTGCCGATAGGTGGTTGCCGACGAAGGACATGTTGATCTCGTACATTGCCGATGAAGCTGAAAAACTACTAAGGACCGTTGCCGATGAGACGGGAGAGCTGTTGCCGATAAGATAGGCAGGAAGACTAGGAGGTTGTTGTCGATGCCAGGGATGTGCCGATGAGGAGATAACTTCATCACGACGGAAGCGGACAGAGGATGGGCAACACGGAGCTTACGATTTTTCATATTATAGTTTAAGTCCAACTCCTATATGAGTTTTATTACTTTTCCTTAAAGAAATAGAGTTCGTATAAGGAATTAGTTTATTTCTTCTTTATTTGAAGCTTTGCATATTAAATTAGGACTCTTCGATTAGCAGAGTATAAATATATGCCAAAGGGCATTGTAATAGACATCCAAGCATCAATAAACAAATCTACTTTTTATTTACCTTTATCAGTACTTTACTTTTCGATGACTTCGTCAAGTACCTTTTCTTTTTCAATGAGTTCTTTCAAGAATCGACGGGCTGCATCAACTTGATCTCTGGTGACCTTGCAGGTTCCGCGTCTACCGAGCATGATTCAGGCTTTGACTTCTGGGCGTATCACTGTCGTCTCATCTGATCTGTTCAACAGTTATCGAATAGCTTCTGAGCTTTGACGTCCGAGCGTATCGCTGTCG
Organism: Bothriochloa decipiens; assembly: GCA_023333625.1. Lineage (NCBI taxonomy): Eukaryota > Viridiplantae > Streptophyta > Magnoliopsida > Poales > Poaceae > Bothriochloa > Bothriochloa decipiens. The sequence continues at coordinate 4,693,044 of CM041642.1, forward strand.
TCTCGTTCAGATTTTATTCAAATTTATCATCCTTATCGATTAACAGGTCAAATCAACTGGCACGCTTCGGATATCGATTTTGGGTATTAGCCCGGTGTGTTTGTAGATAGAATTTTGCATCAACACATCTTTTGGCACGCCTGGGGGGACCAAGTCAACAGATTTATCATGAAGAATCCTGCTGATATCAATCCAGAGAACATCATCGAGATATCAGAGTCAGATCTCAAGGAGGATTAGAAGCTAGCCATGGAAAAAGCTATGGAGGATTACAGACAGCTCTGCTTGAAGTCTTTCAGCAAGAATAGGGGTGGAGAAGTCATCCAGAAGCAAGATCTGTCGTTGCCTCGGCAGGTAACCTTTGACTCCAACCCGGTAAATTACAGGTATGGTTAATTCTGCATTAAATTAAGCTTTGATCAACCACTCTACCGTGCTGTCTAATACTATTTACAATGCTATTATGCAAACATTAAGAGAAGGACAAGCACCAAGTTATGTTGGGCCGGCGTATCATCAGCCGGGATCGGCATCTGTCAGTACTCCATCGGCAACTCCAGCCGTTGAGAGTATGGAAGCGCCCACTCCTCCAGTTATATCAGGACCATCTATCATTGAAGCCACGCCGATAGGATCAGATCCAACATCTTAGGAGAGTCCTAGTACTCAGTTGAGCATAGATCTATCGGCATCGGCAATATCAGGTCGTTCGGGCCAACATAGTCAAATTGCTGCTAATTGGTGAGGATACGGGATGCCTCCAGGTCCGTCTACTGCCAACTCTGGACTACCTCAAGTGAATGATGTAGCAGGGAAGGGTCCAATGACATCGGCTACTCCAATTCGGCCGATGGCTCAAGTGTCACATTATTCTACTGCACCTCCTGCTATACAGCCATTGTCAATGGGATTCTACATGCCTCCGCAACAGATATCTTATGCGAATCCATTGGCTAATTCTCCACCAGTTCAACAGAGAGCTTCCACTATAGAACAGCCCATAGTGCCATAGGTTATTTGAAATTCAGGGCAATTATGCTGGCTATCATCCGTCTATACAAGAGCATCAATTGTTCGCAAGCTATCAGCCATCGGCAAGTCAGGTGCCGATGAGTTATAATCTCACTTGGCTAGGGCAAGCGCCAGTTCAGTAATCTGCTATTCAGCCAAGTTACCAAGCAATGGGGACTCAGCAGTATTGTCCTCAGACAGTTGTCCAGGATCAAACATCGGCAAAACAGCCGATGAACTTTACTCCACAGATTGGTGCCGTGAACATGCCGATTCCTCCAAGCCAAGTACCACAGGGGTATGTAGAAGCATGTCAACCAATGCCTCCAGTGGAGATTCAGCCAGTGCATCGACAAGATCAGGATGCACTCTTAACCGATAAGATCGCAGAAGTGATGAAAGAGCAATTTAGGATTCAGCCCAAGATTAATACTTACTCTTATCGGACTTCGTACCCGCCAGCTTATGACTTAGTTCCTTTCCCGAATTGGTACAAGGTGCCAGATTTCACTAAGTTTTCTGGGCAAGATGATACGTCGACGATGGAGCACATCAACCGATTCATCATCCAGTGCAGGGAAGCAGCTTACAGGGATGAGCTGAGGATCCGTTTATTCTCGTCTTCTTTATCTGGATCGGCATTCACGTGGTTTATCTCATTGCCATCGAACTCTATTCTTACTTGGGCCAATCTAGAAAGACAATTCCATAAATACTTCTTTGCTGGTGTCCATGAGAAGAAGCTTACCGATTTGATGAAATTGAGACAGCGAAGCGATGAATCGGTAGAGAGCATTGTACAAAGGGTACGAGACATGAAGAATAGGTGCTATAGCTTAGTGCTTGATGATCACCAATTAGCTGGTTTGGCTTTCTAGGGTCTATTGCCGCATCTCAGGGACAAGTATGATTCTCAGGAGTTTGAAAGTCTTAGCCATATTGTGCAGAGGATCTCTGATCAAAGTGCTCAAGCTCCAGAACATAGGAAGAGCTGAAACAAGAAGGTGTCCTTTGTAGAAGAATTAGAGGAATCAGACTCAGATGAAGAACCAACTATCGGCCTGGCTGAGTGGGTGAAGGGTAAGAAGCCTATATCTTGTCCTTTTGGTCAGAAAGAGCTAGAGAAATTCACGTTCGACATCACAAAGGCCGATAGAATATTTGATCTGCTACTTCAAGAGGGCCAAATCAAGCTGTCACCCAATCATGTGATTCCATCGGCAGATGAGCTGAAGAAGATGAGGTACTGCAAGTTTCATAATGCAACTTCACACAGTACCAATGACTGCAAGGTGTTCAGACAGCAATTGCAATCGGCAATTGAATCTGGGAAAATCAAATTCAATAACTCTAAAGCTCAGAGGCCGATGAAGATTGATCAACATCCTTTCCCTGCAAACATAGTGGATGCCATAAGCAAGACCAAAGTGTTGACATCAGCGAGCGCTAAAAGGAGAGCATCGGTGGATCCTAGAAATCAAGTAACTGCCGATGACTTGAAGGGACAAGAAATAGTTGAAGAAAGCAGCAGTTCCAGAAGACCTCCTAAACCTGCTTGTACAGAATTTCAGGTGACCGCTATCGACATTGGCAAGAGGAGTTGCGTCGGGAAGCATGGCATTGGCATAAAAATCATTGGAGATGCCCATTCTTCATCTACTGCTGGGAAGAAGGCATTAAATTGCCTACTGTTGATAACTGCCCCAAGTGCAATGGTTATGATCGAGACGATCGGGCAAAAAGAAGATCGCGCTATGGTGATCGGAGCAGATACATCGATAAGCTGATCAAAGAGAGGACATTGGTACATGATCGGCTGGGGGGGCAGAATCAGTGTACATGAAAGGCTGGGCAGGCATGGCGACTACTTGCCGATGAACCAAGAGGAGCTCGAGGAGATGGCCAATGCAAGTGTTCCTGATGAGGCGATTCTTTGTAGAGATCCCAATATAAATTGCCCAGATTCAAGTGCAAAAATTTATCAGCCCGTCTAGAAGACGAAGCTTCCTCAATGGTGCCCTGAAGGTCTAACGAAGACTCAAAAGAGGAAGATGCAACGGGAGCGCAAAGAAGAAAACTCCCGTGGGGAAAAAACTTAAGTATGGCGGCCGAAGCGCAAAAATGAAGGCCCATCGACAGACATCAACATGGTTTTCATATTGCCAATGAAATTCCGAACACTTTCTTATGAAGAAAACACATAAAGTACTTGTTCAAAAAAATTGTATCGGCATTACGTTAATGTGAAGTTTTACAAATTGCCGATGTATTACTTTGCCGATGAGGAAGAAGGTTTACAAATTCAACAATGAGCGGATGGTTGATATCGCACGCAGGCGAATTTGGTTGGCTTCCTCCAGTGTCTTTGCGTCTTCATCGGCATCGCCTTCAACTGACTTGATTTTCTTCTTAAGTGTCAGTGTCTTGAGGACTTGGTTGTCCCTTTCCTGCTGAAGAGTTTTGATAGCTTCGGGCATTTGGGCCTTTTCCTGATTTGCTGAGTCCAAGGATCCTTCGATCTGTCTCAGCTCCGCTAGCAGGGCTTCTCTTCTTGTCGATAGTTGAGCAATTGTTTCTTCCAGATCTGCCCAGGAGGCTTCTAGTTTACCAATGTCTTTGTGTTTCTCATCTGCAAATTGCTTGTGCTTCATCATGTCCTCCTGGAGTTTTGCCTGAGTGGCTCTATCGGCAATTCGCTGGGCAGCCCTCTGATACTGCAACTGTCGACTCTCTAAATGTGCAGCTTGGAAGAGTGCTTCCTCGACATCGGCAGGAATATGGCTTAGAATTTCTTTGAAGATTGCTCTTGCGAAATCAGAGTCCTGAATCAGCAAAGAGGTCTCCTGTTGCAGTAAGGGTAATAGCGTCTCTAGCTTTGACTTGGTTTCAGATGATAGAGCTCCAAGGGCTGGAGCAGAGCTTTCTTCAGGCTCTTCATCATCGAGAAGAATCCCACTGATAGAAAAGGAGAACAGACTATCGGGGGAATCTTGCTCCTAAAAAGAAAAAAGTGACATCAGCAGAAGAACCTAAGTATCAAAGATTAGCAAAGGAAGTTGACTTACTTATTTCAAGGCAATCTCTTGCCTCTGGCGTGAAGAAGCAACTGGAAGTATAATTGCCGATGGTGTTTCCTGTGCTGGCGTCTCGGTTGGTTGCTGCTGTGGCACCAATGCCGATGAAGTTTCCTGTACAGAGACAGTGGCCGAGTGGGGAGCAATTGCTGATGGGGAATCTTGTGCAGGAACACCAGGTGATGTCTGGCTGGGCAAAGGTGCTAATGAAGCAATTGGAGTTTGTATGAGCCTTGCCCGCTTTGACGAAGACTCTTCATCCGATGAAGCCTTACGCTTGTGCTGTAAAACAACGGCATCGGATGGCTGGGGGCATCGACAATGGATGGTTGGAGTGTCTGCACACTCGGAGCAGTTGCCGATGCGACTACTTGGTGCTGTGAAAGAAACAGATGAGTAAAAGTGCCAATCCAACAATCAAGGTTTAAATAAAGAATACCTCTGGAGAATCATCAAGGATGATGAGGCGTGGCGATGAAGGTGCTGTAGGTGGAGATGAAGGGCGAGTTACCGATGAAGATTCAATTGGTGTAGAACTCGTGCCCTAAAATATAAGATTGGTAAATTACAGCAATCGGCATCTGCAAAAGAAAGTAAGGTGGTTACCTGAGATGTTTGTGCCAAGAATGCGACCGATTTGGTGCTCTTCATGGAACGACCACGGCCCGTCAGAGCATATAGCGAAGGAGCTTTATGGCCGATGATGGATACTGGCGAGACTGGCTGCAGCTGTATGACCTTGCCGCTCTTACTTAGTGTTGGAACTAGGCCATCGACCTATTAAAATAAAAAAGAAGGGTTAGTTGCTGATGGATTAAAGGGAAGTTGAAGTTCAGATGGTCAGACTTACCGCATCGGTAGGAATGGCGTGATTGGGATCAATGAGATTCCAGAAAAGGTGAGGAGATGCAAAGAATAGCTGCTCTTTCCATTCTTGCCACCATAATTTGGAGGACTCAGTGACAAAGGAAGCCGGTGCCCAATCGGTTAGATCAACATTAGAGGTATCGGTATCAGGAAAGAGAGTAACAATCTTGTGCCAATCCATGCGGTCCACAATGATCTCTCTTGGTTTAATCACATCGGCAAAGCAGAGGTTGATGAGCAGTTGTCCAAAGGCTAATTGTCTTGCTGCTGCCGATGGATAATAGAACTCATATGTAGGGTTGATTTTCTTCCCACTTCTAAATATGTTGACCGGGATGGCGCGAGGGGTGATTATTGCACTAAGAATATCGGCATCTTTATTCAAAGCTTCATCGGTAAGGTTAAAGGAAAGAGGGAATCTTGCTTCTTCATCAATATATGGGACCCAGTCCCGAAGCTTAGAAGGGATGCCGATGTAAAGTCTGTGGAAGAGATTGCCGATCTAAGCTCTGTTTGCCTCCATCCCTGGTAATACTGCTAGTGCTTCTCCAAAGTTGATAGGGGGACGCGTTGCCGATTCTTCTTCCCCGAGTTGGTGGTCTTCAGGAAGATTTTGAGGGAATCGCTGGGCAAACAGATCAATATGGAAATACTTGTGCATATGGGTGTTCAACCACATATTGATGAACCACCAAAGGCCTCCCAGATTGCCGATGGATTTGCCTTGCAGTAGCCTTTGTGATACTTGATGAAGAAGATGGTAAACTAAGCCAAGGAGATATCGGCCAAGTGGGAGTCTGATACTGTTAGCCAACATCTCTGCTGCAGGAAGGTGCATATTGGTTGGTCCAACTATTCTGCTGTAGAAGATGAATTTCTCAAGCCACATGTTCAAAAAAGCTGAGTGCTCCCTGTGATTGACTGATCTGGATCTCTTATACTCGCTGATATAACCAGTCCAGCTACCAATGTTCCTGGTAGTCAGCCGATGCTCAGGTTTTCTCTGGAACAGAGTGTTGTCATTGGCAGATGAGATATCCAAGCCAGTAAGCATATACACATCGGCAAGGGTTGGAGAAGCTGGTCCATGTCTGAAAATGAAGGCATTCATAGTATCGGACCAGAAATAGGAGGCAGCGATTAACAGTGACTCATTCCTCTCCATATCAGCAATAGATAGTCTGATGCACTGTTCTAATCTACGTTCGGCCCAATACAGCTCCATTGGCCTGGCGACCCTCAAATACCAATCTTTCCATCCCTTAGTGGTTTTCGGCCAGGATCGAAAGGTATCAGTCCAAAATCCCAAATCAAAATTCTGAGCTCTAAAGGGGATTCGATTGGTTTCTGCGTTTATAATGTCGATTGGGTCTGGATTCCCCATTGGGCCTAGGCAGATAAATTGATTCTGATGCGTTGGGATAAGAAGCTTATTGTAAAGTTTCTGAGATTAAAGATTGAAATGAGGAGGAGTCATGAACTGCGCAGAAAAGGAGAAAAGAAATATCAAAAGATGGGTAAAGAAGAAGATTAACCTTGGGGACGTTGAAGGGGATAGCCATGGCCACGACGAAGATGGAGAAAATGAAGAATGCTAATGGAGGCTAAGAATCGCCGATTAAGAGTGGCGCTGATCGAGTTCATCGGAGGATCGCCTGTTGATGTCGCCACTGGAGAGAGAAAAGCTAGGGTTTGAATCGCAGATGAAAAATGGGCCGCGGCGAAGGAAGCATTATATGGGCCTGTTGGTACAGGATTTCCACTACCGCGCGCGCAACCCTTGAGGAGAAGTTCAAGCGGCTTGGGTAATTATGACCTGGAGGAAATTTCGGTGCATAAAGTATTTTATACTCCGAAATTGGGGGGCATGTGTAGACACCGTTTTTCGGCACGTGTCAATAAGGATCGGGAGACTAAACTAAATCGGCAAGAGAGTGGTTTTTCTTTAGCATTGCTTCCGAGTTGCCGATAGGTGGTTGCCAATGAAGGACATGTTGATCTCGTACATTGCCGATGAAGCTGAAAAACTGTTAAGGATCGTTGCTGATGAGATGGGAGAGCTGTTGCCGAGAAGATAGGCAGGAAGACTAGGAGGTTGTTGCCAATGCCAGGGATGTGCCGATGAGGAGATAACTTCATCACGATGGAAGCGGACAGAGGATCGGCAACACGGAGCTTATGATTTTTCATATTATAGTTTAAGTCCAACTCCTATACGAGTTTTATTACTTTTCCTTAAAGAAATAGAGTTCGTATAAGGAATTAGTTGATTTCTTCTTTATTTGAAGCTTTGCGTATTAAATTAGGACTCTTCGATTAGCAGAGTATAAATATATGCCAAAGGGCATTGTAATAGACATCCAAGCATCAATAAACAAATCTACTTTTTATTTACCTTTATCAGTACTTTACTTTTTGACGACTTCGTCAAGTACCTTTTCTTTTTCAACGAGTTCTTTCAAGAATCGACGGGCTACATCAACTTGATCTCCGGTGACCTTGCAGGTTCCGCGTCTACCGAGCACGATTCAGGCTTTGACTTCCGGGCGTATCGCTGTCGTCTCGTCTGATCTGTTCAACAGTTATCGAATACCTTCTGAGCTTTGACGTCCGGGCGTATCGCTGTCGTCTTGTTCAGATTTTATTCAAATTTATCATCCTTGTCGATTAACAGGTCAAATCGACTGGCACGCTTTGGATATCTATTTTGGGTATTAGCCCAGTGTGTTTGCAGATAGAATTTTGCATCAACACCCATGGAAAGTTATGAACCACACCTCACTCTCGGCCTATGACCCCCAGCTCGAGTGCCAGCACTCATGCAGGGGCTCGGGGGCTACTGTTGGGTACCTAAAAAAGGGGTACCCTTAACCCTCGATTACGGGAATTAACCCCTGACATCAACAAGCCAAACCCGGTGTCGTTAGTCCTCACCTAGCGTAGAAACACAAGTGCCAGGTCATACTGGGCCGGCCCACGAATGGGCCTTGGTGGTCCAGGCGGCTACCTATCCGAGGTACCCCGCTCGAGGTAGAGCAGATCACTCGAGGGTGCCACTCAACCTACCCCTCGGTGACGGAGATTCGCCTGAGCGAACGAGCAGCCCTCGAGTGTGATGCACCCCTCGAATACCTACCTCCTGTACGAATTCAGGAGGATTTAATGCATTCTACCTGCTCCCGCCTAACTTCGTGGCCATAGTGACCATAATAGTTATAAGTACACCGGTCAAATCCTACTTTTACCTCACATACCCGAGAATCTGGTGGGTCGTAGCGCACTATAACTCCATGTCGTGCACTGTGCCCCGTTCGGCGCTCCCTCGAGGCACATTTATCAGTGTCAGGCGCTCCCTTGAGGGACATTTGCCAGTGTCAGGCGACTCCTCGAGGCACATTTACCAGTATCTGTACCGTATTTTCTGGAGCTCGTCCTTATCCGCTCAGGCCTCGACGCCATTGATCACCCCCTCGAGTGGGACTTTGTCATCACTGGTCAACACTCCAACAATTCCTAACGCGAAGGCTACAGGGATCCGCACGACTGCGCTTGGACATCCATCTATCACCGACCATCAGCTACGTCACTTTACGCACGAGAAGGATGGCTGCGTCAACTCTGAACATGTCGCTACAGTACACGCCATGCCAGGCGCACGCTTCTACAGCAACACTGACATGATCAGCATCACCTCTCCGACGTCAGCAGCCACGTCCGCCCTAAGATCCATGTACCCCTGTGCCCCTCCTTCGCCTATAAAAGGAGGCGTCAGGCTCTAGTCTAGAGGAGGGCAACAAACTTAGCCAGAAAACATAAGGCATAGGCAGCAACGAGAGCCCGTAGCACTTAAGTCCTAGCTCACTCACTCGCATGCTTGTATTCACCCCTATACAAGCACTTCGGTGCAAGATAATACAAACTCTCCCCCCCAGCTAGACGTAGGGCCATCTATTGCCCGAACCAGGATAAATCTTGTGTGTTCTTCTTGCATCACCATCTGGATTAGGGAGCACGTAGTGCATATTCACTCGTTGGTGCTAGACTCCCGGTGTCGAAACACCGACAAGATGCTTTTGCTTGATGGGTGTTTCATTCTAGTTGCTTTGGGTGGAATCAGTGGGGCTATAGCAGCCACTCAGAACTCGACAGATCCCACGAGTTCTCAAGAAAGGTATATATGTAATCTTCCTAAGATAGTCATGGAAGATGGAAAAGAACCACGAAGAATGGATCTAGACAAAGTGTAGAATGAAATTCCTTCTATTGAGAAAGAGAACTCTGCAAGCACCTCTTACTGTCAAGTTGATGAGAATATGGATGAAGAATCTGATGAACAACACAATAATGTTGGATTGTGGTTTCTTAAATTTTTCAACCATGACTTGTTTTTGCTCGAGAACCAGATTCCATTTTTTGTTGTGAGAAAAATATATGAACTAGGGGCTGACAAGTGTATAGTTGATCCACCTTTTACAGATGAAATTGTCAAGTATGTTGAGGCTGCTATGCACTGTTATCCAAAGCAATCAAAGAAGCCGAGAGACCAAAGGACTTTGACCATTTACTCCACTTGTGTCACATGTATCTTAGACCTAGTATGAGTCTTGAGGAAGTCCACAGTTACAATGGTGGGCGTTGCTATCTTCAGAGATTCCTTAGAATTGGATGCCTGTAGTTAAAATTTGGTAGTTATCCTTAGGATGATGAGCAAGCTGCACTTAACCAAGAGGGGGACAACACAACGGCAGGAGAGAAACTAAATCGTTGGTGCCGTGCATCACAATATCTAGAATCCGGTGTGAAGTTTAAGAAGCGAGAATACAGCAGGACAGAGCCTCATTACTGTTAGATGTCAAGTTTAGCAATGGCAAGATGGAGATTCCCTGTCTTATCATTGATGAACACACAGGATCTTTGTTCAGGAATGTTATAGCACTTGAGCAAACTTGTCCTCAAGTTGGGGATGACTTCACTGCCTATATTGTTTTAATGTCCCAACTCATGAGCACACCAGAAGACGTAACATTACTTGCCTGGAATAAAATCATTATGCACCACCTTGATAGTGATGCTAAGGAGTCTGATATGTTTACCATGCTTAGTAAAGATGTAGTATTTGATTTCAATGGTAATAATTACCTGAAAGGTCTTTGTCAGACAATGGAGCATCACTATCAAAGTCATTCAAACCGGTGGATAGCCTGGCTCTGGCAAAATCACTTCAGCAATCCTTAGTTGAGCTTAGCAGCAACAGCAGCTATCATTCTCATACGCACTGTTGTGCAGACTGTCTTTAGCATATTATCTTACATTAAGCCAAACACTTAGTTTTCACGTAATCAAAAGGGTTGGTGCTAGAACCTAGCATCGACCACTGCTAACCACCTTGGAAGGTGCCTAGCAGTGGCACTGACCAGCAGCATTGGCTGCCGACCAGGTTCACGACGAGCAGCACCTGCTCGACCTCTCTCGAGATCCTCCCTAAACCAAGGAAGAAGACGAGCCAAGCTCCCTTCCTGCACACACACACAACACACACACTGTCTTCAGCGTTGGCCGAAGACTAGAGACTGATCTGGTGGCAAGAGCTACTTTTTCCATTTCATTGCATACATATATATACAGGTCTCCACCTACTCCAGGATACAATGAGGTATGGCTGTCTATAGCCACCTACTATTCCTAGTACTATGCCTACATCAGCCCATTACATGCCGATGTGTATCTACAGCAATCAGGAATGACCTATTGCCATGCCCTGCCGCATGTCCTGGCCTGAGCAGTTGACCGACCACCTGCCTTTGGCCATGCCAAGTAAATAGAGAGGGGTGGTAGTAGATTATGTCTAACAATCTTCCCCTAATCCTGCTGCTAGCCCTTGACCTCGACCATGCCAATCCTCTTCCTCAGTTCCTGAGATGCCCGAGTGACTTGGCATGCCGCGGTGGCTGCTGTGATGTACTCTGCCTCGAAAGATCGACAGTGCCACCATCTTCTCTTCAGTGACTGCCAGGCGAATGGCACCACCGAGTGCGCCCAAGGTGCTCCGCCGCCCATCCACGTCGCCCGCCTTGTCCGCGTCGCCGAACCTCGTGAGCCCTTTCTCACCTTCACTGGACTTCCGTAGTGCCTCACTAAACGTCGTCGGCCTCTTGTCCACCGTCCAGTGATCCTACCATGAATCCTCCATGACCCACTATCTGACCGACATCTTGAACCGCTCCTCCATCATCATCATTGGCACGGACTTATAATCTGCCATGCCAGCCCACTCCAGCAGCCTCTGCTGCCCCAGCGTGATAAAGTCCCTCCCCTGCTCCACCTCAATGCTGAGGTAGAGGGAGAGCGCGTCAAGATCGCTCGTCTCAAAATGAGCCGCCATCTCGTGTTTGAACGCGGCGATGTCCACCGCCCATGCCCCCGTGTACACTTAGACGATGTTCGGTTCCTTCCCCCGTCATCGGGGTACAAGGCATGCTCCTCCATCATCGCCTTCTGCCACTCCGTGTTGCGCTCCGCGACTGCGAATGTGGCCGGTTCCTCTGCCAGTGTTTCCTGAGGCTGGGTCATTCAAAATAGAGAAACCTCCATCGTTGACCCCCCGGCTCCTCGATCGAGGCCCCTTGCCCCGCAGTCGAGACCCCCCGTCGTGGGGTCGAGCCTCTGGCCATGGGGTCGAGGCCTCCCGTCCTAGAATTGAGGTCCGTCTGCCTGCGATCGAGGCCTCCCGCCTTGCGGTCGAGGCCGCCTGACCCACAGTCATGGCATCCCGCCTCGCGATCAAGGCCGTCCGACGGGAGGCCGCTTAATGCGCGGTTGTGGCCTCCCGACTCACGGACGGGACTCCATCTTCCTGTTGCGCGGTCGAGGCTTCGCCTCCCACAGTCATGGTTGTCCGCGCCTCGTGATCGAGGCCTCCCATGCCTCCATGGTCGAGGCTTTCATACCTCCATGCTCAAGGCCATCGAGGCTGCCCGCACCTCCGCGGTCGAGGCTCCCCATCTCACAGTCGAGGCCACCCGATGCGAGGCCGCCCGACGTGCGATCATGGCCTCCTGACTCATGGTCGAGACTCTGCCTCCCTATCGCACGGTCGAGGCTCCGCCTCCTGCGGTCGCGCCCCCTTGCCCCATGCTCGAGGCCTACTGGCCTGTGCTTGAGGTCTCCTGGCCAGCTGTGGAGGTCGCCTGACTCTTGGTCGAGCCGCTCCCGCCCACGTTCGAGGCCTCCTATCCCGGGGTTGGAACCTCCGGCAACGGGGTCGAAGCATCCCGTCCTGAGATCGAGGCCCTCTGTCTCACGGTCAAGATTCTTTGTCCTACGGTCAAGGCCACCGCAAGCCTCCATCGTGGCCCCACAGATGCGAGAGCCCCCCGGCCCTCGGACAAAGCCATGCGATCCTCGGTCGTGGCTCCGCGTTCCACGGTTGTGGCCTCCCGGCTCGCGATCGTGGCCTCCCAATTGTGGTCAAGGCAACTTGCGGTTCCTCAGCCCTCGAGGCCGCTCCATCCTTCGGCCGAGACCGTGCGAACCTCGATGCCGCCCCAGACCGAGACCCAACGACCCTCGAGCGTGGACTCGCAAAACTCGGTCGTGGTCGTGGCCCCATGATCCTCGAGGCCGCTCCAGCCTACGGACGGCCCTCGAGGCCACCCCACCCTACGGACGAGGCCCAGCCACCCCTCGAAGTCAAGGCGTCCTCTCAGGGAGGGGTCGGACGAGGCGAAGCACAGTCGAGGGTGGGGGTCTCTGCCCTGGGTGGACTAGGCATCTCCTCTACCCCAGCCACCGTAGAGTCCCCTGCTTCTACTGTCGTGAACTCCACCGCCACAGCTTCCTCGGCCGCCATTGTTCCCCTGGCCTCGCCGCCACCAGAACCGAAGCAAAGAGCAGGCGATCCTTCCGTAGCTGGGCTTGGCTCCTCCGCCTCTGCAGCCGCGGGCTCGTTCCCCACCACCAGCTCCTTCATGGCCTTGCCTCCACTGAGAACACAGGAGTGAGAAGGGGAGCCTTCCACGGCTGGGCTTGGTGGCTCCTCCGCCTCTGCAGCCGCAGGCTCTTCCCCCGCCCCTGGCCTGTCCCATGCCGCCTCGTCGGAGACAACTTCCCGGGACACCACCACTCGCCTAGCAGTAGTGGCATATACCTTCCTATCACTACTCGCCTAGCAGTAGTGGCATCGACCTATCCAGCGGCTCGACCGTCTTCCCCCCTGGGAAGCGAGTGGAAAGCAAGAGATTCCTAAGGTCCGGATACCAGCACAACAGTTCCTAGGTGTGACCAAACTGGGATATCTTCATCAGGGTTGTTCTTTAACATGTTACCACAACACCTTCGTCCCGGGCTCCACCTCTCAGAGGATCACACCCAAAATTCATTATAGCAATAGGATTTAAAGCACTAGCCATACTACATTTGCCATGTGTAATAGGATCTATGAGGTTGGGTGAGGTGTGGCACCTTCACTGACGTAACTATCGGACTTCTCCTGGTAGTCACTGTCATCAGACTTGTCCTTGTTCGAGCCTGTAATGAAAATTAATGGTCGTGGGAGCGACCCCTATAGATTAGCACAAAGAACGAATGCCAAATAAAAGATCCAAATGCACTTAAACATAGCAAAAATAGATAGAGCTCGATTTATAGAAAATTTGGATATGTGGATCATAATTTTTGAAGGGCGGCCCTGGTGCAAGCGGTAGAGCTTTACCGCCTATGACCAAGAGGTCTTGGGTTTAAGATCCAGCCTCTGCACATTTGTGCAGGGATGGCTGCTGGCTATTTTCCTTTCCCCAGACCCCGTAGTGCGGGAGCCTATGGCACTGGGTACGCCCTTTGTGGATCATAATTTTCGGAGCTCGTATGAATTAGTTATGATTTTTCAAAGATTTAACCATTTTCTAAAAAAGAAAAGGATTGGATTTATCTGGTGTTGACACGTGGCAGCCTATGAATGGGCCACGTGTCACGGGTGGTTTTAACAGCAACATGTCAGATGCTGACGTGGCAGGTGATGTCATGCTGACGTCAGCATTGACCGGGTCAATGGTGGCCTAACAGGTGGGTCCAGGATGACATCACTGCTGACGTCAGTAGTCAACGGTCAACGATCAACTGACAGGTGGACCCCACTGGGCCATTAACGGGCAGTTACTGGGCCGTTAATGGGCCGAGTGGGTCGGATCTGGGCTGGGCCGGGGCCGACACGTGGCACGCTCTGGTGCTTCCATGTCACTACTCGTGATTCAAACCGGGCTCAGTCCACGGCTCTCGGTCCACGGTGCACCGGCGTCTGCTGGGTCCACTGTCAGCGACTCTAGCTCAAGTGAACCGCGTCCATCGCATTGCCTTCTGGTCCACGTGGTCCACTGGTCGATCCATGGTGCAGCGAATCCACTTGGCGCCACTTGCAGTGACTCAGTCCATGAACACCGAGTCCATCTTCCTCTCGCCGGACTCATCCCCTTCCTCTGTCTTCTCCTGCCCGAGGCCGAGGCTCGACAGCGGGCGGTTCTTCCCCAAAATTCTGGCGCTCCGGTGGTTCTCTGGTGTCATCAACTTGTCCATCGGTTCCAGGACGCTACAGCGAACAGGATGATGGGCTTCAAGGCGGCAGCTTGGCTTCCGGTGACGAGCTCCACAGTGGACGACGGCTCGACGGCAGCGGTGTTCGACTGCAACCTCACTGGTGGCTCAATCTAGGTCCAAGTAGTGCGCGGAAGCGCGATTGAGGGCACGCAGCACCTCCCCAATGCACCAATGGCGACCAAAATCCATGGCGGAGTCCGCGTGGGTAGCAACTCCCACGGCGGAGCTTTGACGAGGCCTCGGGTGCGTGGCACGGCACTCAGAGAGATTCTTCTGCCTCCATCTTCTTGTCCAGTTGACGCAGCTCCTCACGGCAGAGACACTCATCATCTTCTTGCTCCCGACGGTGGTCGGAGATAGTGGGAACATGGTGGTGCAAGGCGGCGCTCTAGAGCAGCGGTGCAATGGCATGGTGGCTCATGCTGAGGCGTCTGAGGCGTCATCCAAGAGGCTAGCATGCGCATCAGGTCCGTCTCATCAAGGCGAGCGCGGATCCAAGGTCAAAGTGGCTCGGGGCTCAATGATAAGGCAGCAAGGTGGCCTCGCCATGGCGGCGTGCAGCGTGATGGCAGACATGGCGGCTTCCGGTCCGGCATCCGCCTGATGCCGTGGTTCAAGGGGCTCGGCCGGTCTCGGGTGTGTGTGCGTGTGTCAAAAAGGAGGTCGGCGGTGGTCTTGGCCTACGCATCCACAAGGTGGGACGCCATGGCCGGCAGCAAAGGTCAGGATGGAAGAGGGGCGATGGCGGCGGTGCTCACCGATGCGGACGAGGATGGAGGTGCGGTACAAGTCCAAGCGGCTCTAGCTTTGACTCGCAGTCCAGTCCTTACTCCTCGACCCCATAGCTCTGCAGCAGCAGCAGCAGCTCCACAGCGGTGCTCCTCCTTCTTCTCCAACTCCGGTGGCGGCGACTTTCTTCTTCCCTGCCTCCTTCTTCCCCAATTCCTCTTCTCCTCCAAATTGTCGCTGGCAAGATGAAATTGAACACTACTAGAGCGGTGGCAGCGGCCTGGGAACCCTAGAGGACCGGGGTTTGCTCTTATAGGGCAGGCGGCAAGGGCAGAGGGGTATGGCAACCGAAGTTGGTTGCAGGGGCAATCCCATCCACGGGGAAGCTTCCAGGTGGCTCCCTCGGGTTCGATGGGCTCCAGCGGGCAGAGCGATGAGGTGAGGTGCCTTCACGGTGAAGGATGAGAGGGGACAGGCAGGGGACAGCCAGGCATGGCGTTGGAAAGCGTGCGCGGGGGAGCAAGATGCTCACGGCCGTGGGTGCCTTGTGGCGTCAGCTTATCGGCCGATGTGGCATGCGGGCGGTTGGACGCGGGTAGGTGCGGTACGACGGCCAGGGGTGCGGGTTGCGTGGTCAGGCGGGCGCGCGTGGCGTGCGAGGGAAAAAGTAGAGTGGCCGGGTGACTTCAGCCGGCATGATGACATGTGGGTCCCACTGCGGGACCCACTCGTCAGCGGTTGCGGCTGGCGATGGCATGGCGCGGACGCGGGCGAGTGTGGGCACGCGTTGCTAGGCCGGTTGTGCGCGCTGGGCTGGCTCGCACGGAGAGAAAAGCAAGGGGGCGAACGAGCAAGCGAACGGGCCGGCGGCTTGCTGGGCCATTCGGTGCGGCGGGAAGGAGAAAAGGGAGCGGGCTGGGCTGGCTCGGCTGATCAGGCCGAAAGGCTTTTCTTTTCTTCTTTTATTTTCTTTTCTCTTTCCTTTTTTCAAATACTTTTATATATATAAGTATATATATTTATGATGTGCCAACTCTGTACGATAAAGTAGTGGCTATACTAGGCCCTTATATTTGTTATGGTTTTATCCCCTTAATATTTATTTGTGAAAATAAATATTATGGTCTCATTTTTAATTAAACATCACATAAATCAAATAAAATCCAAATCACCTTTGTATGCAACATCTCATGGCAACTATTGAAACATGTAGGTAAAGCCATTGCCACATTTGAAAACAACATATAAAACATTGAATAAAATTACTTTGAAACATTTTAATTATGCTATGATCACAAGGGATATTATGCATGTCATGTTAAGGGTCAGATGCAAGGTTAGGGTAGACGATGACATGCACACTCATCACTCATAGGTTTTCAAAAAAAATTATAGCTCAAATTTTTCAGTTGTTACAGTCCTCCCCCTCATTGGAATCTCGTCCTCGAGATTTATGAAGTGACATACCCTTCAAAGAGGTAAGGATACTGTAGCAGCAGTTGATTCTCGTCTTCCCACGTTGCTTCATGTTCAGTGTGATTACTCCATTGAACCTTGCACATGGGGATAGATTTGCTTCGGATCTCCTTGGTGTCATAACCCAAAATCTTGATGGGATGCTCTTTGTATTCTAGAGTATCTTGGATATCAAGCACATCAGTGGTGATTGTTTCTTCCTCGGGTACCCTCAAGCACTTACATAACTGTGAGACATGGAATACGAGATGTACTCCTGCTAACTCGGGAGGTAGTTCAAGCTTGTATGCGAGCTTTCCAACTCTCTGACGGATGCGGTAAGGACCAACATATCTTGGGGCTAACTTCCCTTCACGTGGAATCTGACGGTACCACGAAGTGGAGACACTTTGAGATAGACAAAGTCCCCAACCATGAATTCAATGTGTCGACGCCTTTTATCAGCGTAGCTTTTCTGTCAGCTTTGAGCGATCCTCAAGTTCTCTCTAACTTGAGCTACTCCTTCTTCGGCTTCCTTGATCTTAGTGGGGCCAAAGACTGCCCTCTCACCTGGGTGGTCCCACATTACGGGGTTCTACATGGTTTGCCATAAAGAGCCTGGAAGGGTGACATCTTGATACTTGCCTGGTAGCTGTTGTTGTAAGAGAACTCAGCAAAAGACAAATATTTCTCCCAATCTGTTCCATATTTGAGAACACTGGCACGAAGCATATCCTCAAGAACTGATTCAACTTCTCTGTCTCACCATCTGTTTGAGGGTGGTAAGCAGTGCTGTAGTCAAGGTCAGTCCCAATGGACTCGTGAAGAGCTTGCCAGAACCGGGACATGAATTGGGGTCCATGATCTGACACAATACTCTTAGGAGTTCCATGAAGCCTCAAAATCTCCTTGATGTAGATATCTGCCAGCTTCTCAACGCTAACGGTGGTTTTGACAGGCACAAAGTGGGTGACTTTAGTCAGACAATCAACAATCACCCAAATATAGTCATTACCAGCTGGCGATCGCGGCAAACCCATGATGAAATCCATGGATATGCTCTCCCACTTCCATTCAGGAACATCGAGTGGTTTGAGTAATACAGCGAGTCTCCTGTGCTCGGCCTTGACTCTGTTACAGATGTCACATTCGGCCACATGTCTAGCAATGTCTGTCTTCATGCCTTTCCACCAGAAGTGCTTCTTCACATCTTCAGACATTTTTGCACCACCAAGATGGATGCAATACTTAGAGTCATGTGCTTGTGACAGAATTTCCTTACACAAGGTAGGGTTGCTGGGCACATAGATTCTGTCCTTGAACCAGATGGTTCCATGCTCATCTTCTCTGAATTCCAGGCTGTAGCCTAGCTTCATCAATCCTCGAATGTACTCCATCTCCTCGCAACTCTTCTGAGCCTCACAAATTCACTCGGTGAGATTATACTCGATGCGAAGTTCGTGCAACAGACCATGGGGTACTATCTCAAGCTAGAGATCTTCAATTTCTTTCTTCAATTCAGGTGGCAGGGTTGAGGTGAACAGAGCATGACAGTGGGTCTTGCAACTAAGAGCATCTGTGACTACATTTGCTTTTCCTGGATGGTAGTGAATCTCCATGTCATAGTCCTTGATTAGCTCTAGCCATCTGTGATGTCTCATATTTAGAACTTCCTGAGTGAAGAAGTACTTCAGGCTCTTATGATCGGTGTATATATCACACTTGTTGCCAATGAGATAATGCCTCCAGATCTTCAGGGCATGCACAACGGTGGCTAACTCGAGATCATGAGTGGGGTATCGTTGCTCGTGCTCCTTCAGCTGTCGAGAAGCATAAGCAATAACTTTCCCATTCTGCATCAACACACAACCTAGTCCTTGGCGAGAAGCATCACAAAAGACGACAAAGTCATTAGTGATATCAGGTAAGGCTAGGACAGGCGTGGTAGTGAGCTTCTCCTTCAGAGTTTGGAAACTGTGTTCACATTCAGGTGTCCATTCAAACTCGTTGGTCTTCTTCAAGAGATTTGTCATAGGACGAGCTATCTTCGAGAAGTTCTCAATGAATCGGCGATAGTAACCCGCCAATCCCAAGAAACTCCTGATCTCGGACACATTGCGAGGCTGTTCCCATTCTTTCACGGCCTCTATCATTGCAGGATCTACAGCAACACCATCAGCTGAGAGTACATGACCAAGGAAAGCAACTTCTTTAAGCTAGAACTCACATTTGCTGAACTTGGCATAGAGCTGGTGTTGGGACAGCTTCTCGAGTACTATCCTCAGGTGTGTTTCATGCTCTTCGGCTGTGGATGAATAGACCAAAATGTCATCAATGAAGACTACCACAAACCAATCAAGATCATCCATAAACACCTTGTTCATCATGTTCATGAATTAGGCAGGGGCATTCATGAGATCGAAGGATACAATGGTGAACTTATACTGCCCATAGCATGTGACAAAGGCTATCTTGGGAATGTCTTCCTCATGAATCTTCATTTGATGATAACCAGATCCAAGATCGATCTTCGAGAAGTACTTAGCACCATGAAGCTGATCAAGAAAGTCATTGATCCTTGGCAGAGGATACTTGTTCTTGATAGTAACAGCGTTGAGATTGCAGTAGTCAACACAGATCCTCATTGAGCCATCCTTCTTTTTCACAAACAGAACAGGTGATCCCCAGGGCGAGGCACTAGGCCTAAAAAAGCCCTTATCAAAAAGCTCTTTCAACTACTTCTTGAGCTCCTCTAGTTCATCAACTGACATGCGGTACGATCGCTTAGCAATGGGACCAGTACCTGACACGAGGTCAATTATGAACTCAACATCACGATCAGGTGGCATGCCTGGCAACTCTTCTAGAAACATGTTCTCATATTCTCTGACAACAGGGACATCAGCGAGAGTCTTCTCCTTTTTCTGAGATTTTGCCTAAGACTTTGAGTGCATTCAGGGCACATAGAACAGATACTAATTTATCCTTCTGAGGTGCACATTTGACTGCTTGGCCAGAAGGGTGAGTTATCTGAACATATCTGGGTGAACAAGAGATCAATCCCCTGTGCTCGGTAAGCCAATCCATGCCTAGGATGACATTCAGGCCATTTGAAGGTAGAAGAGTAAGGTTAGCTCAGAAGGTTAGACCCTCGATAGAAAGCTTCACTCCCTTACAGATATGGATGCTTCTCATCTCACCTAGAGGAGAACTGGTGACTAGAGGCTCCAGACGTGGAGTGGTAGGTATTTTGTTCTCTCGTGCAAACTTGGATGAGATGTATGAACATGTAGCTCCAGAATCAAACAAAATGGATGCTTTAATGCCATTAACTAAAAACATACCATACACAACATCTGGGGCAGCTCGAGCTTCTTCTGCATTCATGTGCGTGAGGTGACCGCGGCTAGCAGATCCACGGTACTGAGACTTAGGTGCAGCAGGTGCGAGCATTTTCTTAGGACAGTCATACACCTTGTGACCAGGTTCGCCACAACCAAAGCAAGTGAACGGCACACTGCCTGCGAGGGTTGGTGCAGTGGCCTTCCAGTTGCCTGAGTTTGGCGCAACACAATAGGTGTAGAGTGGTCGGACCTGTGACATGGCTGCGAAGGGTTCTCATGAGGGTAGCGATCCTTCCCAGAGAGGTCATGAGAGCGATGGTCATGAGAGTGACGGTCGCGGGAGCGATGGTCACGGGAAGAGCAGAAGTGGTCAACAGAGTAGGCACCACTACTCTTACCCGAGCCATAGGTAGGGTCCTTGCTATAGTGAGGACGGCTTGATGACCTATCCCGACGAAACCTCTTGCGCTCATGGTCACAGTAGAAGCCCTCAGATTTCTTCTTCTCCCTTCTGGGCATTTCTCCTACCTCCTTCTGGTCCTTTTCGATCTGTATGCAGTGATCGATCATGTCACGAAGGGTGTAACTCTTGGTGCCTCCCAGACCCACCTTGATCTCGGGATTCAGACCCTTCCTGTACTGAGTGATTTTCTCCTTCTCAGATGCCGCAACATGCAGAGGTGCATAGCGCAGCAAACTGGTGAAAGTGTTGGTGTACTCGCAGATGTCACACTCCTTTTGAGTGAGGTTGCGGAATTCCTCCTCCTTCTACTCCATAACTCCCTCAGAAACATGATACTCGATGAACTCATCAGTGAACTCATCCCAGGAGATGTGATCGGGGTCCTCATGAGCTTGGTGGTAGCTATCCCACCAGGAGCGGGCAGCTCCAGTGAGATGGTGAGCAACGATCCTGACTCGTTCCTTGGGGGTACAAGTGGTAAGCTCTAGCTTCTTCTCGATCTCCCAAAGCCAATTGTTAGCTTCCAGTGGTTTCTTGTAGGTGCCATCAAAAGTGGGTGGCCTGAGCTTCAGAAAACCCTCAAGTTTCCTCTGGAAGTCATTTGGGTTGCCTCCATAGCAGTGGTTGGCCCCATTGACTAATGCGGCAAGCAGCTGTGTCTGTTGCGCCATCACTTCCGCTAGGTTCGGTGGTGGTGGTGGCGGGATCGGCTGTGACGGAGGGTTCGGCTGAGGTGGAGGCCCATTGCCATTGGCATCACCTCCTCCAGTGGCACCTCTAGCTGGCGGGGTCTGCTCACGGTTGTTCCCACCCTGGTTGAGGTCGATGGGCAGAACGCGACCACCTCTGCGTCCATAGCATCTTCCACGCCCAAGCTCGGGCTCTGGTGGAGGTGGACGGTTGCCCAGACGTGCGGAGCGACGTGCAGATATCTGCGACACGGGTCGACAACGGTTTAGTACTTTATTAATTCAGTATAATTAAATGATTTCAATAATTTAAGGAAAAACATTTAATCTATCCAACACTCATACAAAGAAGCAATAAGAGCCATAAAATGTGATAAGATCGATCATTCATTACATGGTTTGCATTACATGGCATCATCTCTAGCAGCTACGCTAGATGACGTGCGAGACTCGCACTACGAGAAGGTAACTCATGGAGGGTACATCAGGGATGATACATCATAACTCATGGATAACAACTAGCTCGACTCTAACTCATGACGTGGCCATGCAGGGTCCACACTACTCTGACTCGTACATTGGTGTGTTATACACTGCTGGGTGGAAACGGCTGCCAAGAACCATCAGCTCCTCCTGTGAAATGTGAAGGTGCTTCATGTAAGCCTGAGCCTCTCCGAACTCCTTGGTAAGCGGCAGGTTGGTGGGAGCTAGACAGTGGTCGTGCCTCAAGAGAGTATGGCCAATCTAGAAAGTTTTCTTGAAGGGGTCCTTGCATCCAGCTGACAACGAAAGTCAGTCCCATAAATCAGCGTACTCCTGGCAGCGTCTCTCATCGACGTTCCTCCAAGCTGTCTTGAGCCTCTTGTACCTGTCCACCAAGGTCTTGTTCTGAATCATCAGGGCAATTAGATGGCCTTGGTTGCAATGTGCTTTTGCCTCTACTTTCTTGAGGGCATTGACGAGCATTGACTTCTCACACTACACGGTGAAGTTGCTCTTGCCATCTTCCCGTCTCCTTTTCTAGAGTTCTCTGATTTCCTTTTCCTTGTCAATCTTCTCTCCTTCCAACTGGAGAACACTTGCATCGAGGTAGTAGTTCCGAAGCCCAATGTCCTCCACCTTGTCTCGCAGGTCAGCGACTTCGGCTTTGTGGGTTCTTGCATGACGTGCGAGCTTGTCCTACAACTGGGCGATGGTTGCCTTGAGACTTTCTTTCTCCTCAGCTTCCTTCTTGCAAAACTCTTGGTACTCCATTAGAGTGCTGCGATCAAGGCGCCTCTTCTTCTTCAAATGCTCTATGTAGCGGTTCTGCTCAAAGAGGTGCTCGGCGGAGGCACGGTTGCAAAGACTGGCATCAGCTAGGATGACCGGCCTGACCTGGTCATCCTGCTGCTCTGGTGTGAGAAGAGAGTTTAGGGCCTAAGGAAGAAGATGAAACTCTATGTTGCGAAGGTGTTTGTAAGCGATCTTCATCACTTCACGCAGAGCCTTGAGTGACACAGACTAAATTCCTTCCTCGATTGAGTCCTCAACTGTCATCTCTAGGAGAGCTAGTACTGAAGGCAGAGTTTGACTTGTAAGGATCTCCAGGTGAGTGACCACGTAGCCCTTGATTCCTCCTTCTAGATCAGGTGCTCCAGTGCAGGTGTACTTGATCTCCTCAACAGGCACTTCGAGCACTCCTAGAACACGGCGTAGGGTGTATAGAAAGCCTAGAAACTCCTGTCCCTGGTAGGTGTACTCAGCCTTGGGCATGCTGCTCAATGGTCCAAGCGGGGGTCCAAAGCTTGTCATCTGCATGTTTTAAAGGGAAAGAGGTCAGCAAGTCAGTAATAATAGAGAAGCCTTGCATAAGAAGAAATGCAGGGTCGGTATATAACCGAAAGAAAAGCTGGTTTGTCTGATTCTATCGTCTATTTCTAGGGTTTCATCCTAGGGTCAAGTATGGCTCCGATACCAACTGAAACAACGTTGATTTCCGCGAAGGGAAATCCATAGAGTCAAAGTGTAATATGACCCTTTGAATCACATTACCCGATAACAGTTGAATACCATAGTCCATACATCGAACAAAAGAGTGCAATAGAGAGGTTTATAATAACTTATTACATCGCTACTTGGCGGAATCAGAGTTCATGCAGCATAACAATAATAGCTTGAGGTGCGGAAGCTATCATCTTCGATCCAACTTGAGCGTAGGCATGAAACCCTCATTCGCTGTACTCCCCAGACGAGTACACACTCCTTGAACCTAAAACCAAATTTTTAGTATGATTTGTACTGGCCACACTCCCACCCTATGCATTGCTTTGTGGAAATTGGATGCAAATCATGGATATATTAAAAGGAACCTATAAAGGCTGGGGTTTTCCTAAGCAAGTAATCAAGTATATAAATAATATATTAATCAAGTCTTAAACACATTCCCAAACCCATACCATCCATCACCATCCATCTCTGAAGTTCCATCCCATACCTCCAACACCATCTCAGACTCAAGTCAACAAGCCAACTCCCTCTCGGCTTATCTTAGTGGCCCGTAGCCCTCATCCTGGCTCACGACCGAAATCACGCCCAGGGGGAAGGTAGAACACTCCACTCACTAGTCCGGTGTATGCGGAACACAGGAAAGGTCCATAGCCAAACAAGTCAGCATATGTATCGATCGATCAACCATACACTCTGTAGAGGTTTCACTAATCCACTAGATAACCATCATCGGTGTTGATCACCACCTAGGCAGATTTCGGGCGCCTACCGCCATAGAACAATGCCACTCTACCATCCAGCTCTGGATCACTGGAACTATGAAGAGAGCATGTATCCGCTCCCGTAGAGGATGCCATGCCATGTACCCACTCCCGAATGGGGTGCCATGATCGTCTCGGTAGGGTGTTAGCTCCATCCCATGCATATACCTTCCTATCACTACTCGCCTAGCAGTAGTGGCATCGACCTATCCAGCGGCTCGGCCGTCTTCCCCCCATGCGAAGCGAGTGGAAAGCAAGAGATTCCTAAGGTCCGGATACTAGTGCAGCAGTTCCTAGGTGTGACCAAACCGGGATATCTTCATCAGGGTTGCTCTTTAACGTGCTACCACGGCACCTTCGTCCCGGGCTCCACCTCTCAAAGGATCACACCCAAAAACCACCATCACATCTCAGTTAGCCTGCCACAGGCTTCTCTTGTGGGAATGTCTAGATCCATTCCCGGACAAGACTTGCTCCAAAAGCTTGTCATAGATCCCGACTCGATCGACTCAACCCTCACCCTACTCCCTGCCGTAAGCTCCAACCCAGACCCAGATATAGCATCATCAGCTCGCAAGCTCATCTTGACCCATCAACATACTCATCTCCAGCCTGGCTCCTTCCAGGCCTTCCCAGGGTTCATCATGTCGCATCAAAATGTAAGCGAGTGAAGTACATATACATAAATATAGCAGATAAGCAAGTGGCTAACGTAACAGCGGGTAAGCAGGTGAAAGTTTACAACAAGGTAGGGCTCATCAAGTAATAATCTATCATGCAATCCTGACACAGGCAATTCATTATAGCAACAGGATTTAAAGCACTAGCCATACTACATTTTCCATGCCTAATGAGATCTACGAGGTTGGGCGAGGTGTGGCACCTTCACTGACGTAGCTGTCGGACTTCTCCTGGTAGTCACTTCTCCTGTAACGAAAATTTATGGTCGCAGGAGCGACCCCTATAGATTAGCACAAAGAACAAATGCCAAATAAAAGATCCAAATGCACTCAAACATAGCAAAAATAGGTAGAGCTCAATTTATAGAAAATTTGGATATGTGGATCATAATTTTTGAAGCTCGTATGAATTAGTTATGATTTTTCAAAGATTTAACCATTTTCTGAAAAATAAAAGGACTGGATTTATCTAGTGCTAACACATGGCAGCCTGTGATTGGGCCACGTGTCACATGCGGTTTTAACAGCAATAGGTCAGATGCTGACATGGCAGGTGACATCATGCTGACGTCAGCATTGACCGGGTCAACGGTGGCCTGACAGGTGGGTACGGGATGACGTCACTGCTGATGTCAGCAGTCAACGGTCAACTGATAGGTGGGCCCCACTGGGCCATTAACGGGCCGTTGCTGGGCCGTTAATGGGCTGAGTGGGCCGGGTCCGGCCCGCCACATGGCACGCTCTGGTGCTGCCATGTCACTGCTCTGGATTCAAACCGGGCTCAGTCCACGGCTCTCGATCCACGGTGCACCGACGTCTGCTGGGTCCACTGTCAGTGACTCTAGCTCACGTGAACTGTATCCACCGCATTTCCTTCTGGTCCACGCGGTCCACTGGCCGATCCATGGTGCACCGAATCCACTTGGCCCCACTTGCAGTGACTCAGTCCACGAACACCGAGTCCATCTTCCTCTGGCCGGACTCATCCCCTTCCTCTGTCTTCTCCTGCCCGACGCTGAGGCTCGACGACGGCGCTTCTTCCCCAAAATTCTGGCGCTCTGTTGGTTCTCCGGTGTCATCAACTTTTCCATCGGTTCCAGGACGCTACGGCGAACATGATGATGGGCTTCAAGGCAGCAGCTTGGCTTTCGGTGACGAGCTCCACGGCGAACGGCGGCTCGGCAGTGGTGACGTTCGACTGCAACGTCACGGGTGGCTCAATCCTGGTCCAAGTAGTGTGCGGAAGCATGATTGAGGGCACGCAGCACCTCCCCGATGCACCGGCGACGACCAAAACCCACGGAGGAGTCCGTGTGTGTAGCAACTCCCACGACGGAGCTCCGACGAGGCCTCAGGTGCGCGGCACGGCACTCAGAGAGGTTCTCCTGCCTTCATCTTCTTGTCCAGTCGACACAGCTCGTAATAGCGGAGATGCTCATCATCTTCTTGCTCCTGACGATGGTCGGAGACTGTGGGAACACGGCGGTGCAGGGCGGCGCTCCAGAGCGGCGGTGCAGTGGCATGGTGGCTCACACCGAGGCATCCGAGGCGTCATCCAAGGGGCTAGCATGCGCATCGGGTCCGTCTCATCAAGGCGAGCGCGGATCCAAGGTCAAAGCGGCTCGGGGCTCAACGACAAGGCAGCAAGGTGGCCTTGCCACGGTGGCATGCAGCGCGGTGGCAGACATGGCGGCTTCCGGTCTAGCATCCGCCTGATGCCGTGGTCCAAGGGGCTCGGCCGGTCTCGGGTGTGTGTGCGTGTGTCAAAAAGGAGGCCGGTGGTGGTCTCGGCCTTCGTGTCCATAAGGCGGGACGCCAGGGCCGGCAGCAAAGGTCGGGGCGGATGAGGGGCGATGGTGGTGGTGCTCACCGACGCGGACAAGGATGGAGGTGCGGTACAAGTCCAAGCGGCTCCGGCTTCGCCTCCCAGTCCAGTCCTTGCTCCTCGACCCGACGGCTCTGCAGCAGTAGCAGCTCCGCAGCGGTGCTCCTCCTTCTCCAACTCCAGCGGCAGCGGCTTTCTTCTTCCCCGCCTCCTTCTTCCCTAATTCCTCTTCTCCTTCTCCAAATTTTGGCTGGCAAGACAAAATTGAACACCACTAGAGCGGTGGCGATGACCTGGGAACCCTAGAGGACCGGGGCTTGCTCTTATAGGGCACGCGGCAAGGGCAGAGGGGTATGGCGGCCAGAGTTGGTTGCAGGGGCAATCCCGTCCACGGGGAAGCTTCTAGGCGGCTCCCTCGGGTCCGGTGGGCTCCAGCGGGCAGAGAGATGAGGTGAGGCGCCTTCGTGCGAAGGATGAGAGGGGACAGGCAGGGGACAGCCGGGCATGGCGGTTGCAAGCACGCGTGGGGAGCAAGATGCTCGTGGCCGTGGGTGCCTTGTGGCGTCAGCTTGTCGGCCGACATGGCACGTGGGCGGTTGGACGCGGGTAGGTGCGGTACGGCGGCTAGGGGTGCGGGTCGCGTGGTCAGGCGGGGGGCGCGGCGCGCGGGGGAAAAAGCAGAGTGGCCGGGTGACTTCAGCCGGCATGATGACATGTGGGTCCTGCTACGGGACCCACTTGTCAGCGGCTGCTACTGGCGATGGCGTGGCACGGACGCGGACGAGCGCGGGCGCGCGGTGCTAGGCCGGTCGGGCGCGCTGGGCTGGCTCGTGCGGAGAGAAAAGAGAGGGGGCGAGCGTGCGAGCGAACGGGCCCTTATATTTGTTAGGGTATTATCCCCTTAATATTTATTTATAAAAATAAATATTATGGTCTCATTTTTAATTAAACATCACATAAATCAAATAAAATCCAAATCACCTTTGTATGCAACATGTCATGGCAACTATTGAAACATGTAGGTAAAGCCATTGCCACATTTGAAAACAACATATGAAACATTGATCAAAATTACTTTGGAACATTTTAATTATGCTATGATCACATGGATATTATGCATGTCATGTTAAGGGTTAGATGCAATGTTAGGGTAGATGATGACATGTCACACTCATCACTCATAGGTTTTCGAAAAAAAATTTATAGCTCGAATTTTCAGGTTGTTACACCATACTTAGGCTCCTATTTTTCATGCCCTCCCAAATTATAGTTTCAGCCCCCACATCCAGCAACCCCTATCCCTCTCTCATCCGTGGGTCCCACCCCACATCTCTTCTCTCACTGTCCCGTTCACACACGCGCTGGCCCGTCTGCCCGTCGCCCCAGACCCCCACCGACGTCTCCTTCCCGACGCCGGCCCTGCAAGCATGGGAGCGGCACCGGCGAGCGCGGCCATGGCTGCGCCTCCTCCCCACCTGCTCGCGGGTGCGCTCCTCCCAACCATGGCCGCCTCCGTCGTAGCTCCCGGCGGCGCATCCGGAGCGCGGCCACCTGCGGCCCGCCAGCCTCCTCCGGCGAGCGCCTCCAGGGAGCGCGGCCACCCGCGGCCTGCCCGCCTCCACTGGCGCGCGCGGCCACCCCGCCGCCCACCCGTCTCCACCGCCCGCCCCGACGCGACCGCGCCACGGCCCTACCGTCCCACCCGGCCGCGATGGACGCGGCGGCCCCGGCGGCGCGCCCGCCCGCCTGGACGCGGCGGCGCGAGCCCCGCGCGGCCCACGAGCCAGCTGGACGCGGTGGCGGCGGCCCCGGCGACTTACCCGTCCGCTTGGACGCGGCGGAGTGTCCCGACATACGCGCCCGCTCGTCCGTCCCGTACGGCTGTACCTGAGAAGGAAGAAGAAGGGTACAAGCAGAAATAGTTTACTCGTTCTGGACTATATTACAAAAGTGCGTAGTCTGTGATAGGGGCTTGATCTGGTTTTTCACTGGAGTTAAGTCTTAATTTAAGCTCCTATTTTTTTAGCCCAGTATGTAAATACAATTTTAAGGGCCTAATTTAGTGGCTTTCCACTGGAGTTGCTCTTAATCAGCTACGCCCTGAACCGACCCATGACACGCATTATACAGAACGGGAAGTACAGTAGCCGCATTCTGCACAGGACGATGATCATCACGCATTCATGCGCAGTACTAGTAGCCGCCCCGCCTCCGCCCGGCCCTTTTCTGGAATGACAAGGAACGCACAGCGCACGCCACGCATGCCGCTTTCCACTCCACCCAACCTTCGCTGGCCGGCCATCGTGGAGATGGAGCCACTGCTGACTGCCGTGCGCCCGTGCCCCACCCCCTTGTCCCCTTGGTGCTCCCAGGATCATATCGCGGTATCGCCCCAGGCACGCACCGCACCGGCACGTGAGCAAGAGCAAAAAGTAATCCCAACTTCCCAAGGTCAAGGCATTCTGTGGGAGTGTGGGACGCACGGCGGTCCGTTGCTTTCTTGCTTGCCCCCAACGGACACGCCGACCCGATTGAACGGCTTCAGTTGCGTTCTCGTGCATAGGGCCGTTTTGCGTTTCTTAACTGTATTGTGTTCGGCGCACAGACGCTTCTGCGCGCGCACGCCGACACGAAAGACGAAATGCCTATCACACCGCCCTTGATCAGTCCGGAGCAGAGCGGCGGCGCACGAAATCTCTGTTATTTGCACGGTGGCATGGCAGATCAGTAGCCAAGCATCCGCCAAAGCAACGGCTGCTCGACACAGCACACGCACGCATAGGATGGAATTTCTGTGATAGCAGTGGAATTCTCGAGGATCAAACGGGTGTCGGTTGAGTTGCTATGCATCACTGTCCGAAAACGACCCGTGGCATTCATGTCCATATATCTCGGCATTCATGTTCAGCTGGATACAGCACACACAAGGCACACACCATGCTTGTGGTAACATACTGACAAGTCGTCGTACCTGAATCTTTCTTCGGTTAGGCCGGGCGCACGAGTTGTGCGCGAGGAGTTGGGTTTCCCGTTCGGAGGTCTCGTTGCTGTCAACTGCATAATCATGCTCAGGCCCTGGTGCTGTAAAAAGCAGTTAGGAAACAGTCTTGTTATTATTATTGTGGGGGCGCGTCATGGTCCATGTGAGAACAAAGATTAACGACGGCACACTTTTTATGTGCCTGCAATGTGCGCCACTTGCGTACCTGTTGTACGTGTGCGCCTTGTTTATTTGCCAGTTTGTCAGAAAAACAACGGTAAGGCCATTTGGCCACAAGCCAACAACGGACAACTGCTGGTTTTGCAGCGGCTATACATGCGCCCAAGTTGGGTACGAGACGGGCGGCGAAAGCTCGGCAACGGTTGTCATCCTAATTCTGTTTCTAGGTGCGAATAAAAAGCATCATCCATATATACTTCTTGTCTCTCTTACTCCAAAGTCTCTCGAGGCAGTTCCAATCTGTAAAAAGAACAGCTGGCCTGAAACATACTACAATGCTGTTTTGGGACCGAAAGGAAAATGCAGGGGTCGACGTCTCAAATGATCCTTGCACTACGGGCTTCTTCAATTCCGTATGCTAATAATAAGTTAACACGTTGTCACTGTCTGCATTTCATCAGTAGATTATGTACGATCGCCTGTCAGTTATATTATCCGCGGATCCTTTGTCATCTTTGCAGGCCTTTCAAGTCACGGCTTGTTTTGAAAGACTAAAAAAACACCGACGTATACTATACTTTTCCCCGTGAACACGATCGCAACTCGCAAATCTCACTCGCTCTTTCTTCGTCACATCAAATATTATATGGTATGTATGAAATATTAAATATTGGTAAAATAAATAATTAATTATACATATTAATTATAAATCACAAAACAAATCTTTTAAGCCTTGTTAGATCATAATTAGACAATATTTATCAAATACAAACGAAATATTACGGTACTTTTCAGACTATAAATTTCACAAGCTAAACAAGGCCTCAGTTTCAACGCTGCCGCAGCGTACGTACCGTGCAAACTAGTTGACCTACAGTACTACACCAGCGTACGTTTTCAGGCTCTCAATCCTGAATCCTCAAATCAACGCCGGGACCGGCGCGAACGTCCAACACACAGGTCGTTTTGTGCCCGAAAAAACACAAAAACCGCAGCGGTCCCGCACGAGCCCTTCCTTCACCATCAGCAGTTGAGCACCGACTATTGCGACCGAGAACCGATCGGTTTCCATCCAATCCCATCACGCCGTGCCATGGCGAGAGACCGAGACCAACCGAAACTTGCCTTGCCCCGGCGGCGTCCCCACACGGCAGGAGTGTGTGCGATGTGACCGAGACCGAGAGCGACCTGGAGCCGGGAGGGAGTCCCCTCCGCATCCGCCGGGACAGCAAACGCCCGCCCGAACCCGAGCGCCACCCCCACCTGCGTTGCGTCCAGCGCCCGCCAGAGCTGGCCAAATACCCCCGCGCCGCGCGCGCGCGCACCTGCTTCCCAGTTCCCACCCAAAACTCGCCGTCCGCCATCACCACTGCCAGCCGCCACCGGCGCGTGCGCCTGCACGGCCGCACACCGCAAACTCCCCTCCCACGCGCGCGGCCGCGCCATCCCCCACGCATCGCTTCGATTTCCCGTTGCTTGACGCAGAATCCACACGGCCAGGCCAGCGCCAGCGCACGGTGCCCCCCCGGCTCGCTCCGCCTCTCCGGTCGCGCGCGCCAGGCCTCGGGGCGACCACCACCACCAAAATAGAAACTTCCGTGGGTAGGTCACCCCCGCCCCACCCCGCCCACGCCTCCCTCCCTTCTTCCCTCCGGGCCCAAAACCGCCGCTTCCCCTCCCTCCTCCTCCTCCGCGCCGCCCCGCGCCGCTTCACCTCCCCGCTCTTTCTGTGAGGAGGGAAGCGAGGCGGATGCCGAGGCGACGGGGCTCGCGCACCGCACGCGTGTGCCCAGGCGAGGTGGTCAGGTGAGGTGAGGTGGCGCGCGGTTTTAAGTTGCCCGCCCGGCCGCCCTTCTCGCCGTAGTTTGTCATCAGTGGTCGAAGCCAGGGAGGAACCAACGTCAGTGCTGCCTGCCTGCCTGTGGACATGGGCTCCACCGGCCTCAAGTACCGAGCTGGCCTCTGCCTCATCGTCGCCGTCGTGCTGATTTGGGTCATCTCCGCCGAGGTCACACAGGTGAGGGGTGGTGTAGTGTGGATTCTTTGATCTTGGTTTCTGTTCACTTTTTTAATTTTGATTGGAGCGTTGGTTCTTGGCTTGGGAGTTGGGACGCGTGCTTGCCAATCGGATTGCGTTGGTTCGTTTCGCTGCTTATACCAGATTATTTGTGCTGGGCCGCCTTTGGGGGTGTTGCTCTGCATCTCGATTTTTAAACGTCACGCGCAGCGTTGCCTGTAATAGAAAATTTCTCAGGGGAATGTTACGCGTCTACCATCATTTTAGTTAAAAGAACATCTGGTATCATTCTGAATCCAGCCACTGTACTTTATTTGTATATATACCATGAAAAAGCAAAGAAAAGTCAATTTTTTGCCTTCTACTACTGTATAAGTTTGGAGCATAGTACCCCTAAAAAATTGTTCGTATGTATGCTCATATGGATATCTGTCAAATCTGCTGTTAATGGTTTAACGACTTGTACCTGCCTGTCGTCAGTCTTCAGTGCTTAGCTTGTTCGTATAAGTTATATCAAAGTATAATCATGTGGTGGTTGTCACAGTTCATCTGTGGCTGATTGGGGGTGGTTGTGATATGCTTGATCACCTACAATACATGATTAAATAAAGGAGATACAATTGTAGAATTAGGGGTACCAGTAGTAGAATTTCCGTCACCTCCCATGACTGCAAAACACTTCAACTTCTAGTTCTTGTATTCTTTTGTATCCTTTTGAGGTCCATCTTGCGAAGTGTATTAATTTTTTATTTGTGACTAAATTTCCTGTGCAGGGGATATTCATGAAGTACAAACATCCATTTGCAATCACTTACTTGGGGGCCTCTCTTATGGTCATATATCTCCCTTTGTCATTTCTAAAAGACTTTATATACAATTTAATGAGGCGGCAATCTGGAAACACTAGTGCTATAAAAATTGCAAGCAAGTCTTCCTTTGGTGGTAGTTCCCCTTTGAAGAATGGTGAATTTCAGAAGATGTTGGAAATGGAATCACAGAAAACTATAGTGATAAATTGCACTGATGTGAGCATTCCTGTAGTGGAAGAGACAAAACCGCTCATATATGGAATCACTGAAATGAATGATGGCCTTTTGAAGGACAAGCAACTTTCCACTAAGGAGATTGCAACTTATGGATTGTATCTTTGCCCCTTATGGTTTGTGACAGAGGTAATTTTACAATCACTTTGCATGTTAATTTATAATTCCAGGGGACTCGAAATGTTCATGTGAAAAACTATTGACATATGTTCCTGATGAAAGCCTAGATTTCAATCATAAAAGCAAACTTTTATAGGAAAAGTTAACTCATTTTTCTCTTATGCTGAATGAATGCAGTATTTATCGAATGCAGCGCTTGCAAGAACTAGTGTTGCCAGTACCACCGTGCTGTCTTCAACTTCAGGACTCTTCACACTTTTCATTGGTGTTTTACTTGGCCAAGACTCCATAAATGCTGCGAAAGTCATTGCTGTTTTCATTAGCATGGCTGGCGTTGTAATGACAACTATGGGCCAGACTTGGGCATCTGATGAATCAGAAGTAGGCAAATCTGGGTGAGTGATTTATTACTCGTGGCCTTTACTCTTTTATAGTCCAATAATTGCAATGGTTCATGAGTGCATGATGATGTATTATAACATTGGACTTTTCCTTGATGTTGCTTGCGACAAACAGTATTCAGTCTGTTGACTTGATTTGTTTTTTGTGTTAAAAACAACGAACATGAGTGTTTCATTGTTGTATTCACATGACTTGATAGTGATGAACATGAGACAAAAAAAACGACTTTGGGGATGGAAATGACTTTTTGAACTGTATTTCTTTGCTGCTGATATGCAAGTTTTACAATTCCAGTGCTACACAGAGGACTCTTCTAGGTGATATGTTTGGTCTTATGTCAGCAATCGCCTATGGCCTATTTACTGGTAGGTTGTTTTACTTTGTTTTATTTGCATTTGATCTCTATGAATTCAGCCTCTAATTGTTTCAATTATTTCAGTGCTGCTTAAAAAATTTTGTGGAGAGGAAGGAGAAAAGGTTGATGTCCAAAAACTGTTTGGTTATCTTGGACTTTTTACCCTTGTTGCTCTCTGGTGGATTGGTAATATTTTATTCCCCTTTTCCAAATGTATATAACAGAAGTATACAAATTCGAAATATATAACCACATTCTGGAAATTTCTTAATTGTGCATGTCTTTCACGGTTGGCTTATGTTTAATAAATGTTGTTATTGTGTTTATATTCCAGTCTGGCCATTAACCGCACTAGGCATTGAGCCGAAGTTTTCAATGCCCCACTCAGCTAAAGTGGATGAAGTGGTGGTGGCAAATAGCCTAATCGGAAGTGTATTATCAGACTACTTCTGGTACGTGTTAAAGAAGGCTAATCTTTTTATACTATTGTTACTACTTGCTACTCCGGGTAATTCTGACAGTGTAACTTTTGGTCAGGGCCCTTTCTGTTGTTTGGACTACTCCCTTGGTGGCAACCCTAGGCATGTCTCTCACAATTCCAATAGCAATGGCTGCTGACATGATCGTTCATGGCCGTCACTATTCAGCAGTATATATTCTTGGTTCTGTCCAGGTACGTGTATCCAGCAGCTCAGTATCCTTTTTGTTTTTATCTTGATTTATATGAAAACATCTTACGGACACAACCAATTTGAATGCTTTGATGGTTTTGTTCTGACAGAGCCTTATGTTGTTAACTCATTATATTTGCATCACCATGTTCAATTATGTGTTCCTCTTCAACATTCTAGCTCACTGTTGCATACATTTGACGTTCTGTTTAACCCTGTGAGCTTTGTTCCTTTGCAGGTATTTTCAGGCTTTGTTATCGCGAACCTTGCAGATCGGTTTTCACGTTCTCTAGGGCTATTATAGTTCTCTTTCATAAAGAAAACAAGTCCTTATTAGAGTGTACATTTGGAAGACCAAAGATCGGGTTGGTTAGACACATACTTCAAAAACGTGGATCGGGAAACGTGGGTTCTTTTCCCTTTGCTCCTTTGAACATAGGGGCGGATGAAATTTTGCCATGGTGAATAGTGAAAGCCAGCAGATGATGAAGAAAACATATGATGTAGCAGCCCTTTGCAAATGTAAATTCTCTTACTACATGTGCGACAGTGTAAACTGCCGTCGTTCTGGGCCATGCTCACAGGCTTGCACGATTGCAAATTTGCAATGTCACTTATTCCTGGTCGACCCGTGTAACGTGTTCAAGGCAATCGAATATACAAATTGTATGGAAAAGGTGAGACTGAATACTCTCTAGTTGGAACAAAGGATGAATTAGGCAAATTAGCACCAAAAAAAGGAACTACAAGTTGCAGAAAATTTTATGGGCAAGCTGTAAGTTGGCACATAATGAAAAAGAGAATGAAAGTCAAAGGTGGCACGTATACATTCTACTAGCAGCTTGGCGAGCAACCGAAGTCAACTCCCCTCTCATTGTCGCCCTGTCGGAGCGAGACGCGATAGACGGCGAAGGTGGCAGTCTGTCCAGGGTCGCCAAGCAGCGGGCGGGTGACCCTGTCGACCTCGGCCACCTCAAAGCCATGCTCCCGCAGCACGTCCATGCAGTCCAGCACACTGTCCCGCACCTCACTGGCCGCCCACCCCACGGTGCCGTCGCCGCTACCACCGCCGCCGTGCTCCTCGTCCTCGTCTCCGTCCGTCCACCACATCCCCCGCAGCGTGGCCGCCATCGCCGGCATGTCCTCGGGGTCATAGAACACGTCGGACAAGAGCACGACGTCCACCCTCTCCTCGTCGTCCTCGAGCCGGAGCTGATCGCCCCACCGTAGCTCGCGCACATCGGCGCGCACGGCGCCCAGCCCGTTGGCGTCCGCGTTGGCGCGGAGGCCCGGCAGCAGCGCGGCCACGTCCGTGAGCATGCAGCGCGCGGCGCCGAGGCAGGCCACGGCAGCGATGCCCGGGAGCCCCGTGCCGCCGGCGCCGAGCTCCACCACGGTGGCGCCAAGGAGGCTGCGCCTGGCGTGCGAGTCCGCGGCGAGGTGCGCGGTGAGCACCAGGGACGAGTCCCACAGCCAGGAGCCCGTGAGGACGCGGCCCGTAGCCGGGTCGCTCGTGCCGTCGCGCTCCACCACGGCCAGCGCGTGCCCGCCCACGGATACGTGCAGGACCTCCAGCCGCAGCGCTTCCATTATTCCCGGCTGGCCGGCTGATCGACTCGTCCCGGCCCGCCCGTCTTAATGATCTGGTTGCTGCCGGAGGCTGTGCTCGAGTTCAGCTGGTCACCGAATTCTTCTCCGAAGTGCAAACATATATATATAAATCCTGCTAAGATCCGCGTTGAAACATACTAGAATTAGGATTTCTCTTTCTCCTTTTCCTTCTGAACTAGATTTGAGTCGATATGTTTTATACAGCAGTTTATTAGTCTGCTCGTGCATTGCGATTGGCCAATCAGTTAGGTGTCATTCATGCTTACCGACCGACTGAACATATTCGCCAACCTTTTCTTTTTCTTTTGGCAGCGGGTGGTTGGTTCGAAGGCTCGAAGCGAACAAATTCCTTGGGCCGATTGGGTCGTAAGCCTGGGGCCGGAGCCCTCCATCAGTGACCAGCCCATGGGCGACATCTCGGACAAATAGCGGATAGATGGACATGGACCGTTGGCTTTCCGAGGCCATGACAAACAAGAACAAAAAGAACATAAGGAACGGTAACATTCGAGAAGCTTCCAAAATGGAAAAGGTCTGCTTTGCCTCCTCTAATTATCACCAAAGTCTAATTTTGCTCTCTCAACTCTAAAATCGGACAAATCACCTCCTCTAACTTTTTAAACCATGCATTTTAACTCCCTGGAGCGGTTTTAAAGACGGTTTTGCTACAGTACATGGCGGTTTGCTACCGTGAGTGTGGTTTTGTCTTTTTTTCTTTTTTATTTATTTAGTTGAATATTTAAAAAATCATAGTAAATCACTGAAAAATTATAAAATAGAAAATCTAATTTTTTTTACTCCACAAGAGTAGCTCTACACAATGAATATATAATATGATATACTTTAGTACAAAATTTTTATAGAAGCTACAGCTATGAACAAATAATATGTAGCTTTTATAAATATTTTATACTAAAGCATATCATATTATATATTCACTATGTAGATTTATTCATGTGGAGTCTAACAAAATTAGATTTTCTATTATGATTTTTCAAATATTCAGCCAAATAAATAAAAAAAGATAAAACCTTCAAAGCAAAAACTTTATACTAAAGCATACTATATTATATATTTATTGTGTAGATCTACTTATGTAGAGTCCAATAAAATTTGATTTTTTATTTTATTTTTTCTATGATTTACTATAATTTTTTAAAGAATCAGCCGAAATAAATAAAAAATAAAAAAGATAAAACCACAGTCCTCGTAGCAAATCGCCATGTACTTTAGCAAAACCGTCTTTAAAACTGCTCCAGAGAGGTAAAGTGCATGGTTTACAAAATTATAAAAGATGATTTATCTAATTTTAGAGTTAAAGGAGTAAAATCAGACTTTAATGATAGTTAAGGGAGGCAAATAGACTTTTTCCTTCCAAAATCTAGATCCGATGAGGGGGAGAGTGATGGCCGTACAGACTACAGTACAGCAGCCGTACAGGAGACGTGCAGCTCGGCTTCGGGTTCGCGGACACTTTTTTTTTTTTTTTTTTTTTTTGAGAAAAGCTAGTCTGTTCGTTTGGGTAGCCGACGGCCCACGGGGTTCGTGCGTATCCAAAAGGCCCAGATATAGGAACGGGCATCGTGCCTGGTTCGGCCCGTTCACTCCAAAGGCCTAAT
Source organism: Bothriochloa decipiens (assembly GCA_023333625.1). Taxonomy (NCBI): domain Eukaryota; kingdom Viridiplantae; phylum Streptophyta; class Magnoliopsida; order Poales; family Poaceae; genus Bothriochloa; species Bothriochloa decipiens. Next base: position 4,730,517 of record CM041642.1, read on the forward strand.
AAAAACCGAAATGGAAATATAGGAGTACTCGTTTTTCGTCGTCAGTAAAACGCGTCAGGATTCAGCAAACTGTCTGCAGCCGTGACACGTGAACACACGCGTTTGTCCCTCTCATTCTCACAGTCCCACTACAGACTAAACGAGTTTGCAACTGGATTAAGTGGACCATCTAGTTGCTTTTCGCCCAAATGCATGCATAACCCCGCCCCAGTGCCCCCCACGACTTTTTTTTCTCGATCACGTCTACGCACGTATTTCATGCCCCACTGACTTTTGCAAGGTAATGGTACCTGCTACGGAGTAGTTTTCAACTTGAACGAGACCCACAGTACTGAGACCGTCAGTGAGCACAGTCCTGGTGTTATTCACTTTAATCCAGATTCCTGTTGCTTAATTATTACTATAGACATATTGTTAGGGTACGTTGGTTCAGTGGCTCAGTGCTGCTGATTCCGTCAGGCAATGGCCAACACCCAACAGAGAAGGACCAGGCCGGGCCTCCCATCACAACTTGCCAGACCGGCCAAGCTGCGTCTGCTGCGCCGATTCTCTGATGCTGCCTGATGGTACAAGTCTGAACTCGTCGTGCTTTTGGATGGATGCATATGCTCCTCATAAGTGATATGAATTTCAAACACGTTGGCATATGTAGATTTTTGTTTAGAATACGTCGAAACGCGTATTTCATTTAACATAAAGGAGTTTTCAGTACATAAAAAGTAAAAGAAAATGGGTGAGAACAGTAACCCATGGTTACCAAGACCCTCATGACATCTTTTCACATGAGATTGTGATTTATGTAGAATTATGGAAATTATTATTTATTACTCGCTCCCCCACACCATTAGCCATAACCTAAACAAACAAAGATCGCATATATATGCATATGCACGTGCAGACGCAACACATGCACGACAGAACTTGCATCGCGCGCGTACCTGAACGTACAGCCGCTGCTGCTGCAGCTCACATGCGTGCCGTGTGCGGCGATACGTGTGAAATGAGGCGGTACGTTACGTGTGTTAGCCAGCGAGTGTGTAGTTGACCACGAGACAGTGCGTGTGGCGCCTGACCGGCCGGCGGCAGGCCAGCCATATGTGTATCGGCCTCTATCTGCCTAGCAGTAGCAGCGACGACGAGCCGACACGGTTGCTGCCCGAAGACGTCATGAGTCATGACGCCAGTGCACAGCTCGCAGTTACGTTGCCTGAAGAAACTAGCGCGCGCGCGTCGGTTGGCCGCACCGCACGCATGCCTAGTGCGCACTGTGCACGGTCGACCACCGACGACGACGGATGGGGAGGCAACCTGCGCGGTCACGCTCTCAGGAAGCTCGTCCGGCTTCCCGGCCGACGACAGATGTGTGAGCCCCGTCCCGTAAAAGAAAACACGAGTAGCCAGTATCCCTCCCCGTGAACGGGCCGGCCGGCCGGCCGGCGACGTTACGTGACATCTGGACCACGGGCCCCACTCTCGACGTGGACTACAGCACCTACGACCTGACAGGTCAGCTCCTACATGCTCCTCTTGCTTGTCCCATACCCATACTGGTAGCGCATATGCCATGCAACAGCTTAGCAAGCAAGCAGCATCGTCCGGCGCCAATCGTCGTCGGAGCTCATCAGGCGGTGTCTGTGGCCCGATCGATCCCGGCGGATGGAAGCTAACATGGGACAGCGGCGCCGCGCCCAGGAGGGCCCTGGCCGAACCGCATCCGGCAACCTGTTGGAGCATGGCCGGGGCGCACCGTGTCGTTGGAAGCGGCGCAGCTGATGACCCGCCCCGGAAGCAACACCTTCCTCTTTCTCTCACGCAAGCGCGGCGTACCTGACCCGCCCGGGTGCCGGGGATCCTCTGCGCGCGGCCGTGAAGGCCGGCCGGCCGGCGTCAACATCCGCTAGTACTACGCGGCACGAGTCGTGAAGGCCATCACGCTACGCTACACGCTTGCTCCATCAGGTGACGTTCCTCTCGGAGACGACGACTAACTGTGAGTCGTCCAAGGAAGCCACGTACTTGCTCGTGGCCGGCCGGTACTGTTGTACCGTGTCGCCGGCTGCAGAGCGCGTCATCATTTATTAAGCTAAGCATCGGCATCATCAGGAGTGGTACGACACTATGCTGTGTGCTATCCCTCTCATTGCTTTGCTAGCTAGTAGGTCAGTCGGCATCGTCTACCTGCAGCCTCCTGCATACGTGCATGCTGTACACTGTACCTGATGAAGAGTGAAGGCTGAGGTGCAGAAATGCCGGAGACACCACACCATGAACGTAGTCGGCGGCCATAGGAGCCGGCTGACCGGCGGTCCCTCGATCGTATTCTCGATCTTGTATCGTGCTCGATCGTACGGGGTGGGGTACGTGCCTACACCTACGCCTACGCGCGCCATGCATGAGGCAGTGACGGAAGAGGTGCACAGGATAGCTAGCTAGGGGCGGGCCGGAAAAGATGCGTCATGATGCAGCACATCATGCACGTAGTACTTGTACGCATGTACGACGCCGCGCAGTCGCGGGTCGTCGTCGTCTCTCTCGCTCCGATCCCGTCGTAGCAGCTACAGGCCATGGACACGGCAATAAAGCTAGCGTCCCGGGGGGCAAAGGTTTAGCAAGGGCAGAAAAGACACCTGTCCTCCTGCGCTGGCCGCTGCGTGCGAGGCTAGAGCTGAGAGCCTGAGAGGCTGAGCCTGCGACGATCCGTCCAGGTCCAGCAGGTCCAGGTCCGGTAGCCATCCATCCGTCGCGGGCCGGCCGTCCGGCCGATCCCTTTGGCTTTAATGCAGCCTTTTTGTCCCTTAAAAAGCTACCACCACGGCACCACCCGCTCCATCCCGCCTTCCTTCCGTCACGCTCGCCTCGCCGGCTCGCCTCCACCCTCCTCCTCTTGCTCGCTCCTTGCTTAGCTTGCTTGCTTGCTCACCTAGCTAGAGTCTTGCCATGGCGGCGTCCCGCTCGCCCAAGGTCGTGAGAGAGGCGGCCGCCGCGACCTGCGTCGTGGACGCCAACACCACGTTCGTGCAGGCCGACCCGACCACGTTCCGCGCGCTCGTGCAGAAGCTCACGGGCGCGGCGCCAGCAGACGGGGCAGCGGATAAGCTGTCGCCGAAGCCGCAGGAGGACGAGGTGGCGGCGGTGACCGTCGCGCACGCGCCGCCGCCGCCGCCGCCGAGGCGGCCCAAGCTGCAGGAGAGGCGGCGCGCGGCGCCGGCCAGGCTGGAGCTGTCCCGGCCGCAGCTGGCGCCGGCGTCGCTCTCGTCGTTCTACTACTACCACCACTATGCTCACGCCAACGCGCACCACCACGGCACCCACGGGCTGATGCACTCGCCGGTGTCGCCCATGGACGCGTACGCGATGCTGGCGGCGTCGTCGTCCGCCTCGCCGTCGCTGTCGTCGTCCTCGTCCATGACGCCGTCGCCGCACTCGTCGTCGCCGTCGTGCGGCGGGGTCGCCGTGGTGATGATAAGCCCGGAGGATGAGGAGCGGGAGGAGAAGGCCATCGCGTCCAAGGGCTTCTACCTGCACGCCTCGCCCCGGGGCGACGGCGGCGACCGGCCCAAGCTGCTGCCTCTGTTCCCCGTCCACTCACCCAGGATCAATGAACTCCGGCGAGCCTAGCTACTCGTCATGTGTGTTCACCGTCAGTCTCAGCTCTCCATATATGTTACATGTACCGCGCGCCTATATATTTGCGCTAGAATTAGATGATCCATGGGTGCAACGCACGCTTGTTAATCAGCCGACCTTGTTAGCTAGCTAGGCTTTAATTAGTAGAATCTCTAATTAATCCTCTACTATTCCCATATCTGAATCTAATCATGCGTGAAGTGGTGTCTCTCCGTGTCTTGTGTGGTGGGTCATGTGGTCTTGTGTTGCACTAGCAGCTAGCAGGTCAACTTCTCATGCTGGAACTGCAATGGAACCCCCATCGTCGGCTGCATCTGCATGCCATTTGCCTAAAAAGTGCACGCGCTTTGCAAAGGCAAGGTTGTTTGAACTTTCTAACGCGCCCACGTAGCTGATCGATCGGATGCCGATGCCGATGCCATGCCAACGTGTACGTCGAGGTTTATTCCTCCTGTGGGACAAGGACTGGATGAGGCAACATCTTTTATTTTATCTTATTCTTTTTTTTTGTGCGTATATAAGAGGGAATATATAGAGACATGCAATTGGGGCCGGGCGACATCTGCACGAACGTTGTCACTAGCGTTATGTGGGGGACCTACCAAATTATCGAGACGAGAGGAATATGTGTGTGTAGGAAGTGGGAGGTAGCCCCCACAGTCACGGGCTCACGGGCGCCATGCCGCCGTGCTGCGCGGGCTGCGGCAGAGCGAGCTCTGCGCAGTACTCATCATCCGCTCATGCCTCACATGATTTGTGTTGGGGTCATCTCCCTTTAGAATTGTGCACTCCTTTCGTATGCATGAGCATGAGATCATCCAGAGTTAAGGGGGACCTCTCATTGATAATAAAGGAAAACAAAAGCTTGGAACCAAGATTGTGCAAGAGCAGTGGTCTATCATCGGTTCCTCTGGAAACCTCGACCACCGGGTACATTTAGAGGCTTCTTGGTTCCGTGCATCCGTTTAAACTAGGCTGGTGGGATGCGGGTAACCTTGTTTGGTTGCCCGCTCATGGCGTCGGGCTAGGCTCTGGTCATACGACCAGCGCCCCTCCAGCCGGCTCGAGAAAACTCCCAAATCGACCATTCCTGCCGAGCTAGACTCGCTAGGTGCATCTTTTCTCCGACTAATGATGTATTAGTGCACAGTTAGTGAATATTAATTGATATTAATATGTTTTAAAGATGTTCAAGACATAATTAGATAAAATAAAAACTTTGTAAGTGTATTAGTATATAATAAAAATCATAATCATAATATTATAATATTCTTATCCCACGCAACGTTTCTTAGCCAGAATAAGTAGATACAGACAACCAAACACAACAGCGTTGCATGCACTCAACCTGTCCCATATGAGCCAGGCTCTCAGATATGAGCAAGGTTCTACTCATACGCGAAACAAATAGGCCCTTAAAATCGATGTCGATGCTACTTTCAACCAGCGAGGTTGCGATTGGGGTGGCGATCGATCAGAGATTGGGAAGGCTCCTTGAAACTATCTACATGGCGTGATATTCCTTTTTCGTTGTAGGGATGCAGAAGAAACAAGAGCGAGTGGGTGCTTTCCTTGAAGGCATTCACCTAGCGCATAGATAACCTAATATTCCGATGATCCTTGAGTCTGACTATCATTCGGTGCTCACCAAGCTCCAAGTGAATGCCCATTATCGATCGGCAATATGACAACTCATTGAGGAGGCGCATGAAGCTGGTGGTTAGTTTTGAGGTTAGATATTGTCAAGACTAGTAGAGCCCAGAATAATGTAGCTCATGATTTGGCGCACTTTGCGATTAGGTGTAGGAGATGTGTCAAACTTTCATTGCTTGCTCAGAGTGAGTTATTACACTCTGTTGTAAAGATGTTACTTATAAGTTGTAATAAATTCTCTTTATTGCAAAAAATTAGATAAGCATGATGAGAGGTGCACACGCTTGCACGGCTGGACAAGCAAAGCGAATTGAATTTGAAGCCGGGAAGCGAGCATGCAATGCAACCAAGACTCCAAGAGTAAGTCGGTTAAGTAACGGTGGTGCTGCGGATTCCTGATCCGGTTCCCTTTCCTTTTCCACGGTAGATGAGACGTTGAAGATGATCTAGCATATCCTTTCCCAAGAGCACACTAAATGACACACGAGAAAGAGAGCAAATATTGTGAAATTAGCATCATATATTCATTATAGAGGGTTACGATTCATTTATATAGTGTTAACGCTTTATCTGTATATTTGGTACGAGTCGTTTCCCAACGACATTGCCGTCTTGCGTTTCTTGCCACGTACGGATTCCATGGACGAACTGGTGTGAAACATCTTCAATTTTCTACGAAGAGAAAATACACGGAATGATAAATAATATAATAGTTCAAAGCTCAAACTATCACATTATCCAGCAATAGTTGATATAGAAATCCATACATCGAATAAAAGAGTACAATTAGAAGGGATTACATAAATAGTACACAGCTATACTGGCGGGGTTCTAGCAGCATCTGGAACAACTGCAGTAGACGGAAGGAATAACAAATCTCCAAAAGAAGCCTGAGCGTAGGAACGAGACGTCTACTCCTCATTGGTGAAGTCGTAGTCGGGTTCACCTGCCAAATAATTTTTAGTACGGTTTATACTGGCTACTCGTCCCACCCTATGCTTTGCTTTTGCTATGTAGTATTTTGGTGGATGCAAAGGATATAATCGAAGAGACCTATATATGGCTGTGGTTTCCTATGAAAGTGGTGACCAAAATTATATATATGTATAACTCATCAAGTTTTAACCCATCTCATCCACACATCTTTCCCATCCCATCATCACACACATCTCACCCTCTCGCACTCAGTCAACAGGTCCAACTCCCTCTCGGAGTCTGTCTCAGCGGCTCACAGCCGGAAAGGGTAACACCAGGGGAAAGAAGAGAAGGACTTATCTCACTACTCCCGAGAAGCGTAGATTGGGGGAAGGGCCAAACCGAGGCCGCGGACTATATATAGATTCAAAACTCTGCAGAGCATGTACTCCCGTAACCACAAGGACACCATCATCGGCGGCACCCCGCCTAAGCTGATTTTGGCTGCTTTCTAACCGGTGCGATGCCACCCTACCACTCAGTACTGGGACATCCCTGATAGGTACCACCGGCACACTGAGACTGTGAGACATAGTACCGGGCCCCCCGAAGTCACTATGTTGTCTAAGGAGGGTATGGGTCCTATGCCCGTACCTCTCGACACTATCTGCTAACAACCTAGTAGTAGTGGCACCGTCCTAGCTAGTCAGACATCCGTCTCCCGCCCATACAGGGGCGAGCGGTGAGCACGTAGGTCCCAAGGTTCCGGTTCTCAAGAGATATCAGGTCTTACGGGGATCAGACAGGATTATTTTCTCATAGGGACTACAACAGTCCATGCTACAACAGCACCTCCTATCCGGGGTCTCGCTCCATGAAGGCTCTCGTCTCTGGGATCACCATATACCTCACAATGTATCCACCACATATACCTTACATAGGGATGCCCAGAACACACCCCCAGCAAGGCTCGCTCTCAAGGCTCGTCGTGGAATCCTGTCCGATCGACTTAAACCCTCACCACACACCCAAGACACACGCAGCACTCTCCCCAAGTAAAGTGGCACCACGTGCCTTAATCATATACCATACCATACTCTCCACCATGCATCACATCACAGATATAAGCGTAGTAGAAGTAAAGTATCACAAGTAAATAAGCATGTGTCTAGCCTATTAGCGGGTGTGCAGGAGTAAGGCTGTGACAAGATAAAGGCTCATCAAGCAATTCTACCATGCAACCTATCATCAGGTGATATTCATAAATAAAGCACTAGCAAACTAGATATTATGCCATGCGTAATAGGATCTACGAGGTTGGGTGGGGTGTGGCACCTGCGTAGTCGTCACCGAGCTCCTCCTCGTAGTCGGGGTCGTCCTCCTCAAGCGGCTCCTCCTCTGAAACGAAACGTAATAGTCGCGTTAGCGACTCCTGTAGAGTTAACACAAAGAACCAATGAAATCTAATAACTCCAAATTCAATCATACATAATCCTATGACGTAGAGTTTATTTTTATGAAATTTGGACACTTGGTTCATATTTTTTGGAGTTCGTATGAATAAGTTATGAATTTCTGAAGTTTAATCTATTTTCTAAAAAAGAAAAAGGGTCGGATAATTCTGGGTGTGACACGTGGCATGATCTGGTTGGGTCATGAAATTCACATGGCACTGCGGTCCGATAGCTCAGTCACTGACCGCGTGCCATGTGAATAAGTTATCAATCATTCTGGGTGTGACACGTCATCGTGGGTCCGATAGCTCAGTCACTGACAGGTGGGACCCACTTGTCTGGTCACTGATTGGTAGGACCGAGGTCAACGGTCAACGCTGACCGGGCCTAGTCCGGGCCTCGACGGGTCTGGGTAGGGCCGGGTTGGGCCGGCCCTGCCCGGACACGTGTCGAGCGCTTGGTGTGGCCACGCGGCGTTCTGGGCCGTTAACGGGCTCGGTCCACGGCGGATGGTTCAGAGACTTCGTTGGACTCGGCGCGCGGTGGACCAGAGACACAGGGCTCACATGGCGCTCCCTCACTGGTCCACGCGACCTTTGGTAGACCCGGTGGACATGGTCCAAGCGGGACAGGGGAAAAATCCCCTTCTTCCATCTCGCACGCGCGGCGGCCGGACGCGGCGCTGCGGCTCTGGCCACACTTGCTGGCTCGCGGGTGTGGCTACGGCTTTGTGGCGATTAGCTTAGCGTGGCTGTGGGGCGCAGGCCGGCGCGTCGGGACTTTGCTCGCCGGCGCAAGCGCAGCGGCGGCGCCGAGCGGCATTGACGCGGCAGCGGGACGCAACAGCGGCGCGGGGAGATCACTAACGTGCGCAACAGGGTCGTGAGGCCTAGGCGAACAAGAACCACGCTTCAATCTGGGCAAAATGGGCCTCTAGGCCGGCGGTCGATGGCGGCGAACGGCGGCGACGACGAGCGGCCAGGCTTCAAATTGGCGTGGCGTGATGCTCCATCTTCTTCATCTCCTATCGTTTTGAGCAGCTCGGAGCTCAAGGAATCTATTGCGCATCTAACGGAGGCACAACGGGCGCGCGCGGCGAAGAACGCCACGGCAGCGCTCTGGAGGCCGGAGTCCGGGAAGACCGGGACTGCAAAGGTGCGTGGTCCCAACTGTGGTCCATGCCAACTCCCAAAGAGTTGCCAAGAACACGTTCTAGAATGAGGTGAAGCTATCGATCAAGTTAAAGAAGCCTAAGGCCCAACGTAGCGGCGGAACGTCGGTGGTGAGCTGACCGGCGGCCATGGGCAAGGGCGAGCTTGACGAAGCTCCGGTGGCGGTGGGCTCGCGGTCCGGCCTGGGGTCGAGAAGATGAGCTCGCGGTCTGCTTGGTGGAGTCGGGCAGCGGCTTCGAGTCCTCCTCCGGCGGCACGGACGGTAGCGGCGCGCGCAGCTCCGGCTCCGGCGACGCTCTGCTCCCGGCGGACTGCCCCTCCCCGCCTCCTCTTCTCCTCACTTCTCCTCTCCTCCTCAGTAGCAGCAAGTGGTGCGGGCACGGTTAAGGCGACTGCGTGGAATGGGAAACCCTAACGGGGCCGGCGAGCTCCCCTTTATAGTCATGGCGGGAGGAGGTGGACGGCGCGGATGGGTTGTGCCGATCCAACGGCTGAGCGCGGCCGCGAACTAGGGTTAGGGTTTTGGTGTGCGGCCGCGGGCGGACGGACGACATCGCGTGATGCGGGGCGAGGTCGAACAGTGGAGGCTGGCCATGGCCATTTTGGCCTGAAGGATGGGACGGGCGAGTGCACAGAAAAGGGAAAAGAAACTTATGACATGTGGGGCTCGGCGGTCGGCGACTGGGGGAGAGACGCGGGCGTGCGGCACTTGGCAGGCCCATGTTGGGCCGATACGGTCAACTGGGCCGACCGCGCGGGGTGGCGAGCAGGCGCGGGGCAGCGGCAGGCGGCTTGGGCCGCTGCTGGGCCGTGGGGTCAGGGGCGCGCGCGGCGAGGCCAGCAGGCCGAGCTGGGCCGCGTGGCTGGCTGGGCTGCTTTGCCTATTTCCTTTTTCTCTCCTTTACTAATTGCTTTTCTATTTCTTTTCCCAAGCCTCCCACTATGCCATGTTCAAGTTAGTGCTAAACCAAGTTAGTGATTATGACACTTGTATCATGATAGGTCTACTAGGGTCTCGTGGTAAAGATGGTAGCCATGTCATGGTTAGTAGCATATATATACACATGTGTTAAAAGATAATTTGATTTTATTAGACATTACATAAAAACAAATAAGAGGCAAATCATACTCTTGTAAATAAAACGCAAATGCTCCAACTAACATTGATACTACTTGTGTAACTATTGAGTGTTTTTCTACGTGATATTTAACAACCATGGATAATTTTAGAAAAAATTTTATTAGTGATGATTTTTGATGTTTAGGATTTTTAGGGTTGTTACAGGTGAATTGGAGAGGCCGCAGGGATAGGGAGCAACGAACGAAACCATATATGCCTCCCTCTCAAATTAGTCGTCCCCACTGGATTCCCGTGACAAGTTTCAAACTGCTTGGCAGCCCAATTACTGATCGAGCCGGAACCAACGCTATATTAAGGCCTTGTTTAGATGCGTAAAAATTTACATTATAATACTGTAGCACTTTCGTTTATATTTGATAATTATTGTCTAATTATAGTCTAACTAGGTTTAAAAGATTCGTATCATGATTTATAACCAAACTGTGTAATTAATTTTTTATCTATATTTAATGCTTTATATAAGTGGCTAAAGATTGGTGCGATGAAGAGAGAGTGAAAAAACTAATAATTTTGCTAGCAAATAAACAAGGCCTAATTCGGAGCCCAGGTGCGTTGCGCGTGTATGTCTGTGCGCGCATGTCTGCCGGTCTGGTCTCTGGTCGCCTGGCTCCGAGTAAATGGACGTGCCATCAAGTAAACAGCAAGGGCCTGTACCCTGTACTAGTAAAGCAGCATCAGTAATTCAGCACTGCATTGCCATGTCGTAAGCATGTAGCTAGGAGCAGTACACAGGTACTACAGCAGCATGCAGGCTATGCAGCCACGGCCGGTCCGCCGACCAGGATCAGAATTCAGAACCTCCAGAGGCGATCGAAGCAAGCGAGATACTCGTAGATGCTGCTTGGCATTTTGGCAGGTTTGGCACCGGTATAGGAGTATGTATCTGCCCCCGGGCCATCTCAAAAATGGCAAACAGTCTTAAGCTTGTCTAGAACCAAACGGAAACTACTGATATCTAAGTATCATTGATTGGTTATATTATAGAATATACTTTCATACCAAACCTGCTTAGACATACAAATGTATCGTCTTCTAAATTAAGAATTTTTGACTTGATCTGAACTTATATTCTTTTTTATTTGAGATCAGTGACGAGGGGGTATCTATCAGTGCGGGCATGGGCTGGAGCCTGGCTCTGGCCATTGGCAGGCGGGCAGGTGAGCGCTGCTGCCGATGCCCATGCCATGCATGGAGTTGGGCCGAGTTGACCTCGTAAGCAGTTATGGCGTGGGGGCCGTAGCTGCCTAACGATATGGATGGGAGGTGGCTCTGGTATGTAGGGGTACTGCAGCGGTCACCGGGCTATTCTGGCTACTGCTGCTGCTGCTGCTATAGCTGCGGGCCTGCGACGGCGTAACTGTAAACAGTAAACCAGTTCACGCCTGGCCTCAGTGTTCTGCTGCGAAGCAGCAGCTTATTTCTTCGCTGTCTGTCGAAAGGTATTGCTGGCATTCTGATACCGCATGCAATGAACACACTGGCGCCGGTTTCAAATTTAAGCGCGAAAGAAGTCATAAAATATGTACTTACTACACTGAAAGGTTTTATCTGATTCCACTTTGTGTGGTCTCAGCAGCTAGGCTACAGTACAGGCTATACTCCTGGTCTCCTACAGTGTAGCTGCAACAGCTTAAAATTGCCGACCAGTTCACGCCTGGCCACAGTGGTCTGGTGATCTGGTCTGTAGCTGCAATTGCTTCACAGTGAAGTGCTGCTGATCCTCTGACAAGGCATCCAATGACCCAAGTTTGGGCACAAGGGAAAGACGCAATAAAAGACAATGCCTTCAAGAACAAGATTTGAAACTCTTGGCGCCTATAGCAGATTCAGTTTCTTCTCTTCTGACAGTATTTGCAAAAATTTCAATGAAAAATGGGGGTGACAACTTGAGAAGCTACATAAACACAAGGGCATAAGAGAAGCTACCCTGGAATATTGGATTAACTTAACATCTGCTATTTCCTATGATTCTGTCCTATATAAACATACAAAGGAACATTTTATTCAGCGCTACAGCTACTGCAGCTTACATCAGTTTTTATTACAAAGGGTATCCCGGAAAATTTTTTACAGTTTGGCTACATGCTCGCTGCTCACTTGGATAGGGCAAAATTCTGCTACCAGCCCTCTAAGCAAAGGCAAAGGTCCATCTTCCAAAATATTGCAGGTCTTTGAAAATGCAATGACCTTAACTGACAGAGGTGCAAATAGACGGCTGAGAATAGAGGCCATTTGTGGGGTTCATGAATGGCTGTGGCCGCCTTCGACGTTTTGAAACGACAGTAAATCCCTCTGTATCCTTCAGACCCTTAGGCGCCTCCGTGACCTCTTGTTTATCTGAATCTTTGCGACCAGAAGCATTCTTGCCTAAGTTGCTGCTTTGTTCATTACTAGCTTCATCTGATCCACTTGGCTTCCTCTCTGGTTCAGCTTGGGTGGAACCTAAACTGTCATGCACTGACTTCACAATGAAACTGAGCAAAATTTGCCTTGCAAGTTCTGTTTTGTATGAATTTCTCACAACGTCTTTCCCTCTGTTTTCCTTTCCTTTACCTAAAACGACTTTCTCAACTTGGCCTGCCTTTTCTGTAGCAGGTGTTTCAGCCTTTACTTCATCTGTGGTCTGTGATGCGACATCCACATCAGAATTAGCCACAGGATTAGCAGGACTGGGTTCTCTGTCAGCCACATCTGATTGTTGCGAAGTTTTTCCAGGCACAAATTCAGCAGCATGGGGATTCATGGTTGTGGGGGAGTAGCTACCCCTTACAATAGTGCTCTGGCTGTGTGTGTAACCTTGTTTCCTTTGGAAGGAATGCCCAGTACGGTAGTACAAGGTGGACCGAGGACCACGAGGCACTCTAGTATCAATGGCATGAGGGAGAATCTCCATTGCTTGACTTGGTATTGCCTGAAGAACAGCACTGGCATCATAAATTGCCACCGTGCTGTATGGGTGGGACATTGATAACAGTGATCCTGGATTGAATGGAGGAGCCGAAGCTGACAGTTTGCTTCCAGATGCTTTCTTAGATGCAGTTGGACTGTCATCACTGTTGCTGTCAGGAGGTATTTCTACATGACTCTCTAAGTCTTGCTGACTTGAAAGAACCTCGTTGCTACTGTCTTCACTTGGCTTCTCTTTCTCTTTTTCTGTAAACTTTCGATCTTCTTCCTCGGATGACAGTGTTAGATCAATATCACATCCACTATCCTTCTCATTTGCTTCCTTCTTCTCCAAAATTGGTTTCAATACTGTGCCAGGGGGCGAAACAGCCACATCTTTGTATGATATAAACTTGGAAGCAATGCTGGTTGGCCTGTTAATTCCTGTTGGCTTTGTACGCTGTTCTGCTTTAGCACTACCATTGCAAGACTTATCTTCAGCAATGCTGGGATCCCCATTCAACTTGTCGGTTTTTAAAAAACTACCAAATGAAAGCTGGCTAGGAGCACTTACAACATCTTCTTTGTCTCCTTTTGTTCGAGGCTGTAAACCAGTCCTTTGCACAGAACCTGTATGACCATCTTCGAAACGATCAACCATTAATTTCATAAGAGCTAGTTTCCTGCGACTGCTTTTCTTCCTTACATTTGCGGATCTTCCTCTCATACTAGCTGCTTGCCACCCTTCATCAGAATATTCTTCTGGTGATAAAACATCACGTTGCTTCTGCTCGTCATGGGCAGCATAATTTTCTTCTAATACAGCAGCAGGATGCACATCCAGTTTTTCTTCTATTTCAACATCTTTGCTTGCCTCAAGAGGAGATCCTGAGTCATGTTGGAAATTCTCCTTCTCTTCAACTGATTCACCATGATGAGCTCTGATATTATTCTGCAATTAAATACTATATGTTATGAAAAGGAAAGCAAGAGGTACAGGTGAAAAATAAGAGGCTTGCATAATGCATTGGGCAACACAGCATCACCTTTAAGTAAGAGTTTACACAAGAAAGAAGAAAATGAATAACAAAATTTGTTTTGTTACCCAGCATGAAAATTATTGTTCCAACCCTGTTGGCATATATCATATACTTTGTTTTGTTATGTAATGTACCACAACCCTCTGCTGAGTCAGAGTGGTTGCTTGTAAGTATACCTGAGCATTTCTCGGGCTCGGGTCGGGCTCGGGCCAGGCCGACTAAAAGCCCAGGTCCTTCGGGCTTGCAAACTTGTGTCCAGGCCCGTCCAGTAAGTTGATCGGGCCAGGCCAGGCCGGGCCTCAAGATGAAACATCAAATCCCAGGCCCGTCCAAGAAGCCCGAACAGCCTGGTACTACTACGCAGAGCTACGGTAACAAAGTAGAGACAGTCTACTAATATTTACGAAAAAAAACTTATCCATGAATGCTCTGCTGCCAGCTATTGCCTCCAGAGTTCACAATCTTTTTCTTGGTCCTTGTTCCGCTGCCGTAGGATTCTAGGAACCAGAGCCTCTTCAAGTAGATACTAATAATAGATTAATTAGCTACAGTTAAACAATTGGCCAAGAATGTAGCGTCACATGCACGGTGACCTTTTCACATACGAGCGATGGGAAGGAATGCATGCGGCCGGCTGTTAACATGCATTTAATATGCTAAACGACTAACTGTTGGCTACTGGTTTAATAAGGCAATTAATAAGGCTGCCGCTGCTCTAGGCTAGCTGAGTGGTGGACGGTTGACATGCTGTCGGGCCTATCGGGCTTTTAAGAAATATTCGGGCCAGGCCGGGCCGGGCCAGATTTGCTCAGGTATACTTGTAAGGGACTGATTCTTCTTCTATCTTTAATACAAAGATAGAGCTCATCTGCATTGTTCGAAACAAAAGAAAAAAGAAAAAGATGTATTCACCTTTGCTCGCCTGCACTTCCTTTGCATATCCCTGTCTTTTCTTTCCTGGTCTGGGCTTATGAAGTCAAGAAGATCTGATACACTGGAAAGATAGATGTTTCAATCCAAATTTAAATATTTTAGAAATGAAACTTCTCAGATTATACGTAGTTTCATACCTAAGATGCCCTTTACTTGCAATAGACGAATCAGGTTTTGGCATGCCTCTTCGAGCGGCCTCTTGTTGCTCTAATGCTTTTGACTCAAAATATTCTAGCCATGCAGCAGCATCCTGCAGCAAAAAATGTGTTAATTCAAGAGAACATCGGAGTATATATCCTATATATATTTTTGTATGCTCTGAGAAAAAGAACCTGAGTTCGGAGGTCATCTTGCCCTAGCTTCTCCTGAAGTATCTGCAAGGTTGTTTGTTCATGTTGCACACTTAGGGAGTACGCGTCCATCATTGAAAGGGCTATGGCTATGGCATGATAGCTTGCAGCAGTCTGATTGGTTGAAAAAAATGCTTGTTAGTTCATAGAAAGTATTTAAATCACAGGACCTAATTCTTCATTATATTATTCAATGAATTATAACTCAGATGTGTACATGCTCGATGACAAGGATTGTATGCTTATAATATATTTCACTGAACCATACATCAACATTAATAACTTACAAAAAAACTGATACAACAATACAACACTTCATTGAGAAATAGCAACCAGAACAATGTAAGCAATATAGTTTTGAACCCTGGGACACAGAATACTATAAGATTTTTATATCGAGAAAAACGAACATATTTGTAACTGAGATATGACCTTTGAGGTTGAGGAATATAGACATCAGGTGTGCTTGTGCTGATTGCTATGAGGTGAGAGCTAACAAAGTTAGATTGTGCATCAACTGTATGCCTATTAGTGATAATCCTAATATACCAGAGTTTGTCTTATACTCTTATATATGTATTGTTATATCAGACATGCATTCCAGCACTGTTATGCAATTCTGCAGAAAGATAAATACTGAAGTGATAGATTTCTTCTCGTAATGTAGTTTAGACACATTACTACATATATCAAACAGTTGTTTGGGTAAAGATTGGACTTTGATGTATGTTGACCATTTTACACTTTAGAAGTTCTTTAGTGTGCAAAGATAATTCAAATGGCCACAATCCTACAACACATTGGAAAATAAAGAACAGCTTCTTTTACCTGGATGTGATCAGCTCCTAGCAACCTCTTGTTGCACTTCAGGGCTTCATGCAAGTATCGAAGAGCAACATGAACATTTCCCATGCCTTCTTCCATCATAGCCACATTTATGTAGGTGGCAGCTGAATTTGGGTGTGAAAGCCCACAAGAAAACTGAAGCAGATATAGCGCACGATTGACATACCTTCAGGGTTAAGACACAATTAGGTATAGAAGAAATATATATAGAACACAAATGATAGAAGTTGGATTATAAGTGTGACAGTTGAAACTTGAAAGTTATCTAGCAAACACCGTCTCCACAGAATCTCTTTTTACATGTGTAGGCACAAGTAGTAAAGCACCAGTCACATGCGATAAGACAAAGCTGCAGGACTCATTTCAGTTCATATGCTTGCTTAACACATATGATGGCTAGATATAAAACTAGCACCATGGTAGATTGGTTTCAATTGATGCCACCAATTCATGCTTCAACAAAGAAACACCTATAACCACACTTACTTTAGAGCCATTTCAATGTGTTGAAGGCGGTAGTAGAAGACAGATAAATCCCCATAACTCTTCATAGTTTCTGGATGATCAAGACCAAGCTCCCTTTCATTGATATCAAGTGCCTTTTGTTGATATACAGTTGCCTACCAAAAAATAACAAGTAATGAAAATGTAAGATTGCCATTGCCACATAAGGCTTAGACAGGTCATGTTGTGAAGAAAACAACTGCTAGTTTGATTGATGGAATTGCTATCAACAACAAACTTCACAGCTTGATGTATTCATACTTTGTTATTACCATTGAGTTTTTTTAGCAAAAACTGGTTTAAGTAAACTTGCACATCCATTGGATAGAATACAGTGAACCTTCACCAAATTCTTTGAAGTACCTGATTAAAATCTCCAGTATGATACAGCACCACAGCAAGAAGGCTGTATGCATTAGCTGTCAGTCGATGGTATGGACCACAAACAGCTATAATTTTGGACAATGCCTTCAGTAAGGAAAAAACACACAAACTATTTAGTAAATAAATAAATAATTTCACAAATGTGGGCATAATCTTAGCACAAAAGTTGACCATATGCACCTTTGTTCCATAGCTCACAGCATCATCTAATTTTCCTTTATCCAATGCCATCTTTGATGATTCCAGCAAGTTTCGGCCATCCATAGATGAGTAGACCACATGCTGAAACAGAACACACCAAAAAACAATGGAATCAATAATTTATCCGAGAGACAGACAATAAGTAGTTTCCTAAGTTTCAGTAATGCACTACCTTGCATACAGGAACAATGCTGACAATGTCTGATTTGTCAAATGGGTTAGGGCTATTCATATCATAATCTCTTGCAACTAACTCCAGTCCAACCTAAGCAACAAACCATATTAGTAAGCCTGTTTGGAATAGAGATTATGAATGTTCACATAATTCACTATACTACCCATACCTTGTTGCAAAGCCCTCTGAGAATGATAAATTTCCTTAAGTGTGCAAATTCATCTTTCAGTTTCCAGCAGAATCTTTTTGAAAGGAAGCTCTCTACCCATTTCAATCGCAAATCATTGTCAATATGAGCATCTGTGTCAGTACCATTCCCAAGTCTGGGAGATCCAAGTAATATGTTTAGAGTTTCAGCTATAGCTGCAGACATATTTTGCATGTCATTAACAGCAGCAATAACAGCTCGGATGATGTGCTTAAAGGATCTAATAACCATTTCATGAATGCATATAGACTGGATGTGTGGGAGCTTCTCTGCTAGCTCTACCTGATTAATTTAAAGAACCAGTGTCAGACTATGCAACTTTGTCCAAACATAGTGGAAAAAACATTTAAGCATAAAATTAACACCCACCACACGGCCTAAAGAGGACATATTAAGTCCCCTTGTATGCATGAAATCGGTCATGGTTCTTCCATCCACAGGAGAAAGCTCAAGGGACGCAAAATCAGCCACCTGTGTGAAATGCATTCCAAGGAACAAAACTGAATTAACACTACAGGAATAAAACATCCCAAGATCATACATCCCAAGATCATACATGTTGACCAATGACTACTCTAAAAAATACTGAGTAAACTAACTCAACATCCAGTACCATAACAAGAGCTTTTTATAGGGTAATTAAAGAACAAATCAGGGTAAGATAGCTGCAAGTTTTTTTTTCTCGAGTACAAAGGAGAGCTGCATATCATTTCATTAAGAAGAAAGATAACAGTACGTAGCGATGTTGCAACAAGTGAGTCAAAACTTTAAAGAAAGTAAACAAATAGCTAAGACAAGGCTTACCAGCTTTGGGAGTGCAGTATCATCATAGAAATTATGGGCCATCTTTGTGAGCTCATCGAGGGACTGGATCAAGAAATGATAAATGAGGAAACAAAATAACAAAGGTTAACCAACATGTTCTTGGTGAGCTCTTCTATTCCTACATCACAGACTTTAACACAAGACTTCATATAAAAAGAAAAAAAAGTTGTAGAATAAATTGCTTGCTATGTTGATCCAAAGTGAATTGGTAAGAGATAAATTGCTTGCTTGCTTCTTTTTAAAGAACTACGGTATGGGCAGCCCCTATTATTCTAGATATTAACAATAGTAGAATAGAAATAATGTACAAGCATTGTTAGAGAGAAATTACAAGCCAATCAGAATTGTACTTCTAACCATATTAAACAAAATTCCTAAGAGAGTGAAATTGCATAATAAAACCTTTTCATGAACGCCAGCTCCCAAACTCTTCAAGTGAGAGAAAGCATCCTCTGACATTAACTCGCTTATATCAGCCCCCTTATCCGTTTCATCAACAGCAATCTTAGCTGATACTTGCGAACCATTCATTGATGAGCAGTTACTGTTGCATTCTTCCTTCTCAGAACTGGAGCCTTCAATGTTGCATTCTTTCTTTTTAATTTTCCTTAGTTGTTCAAAATTCTTTCCAAGACCTTTGACAGCTGGTTCTTTGTCAGCCTTTGTTGCATTTCCCTTGCCATTCTCAGACACTGGAGAATCCTTTTTCTGCAAATGTTGCAGCCAGGAGGACCCAAGTTCCCATCTGATAATTCTAGAATTTATGCTAGGCATGTTATCCAACTTTATCAAGCTGTCCTCGAGTATTTTACGTGCCAGTTTCCTTGCGGGGTTACTAGCATGAGACTTTGGGCTAGGGTGCTGGTTACCAACAACAGTTTCTGGATGGATAACTCTCGGGAGTGATATCCTTAGACTGGAAAAAGAAAAGAAGGGAAAAGGTGGCATTAATAGAATGATATTGAGTATTTCAGTAAGAAAACTTAATGTGTATTAAAGCAACATTTTTCTCTAGGGACGAGGAAGCACGTCACAGAAGCCATTAATAAGCAAGTAAAATTACATGAGATATCAAACCTGTTAACATTCAAGGCATTAGAACCTCCATCCGGATGGTCATGTACATCAATGTTCAGCATTCCATCGAAATTATCAGAGATGTCATTTGATTGTTTAACATCATTACTGTCCTTTGCACGTCCAGAAACCTTCACAGTTGCCGTATATCCACAATGCTTGACAATCACAACACCGAGTGTCGAAGAATCCTGGGTGGAAATATATGTTTAAGGATATTGGATTTTGATTTTAATCCCCTAAAATGAGATAGGGTAAAAGTGGAAAGTGCAAGGCATCACCTTAGCAACAACATTTTCATCAGAAGTTAAACCTTTCAGAAGATTCCTTTGTGCAATATCCATAGCATCTGTTTGACAGAACGCAACGCCATCAACCTTGTCCTCCACCTTTGAACTAGCATCAGCCTCATCCTTCTTTACGGTTATATTCATGTCCCCAATGTGTTCCTCAAATACGTTTGAACCATGCATACCACTACGTGGACCAATTGAGTTCATAGACTGATCAATGAGTCGTCTTATTGTTGATGCAGCTCTAAAAATTGCTGTATCTACAAACAGATTGTGTAAAAGAAAAGCTTTCCGGTCTCTGATCACCCGTTCTTCCTCAGTTTTGCATGGCATTCTAGCCAAAACAGAAAAGTCTCTTGACCACCGTCTGCGGTCATGTTTCCCATCACGTCCACATCCACCCCCACTTCCACCCCAATTCGCATCCTCTACTGGCAGTGCTGGGCACTTTGTGGCGGAGTCAACATATATTGGAGGAATAAGCCATGTGTTTGCACGGAATCCATACGGCAAATTCCCAAACTGCAGATGCAGAAAAGGTTATTCTCACCAAAAGTTCTTGAACTACATCATTCAGTTCAATATTCAATTTCAGAAAATAAAAAACAATGGCAAAGCATATTCACAAATTATAACCTTGTTGTGATCCACAAAAGCTTTCATCAACGCCTCATATGCCTGGGGAAAATGCATGATAGCTGCCAGTCATATATTTTACCAGGACAGATAAAAACATGAAGTAATAAAGAGAGCTAAGCACAGAAGGTAATGAAAATTAATGATTCGAGGTTACTAACATTAGCAAATGCGTTGCTGAGCTGCTGCAGCAGGTCCACCAGGGCGTGGCTTACATTGTGAGGCTTCCCTGACAAGTAGAAACCCTTTACTGAAGCAACTACGTGCAGAAGCTTCCCGTTGCAAACCTTCACCTGGGCACAGATAAATCCCTTCATTAGGCTTATGCTCATACACACGCGCCTAAATTGGCTATTGCAAGGTTGCAATTCAGCTCTAAAGTACAACGCAAATTGAATACTAGCTACTAAAGCAATGCTAACGAACCCCAATTTTGCTAGTACATTCAAGTGTGTGCTTGAGAACTCACCTCGAGTTCGAAGTAATCGCCTTCCTGAGAAGTGCCATTCGCCTCCTTCCTCCTGATAACTGCAGAAACGACGCACGCACCTCGCGTCAGATTAAGACAAGCACAGACCACCGAGTTCGAAAAGGAACAAATCATCGGCGTAGTAGGGAGGATCCTCACAGTGGACGGGCGGGGTGAGATGTGCGAAGGAGAAGAAGTCGTAGAACTCCCCCAGCTTCGGCGGCGGCCGGATGGCGGCCATGTCGTGCGCCTCCGATATCGGCGGCGCGACCTCGCCGCTGGCGACGCCATTGGCCCCGGTCGAGGCGGGCGCGGGAGGGGAGGGCGGCGTCGCGGGACGCCCGTGCTTGGATGACTTGTGCTTGGCGGCGCCGTCCCGGGGCTTGGCGAACGCGGTGGTGCAGGCGAGGATGTCCAGCAGCCGGCGGACGTGCGCCTCCGCCTGCTCCGCCGTCGCGTACTCCTCTGCAAACAAAGCCGTTGTTGGGCTCAATTAGAATCGGCAGGCCCAATTGGATGGCTGTGAAATGCTGAGGTTTGGGCCTTTACTTGGGACCCAAATGTGCATTTAGAGCCCATGGGATAGCAACTTCATTTCTTGTTGGAATGGATGATCGTTAGCACATCTATACGACTTTATACATTGCAAAGTTAGTATTATTCTAAAAAAAGTACAAGTTAGTATTTTCACAAATATTAAATCAAATAAAATATGTGCTTGCAGTATCCATGCATAAGTCATGTTTTTAGAATAATGGGTAAATTACATCGATAATCAAATTAGAAGCTGACCAATGTTCTTTCAAGAAATTTAGGTGTCTAAACAGCACTGTCAACAACTAATCAGAATAGCACCCAAAATGGCATCATGCTAAGTCGAGTCAATATAAGTTAGGAATAGCACACACACCATTAGTGTGACTTTGACAGGTGGAGTATATAGTACCATCACCAGGTGTCCAAGTGGGATATATTATATATAGTAATGTCACCGCAGCCTGTCTGAACACCTAAAAATACCCGTGGTGTTAACCAAACTACCAAAGCCCCGCACCGCAGATTCCAAGAGGTGTCGCTTTGTCCCGTACTTGCCGTAAGAGGCAGAACGGGACAAGAACTAGGTCGCCCTGAGCAAACAACTGCAACTTGGACTCTGAACTTAGCTGAGCACCATGGTAGAGCGACATTGTTTCGTTGGAATAATCGTCGTGGATGGACAGGGACACCACACGCCGGTCCCCTCCTTGGATTAAACTACACCGACTACAAAGCATAAGCACTGGTGAGCGTCTGAGCTGCTGATCTTTTGGTGATGGTGACGGCGACGTCTCGGTCAGACACAGGAGACACACAGCAATACGGCATGACAGCAACCATGGCTGGCTGCGTCGCCATTCAAAACCAGACGTTAATAACGATGCGGATATATCTGTCAAACCCCGTTCCTACTTCTCCCCCAAGGAAATCCGTCAGAAGCAGGGCTCGTTCGGTTAAGCTAAACCCAGCCCTGGAACGAATCCAATTGATGACAAAGCTTATTATTCAAAATTAGATACTGAATCCACCCGGAGTATTTCCAAGGAGCCGTTCCCCGTCAACCGAACGTGCACGATCAGCATGCGCGACCATACGGCGGCACCTGCGAGTCTCCTCTGCGATTTTCCCAGACACACGGAGCGATCGGAACGAAAACTTCGCGGATATATGCGTCCGCGGAGTCTATCTCAATACTTTAGAGATTTATATTTAGAAGGTTTAAAAAATTTTAAAATTTTACACATAAATAGTACCAAATTAGATGTGTATTGTACCAAAATTTGAGATTCAAATAACTTTTATAAAAATTTATATAGAAAAAACAAATTTCAACCACTAGAAGACAAAAGCTCCGGATGAATAAAATTTATTTTTTTCATATGAATTTTTATAAAAGTTATTTGGATCTCAAATTTTGGGACAATGTCTATCTAATTTGGTACTGTTGATGTGTAAAAATTTAATTTTTTTTAAAACTTCTAAGTGTAAATATTTAGAATATTGAGATAGACCTGCGAATATGCTTTTCAGCGGAGCGACCGCGCCGGCCACGTTCTTCTCACCCGCCGCGGAACGATCCGTGCGATGACGCGCCACGGAAAAGGACCGGCATTTGGTCGTGAAAAGCAGCATGGCCACGGCACCATCGCAACGCAGCCGGCCGCCGCCCCAACCACCGGTCGACAGGGCAGGAATGGAAACCAGCAGCGGCCGAGACTCCCTGCCGTCCGGAGCGAGCTGCCGGTCCAAGTGCCCGAGAGAGGCAGACGTCAGGGGCACCGGCCACCGGGCACGGCACGATCGATGGTGCCCGCGGCACTTGGGAGTTAGATATGAGCCTGGAACGGAACCGGGCGCACTGAGCAGGGAGGCTGGGACTAGGGTAGCCTTCTTAGCCTAGCTAGTTGTCTCGCTGTCCACCATTGACTGACGGGAAGAGAGACGAAATGAACACGCGACTGTCCGTCCAAGTCAGTGAAGTGGCCACTCTGACAAGTGAGGACCGTCCGTCCGATCGCTGGAGGCGGCAGGTGGTTAGCTCGCACGCACCCAACGCGGCGCCCTACCTGTCGACCGCTGGGTTTGGAACGCCAAATTCGTACTTAATTCAGCTATGAGCTATCCATGAGTCCGCCGTCCATGCTGCCACCGGGCCTCCAGGCACCGGCCTCCGGGTTGAATGCTGCCCGTGTTGGGTTGGACGAACGAAGACCGCGCACGACGCCTCGTCGTCCTTGCTTCTCCTCCCCTCTGCTTCGATGGCCGACGACGGCATGTATATGGCGACAGCTCGGTCTGATCGGGCAGCGCAAGAGAGCAACAAAACCATGTTCTACCACTAGGCGATGGATCGAACGTGCTACCATTACGACCACCCTCGTGCTGGGTCCGACTGGCCTGTACGGCTCAACGGTACATGGTATAACAAAACAACAGAAAAGGATGCACCATGCGCGTGTACTTGCCTGGCTGGACACCAAGTTTCTGCCCTCCGATCGATCCGCCAAGTCACAAGTTAGGGCCTTGTTTAGTTGCTCGGTTCGGATGGTCGAATCGGCAAAAGCTACAGTGCCATGTACGGTAATAATTTTATTTTTATTTACTAATAATTATTTAAACATTGATTAATTAGGCTCAAACGTTCGTCTCGTAAAGTATAATAAAATTGTGTAATAAATTTTTAATTTTATCTATATTTAATACTCTATGTATTTACCGGTATTTTAATATGATGGGGAATAGAAGTCGCTTCGTGTACTGCAACGGCACTCCGTGGACCTCTACGATACGATACGGTAGGATACGATACCCCCCAGCTACCAGCTCGCTCGCGTTCGGACAAGGAAGGCTGGCCTGGAGCGCAGGCTCATTATTGATGCGAACCTCTCTCCCTCCCTCCGAGACCCCATCAGTATGCGACCAAAAGCCCAAATGCATGGTGCAACTCGCAGCAGCAAAAAGAGAGAGCAGAGAAAGGAACACCGGATTCTGTCACCACGTACCTTCGACGATCCGGAGCGTGCAGGGCTTGAGCGCCACCATCTCCACGCCGTCGTCGAGCCGGTGCCCGCGAGCCTGAAATGCCACACGGCCACCATTCAGTCAACTCCATCACTCAGTTTTCAGCCATTGCTGTTTACTGTATCTTATTAGTACAAAAAAGAGTATTTTTTGTTGTTCCACGTGAATTTTGCCAGGACTACCGTGTACCATACCAACCCCAGGTAAACGAATGGACATGAAATTCTTGAGATCTGTGGACAAGGTGCTGGTACCTTTTCCCCTCTGCCCCTCTGATTTGAAAACGAAGGTGCTGCTAGTACTTGGCGGTTACAGAGAGAGTGAGGCCTTGTTACTCAAAGTTCTAATTTTTTTTTTCTCTCTTCGTCACATCAATTTCTAAACACATGTATAAAACATTAAACATAGATAAAAAATTAACTAATTATACAGATTAGTTGTACATCACAGGACGAATCTTTTGATCCTAGTTAGATCATGATTAGACAATATTTATCAAATACAAACAAAAATGCTACGGTAGTCTAGGTTAAAAAAATTTGCAATCTAAACGTGGCCTGAGTGAGAGGAGAACATTATTACCACATGGGAGAGTGAATAGTTTGTCAGGTGACACGTTTCCACGTTCGACCCCAGCAGCTTCCGCACGTCCAGCACACGGTCCGTCGATATCCCCTACAAAATTCAGTGCAACACATGAACAAAAACACGCGGGGACGACGGCGTTAACCAAGTGCGGTACTTCCTCCGTTCCAAATTACAAGACGCTTTAATTTTAATGTATACATTTTACTATATATTTAGATATAAAATATGTATCGATGTATAGTAAAATATATACATCAAAAAATTTAAAACGACTTATAATTTAAAACGAAGGGAGTATGTATTACTATATGGGTGTGGAAATTGCAAAGTGTGTTCATCTTGCAGTGGCACTCTGCACTTTGTCAAAGAGATGTCAA